>OX123190.2:48297380-49497380 GCA_944739405.2 Euclidia mi
GGGTGCGTCGACGAGTGTGCACAGCGCGTGCCGCGAGTGACATGAAGTCTAAGAAAAAGAAATCTGTTATGATTATGCAACAACATATAATACCTTCTCATAAATGACTGATTCTGATTCAAGTGACTCGTTAAACGATGACGATACGACGAAGGAAATTGACATCATTATGGAATCAGAGGAAAGCCCCTTGAGCTCCTTAGTTCTTATTTAAGGGACAGAATTCAGAAAGTAGACATCAATAGTAACAGATCACCCGGATCTGCATTATGCATGGGCGTCCCGCAAGGTTCAATTCTGGGCACATTTCTCTTCCTTATTTACATTAATGACTTACCCTACTTCATAGGAGATAATCATGATGTAGTTTTATTTGCAGATGATACATCCTTACTATTTAAAATGAAAAGGCAATTATTAAATTTTGACCATGTTAATACTGCACTTGCAAAGGTTGTACGCTGGTTCAACGCAAATAATCTTCTTCTTAACGAGAAAAAAACTAAATGTCCTAAAGTTTCAACACCTAATGTTGGACACGTTAGAACCAACGTCCATTCACGTTTTGTTTGGACGTTGGTTTGGACGTTGGTTCTAACGTGTCCAACATTAGGTGTTGAAAACTTTAGACATTTAGTTTTTTTCTCGTTAAGAAGAAGATTATTTGCGTTGAACCAGCGTACAACCTTTGTCCCATTTCTCCGTCACCATTTCTTGTCTAAATAAGAACTAAGGAGCTCAAGGGGCTTTCCTCTGATTCCATAATGATGTAATTTCCTTCGTCGTATCGTCATCGTTTAACGAGTCACTTGAATCAGAATCAGTCATTTATGAGAAGGTATTATATGTTGTTGCATAATCATAACAGATTTCTTTTTCTTAGACTTCATGTCACTCGCGGCACGCGCTGTGCCACACTCGTCGACGCACCCGAATAAACGAGTCAGAACGCGTTTTACACGGCGCACAGTGTCGCGAGTCTTTATCATAAATGCTTTTTTGCAGGTGATTTTTTGGTATGGTAATATTGTCTCGAATACTTTTTTCATCAAATTTAGGTAGTTATCGTTTTCCAGGAATTATATTATAGTAAATGTGGGTTAGTAAACATTGATATTGTTGATGCATTGAAATAATTTGTGTGCGCACAAATAACTTTCTTGCTACAGTTACAAGTGTTATTCAGATTTAATCAGTGTTATATTATTATAGTAGTCTTGAATAGTTACTTATCTGTCTATTTTGCTGTTTTAATAATTCAAGATGTTTGAAGTTGGTAAGTTCTGAGCATTTTTTAAACACACTAAAAATTTTCAATATGTTGATACTTTGAATCGATTTTCAAAAAAATCACATCATATCACATCTCTAATTTTTTTATATATGCTAGCTCAATAAGTATACTTTACGCTAGAAAACTCTCAGACTGCTAGAACGTGCTCAAATTGAGATATTTTGTTTTAGGTTACGACCGAATTAATACAATCTTTACCCTTACCAATTGGCCAGCTTTCTGAAGAAGGACGACATAAAGATGTCAGAAATTTTAGAGAACACCATACACGCAAAACCTCAAGATCGGATACTAATCAAGACCTAATTACCATGCTTTTACTTACTTCCGATCCATTAATATCCACGATTAGATTGGGAAATAAACATAAAATAAATATTTAAGATACTGATTTAAGGCAATTTTTGAATTTTTGGATAAAGATTAAAAAAATATAAGTTAAACTTCTTTGTTTTGGTCACATTTCTATATATTTCAGGTTAAACATGTAAATTACCCAAAGTTAGATTTATGATAAAATGTTCTATGAAGTCACGACACTGTGCGGCGCCGGTGACGGCGCGGTACGATGCGGTAAATAGTAGGTATCGGATTAACGGACTAGGAAAAATTTAACGAAAGTTAACAAGCCCGTTAACGTTTTTTTAAGTTAACTTAAACGTTAATCCGTTAGTGGAAATGTTAACTTCGTTAATTAACGATTAACGGATAAACGAGTTAATGCCCAGCTATGGATATAAGTAGTCTATTTTGCAAAGCATTGTTAAAAAGCATTCCCCATTAATAAAGTATCGCTTTATTTCTCAAGCCTGGCTAAGCTTGTATATTTTCTCGTGCAACGTTTAGCTATCTCACAAGTCTTTAGTGAATACACGGCTTTACGGCCGCAGTGAAGCAAGAAAAACTATGTCATAAACACCTCACTTGTTCTCGCGTGAAATTATATCTTGATACGTAATGCTTCTCACGTTCATACACTATTTTTCGTAAATAGTTTAGAATCTTTAGTAAGAAGTTAGCTATAACAGAACCAACAACTCAGGCGTAAATTTTACTATCGAACGGCTCATTCATGAATATTAAAATAAATGTTGAACATTACTCTTGTTTTATTTCAAAACAGTTTACTGACTTTCTATGCACTTTTACATGACTGGCGATCATTATTTTAATTTGTCAACTGTTGATCAAATAATATTCAAAATCCATGATAAAGTGGTCGACTGAACAACCTGCCTACGCCGTGGTTTAAGTGACCGAATGTCACTTTGAGCGGGTCGGGCTGGTGTGTGCTATCAAAAATCATGGCAGTTTTCAAGATTTGTATGAACAATAAACTGTTGTTTCAAGACTGTCTTTATATGCTGTTAATGTTTTTTGGTTTTTACAATTAAAAAATAATCGTAGCAATAGAAGGAGGGCTTTTAAAAAAATTATGATCAATATTCAAATACTTTACTGTCTTTTTATCATTTTCATAATAGCCAAATGACGTAATTTTTACGTTGAATGTCCGATACATTCATAATAAAAACATTGCACGAAAATATTTTGACGGCCTTAATTTGTGCAATGATTCAAAAACAACATCATTAGAGCGGTTCATTTGTGCCCATGATTGCTGTTTCCAGGCCGGCTCGACTCATTAAGACTTTATGTTTAATTCGTTAAAATAATATAATAGTGTTTGTGTGTTTACACAGTTATGTAGTCACTATAATAGATCGCTGAGGTGGTAGACAGGAAGATACTCAGTTTTTGGACGTATAACTTATCTATAGCGTTAGTGTCTTGAGCAAGGTCTTGTCAATAGGAAAAAATATATTGCCTTAAGATCTTCATACTAGGAAAATCTGAAAAATATTATTTTTTATACTAATTAGGCATAAATAATGATAATTTCGTTGAGTGTCTGTAACGGATTCATCTCGCGTAATTAAGTATTTGAAAATAAAGATGAATCATTTCACTACGCCGACCATACATTGACCATTTCCATATATATATATAAAATATAGTCGTGTTAGTTACATTATTTATAAGTATAACTCAAGAACGGCTGCACCGATTTGGCTGAAAATTGGTAGGGAGGTAACTCAGAACCAGGAAAAACACGTAGGATACAATTAGTTGCAAAAAATAATCTGCGAGGGATTTTAGAGAGGGTCGACGTTTATGGGGACAAACCTACTACCTATTGACAGTAAGAACGCATCCGCTGTAATAATAAAGTGCTGCGCATGTGCTATCGTATATCTGTCAGTACTGTCACATTATACATTGTCATATGGTGCACTGTCATTACTTCGTTCCCTTACATATATAAACTAATAATTATTGTAACCGCCTCGGCTAATCCTTACTAATATAAGATATAAATGCGAAAATGTGTATGTGTGTATGTACCGATTTCACGCTAAACTGGCTGAACCAATATTCTCTACTCATAAATGCAAAAGTGTGTACAGAGATATATCGGACCATGGCTTTGACATTTGACTGTATGCAAAGTGATGTTGTTGAGCACCTCTCCGGTAGATAATGTCATGAATACTCACCAAGTTACTTCGTACCCTATAGAGTTTCTGAACTCCTTACAATTATCAGGAGTACCTTCATGCAACTTGAGACTGAACGGTGGTGTTCCATTCCTGTTAATGCGGAATCTTAATGCACCAAAGCTTTGTATTGGCAAACGGCTACGAGTAACACCTAGGACGAAACATTACAAAAGCTATTCACTATTGTGAGTCAGATTCGCTCATGAATGGTTCCGTAGTGGAGGTATCCACATACCATAGCCATTATCTTCGACTAACTATTAATAGTATTTGTATAAATGACAAAGCTATATTTGCGGTTTTTAAGATGTGCTTTATTTCAAAAACTGCTGAGTACATATCGTTCAAAGCAATTTTCGTTAAAAAAAATTATAACGATCAACAGCATATATATTTTTTTAAGATTAGTCACTCTCTTACTTCAAAAGTTAGAGGGACACACACACACCCATTTCACCACTTTGGAACCGTATATCTTTCTAACGATTGACTTTGAGAAACAATGGTTTAGGAACCTCAAAGTAATTTTTAACGATCCATTTGCCACATCAGTTCCATGTATGACAAGCCCCCCTTAATATTCAGTATTTTTTATTTTCTATAACGTCGTAAAGCGGTTCAAAGGAATCTACCAATTTTCAAATGTGTAAACTGAATAGTTTAGGCAGCGATAGCCTAGTGGAGATACCAACAGACTGCCATGCAGAGGGTATCGGGTTCGAATCCACGGCGCGCACCAATGACTTTTCGGAGTTAAGTGCGTATTGAATTGATATATCGCTTGTCCCGTGCCTCGGAGAGCACGTTAAGCCGTCGGTCCCGGTTGTCATGAAGATCTTTGACAATCGTTACAGGGCGTCAGTACCGTCTAATCAACTGACACTAGTCTAAACCATGGAATATCGCTATCCCTTCGGGTTGCGGAGGTCAGACAGGCAGTCGCTCCGTGGAAAAGCTAATATTCAGCTAAATCCTGTTAGACTAGTTAGCGGACCCCAGATTGAAACTGGGATAACGCTAAAAGGATGAAACTGAATAGTTTCGGCATAAAGTGGCTGTGACATACGGATAGACTGACAGACATAGCGCGTCTATAAGGATTCCGTGTTTAGCCATTTTTGACTACGGAATTCTAAAAATACTGTTTACAGAAATGTTTTAAATAGTTCTTGCGGTTATATTTCTTATTAGTCCCTATGTACAGAATTAAAACGAAAATTACTATCTAACGATGAAGGAGTTTTGTGTTACCCCGAATTTAACGACACGATTTTTTTGTACAGTTTGCATCAATGAGTAGCGTGATTCTTGAGGAATGTTAAGGTGTATAATTAACGCAAGCGGAGACGAAGACAAGTTCCAAACGTTTAAAAGCATTCATTACTCCAGACCCAACAGTGGCTAAGGCTACTTACTAGCCAAATGTGCGTGATATGTTATAGTGCACAAGTACACACTGCACTCTCTTTTCATATCACCGGAGAGATATAGACCACAGCACGTATGGCCTAGCGCGAGCGTGCATTGCTAACTGCCTGACTCTTGACTGCTATTGGACAATAATAATTTAATTTAAAGTCGACGCCTCGCGTGATCAGAAAGCTGGTGTGTATCTAGCACATAAAATTAGCATTGCCATACAGAGTGGCAATGCTAAATTTTAAAAGATTACATTGAAGGTGACGATAACTGCATAAGTAAATGTATCAGCAAATACAGTCAAGAATTCTATCAATGTATTTTAGAATTGTCTATATTATTTTGGGAAAAGTAGGTTAATTTATGTAATTATTACAAAATTATTTAATAACAAAAAGAAGCTTCGAACATAGAACGTCCTCCTTTTTAGAAATTGATTAAAATATATACAAGAAATCAGTTACAAATATTTGCTTCACTCTTTCAAATATAAAAAAGCTGCAAATGTTTATCCCTATCATATTTCACATACACAAAATAAATACCCTTATTAATTCCGCAGGATTGAACTAAATGTTTATGGGGAGAGCGCGTCACCCTCACTGAATGACAGGCGGAAACGGAACACTTTCCGACACGTCGGCGACGCTTCAAACAACCATTTGTTGTTATATACATTGACCCTTTCTCTGTTTATGATGGAAACCGCGGCGACACTGCGATGTATTCGAAAGCTGTATGTATTTAGGCTCTTGCTACAAAAAATGAGCAAACGTATTGAGTAGGTATGAGGTGTTTATCAACGTCAGGGTCTGATTAACAGTAGGTGCAATACATTCTGATTATATTTTTTTGACTTCTGTTAGGTCAGGTCTTTCGAAAAAGGCATTTACCCAGCATTTCTACATTCAGAATGACACAGCTTTCCATTAAAGGAAGTCTTAAACTAGGTTAAATGCTGTGCTATCTGAAATTAGAATTAAAGTGGTGTGAATATTAAATCTCTGACAAAAAAATATTTTATTACAACTACATATGTAATGGAGAAGAGTGGGCATTTTGCCTCTGCCTACCCCTTCGGGGAAACAGGCGTGAGTCTATGTATGTATGTACATATGTAATAAAATATATTTTTAGACAGTAATCTATCAAGGTAAACCCATGATGCTTGATGCTGAGAAGTTAGGTATCTTACAAAGATAAGATTTCTACCAGAATAGCTAATGTTGCAAAAGTGCTCTCACATATAGCTCACACTGGCGACCATATACCTACTGCGTGTACTCAACAAAACAACTAGCGCTGAAACCGTTTCAGAATCGCAAGCATGTCTCAATTATACTCGAAAATGTTCCGCTACATTAAACGCTGGCCAGTAACAAATACAGAACAAACGGGTGTAAAATATTCCCTAGCAGCACTAACTAGTGAGTTCTAATCATGTAGTCCGGAACTTTGGTCACAATAAGTTGTCGGAACACTCAAATACATTACACGGACGTTATGACCGGCTCATTCCAGCTACTGTGGGAATTTAAATACTAGTAGGGCGAGACTTGGCAGCGCAGTCGAGTATACTACGATTTGAAAATCAGAATTCTTGTTGACTGTTTTGTCGGCTTGCTGTTGTTTTGTGGCATAAAGGACTATGGGCAAAAATTTATGGGCTCCGTCCCCATATACCAACACACATGGAACTGATGCCAATGTGTACCTTAAGTATCCACTATTTGATTAAAATCCTTTTTTTTACTTAAATCCGTGGCATATATCAATAAAAAATCAAATTGTTATTATAAATTAACCTATAGGTACTATCATTTTACACTTTTAAGTTATTTTAACATGATGGTTATATTACAGTACAAAACATGAGTTACTAACGATACAAAATAAAAATAATGTATTTTTAATCATATACTTACATTTAAATGATTATGAATGAATAATAAGAAAATACAAAAACTAAAGTTGAAGATGTGGGAAGAAGGCTGCTAGCCTTAAATGGAACTGGGCGGGCTATGTCAGCCGTAAACATGAGGATCGTTGGGCAAAAATCTCGACACTGTGGGTGCCAGAAAATGGTCGTCGTCACCGGGGTCGACTCCGAAAACGGTGGCGAGATGACCTAGACGCCTACCACAAGAGTTGGCTTGAGATTGCAGGCGACAAGAGAGCATGGAAAGGTCTGGGGGAAGCCTTTGCCCAGCTGTGGGACAGTACAGGCTAAAGAAAAATTCGAACAAAACGAATATAAATGAATGAATCATTTAAATTCATTGTCTCCTAATATTCATTCTTACAATGCAAGTAGGCAAACAACAACAGTAATAGAGTGTTAATATTACTGGTCTATTTTTATATACTACTAGCTGACCCAGCGAACTCCGTATCGCCTTTTTATGAGTTTTTATTTAATTCCCTTTTTTCCAAGCCCCTTTTCCAAAGTTATCATTGACTTAGCGCTTAATCTCTTATCATTTCAGAGTCTATAAATGCTGAACAAACAAACATAGATTTTTATATAATATTGAATTCCCCATTCCTTAAGATATCGGAGACAATACTCATATCGACTTAAAAAAATATCCCGTCCGCCATGTTTGATTTCCTATCCGCCATCTTTGATCACGAAATAGATGTTGTATTTGGATTCACCGTCCCTTAAATCATCAAAGACGATACCCATATTGATTTTTTTAATATTTTCTCATCCGACATCTTTGATTTCCCATCCGCCATCTTGAATCACGAAATAGATGTTGTATTTGGATTTCCCATCCCTTTAAACACCGGAGACGATACCCATATTAATTTTAAAAAAAATCCCATCCGCCATCTTTGATCACGAAATAGATGGTGTTTTTGAATTCCTCATTCCTTGAAATATCGGAGACGATACCCATATCGACCTTAAAAAAACCCATCCGCCATCTTTGATTTCCTATCCGCCATCTTTGATCACGAAATAGATGTTGTATTTGGATTCTCCAACCCTTAAATCATCAGAGACGATATCAATATTGATTTAAAAAAAATTTCCCATCCGCCATCTTTGATTTCCCATCCACCATCTTGAATCACGAAACAGATGTTGTATTTTGATCCCCCATCCCTTTTAACATCGCAGACGATACCAATATTGATTTTTTAAAATTTTCTCATCCGCGATCTTTGATTTCCCATCCGCCATCGTTGATCACGAAATAGATGTCGTATTTCGATTCCCCACCCCTTAAAATATCGAAGGCGATACCCATATTGATTTTTAAAATTTTCTCATTCGCCATTTTTGATTTCCCGTCTGCCATCTTGGATCAATAAATAAATTTCATATTATTAATAAGCGTCCCGAAAATCTCGAAAAGGATACCCATATAGATTGTATCCTGTTCGTTTAGCTTTTTTTTGCCTTTGCCCCAACCCTCCCCCTTCTCGTTTGACCATTTTATTATTTTTGTCTGGCCCCTAAAAGTTGTGGCGTAATTTTATATAGCCTATAATAGAATCCTTTCGAAATAATTGGGCAATCATAGGCAATAACAATTTTTAAAATCCGACTGCTAGTTCCTGAAATTAGCCGACATTATCTTTTAGCCTTTTGCCCGGCCCCAAAGGTCGAATGTCGAAGCGTTATGTTATATAGCCTATAGCCTTCCGGAATAACTGGGCTATCGTATACAAAAATATTTTTTCTTTTCGTGAAATTAGCGCGTTCAAACAAACAAACAAACTCTTCCGCTTTATTATGTTAGTATAGATATGCGAACAATTTAATTAACGTGCACAATATGACATTATGTAGGAATGACGTGACAGTACCTACTGACAGATATGCGATAGCACATGCGCAGCAATCAATTATTATCAGCGCATGCGTTCTTACTTCCAAGAGGTAAATTTGTGCCGTACAAACTTCTACCCTCCCTACAATCCCTCCCAGTTTATTTTTTCAACTTATGGTAGCCTATATCCGTCTCCACGGTCCAATATATGTATCTCTATATTAAAATTCAACAAAATTGGTTCAGCCGTTTAAGCGTGAAAACGGAACATACATAGGTACATACACAATTTCGAATTTATAATATTAAGTAGCGATTATCAATGGGTTTCTTCTGACATGAAGCCCGCTGGGTGGCAGCACTGAGACTTCAGGTCCGGAAACTTGTCAAAACTGCCATCAAACAAAGAAGTAAGTATATCAACGCACACGCGAATTTGAACTTTATGTAGCGGTAATAAATTACAAATTGACTCTATGTTTTAGTTAGAAAACGTTTGTATGGGAAAAAAAGGGCTGTTTTTAGGGTTTTTGCGGCAATTATTAGATTTTTCTCGCCGTAAAAACCATCTTTGAACTTCTACGAACATTAAAAAAAAAGAATTGGCCAAATTGGTCCAGGCGTTGTTGAGTTATGCGCTTACCAACACATTTTGCGATTCATTTTTATATTATAGATATTGACGACCAGTTGGCGCCGCGGGAGTATAAGCGACTGCTACGCCGAAGGTCGCGGGTTCGATTTCCGCTCAAGTCATCATTTGCGTGGATGAACATGGATGTTTGTCTTGGTCTGGGTGTTTCTATATTTAATATGTATGTATTTACAAAAAAAAAGTATATAAATGTATGTTTATCCATTTTCTAGTACCCATATTACAAGCTTCTGCTTAGTTTGGGACTAGATGGTGTTGTGTGAATGTGGTAGAATGTACCATAACTTCCTACAATAGATAAATGAGTAGGTGTTTTACAATAAATCGTAAATAATGCGTAAACGAAATTTTAGTTTAAACGTAAGTACTATGACAACCCAATGCATTTGGGCAACGTCGCCATAGTAAAAAAATATCATCTAGACAAGAAGTGTCGATTGAGCTACATTTCATTTTTGTTGATGGGTGGGGACGATTCCGCCCATGGTCCTTTAGTCTTACTTTTCTGGATTACAACAACGGTTTTAGTAGGGTTTTTGTTTACTTATACTAAAGAAATTGGAAGAATAGAATATGTTGTGTGATACAGTAGCGACACGAAAAATAGTTTATGTAGATAGTTTTTAATTTTGGTTCGAAAACCAGAAAGGTAAAAAAAAACAGAACATAAATAAGTATGAGCGCAACGTAACTCGGTGTACCTTCGCAATACTTTGGAAATGAATTAATTTTGGGGTTCTATAAAAGTCTATCAGTTTTACTTTTCTATCGAATATCATTTATTTTACGTACCAGTCCCATCATAACCAGGGTAATAATCGTTAAAACGGAACTGAATACCGATACCAAGTACAGTAACCCAAGTCATATATAAAAAGTAGTTTCATTTTACCCTCAGTAATGCGCAGTTTTACGATGGGAAAACAACTTCATCGATGTTTAGTACTTCGATTTACATGCTATTGTGTCATAAAACCGTAGTAAAAACGGGTCTTAACAGAAAGGATTGACGATTTCCGCAAGGGAACCATACGAACAAGATTACAATGGTGTGTTTGCATGAAGATTAACATGTTTGATAGAAGCCTGGAACTTCGAAAATGATAGAGCTTTAAAGCAAGCCACGTTATGTTGTACGCTAGATAGTTTATTTTAAAAATAAATATTATAGATATTCATTACTTTCAATCGCATATTTAACTTAAAATATTCTAAAATAATTACTGTCTTTTCAAGCGACTGTGCGAAAGTCGCAAAAAACCATACACTCTTTGTGAACAGGCGTTTGTGGTAACTGACATTCACATAGTTACACATTATTTTCTTAGTGCAATTGCTCGGCGAGATATTTCGCTCAAATGATTTATATTGTCAAATCACTTTAATGACGTAACGTGAATTTCCTAAAATTATCACAAACGAGCACCTGCTGCGCGAGTTCAAAAGAAAGTTATAGTATTGTGCTCTTAATATTCTGCGGGTTTGCCCGTCGTTATTTGGAACTCCTTTTAAACGAGTATTGTAAGAAAAACAGTTGCTTAGTGACAGCAGTATTTATTAACATTCATTTTATGGTTCAGTGTAGAAGAATACAGGGAAAATTGTTCACATTCGTTAAAGAGTTGACTCGTAAACAAGTAATAAACATCAAACAAGCCATTTACTCCATTTTAGGGAGTAAATAGCATCTCTTCCTCATTCTTCAACCGTAAATTTGCTAGTAAAAATATCAAAATACCTCAGGGTTACGATTTTCCTCCTAATTGTCGGTTTTATGTTCGCGTGTATTCTGTGAAGTTAATTGTGCTGTAAAAGTAGTTTGTATGTTTTAGGAATATATTGTTGGTATATCTTTTAGGACTTCCTTTGGTCATTGTTGAAGATTTACAGATGCAGGTTTTCTTTAATTGCACTTGTAACTAACAGGTTATAAGCTATTAAGAAAATAGGGGTTTGTAATGCTCGTATTTTCAGCATTATTTAAAAATATACAAATTGTGTTATATTTTTAAGTTATGTTCATTTTGCCTGACATGATTTGAATATCTCGGTGTCCAATTTGATAAAGAACAAAACCCGCGGATATTTTTTACTATTTGGATATCACAGAGCAAAACAACTTCAGCACAAAACAAACTTGTCGATGCCAATTTGGATTCAACTGTTTGATTTTTATTTTATTAGTGGAAGCTCTACGCAGTAGAGGTTTATTATGGAATATAGAGATGGAATAGGTAGTGTTTTGGTAATAGATATCTACTTCACAGAAACCTCCCTAGTTTCACCATCATTATACCTGATTGCATCTATGGCTGTCGAATAGGAGACCAAAGTGTGCTTGCTAGCCTTATCGAGTTTCCCTTTTTTGAGGTCTCCCTTCTTCATTAGTATGGAAAAGGAAATTATTATGGGCTTGTATATTTTCTGTAATACTATGTTACTACTGCGATGGATTCGGCAAATTATAAACTATAGGTATAAGACTTACTATTTTGACCTCCCATGGGCGTTTAATATTCTATGCTTTAAACTGGTGTCCAATAACTACATCAGGTTACAGTCGATTAAAGTATCCACAATTTGATTAATGTGGGCATTAGAAATCTGTCTGTGACGGTTATTTTGTTTACATGCTCATGCGCTTCATTTACACGTCACAGCATAATAACAAAAGATAAGAACAGTTTAACACTTTCACGGACATTAAACGCCTATAGGCGTGATAACAATAAAAATTCAATTATGTCTCGTTTACTGTCCGTGAAAGTGTTAAGGAATAGCGTAAAATACAACAGCAGGGAAATATTTTTTAGTAATAAGATCCCTCATAATCTCAAACGTAATCTTATACCTCGCATCAAGCTAGACAGTCCAATTTAAATGAGCAGAAAATATAATTAAGAACCAAGACAATAAAGTTTACAGTCATTTAAGTAGATTATAATAAGCACTAGACTATTGTTTAAGATGACAGGCCGGATGGCTGAAAATCAGCTCAAAAAGATAAAAAGCACTTGAATTTGTACGAAGCACTGACTCCTTACTTCAACTGACTGACAGCAAGATTATGCAAGTGTGCTTTCGAAACATGGACTTATTTCTGCAAGTTGGCAAATCACAATATTTTATATAACATATCTTCACGACTTTTATCCCCGAAGGGGTAGGCAGAGGTGTATTACACACCCACACTTCGCCAGATATGTTTCGGTCCCAATGTAATAGGGGGCGAGCCTATTGCCATCTACCGGGCACATTATTAAGCGACCGATAATTAACATTTTTAATACATATATAACTTCGAAAAGTCAGAGGTGTGTGCCCGAGGTACCTGGGGATCGAACCCGAGACCATCGTCTCGGCAGTCCGTTACGTACACCACTGGGCTACCGCCGCTTTCACTACTTCCACGCTAGGAATAAATCGTCTATCGAGACAGACTTTAACAACATTCAAACAAAGAATATCAAAGTCAAAGTCAAACTCCTTTATTCATTTCAATCACAAAGTGACACTTATGAACCTCAAATAAAAAATATTTTACTTAAAGCTTCTACATTTACATTTACTGCCACGTTCGCAAAGCAAGGGCGTAGAACCACGAGAAAGAACGGGCAATAAAACTCACGGTCACTCTTTTTCATCGCCTGGTTTTTCATAATACATAAAAATTTCAATTTTGTAAGGTGCTACAACTGCTACACTTACACCTGCTTACACCTTCTATGTCAATTTTATATATTTACTCTACTTAATACTCAAGCATAACCTAGTAAAATTTTGATGTTCATTTAATTAGTCTCCTGAAAATAGACATGGTGAAACAGGAGCATCCACTTACATTAAGTACCTAATAAGGCACCTCCATACCTATGCAGGCAATCCGCGCAAATGTTCAGAACCATGATGGAAATGATGCAGTTAAATATTAAAAATGTAATACCAGCCCGTAAGACCGACATCGACCAGTCATCGCAAGTAGCACCCGTTTACGAGTATGACGCATGGGCCAGCCATCACCCCTTTCGCCATATCAGAGGGACAGCGATGACCCGACATACAACGCCACCACAAGAAATGACATTTTAGTGAGCATCACGACAACGGTACACGAACTGGCAGTAATTAACAATCTGTTGATATACTGACTATGAACGCGAATTACCTCCATTTTCCAGATCGTTAATATTATCATAAATTTGTGGAACGCGTGCAAAATTAGTAATATATAATAGACACAACAAATAATTCAGAAAAAACAGTTTGAAAATATAGGTAAAGTACCTTATATTTGCTACAAAGTTTGAGCATGGGTTACACCAGCCGTGGTGACGAGACGATCAGTCCAGACCAGATCAGTAATCTTGTAACCCATGCCACAATGTCGAGGGTAATACATATATTGTATTTTACGTATATTTTCAAGTAAATGCGCAATATAGACCCGTTACATAAAAAATATTATGTGTACAAGTCGTGTTTAATTTATTATGATATACACATTTCTATTCTGAAATACATATTATATGCACTACTAAATATGTTGTAGATGCTTATTAACGTTAGTGCGCTCGCTAGTTTATGTTGTTCGTGTAAACTGTAAACATGCTGATTAGTGTACAACATTACTGAAATCTGATCGGTAATAATTAGTACACTGATATCAGCTATCGATATCAATTTACAATTAATACACTATTTCAGTAAACGACCCTTTGATCAGGCATATAATTGAAGTCGTATTGAACTGGTTAAAACCACAAGCAAAGCTCAACACATTAATTTGATGGACATATTGGGCCACATGCCTCAGCTTGAGTAAAAAAGGTAAAAGAGGAGATAGAGATGACGTAGTGGTTTAAGCGGCCACCGCTTGACATTGTGTCGAGTGTTGTGGTTTAAATATCCACCCGAGACAGTGCGTCTCGGATATGTAATTATGTTTCAAGACTTTTTCGAATCTAAATATCCCTTGTATAATACGAATGTACATATTAAATTAATTCACACCTAACCCCATCATGGGTTTGCAGATAACAACTTCGAAGTTATATTAAATTCCGACCAAAAGACACTTTTCGAGATAAGAACGGTACGTAATTTCCTATGCGCCGTTTAAAACTTCAAACTTCACGGAGTCTGATTAAATTTTTAACAATATCTTTAATTTATAGATGTTGTACGAAGTTTTATTTGAACTGTTTAGGATGGTATTTAAGCTGATTTTAATTTGAGTGTTGATGAAGGACCGAACACGATTTGCCATTGCAAACATATTAAAGTATTATCTTTCTAGATATGATGTATGGTAAAACATTATATTTTACAAAAACAAAATATTTTTACTAAACAATATGTTCTTATATTGCTTAGTAAAAAATATTTTGGTTTTGTTTGTAGTTGATAAATTAATATATTTTCAATATTTTTACTATTTACTGTACAATATACAAACATGTGATAATACTAATGTGACATGACATGTCTTATAGAGCTTCATTATGCCGTCTATACACTGAAGCTGGCGATCCACCGACCACCATGAGTCGTCGACATTTTTGCGGAGATTTTCATAATATTTTTTTTCTTGCCGCCGACATAGTATGCTACTTGAACGAGATGCGAAGTCGCCGACACCAAACACACCGTCAAAATGTCGACGATGCATGTTGGCGGGCCGGCGCGTCTGGTGAGTAACCTCCATTACTACTACATATCTATGTATATAATAATAAAAGCAAATAAGTATTTTCTGTACATCAGTTTAAGTTGAAACTCAACCTTATTAATTTCTTGCTTTGACTTTTACCAGATCATTATTTATACAAAGGTAATGTTTTTATAGGTACTTATACAAAAAAAAATATTACTGTGTTTTGTGACTATCATAAGTGTTATAACCAACATTAAAATATTGTCCTTGAGTTCCACATTTATTAAATTACGATAACAATGTTACGGTCACGATGACAGAATCAAAAATAATGAATCAAACGCCAAGAATAAACGACTTTAATAAAATCGCTTTTCAATCACATGTTGTCAACCGCATGCACACGTTAAAACCATTTTACACCCAACAAAAATTCGTTCATAGTAAAGGGTAAACAGATGCTTCTCCCTCAAGGGTCTGTCCATTTAGGGATCCGTTGAAAAGCCGGAAAAGCACTTATCCATCACGGAGAGTAACGCCGTCCTAGCGGTTATATACGAGCGTGGACCTTACGCGGAGTCATGCTCTTATTACAACTACTTGATTTGTATTACTTGTATCGTATTTATCTTTTTTATCTAGACTAATTTTATTTATACCCTTTTGTGAAGATACAATACGCACAAATCAACTACATATAAATGACGAACGATTTGAAGATAGTACGATTGAAGTTTTAATTATAACGCCAACACACTGATGTTATTGAAATAATAATTAGAAAGAATACAATTAGAAAATCTAAACTGAATCCACAGCCTGAACATACCCGTACGCCTCTTCTTTATTGTCATAATTTAAATTTGCTATGAGTAGAACGTCATCAATTAATTTTAAATTAATTGTAACTAGATAGTTTCGTTTACACTATGTTTCAACATGTTACGCTGTTGATCGTAGTATCATAAACTAGCGAGCGCACTACATTTATGAAATGGTTTGTCGCAAATGATTATTTAAAACAAACCTTTTTGTTTTACCTCTTTGAAAGATTAATCCAAGTTTCAACGTAAAACATACACGTTAAGGTAAAGAGAGTTACGACCCATATATAATGTTAAGCATCTATTGATTCTTATTCATTCAAAGCTTCAAAGAACTTAAACTTAAGAGAATTACATTCCTAACACAAAACGCTTCAAAAGTTTAAAGAAGTATTTTGATCCAATTCATATAGGTACGTAATTTGAGTAACCGTGAATGTCGCGTTAGAAGGAAAAGAAACCAAAAAGTTTATAAGTACCAAGTGGAACAAATCATGACGTCATGTTGCTTACTCAAAACGGAAAGAAATAAGTTGGTATCGGGATGCGGAATGAGACGCAACTTGTGTGGTTCTGCACAGACAAACAAACATTCAATCTAATTACGTTTAATTCGATTGTAATGGCGCAGGGAGGAACAAATGTCTCATTCGCTCTCGTATTATTTAATCTTAGATCGTGTAGCTTTTGTGTGAATTACGGTAAGTTAATTTTGACCGACATAAAAATAAAGATTAGGGATGTCACATGTTAGAAGTGAGTACTGATGTGAGGAGACGTAGTCTTAAGGAAAAGTGCTAGGAAGCGAAAGTCTGGCTCATTAATGTTGTGAAATAAGTTTAGCCGCACGATTGCTCATTGTGGAGCGTCGAGCTCTTTCCTTGATTTAGATAATATCGGTTTTCCTAGTCGGAATTCTCTGACTCCCATGCTACTAAACACACAGTAGGTGGTCTGTGACGTTCTGGGCGCTCAGGCCATTTAATACAATAAATATAAACGTGCAGTGAGAATAAGATTCTAACACAGCTTATACAGAATAGTTCGTTTTGTTGGCTTTATAAGAGCAAATGCTACAGATTAAACTAAGTGCTAGAGTATATAACTGTAACTTTATATTTTCATTTATAGGTAAAGTTATATAGCTACTCTAGCACTATCAAAAGATTCGTGAAACTTAGCTGACTTATCACTATTCAATGCATGGAGTCGAGTCGGGTTATTTTATCTTTGTTATTTCTTTATAAAATTAAAAGCTTTGTAAGAAATGGTGACATAAATTTATATTCTTCTACTGTTCCCTTTACTTTGTATTTTACTTGTTAAATTTACTGTTGTATAAAATAACTTGTTTACTTGTTTTTATCGTCTTTGTATTTACTAGAGGTCGTTTCCTACGAGGCTTTAAAATCTTTGCCAGAGAGTCTAAGACTCTTTTATACCTGAAAATAGGGCCTCTCTGTGTTTTATTTCGTATTTTATTTGTCACAGTTTGATTGTACGTTCACTGGGAAAACGTATCCTTTCGTTTTTCTATTTTAGGACAAAAAAAAGACAGCAAAGGTTTTTAAGGTCAGACAATAAATAACTTAGCAAAATTTTCTTGCTATGTTCGTTCACAATTCAGTGGTTATAATAGTGAGTTAATAAATAACTTGCGAATCATAGTCTTGTTTATAAATAAGGATTTTTATTACATCTCTCTCAAACGGGAGGAGCTGAAAGTTGGATTAAATAATAGCTGATTTTGATGAAAATAAATAGTTGAGTAGTTTGTAGCAAAATTATGGTGGGCTAATAGCACATTTAATCTGTCCTAAAATACAACCCTTTACATGAAATTGCAAGATACAAATCTTTGTGGTAATGGAACCTAAGACGATGAGAAATTAATGTTCAGCCCTTAGACTACCAAAACTTTGTGAAGTAAGTGATATTAATAAAACATACACGTCCTTCACAATATAAATAACCATGTACTCCAATAATAATAGGCTGTTCTCACGCTTACGAGACTGACACGTGTAGGTATGTACCAGATGTACCTACTACAATTTACTAGTCATTTTATTTACTTGATATTAAGCATAGACGTACTTAGCATCTAAATCTTTCGTTTACTTTAATGTTATTTGACAAAGCTGACAGAACTTAAAATTGAAGTTTATCATGAAAAAGCCGATGGTATTTAAGTACAGTGGTTCAAAATTATGGTGCTCAATTGAATTTGTTTGCCGCTTTGAAGTTATCTTTAGCTCCAATAACTCCTGAATACAAACGTTAGGTATTCCAAGTAGCACACTTCACCATTCAAAGCTTTTGACGTTTTCATTCAAAGAAAGCTTTCATAATGATAGCGTGGGATAGTAAACGTCAAAAATATTGCAAAACAACACCATTATAGCCAAAAACTGATGTCCCCATGTAACGGAATTGTTTAAAGAATGGCACCCCATCTTTAGGCAAAGACACTTATACTGCAATTAAATCTTATAAAACGCGAATCTTCTTATAGTCGTTAACAAAGTATGAAAGTGTCAAAACTATCGTATCAAATTTTATTGTATTGCTACATTGTCCCGCCGGAGCGTTGTTTCATAACGTCTCATAAACTTGAACGTAAATGTAAGGCTGTGCTTGCTACAGTCTGTAGCGGAGATGCAAACGGAGCGAACAAGGGTACTACAATTATTAGAAACTTTTTCATAACAATCTTTTCAAAATCAAATATTGTGTTGTATTAACTTTGATAGCAGTGATGGCAGTGAATTAATTAAGCATTGGACTTACGTGGATATACCGAGTGCTGAGGGTTTGTTTCTTACAAGGAATTTATCGTCTATGAGTACCTATCAATTTTTTTTTTATGACCGGAAGCCGTAGGAGCTGTGCTAGTTACAGTAAAAATCAGTTGGCTTGTGGTGTAGTGGCAATACGACTGTTTAAAAACGTAAAGTAGAAGTACTTTTTACGGTTGAGTTTTGTTCAGTGAATGAGAATGCCACTCGTTCTCACTTTATATTATAAGTGAATGGAAAAAATGTAAGGATTATGGCCTGGAAAAGGAAACTAAAATAAGGGTAGAAAATCGTTGGCTTCTTCTCTTTTACTCTAAGGTTAGTTACACACCAAAAACGCCTCGTCATTGCTGGCTATCTTATCTATTACTTGAATATTTAAAAAGTTAAGTAGATCAGTGAAAGAAAACATTTTTATATATTCTCGTAATATTTTATTGACGCTCACATTACCTTGTTTAAGAAAGCTTTTATAAAAGTATATTATTAAACATTACATAGGATAATTTAAATATAAATGCATGTTATTTAATATCTAACATTAAAAACTTAAACAGATTTTAAGCTAAAATTCTTATTAACCCCAGTCCCAAAAACATATAATTCTTTCTTCTGACTTTCTCACGTAATATGACGTGATATCATTATTAAGCATGGAGGTTTAAATTAATACAAATTATGAGTCTAGGACTTACACGAGATTTATTACTTATATTTAATTAAAACGTAAGTACTTGTGACTCACTTGTGTGTCACCTACTATCTTTTGTTAAAGAACGTCAAACACAGATAGTATGGTTATTTCTAACATTGTTGCTGACTGTAAGAGCGGTTTCAGACTAGCGATTCATACGCGCGTATAAGCTCGTTTTCGCGTACAGGCGCGCCCTTTGGCACACGCGCAACACGTACGTTAGCTCGTATAAGCGCGAGCCGCGAGACGATATAAGACTACCGTTTCGAGCGAACACGCCGAAATATGCCCGTTTACGAGAGTCCGGTTTTTTGAAGCGCGTAGTGTAGCGTGCATGTAAGCGCGTATGCTGATACGCGTATACGCGCAGTAAAATACGCTTATCTGAAACCGCCCTAAATAATTGCAAATTTCGCCAAGAATAAAGATAACAATTTCAGAAACAAATCAGAACACCACATTACCGGTCACGCGTAATTTCAAACGCGTACATGGAATACCTAATTCAACAGCAATTAAGGCATATCCGCTGCTTTCAAACACTATGTCCTCTCCCGAACCGGGCCGTCACGTGCTCTCGGAAGTGTCGCCAACAGAGCATGCAATTAGGCAACGTTTTGAGCAAATAATTATGCCCAGAGTATTTCGGTCCTCAGTTCGCACCTCTTAATTCACAAACAGGTATCATGTGAATTTTACCCTCGGTAAGTAACTGCTGGGATAGATTAAGTCGTCTGGGAATGTCACGTAAATGAACATGGTGATGAGTACACTCGACGTATGTTCTTGCTGTCCATTAACTCGGCGTTTTGATGGTGATGGCACATTGTTGTGCAAGTGTTTGCTTACGATTGTTTGCTCGTAAGTTATATCAAATAGAAGACCTTGAAGCAAGCCAATTATATCAATATCTAGCTAGTTATTTTGCACCATCGCAACATGCGTATTGTTTATTTTACTGAAACTCGAAACTTACTTTATACTCGACATGAGCAGAATAGGCAGCGATAGCCTAATGGCAATACCAGCGTACCTTTAGCGATTTCAACACAGGCTATTATTATGGCATATTTACAGAACGGGTCTCGATCGAGCGATTATTTTAAAGTCTGAGTTACACCAGCAATAAACACGATTGGTTGAAATGCAACGTCAAGGCAATTAGTGATATTTTGCCTATCTTCGTCAGCTCAACCGAGTGACGTTCACTGCTAGATATAGGCTTTTCCCAAGGCTCTCCAAATGGACCGTCTTGAGCTGCCCGTAGCCTCGATCCCAAAAAAAGTCGTCGGTCCACCTTGCAAGAAGCTTCTGCTGCGAAGTTACTAGCTACATGGCTGTCACTCCACGTCCTTTTGGACTCTACTTTATTTTTTTTCACATTCAGATAATTACTCAATTGAAATCCGTAACATATGTTTTTCCTTCAAGTTCCAATAGCTTATAAATAGTCGTTAAATATCATTAAAAATATCGGTAATTAGATACAAAAATATTTCTAGTATATCAACGAATCCCATCTACAGCTTATACGCCGCGGTTGATTTATTTTTAAATCGTAGTATAGGTACGTGGGAAATATTACAATAGGACCACCAGGCTGATAACTAAAAATAACCGTTGCAGATAGACTGACAGATTAAGCTGTCTGTGAATTTAGGGTGAATTAACATGTTGGCTACCATTTTGTTTTTTTCTGTGCAAAGTGCGCTTGATATATCGAGTCTGCAAATTAGAGGGAAAATACAAGTTGAACAGATTAACACTTCTAATAAAAAAAACTGTTTCATTCTGTGATTAATTTGGTTTATATGTTGAGTTTGATTGAGTTATTGAGGATTCCTTTGTTCAATTACGAATAGTTTGCTTTAAATAATTTATGTTAAAGTTATTTTTTGTTTGTTTTAGCCATGTGCCACAAAACGGTCTATCAGACTACAGAACATGGTACATTGTGCAACCATTTAAATTTGACATTAAATTGTATGTCATAAAAAATATTTCTTATCGTCAGGAAGCAGCAAGCCAACGGCAGGTTGTCAGTGCGTTTACCGCTAGCGCAACATTGAAATGACCACAGAGTTGCCGCTGCGTTACAGTGTGCCATTCCCCTAAAACATTATTTCTACAGCATTCTCCTGATTGAGTGTATGCCTAGTTAACTGTATCTATCTTTATAGTGTCAATGAAGTCATCATTTCATAATTCAATATGCGTAATTAAATAGAACAGATAATTAGTAGCTTTAGAAAAGGAAGCTACATATTTGTTTTCCAGCCAACGACAAATCTTACCAAGGTACACACTTGTCACTATTTAGGTAGGTAGGTAGGTACCTACTAGTTTCTTTGAAAAATTGCCTATCGGTAATTGCTACTAGTATGAATAGTATAAATATGCTTAGAGTTGAATTGACATAATTTACTTCTACTGTTGCTGTTATATAACAAGCTTCAGACAATTGTAGTTTTTATATTTACAATCCTGTTGCCAAAGCACCTACTGGTGAATCAAACTGAGCATGTAGACTATATTAAATAAGAATATAATTATTGTTTTCGTTATTTGTTTCCCCTCATTTAATACAGCTTATATATAGGTAAGTTTTTACGTACTTTATTGCGCAATATCTTATACAAAAATAGGTAAACAAAACTCAACAAAAATATAAAGAGAAAGGTCGTTCAATAAACGTTTCCTAAAGGAGCTTTTACTTGGTCTATAAAAACTTGAGCTAAGTCATATTTCTTTTTACAAATTGACCGAATTTACGTACACATAATTCTATTTAGTTTGATGAGGTCATTGCCCCGGTCGTTTGTGTAGAAAAACAAACAAGATTTCCCTCTCAACATGATTTGGATAATAAAACTGTCTTATGTGTCGGTTCTCTGCGCTGACATACTCGTAGATTAGACTTGAGCTTCAGATAAATATTTATCTATACCTTATTTGCTTTGGAAATAATCGAATGTTGTAATCATAGTAGGTGTTACCTACTTATTTTGTTACCGCATGTACATGCTTCTAACAGAATGTAGGTCATTCTGTTAGAAGCATGCACTTTTTGGCAGATTTGGTAACGACGAATACTTTTCGAGTTTAATTTATTCGTAATTTTTTTTTGGTATATGCGAATTTTAATAACTCTACAAGACTATTTTACCGGTTTAACTGGGTTGTAAAAGAATTTGGATGATAGTTGTTGAAGAAACAAAATATTAAAAGAAATGTAGATATATAAGTATTCTTGAATGTTATAAGGTCAACTTGTCCTAGAATCAAATCGGCATTATATCCATAGACAAAACATGAATAAAGCTATTCTTAATATAATTAAACGTGATTGTGAAAACAATTTATCAGCTTGGTTCGCTCTTAAACTTGATTCTATACTTAAAGTACATCACACATACAATAATTTTATGAAAGTATCCCATTACACATAAGAAAAAAAGAAAGAAAATCACCTCGTGACAACTGACACAATTGACACAGCCCTCTTTAACATTAAAGCGCATGAAAAACCTACATTTTCACACTTACCCTTGCGTGTGCAATGTTCGTGTAGTACGACACTTTAGCCGCCGGCTAACCAGTTTAAGTGAAAGAACTCCGCTCCACCATTACAAAGTAATCTTTGACATCGATCATTCACAAAGCGAACGCTCGCCACACTTTAATGTCACCTCAGTTCACATTATAAAGGGCGACGTCATCACGCAGGTTTTAAATAAAAACTATGTAGAGCTTTCTGTTTAAAGTACTTTTTAAATACTAATCCCGTATAGGGAATTAATTCTGTATCTGTGGCATTTTACAAACATTCAAGCCCCGAACTATACTTAGAACGACAATCTAAAGATCTCATAAAGTCTTGTACTTTATGGTGGACTATTCTACATAATATAATTCAAATATTGCAGCATCTAGTCTTCAGTTTGAAGCAGTTGGCCTCATGAATATCCGAATTGACAACCTTGTATTCCTGTAGTAAGGAGAGGGCTTTGGCTAGTTAGGACGGTACTGCAATAAAGTAGCTAACATTAATTGCTTTAATAGCAGGACATTGTCGCCATTATCGAACTATTAAGAAATATAACATATCTTTGTATCATAAAAGCACAATTTAGTTCCAAAATATTTAAAATAATTTTATGCTCTTGCGATCCAAGAACCAATCCGCAGTTTTTTTTTATCCACATTCACACAACACCATCTAGTCCCAAACTAAGCAGAGCTTGTACTATGTGTACTAGACAATGGATAAACATACATAGTATATACTTTTTTTTGTAAATACTTACATACGAGTATTATGCATAGAAACACGCATTGTATTCATATCTGCAATTGATGCAGAGATTTGGTATATCACGATAAAATAACCAGTATGGCGGCTTTAATGCATTTCAGCGGGTACGAAAGCATTGTACAATGTAATCCCGCCAAACTCATTTTATCCCGAGCTGTCCCACGGGCGATACTGACCTACTCATCTGATATGATTGACATGCCGCGTATGTATGTTATGTGTAAAACCAAAATTATCTATCATTTCCTCTTTTCTATTTACGAGGAATCGGGACTTTGGTAATAAGGGACAAATTAATGGTTTATATAGACTTTAAACTTCCACGGTCAAATATGATCAAGATTTTACTGTGAAAATTATAGTCAATCTGGCAATATTTAATTGCTGAAAAAAAATTTATCGGTATATATTTTGTCCTACATGAAGTGGAGTAGGTATTGAAAAACAGTCCTTACTATTGTTGTCGTGTCCCAATATAGAAGATAAGCAATTCACAAAATTAATGCAGCGACATCATAAGACTTTGTTATGTTTTCATACTAACATAGTTACTTTCGCAAGTATACAATAAACAAAGATGCAGACAAACAAATAATACATTCTAGCTTCAAATACATAAATATGGAACTAAAGAGGATGAAATTCAATTTCACCAAAACAGAGCAGCGAGCTTTACCTAATTAAACGTTGAAACGTGAAAAGAGAGACGAAACAAAAGGAAATATATCAATTTGAACAAAGCCCGCATTCCATCGCGATCATTGGTAAAACGGAACGTTGTTGTCTAGACAGATTGTAGACGAAATATTGCGGCCATATTCCGAGTAACGAGCTAAAAACGTTAATAGACTTAGCACATATTTATTTTTATTGAGCGAATTCATTTGCTTCATTTATTGCTGGTGTTTATCATTTCACAATTTTTTAGATTGATTTAGTAGAACATAAATTGTAAGGTCAGAATTAGAAATCAGTACTTGCGGTTTAAAAATAAACAAAGTGAGGTAACTATTAGTTAAATTAACTAAAACTAATTACAGTGATAGATAAATAAACAACAACATCAGTGATTTAGTTCACTACTAATTTTAGGCATCGTAAATTATCATAAATGTCGTAAGTCCATGTAGCAGGTTATATTTATTTATTTTTAACAAAAAGAAGGTCGTATTTATTAATATGTACAGATTTTTATCAATATGCATGTCTCCAAAAAGCTCTCTACCCATAGGTTACATGCCGATGCTAACTTCTACTTTACTGTGCCAGCATTTACAACAAAGGTATTTTCTGTGAAATCGCGGCCATACCGTCTATCTTAATAAGAGTTTCGCCTGCAGTCGGCCAGTAGAGGGCGTGGCGATGATAGCAGGCAACTGTTTACTTTGTACAACAGCGCCCAATAATGCATCACATTCTTATCTATTCACTGCAGTGCGCTGTGCATCCACTGTGGGAAATTTCTGGCTATTTCCTCAAACAAAGGTTGCTGGATGAAACCGCTCTGTTAATTATTATTTTAGACATTACAACCTTAATTATTTGGCACAGTTTCGTGGCAGTTTCTTGGATTTTAAGTTACAATATTATGTATAGCAAGATTAAAATAGAAAATAAAAATGTTTGAAAGACAGATTGGAGCTTTATGTGAGACGCATAAATGGCCTGTAACCATCACACATGTGTAAAAAAGGCAGCGATAGCCTAGTGAAGATACCAACAGACTATGCAGAGTGTATCGGATTCGAATCAGATTCGAAAAAGTCATTGGAGTGCGCCGTCACTCCAATGACTTTTCGGAGTTATGTGCGTATTGAATTGCTAATTATCGCTTGTCCCGTGCCTCGGAGAGCACGTTAAGCGGTCAGTCCCGGTTGTCATGAAGAATTTTGACAGTCGTTACAGGGCGTCAGTACCTTCTAAATAAAGTGACACTAGTCTGTACCATGAAATATCGCTATCCCTTCGGGTTGCGGAGGTCAGACAGGCAGTCGCTCTGTGGAAAAGCTATTCAGCCAAATCCGGTTAGACTAGTAAGCGGACCCCAGATTGAGACTGGGATAACGCTAAGAGGATGATGATCACACATGTATTCAAAAAGGTTGTTTCAATATATGTACTTATGCTCTATATCAAATTATAGACACTCTAACCAAGCCGTGATAACTATGTTGATGTATCAGATCGATTAAATATATCTTTTAGGGACAATGTAAAAATATTAATAATACATTCATCGAATATAGAGTATTACCTAACGGATGTAAACAAATATAGATCAAGTAACTCAATTTATATCCAAAACACACGAATTTGTATTAGACTAAAAATACTTAATACATTTTTACCAACAAAATTACTGCCCTTATTTTACCTTCAACATCAAACAAATAAAATTTGGAATAACTCATTATCTCAATGAGCAAAGGGAAAAGTTCTGTGGTTAATTCTTGATGAGCCAAAAATAAAAGGGAAAAGTCCCTCGATCCTGCACCGAATTTGATTAAAACTGTGGAATCATTGGAAACAAAGATATGGTGGTTGAAAAGACGTTATGACAATGGGTGACTTAGAAACAATGGTGTGCATAAGCTTGAAATATTCCGAAAGAATAATTATGAATGCTTTTATTTTTGTATCCGTTTGATATCAATTCAAGAGAATTGACATATATAAGAATATAAACAAACAAAATTCATTCTAGCAATATAATTATGTTAGTAGGAAAATAAAGAAGGAAGGTCTCGTTCTAAATGGTGTCGCAGTTGGTAAATATTGTTGCCAAGAGGGACGTGGTTGTCAATGAAAATGCTATAAGTCTGGATGAAAAATATTAAAGATTCTATTATTATATCATATTCAGACAGCTCTTTATATATATATTTCTTGTGTGCGTGTGTATGTCACTGAACTCCTCCTCAACGACTGGACCGATTTTGATGAAATTTTTATGTGTTCAAGGGGACTTGAGAATGGTTTAGATTCATAAAAAAATAGAATATTAAAAAAAATATGGCGTTACAAAGTACGCCGGGTCAGCTAGTATCAATATAAGTAATTCAGAGTAATCAAAAGCAATTTGAATGAACACTCTAGTATCTACATCAAAGAAATAAAAACGAAAGTCTTCCAAGAAAATCATCAGATTAAGAATAATTCAATACTGAGTAAAATAAAAATTAAGAGTAACTTTGTCGCACATTTTATATTGCTTATCATTATGCACAAAGAGAGTACATAATTATAGCATCTAAATAAATTACTATTATTATTATATTTAAATTATTTATACATAAAAGCTATTATCAAACATTAAGAGGAAGAAGGAAATTTTTATCTTTATACATAGGTTCATAATATTAGTTGTGAAAATTTGGGAAATGCCGAGTGTTGTAGGTTCGATCCCAACACAAGGCTGACTTTGTGTGATCCACTAATTGTTGTTGCGAGTCGGGGTGTTCTCTGTGTGTATTGGCTTGTATATACCGAGATATATGCCAAGTTCGCCTACAAATAACATAACGTATGTATGTTCAAGCTTAATATATGAAATTCATCGTATTGATATTTGTTGTAGTTTTCTGTATACTTCAACATAATTTTGTTTTCCCATTATGTCTAATGTTCCATAAAAGCGTCTTTCGGGCATTGAGTAGTTGTCTAGACGATAGAATAATATCACTTAAAGGCTGAATTAGAATTACGAGGCATTAAATGGCTACCTGTAGAACGCTTTTGAATTGAAACAATTAACGTTTCTTGCCTGATCACATTTTTGGGTATGTAAATGTTTAACAGCTGTTATCGTAATAAGCTATAAACCATGAATATGTTTTCTGAAAATACTATAAATAGCGTCATAAAATATTATAGCTAAGCAACCACACGACGCTGCTAAATTATATTAATATGTATATGTAATGTGTAATTATTTGACAATAAAGGTGAAACACCTTATAAAAGAAAACCAGACGGTGTCCAGACCCTAATTGCATGGTTATGGTTTTAGCGGTCGCCTCACCGCGCGCGCTTAGAATTGCCAACACTTTGTGTGAACTACAAATTACGTACCTTGTGTCCATTGCTTGAATGTTTGTAAGTTCTTCGTCGACACAGAATTTATTATTAGTGTGGGTGCTGTATAATTGAATCATGGGCATGGACGTCTGAGTGGTAGAGTTAGTGACATCGTGAGTGCCGAATGATTTTGACCGAACATTTCCCATCGCAGAAAATCAACTTAAAGTATCAGTATATCTTTTGTTTTTGTACTTTCGCGATTTGTATCCATCCTACTATATTATTTTGCGGATCCAGTCCCTCCGCGACCACGACCGTTGCAAGCCGGTTGAAACGTTGGAGAATAACAGAGGTATTTATACCACTTATTAATCAATTATCACAAGTAAGATCCGCAAAATAATATTGTATGGTTTATCCTCTCTTTTGAATACGGAAAGAGAAATATGTGGTGTTGGCCTCCCCATTCCCGCAAGAGAGAAAGAAGAAAATTGTGAGGATAGTCTTCTCCAAAGACGTTAAGGGCTACGGTTAGGCGGACCGTAACTCTTTTGTCGCTTATAAAAAGGGCCAAGAAAGAAAATGGCATAGAAAATGGCAAGCAAATTCGTTGGGGCATTTTGCTCTACCTACAATATGTATTGACATGAAATAGCATTTCCCTATTCCAAACTTTTTTACTTATAGCTTGTATAAAATCGTACTGCGTAAACGCTGCGTAATAAAAATAACAGAGGCCTTTTAAGGTTTACAACTTTATGACGTATTAATATTATTCCACGTCCAAGTAATTATAAGTAATGTCCAAGTATTAAGCAATAAAGCTTCCAGTAATTGGCTTTGGGAAAGCTCGAAGTAGTTACTGAAAGAAACGCTTGTTTATTTTTATGTCAAAGTCAAAATCCTTTTTTCACTTAAATCACAAAGTGACACTTATGAACGTCAAATTGAAAAATAATAACTTAACTTCTACGTTTACATTTACTGCCACGTTCGCTAAGCAAGGGCGTAAAACCATGAGAAAGAACGGGCAATAAAACTCACGGTCACTATTTTTCATCGCCAGGTTTTGAATAATACATAACAATTAATTATTCAAATAAGTTAAGATATCTACCTGTAATAATAGTTGTAAGTGATGATTATAAATAAATAAAGAAATATACATATATCAAAAAAGTCTAAGCAACACATACTATTTCAAATTATTATATCATTTCTTACCAAGTAGGTAATACATACTTATGTAAACCTTTTTTGATCTAGAGGACATACTGGTTGGTTTTAAAAAAAATTCGAGTATCATATTTGTTTTTTTTTACAAATTCAAAAGCGAATGCATTTGTTTGAATTTTATAGCGTTTTCGTTGCTTATTAAAATTTAGTATTCTGTATAATAATTTAAACAATAATTAGAAAAAAAATTGTACAAATTTGGATTTTGAGACATTTTTTACGTTATGGAGCGACGTCATTTGAACGCAGATGAAATGCAAAGAGCTGTAGGGATGTTGCAAGCGGGAAGAAGTGAATCTCAGGTATCTCGGTATTTTGGTATCAACAGAAGCGTTATTTGCCGTCTTCATCAGCGTTACACTAACACGGGATATCCTGCTGAACAGCTCCCAGGTCGAGGTAGGTGTACAGCCACACGGCAAGATCGATACATACAACTGACTGCAAGACGCCAGCCCATGTTAACCGCCCGAGAGATAGGTTTAGGGCTACAAAATTCAAGTGGTGTTGTTGTTAGCTGCCAAACTGTGCGAAATCGACTGCATGAGTATGGCCTACGAGCGCGACGGCCAATTAGGTGCCCACCGATACGTCACGGGAATCGCGCTCGTCGAAATGATGTAGGGAACACATTACATGGACCCGGGAACAATGATATAAAATTTTATTTTGCGATGAGTCTCGATTTGGGTTCAAGCCTGATACTAGAAGGGTAAGAGTGTACCGTCGTCCTGGAAATACTGAAAGACTGAGGCGTATTCAGGAAGTGCATCTATACAAGGGCTCAACAGTTATGGTATGGGCGGGTATTATGAAGACCAGACGAACTGAGCTCGTTTTTGTAAATGGTAACATGAACGCTGTAAATTACGTTGAGGATATTCTAAAGCCTTATGTCCGTCAATTCGCACAAACGCTTGGCTCCGATTTCATGTTGATGCATGACACACACACACGGGAGTACTTGGCAAGGGAAAACATCCTGGTATTGCCTTGGCCTACACAATCGCCAGACCTCAACTCCATCGAGCATGCATGGGATATGCTCCAGAGACGTGTTTTAAAGGACTTGCATGGAGTGACAACAACCCAACAACTGATGGACTTACTAAAATTTCATTGGGAGCGATTGCCCCAGGATAACATTAACAATCTCATCGATTCTATGAATAATCAGTACCAGCAAGTTCTCAATAACAGAGGAGGCCACACTTTGTATTAAATTATGCAATTTTTGTACAATCATTTAATTTTAGTTTAAGTTTAGTTGATTAGGCACCTTACTTTGTACTACGTACATACAGTACTTACTCGTAATTATTGTTAATTAAGACTAATTGTAAACTAATTGTTGTTTAATATCAAAAACATTAAAAAATAATATAAAAAAGAAAATACTAAGGATTTCATGCGAAAACACATTGTAACATTGAAATTTGTGTGTGTTGCTTAGACTTTTTTGATGTGTGTATTTAATTTTGTAAGGTGCTGCAACTGTTACACCCTATATGTCACTCTACTTAATACTCAAGCATAATCTTGTTAAATTTTGATGTTCATTTAATTAGCCTCCTGAAAATAGACATGGTGAAACAGGAGCATCCACTTACATTAAGTACCTAATATGTTAGCAAGCAGGCGGATTGCCTGATATGAAGCGATTACCGCCGCTCATGGACACCCGCAGTACTAGAGGAGTCACAGGTGCGTTGCCATCGTTTAGAATGGGAACAGGAATAGGAGGAAGAGTGGCATGACGGAGAAGGATAGAGGGAAATGGGAACACCGACACTAACTCTGTTGCTGTACATGTAAAGAAATCGAAACGTCGGATAGTAATAAATAATGTAGTTCTCAGATCATTCAGTTTCAATGTAGTGCCTTTAAAACAAATATAATTATCGCGATAGAATCCGTAAACCGTAGTTTGATTTCAATAGATAACATTCGCGTAAACCCAAGACATACTTGATTATATTACTTTATATTCAGCAGACAGCACCTGACGAAAGTTAAATAGTAAAGCAAATAAAAATAGATTAGTAACATAAAAAATCACACTCTCGCATTTATAATATTATTAAAATAGATAGTTAATTATACTGATTATAGTTAGGTATACAATTAATTTTTGTGAGATAATTAAGATTTTTTATCAACACCAAATTGTTAAAAAAACTAAGGGCTCCTTCGCACTATGCGGTGAGCCAGAATGCGGCCAGCCGTGCGGTTAGTAACGGTACTTTAGAGCTTCAAAAGCTCTAAAGTAATCTAGAGCAATAAATCCACCTCCTCAACGTAATCAACAAATTAAAGAAACAGACCCTTGTCGATGCTCTAATCACATCTCACTACACACGACCGAGCCGGATGGAGAGTAATCGCGAACGCGACAGCACTCGAAGCGACATCTCACGCGACTTCGTTCCTATCCATTTCATTTCACTTGTCTTCAGCAGGACGTTTGTTCTGTACTGCGTGACATTCGGTTTGGTAGTTAAGCGAGCCAGTAGAAATATTGTGTAAACAAATTCGGCGTCATTTACTACGATCATGTTAAATTTTGAAGGATATATTGTATTTTGATTACTTGTGACGGATAGCATCTGCCTAACATGATAATTATTGTTTCTTTTCTTTCTTTCTAATTCTGGTATTTATGGATTGGGCATCCAGTTTTGTTAAAACAAAAATAGACTTAAATGAAAATGCGTTGGATGTACAAAAACGAGACAAAATATTGAGTCACTTTTTGTAGTATTCCGAAGCCACTTATAACTACATCAAATAAAGTCTCAAAACTAATATCCCTCAAATAGCAAAAACCATCAATGGACTGGATCGAAAAATGAGTGCAGATCCCTGATAAAAAACAGAACTAACACATATCGGCAGTACCTATAACTGTAACATGCTATCCAACTATGTTCGCAATTCTTCCGCACAGTGTGTGTTGTTTAATTACGCGTCGCTCCTCGACCGGCCTCTGATAAACGACTCTCCAGCTGCTGTACTTCATGACATGTTCAGGGTTTTAAGTTGAATTTACGGATGGAGATTATCTACTAATTATTTTCTTTTTTAGTGTGAGTAGCTAATTCTGGTGTCCGAGTTTTCAGACCACCTAAAGGCCTTCAACATGACCAAGTACGGGTTGTTACCTGAACCGAGCCAGCGTTATGGACTATCATCATCCTCTTAGCGTTATCCCAGTCTCAATCTGGGGTCCGCTTACTAGTCTAACCGGATTTGGCTGAATAGCTTTTCCACAGAGCGACTGCCTGTCTGACCTCCGCAACCCGAAGTGATAGCGATATTCCATGGTTTAGACTAGTGTCAGTTTATTTAGAAGATACTGAGGCCCTATAACGACTGTCAAAGACCTTCATGGCAACCAGGACTGACGTTAGAGCACAACCGACAGGTAACAAATCAATCCACACATAACTCCGAAAAGTAAGTCAAGTAAAAAGGTACTGACGGCATGTAAAGATTGTCAAAGATCTTCATGACAACCGGGACCGACGGCTTAACGTGCTCTCCGGGGCACGGGACAAGCGATAATTAATAATTCAATACGCACATAACTCCGAAAGGTCATTGGTGGATTCGAACCCTCTGCATGGCAGTCTGTTGGTATCTCCACTAGGCTATCGCTGCCTATAGCGTGATGGACTATAAATAATAAAAAAAATAAATAAAACTCGTTTATTGAAAATAACATTTACAATGATACGGTATTCAGTGGCCACACACTAGGCAAAGCCTGTCCTGTGGGTACCTGATACGATTACATACCTAGTTGTATTGTTTGCTCGGTTGATATTTACTTTATATTTATTTAATTATTAATTTTGAAAGGTTATATACAACTACATATTCTGTAAAAAAATTAAGCGTCTACTTGTTACCGTTAATAATATTGAGCAAAAAATACGATAAAAAACACGTTTATTGTATGGGACCCCCTTAATATTTTCATTTTTTTATTTTTAGTATTTGTTGTTATAGCGGCAACGGAAATACATAATTTGTGAAAACTTCAGCTTTCTAGCTATCACGGTTTATGAGATACAGCCTGCCTGATATACAGACAGACAGACAGACAGCGGAGGCTTAGTAATAGGGTTCCGTTTTTACCTTTTAGGCACGGAACCCTAAAAATGAAATATAAGATATTTAAAAAATACTTCCTAAATGTGTGCTATTGCATATATGTATGTAATTTCTGTTATTAAATTAGGTACCTATGTAAAGTTATCCGTAGACAACATTACGGTCACGTTATTAAGGTCAATAGAACACAAGAGTGCTTCAGAGGAATCATAGGTCAAAGAGATGAGCCATTCTGTAATTTTTACTTTTGCCTCTTGTACTGAGCATTGCTTAATGTCGCTCGCATTATTTGTTTTATTATATATATATATAGTAATCCTTGTATGGACTAAAACGATTATAATAATGATTATACTTTATTAACCAATTTATATGTACTAGTTACAAACACGAGCGACCAGATACAGCACCCTGAGGGAAGCATTGGGCCACATCAAGAGTCTGCTGGCCATCCTCGAAGAGCTGGGGTGGCTCGAGTGACAAGACCATTCCCACGCGCACGCAAATTACACGCCAGACGTGGAGTTGCGGAAACAGCCCGTGCAACCAAGTACGAAGTACAAACACGAGATATCATTATTCGTAGAGCTCTTCAGAATCACTGTACTTATATATAAATAATATTAAAATAAAAATTAATCACCGAAATGTTGGTACGTGCATAACTTTCAAACGACTGCTACGGGACCGAATTGGATAGATTTCTTTAATGCGTTCGTTATTGGCAGAAGAAGGTTTGTATGTGCCAAAAAATAAAGAGTAAAAGAAAAGATCGCTGGGTCAGCTAGTATTTAATAACACAAAACAAATAATTTATTTAGAGATTAGTATTTAGCTTACAATACAAGATAGTCGCTTATGTAAATAAAGCGAGATAAAAATGGAAGAAGATTTATTTTAATGTCCTCTCTCTACAAAACTATTCTTAAAATTACTTCACCAACCTTTTAATAACAAAACCTAAAACTTTACGAAAAAAAATATATTTCCTCAATTGATTTGGTTTTAATAGAACAGAGAATTTGGAAAGTGGAAAATGCGACGGCGTTCAAAAATCATACTTGTAAAATCACAATAACAATTGTCAAGTCAAACAATAGTTCTATATGAGCTGTGTTCGCTATACACTTGGTCTGATAATTAATTTATAATGAGAGAGGTAGGAAGGTCATCCTGAATCAGTTTTTACGCAACAACATCCAACGCCATTAGAGAGAGCAGCCAGTGGAACGATTTAATTGATTTATTTATCCCTATATCCAATTAGGCTGGCACCAAAAATTATTTGGTGAAATTCAGGGCGAATTCTCTTCGCTGCCGGATATATACTCTTGATTAAATGAATAAGAGCGTGATAGGTTTTCGATCCAGCCAGTTATTTTAATGGATTCTAACTTATTTATATTTTCAATCCGAAATGTACTGTGCGCTGTACAATGCTTTATAAACGTGAGCGAGGTAAAGAACAATGGCCACTTCTCATACATTGAATGACCTGATAATTAATTATTGCGTCTATAGATAAAATTTACGAAAACAAGTAGCTCTATGGTCAAGCAATTATACTGTAAAGACAGTTTTTCTTATAAAGGCCTAGGAATTAGGTACATAATAAACCGAAATTATTTCGTATTAATTTGACAGATTCTCTCATGTCCAATGTCACCGGCGGCGTCTTTAAGTCAAAAACGTTCCGTTGCATCCTTATCCAATGTTTTCAACGGCAGAAATACATTTATATATTTTTATATCTTTTAACATATAAAGATACATTCAATTATGATCAGCTTTTAACAACTTGATTCAATTTATATATCAAATTAAGTTTTCTCGAGGTTTTGACAAAACCAGTCGATATAGATGTGATATAAGTGAATTGGAACGTAGCTAAACAAGGAAGTATTATAGGGCACAGGTAATATAACAATGCAGCGAATATATTTTTTTTTGTAAGGATGCGTTCACGAGTTCTAGAAGATTTTTACAACCCAAAACTTTTCTTTTTACCTAGGCTTCTATAAAATATATTTTTTAGTGAAATCATTACACTATAAAATAACCTTAATTTTAAAATAAGTTTTATCTTGAGACATGTTTAGGTCAAAAATGGCCATTCTCCTTTAAGTCGGTTGAATTTTTTTTCGGTTTTTGGAAGTTTATACAATGTTATATTAATTGAAAAATTATTTACCTAATATCACTGTAATTTATCTTGAGGTGAATTGGTCTTAAGTATATCTAACTTTAAACTGATTGGTAAAGATCTTTGTTCTGCGATTCCTACGAGGTTCTTAAGTAGGTACCTACTATTTTTGACAAAATACTGACTGGTATATTAGACTTGTAAGTTCGTAATGAATAGTGGTTTATTAAATTACCGCCAATATCCGAGAATGAATGATCTACAATGATTTATTTTGAGGAAACACAAAAAGCAACTGAAAATAGTAAATAATAATTAGTATAATTTATAATTTACTGTTGTGACGTCACTGTGACGTCGCGATGACGGTCTAAGTAGTAGGTCTAAGTAGGTCTCCTTTGTTACACTGTTTTCAGTTAAAGACAAGTGTGTAATAAATAATACGGTTTAAAAAGAAAAATACTTCAAATGAGGTGGTACAATGTCCTACCTCATTTTCTGAAATGAGTACCTCATATAACTTCATGTTTTTGGCTTGTCCTACCCACCACTAGTTTCGCGGGGAATTAAACCATGCATGAACATTGAACAAGGAATACTGAAATCCCAGATACAAAACAACAATTTGTGGATCACAAAGTATTATCACATATATATCGAACTCTCTTGGAGCAATGGGTAACGATGAGGTGGGCACTTAAATTCCCAAGCCATTTGTGCAGCCACACATAATTACTGACTCCACTATAGTTAAAAAGTCATCTTGATCCCACGACGCGGAAGTTTTGTCTTCTCTAAATACATTAAAAAGAAAATTGTATTGATCCAAACGTTGTTCCGAATCTGTTTGTTCTTTGTGTCGGTTGTTATAATATTCAATATACCATATACAAATACCTATATCTAATAAAATCTTTAGTCGTTAGGTACAAGGTATATTCACTGAAATTACTACCTAACGATACCATTGTGTCTAAAAACTGTAATTTACTTCAAACCTTTTTAACGAAAATATATAATTATGAAAAAGAAATATTTTACTGAAAGCATAGAAAATGTAAAAACTGTGTTCTTAGGAAATTAAATATTAATTATATTCGCCATCCCCTTAACATTTTATCGTATTTGGTGACATGTATAATTTAGACACATTTAACTTTTATCTCAATTACGATTATTTTAATGAAAACCTGACTGTATTAGAATTTTCATACAAGATAAATAAACATATGTTGTTCATAATTATAGAGACAATATTTCTAGTTATTCAGCTTATCAAAATACGGTTTTATTAATGGTACTTACAAACTTACTTGGCATGGCATGCGTGTTTTAAAGTTAACAGTTCCTTTGAAACTAAGAAAGAAGGATACCTCTATTAGCTTAGCATTCGGTAAGGCTGAAAAACGCATTTTAAATATAAACAATATCAAAACCTACCACTGGAAGTAACTTAAAAGTAACTTCAAAACAACACAAATAAATGAAACTTAAATCTAAAACACATACTACGAAATTCAATATTCGATCTATAGATAGATCTGTAGATTTTAGATTGGTTTTTGACATAAGCTCAATACAAAATATGTGAAACACGAATCTCGAATCTCAAAATCCATGTATGGGTCGAATATTGAAAATGGCCGATAGTGTCTCATGGTTGAAGCAACCAGGTCAGCATGGTTGAAGCCTGGCGTGAAGTCAATAATTTCAAACAGGTTTACGTACAAATTAACAGGACGTCATATAAATGACAACGCGAATCAACTTTACAAATATATGTATATCTGTATGTGAATGCCATAAATATTTTATTTCTTTACTTTATTTATATTTATTTTATTTATAGACTCACGCCTGTATCCCCGAAAGGGTAGGCAGAGGTGTAATATTACACCCACATTTCGCCATCAATTTTTCTTTACATTTGTTGAATAACCCGAATAATGAAAAGGCTGTGATAATTACGAACGGGATTGACTGCACCACACTCTGTAAATTGTATAATAAAATAATGTACACTACCCGCCTTGTTTAAGCTTATTAATGAAAATCTGCGGAAAATATGAGATGAAACGAAAATTCATTATTTTAAGCGATTCAGAAGATAATCCGTTTAGTATGAAAAGTTGATTATAACCAGAAAACGACCGAATATCTCGTATAGGTGATTTATCTCTTAAATTACCCCATTTAATTTTAAGTGATTGTAAATCGGGTAACACGAACGCTCAAACAATTCGTTCGATGAAACATTTCAATTTTCTCTTGAGATCAAATCACAATCATTTAAGAGTAAAATCGTGGAAATTTTAATATCCGTTTTACCAAGGAGTCTATCATTAACCCAATTATCTTTAGTCAATGCGACTTTATGAAAATGTTTGCCTTTTAGCTTGATAGGTATAACTTTACTGCAATAAGCTGGTGGCTTTAATGAAGATGCCCATAATTTGAATATTCAATATGAATTTTTAATTTAATTACTTGAATATAAATATTTTTGTATTGTGTTTTACTTCCGTGCTTGTGTAATTATTATAATACTGGTACCCTTAGAATTTGTTAACAAATTTTGAACAAATAACGGGAGTGGTGTCCACCTTTACACAATAATCAATAGGTACATTGTGCAAGATGCTTGCTCGAACAACGTACTGGTTTAAGAGGCTACAACATCGTAGCCAATGCAGCAAGTGTTGTGTATTCGATCTTACGGGACAAATATTTGTGTAATCTACGAAAACACGTTGGGAGTCTTCGTTCCTTTGTGTTGAGTGTCAGATGTTTCGTTGTATGTAAAATATTGGACGATGCAATGTGATCCGTCTTCCTAGTAACTGGAGACCCTACTTCATGACAATGCGAAGAAATGGGAGTACTGTCATCTTCTCAATTTTAACAAATGAAACTCTATAATATATTCTTTATGTGTAAGTTATTTCGAACGATTTGTATGCTTCTTCAAGTTTTCATGTATTTTGTTAGAATTCTAGATACACCTATGCGAACAATTTATTTGTATAAATAAGAGAGCCTATTTAGAATAACAAGTGCGCGAAATTGTATAACTCTAGAGGAATAAAAAGAACAACGTCGTCAAAGCATTTTTCTTTCTCAACATAAAACATTCAGAAAGTACTTTTCCGATCATGAATATTCATATTTTTCTTATTGTCGCATCTTCGCACATTTCGAAACAAAAATTAGTTAAACAATCGTATAACTGGGAGGACATTTACGGGTTACAAAAGGCGACGAAGGTATAATTAATGTCCTGTAAAAGTTGAAATTCTAAGAAAGTCGTTTGTTTTAATACCGAGATGTCACGTAGTCTTATTAAGGGTTAAGTACCGTTGAACTACATCCAGTCTATCTTCGGTCGAGTCAATCCCTCTTGCTCTAGTATTTTCAATTTGTTTATTTTTTTTTATTACGCAGTAAACAGGATTTACAGGTCGCTGTGTTTATTTTTAATTTGTGCGTATTTGTTTTATGGCAACAATGAGCAGTGTTACCAAGAGGTTGGTATAACTAATTAATAAAAATGTTGGTTTACTTTGACTTTGTCAAGTGTTTTGACTACCAGAACGTTGATATCAATTTAAGGTAGATTTTTTATGGTGTTGAAGGCCTAATTAGGTAGACTTACTTAAATAAAAATCTGCCTCAAATTGTCCCAAACGTACTATGTTTGTTTAAGAAGTTGAAAACGGCTGTAGATATGTTTTAAATTCGACTGCCGTGTGATGTTTTCTAAGTTTACGAACGTAATATGTTTACTTTTTAAACGATAACAGAATGTGCATATCCTAGTGAGATGAAATCTCTTTTAACTCAGAATTGTATCATTATGCATCCAAGGTGATATGTATGACTCACTTGTAAGTTACTTATATCTATATTGTACTGTTTTTTAATTCGGTTGTTCGACAATTTTGTAACCTGTTAGCAATTATACCTAAGTATATCATATTTATTTGTAAAATCTCTGCGGGCTTGCCATTTTATGGAATGAAATTCCACTTAAAGATTTCTTGTCTACAATTTTCCTCTAGCATAGCCTATAGATTACAATATATTAGAAAAACCTGAAAATAAAATTTCTAAGTTAATAAACCTAATAAGTCGGTGTTGGCGGGTTAACGAGGTGATTACACTCGCTTGGCTGCTTTGATTGTATATAAAGATACGAATTTCTTAGAATAGTATATAATTCAGCTGTAATCTGTCCTATTTTAGCTAATTAAGTTCGGCTAGTAGATGTTTCACGAATAAAGTCCCTTACTTGGTAACAGGAAAGTTATTTTTGTTGAATGATGAAACTAATTTCGTGATTTGCTATATTTGTTACTTAAATTAAGACCATATGATTCTATTTACTTGGTATGCACGTTATTTATTGTTTTAGATACTTTTATTAAAAACTGCTTGACTTGACTGCACGGTTAGCGTAGTGGTTTAAGCGGTCGCCTCGCCGTTTAACACTGCGCCGAGTGTTGTGGGTTCGATTCCCACACGAGACAACATTTTGTGTGATCCATAATTTGTTGTTTCGAGTCTGGGTGTTCATTGTGTCCGTTGGTTGTATGTCTGTAAAGTCCCCCGCCAGACAGGATATATTCCTAGTGCGGGAGTTGTCTTAAAAAAAACTCAGATCTTAGCTTGCCGTTCATATTGGATCGGCAAAGTTAAGCAACGCTGGCACAGATCGCCTCTTGGATGGGTACCACTGGGTGGCATATATGTACATCAGAGCGCTAGCGTGTTTCTGAAGGCACATAAAGCAGCCGATCCCGGTCGTTGTCTCAACAGGAATAGTCAGACCATGTCAGAGGCCTTCCTTCGAGTGGCATAGATACATTCTTACACACAGGTTTCCACACACTCATGCTAAAAATCAGAAAAAGAAGTATTATTATTATATTCTGAGACAAATCAAATACGTTCATCTGATCCCTCACTGGATAGAGCCTATACTATGGCAATCAGAGAACTGATAAACATGCAGGCAAATTTCTAAATATATAATAAATTGTAAAGTGTTTTATAAGATCTTTGTAATAAGCAATATAGAAGCTATGATCTAATAAACTTGGTCAAAGTAATAACTCTTTTAAAGTAGTGTAACTTACCTGTAAATAAAAATGCCTTATTTCCTACAGCCATCGGATAGAAACAATAGACAAATACATGCGGCTAAATAGTAAAGACAATAAAAACAATAAGTATATGTAGGAATTTTACCGCGACTACAGCTGTAGCATCCCATTACATACGCAAATTTTTGAAAATCCCAGTAACTGAGACTCATTACATACCTAAATGTGTGTGTGCATATAAAAACTTTGAAAGTATTAAAAAAATCAAAAATGATTGAGAAAAGGGGAACAAGAAATATAAGTTAGAATATGTGCATCTGGAGCAAGAAGGAATCCAGTTTAACATTTGCCAACACACAGCACACACAAGCGCTGACTTTCTTTTTTATATTTTTTTCTTAGCCCATAGCACACTTTCTGCCAGCTTTTCCTAATATGACAACATTAACATTTTTAACAATAGAGGAAAATAGAAAGGAAAATGTGAATCCTGAATTTACAAACATTACTTTTGTGACATCAAAAGAATTGTTTCCGTCCAACGGCTGTTTTTATTATTTCTTGTTTTCCTGTACTTTTCGCATTCTGAAAAGTAATTAAAATGGAAACCTGTTTCATCTTTAAATTATAGGTACAAAATGTTACCCAATTAAAATATATTTGATTTTATTTGTTATTAAATAGGCACAGTAACAGACAACAAATTAAGTCTTACACTTCTTATATTTAATATTTCTTTTTTAATAATAGACATAGAAATATGGCAAATTATAAATCAGTTAAGGAGCACTCCCAGATACACAAAATAGTTAATATAACATATCAACATCGAAATTATGTTTTGATCATAAATATTATCATTTCAGCCTGGAGACGTCCACTGCTAGACATAGACGCCCTGCATCCATCGATATACATCATGTATGTTAAAAGTCAGTGTTTTTCCAAAAAGTATATACTCAGCCCATGATATAGAAACTCGTTATACCTAACATTTATTTTACAAAATATTATTTTGTTTTTGAATTTTTATTTTCACCAAAATTATTGTTTCATAGCATAACAATGTGACGGTCGTTGCGTAAGGTATATGCACTTTGTTTATAACCTAAAAAGTAGGTTACTCCTCGTTCACGTCACATTTTACATACATACATACATACATATACTCACGCCTTTTTCCCGTCGGGGTAGGCAGAGACAACAGAACGCCACCTGCTCCTATCCTTACAAACCTCACGCACTACCTCTACACTCATTACTCTTTTCATACATGCTCGCCGGCTTCGGTCACATTTTAGTCCTGTGAAATGTAGATTTTAAAGAAAATGTTTAAAAGAAAATGTATTTTTTTGTATATTTTGTAAAAAAAATGTTATAGATGACTTCTGTATCATGGGCTGAGTACATACTTTTAGGGAAAACACTGACTTAGTTAAAATACATGGTATATATGTACTAATGCCCGCATCCAACCGCTTCACGCGATCTTAAGCAGATCGTCGCTTCACCGGCCTAGCCCTGCTACGTCATCTGGTGCGTATTAATATCTATTAAGACTTTTTAACTAGGCGACAACATTTTCGAAACGAATAGAATATTAAAAAAAAATACACACATTAAGTAGCCCGATCCAAAAAACAAACCAAGGACTTACTGGAAGACAATCGTAGTCCAAACTAAATTTATGCCAGAGGACATATAAGTCAAAACTCATGTAATTATTTTGGAGCAGTCGTTGACTAAAGGAATTTTAAAATTTAATTTTAAACGTCTGTAATATAATAAGATTTTACGCAGACAAATATCCCGCAAATTTCTCTGAAAATATATTTTAAGATCAAAACTGTTATTAGCTATCTTATTACTCCGGATATTTAAAGCAAAAATTAGGTCATCGACACACACCTTTCATGTTACTCAAAGCAATTTCCCTTTAATAAGGCCGAGTTCCGACGTTCGTCGGTAAAACAAAGGTGGTTAGGAACACGAGCATCGTGGAATAGGCTCGTTAACTTTTCAATTTTCCAACGTAAGCTTTAGTAATAGTTGGATGTGACGCCGGTGTGACCGAACCCTATTATTTAGTGTTGTTACGACCGCGGGACACGGACAATTGTTTATGATTTTTTTTATGTTAGGGTAGAGATTGCCCGAGTAATGTGTTGTTACGAGTGATTTAGATTTTATAATATTAGAAATTTGTCTGATGTTGCAGCTTTATGAGTTTGCACACATTTTCTCAATTTGCGATTATTTATTCTCTTAGTATATAGGTAGCTCAGAGACTAAATGTTGTTTACACATTGCAAACGTTTAATTTGGGACAAGATAGTTCTAATGTTATATAGTCGGCTAGATTAATATAGAAAAGGCCAACTAACAAATACTGGCAGTTCAATTTAAATCGAACACTAGATATTTTAGTTCAGAACTAAAATATCTAGTGTTCGATTTAAATTGAAATTGATGCTGATGTTTTTCCAAAAATGAGTTATTATGTAGGTTATCAAAAGGATGAGGAGTCCTTCCTCCTCATCCTTTTGGTAACCTTCATAATAACTTATGTTTTTCTATCCTTTCATTTTGCTTTAATATTGTTAAGCTAGACAAATGTGCTATATCAAATGATGATTATAACGAATGTCCCAAAATTAACGCAAGATTTGAATTAAATAGAAAACACAATTTTTAGTCTTTTGATTTTTATTATGTTATTGAATCATAAAGTTCATTAGATAGGGTTATATATGGAATAACACTTGGCCTCCACAGCTTTGCATGCAGATGACAATTTTTCATAGATATGACAGAATTTCATTGATTCAGCGAAATCGAATCGAACCTCCTCCTTTTTAATGCACACTGTGGTTTCAAATAAACCCATAAAAATAATTCTAATGGTGTAAAACTATAGAAAGCTTGAAATTTGCTATATATACAGGTTGTAAAAAGACCATTAACGAAAACTGAAATCCCATGTTGTACCAATCACTACGAACATTTTTTACTTCGTCAACATACCTGGGAAATTACTGGTTCAGGAGATATTGAAGCTCAAAGCTACTATAGAATTTTTCTAATCAGGTACAAAATTGATGCAATTACCCCGCCAATATGTTCTATAGATGTCCTGTGACCCCATGGATAAGTAGGTATTTAAAACATTGCACGCGCGCGCTTTTAATTGTATTGTGGTTTAAAAAAATTCACTTTAAAAATGAAACGTTACCCAGTTAACATTTTTGCTTAGTATGACTTGGCATGATGTAAATAACGAGTATATTTCGGCTTGGTGATGGGTCTTATGACATCCTGTATATATGATATAAATTCGACAAAAAAATGCATCCAATACGATAATCGGAACTCATCATCACAACTTAGCTAAGTTCTAGTGAGCCAGTCGAAACCTGTCGCTGAAGCGGAAATAAAACAAAAATAATTATTGGTAGCACAGGTATCTGAATTTCGCCCAAACAATTACTGCAGTTTCCTATTAGGTATATTTTATCAAAAACAACAAACCATGTTGAAAAACTCGCTAGTCAAGGCTGAGGATAATCGTTTGCTTGAGCCATTGATACAGCCCTTCTGCCAAAGTTCAATTGCACACTGCAGATGACTCATAAGTAGAGAAACTAAACTTCAGACTGCTCAGAACTGCTCCAACCATTGTCCATTTCTTACGTGGATAACTATTAAGACTAAAGGAAAATTTTGGGACTTGCCAGTGAAAACAGTCTGCATTTTATGCTTACCTATATGTCCGACCTCAGATTGCGTGCGCGTTGCTCGAGCAGTATAGCCGACGTGCGTTCTGAGCTCACTTAGTAGTACAAAGTGAACGCCGGGCGCACACTAAGCGCATATCGAAGCCTAATGTGAGGGAGGCACAAAGCGCTGTGTTTGCGTGTACGTAAACTATTTTAATAATCAAGTCAAAAGTAAAATTATCACTGGCAATTAGACTTCACTAATTAACAACACACATACAGAATTATTATTATGCTTCGAGTCTTTGTAAAGGCAACTATAGCATCAGACATGTGACAAAACACGCAACTGATCGGATAAATTTAATCCATAAAGAATCAAATTCGTTTTGTTCTGCTACATCATCACTACATAGTATAAAACAAAGTCTATCTTCTGTCTGTCTGTCCCTATGTATGCAAAACTACGCAACGGATTTTAATGCGTTTTTTTTAATAGATAGAATGATTGAAGAGGAAGGTTTATATGAATAATAAACGCTTTATAAAAACTTTGATAGAAAGAACATCCCACAGGTAAAATAAATAATAGTAAAGTGCTACAAGAATTCCAATTAGATTTTTTATTTGAACACTTCATGTACTTAGGTGAAATGTCAGATCTACCTACACTGTAGTTCTTTATTAGTTTAAACACGGTCTACCAGCCAAACAATTCTTACCTATATGTATTGAAACGCAAGAGTTATAGAGTAATAATAGGGGATGTTCGCAGCTACGCCCGCACTTTTGTTTATTTATCCTTTTCTGCTCGATACTTTGAGACATACATACATACATAGACTCACGCCTGTTTCACCGAAGGGGTAGGCAGAGGCATATTAAACGCCCACTATTCGCCAGTCTTTGATCCCACGTAATAGGTGGCGAGCCTATTGCCGCTTATCGGGATATTTTGTTTGCCAGAGCCTCGTCCGTTGATCGGCAGGTGCACCACTTGTAGGTGAGGTTGGCTTGGGACCCTAAGTTCTTGGTGGGAACTTAGGGTCCCACGATCCTTTAAGAAGTTTAGGAAATTCCTTTTTTAGTGCACCAAATGCCAAATTTCAGTTGTTTGAGCGTATTAGTTTTGGCTGTAGCTTGTCTGTCAGTCAGTCAATAACGCCAGAATTTTATACATAGACAACATAGGGATACTGTATAAATTCTCGCTTTTTATTAGGTATTATATTTCGCTTATGCACATTAAGTACGTAGCATCTGCTATTAACATACTGTACCGCAAATGCAATGTACAAATATGTGAACTCGGTACAATGAAGTATGTACTCCTACCATGTGTATGTCATATGTTGTCTATGTATAAAATTCTGGCGTTATTGACTGACTGACAGACAAGCTGCATTAATCGCGTTAACTTGACTTATATAAGGTATAAATACCTATTTGTTACCGACGTTTCGCTCGTCTTGCACCGAGCGTGGTCGCGGAGAGACTGATGAGAGCTCAGCGACGTCTTGTGGAAGTGATGATGTATACAAATTTCTTACTTTTATGATGTATACAAATCGCGAAAGTTTAAAATCGATTAAGCTGCATTAAGCAACGGATAATGAAATTTCCGTCGGTAAAATTGTGCCCGAGGCCTCGAATAAGTGCATGGAGATGAGAGCGCGTAGTGGAAAAGTTAAGATAGTATGATATTGTGTTAGGTATATGAAATGCTGCAGATGTAATAAGTGTAAATTTAAGTTTATGCAGTGTAAGCACAGAGAGATAGATTGATGGGCGCATGTCTCAAACTTGGATTACGGTCAAATGACAGTGACCAGACGAGTGAAGAAACTTCTTGTTCTTATACAAAGCTACTTATACCTACTGACTGACATATATATATCATCGGAGAACTAAAACTTTTGCAGCTGTATACGAACTTTGGAAGATGGTTTCTTTAACAAAGTACGCTTGTAATCCACTAGCGGTTTTAATGCTCCCTATGATATATGCCGGGGCGTGGGGAAGGAGGAGCTGAAATGAATTGACAAAAATCAACTGATTTCATAGCTATGGAAATACGTGGCATGGGTACAGTTACATAACATATAAAATAGTATTGCGTTTCATCTTCTGCTGGTGTCCAGGCATCGTATAAAGGCCGTAAGCCTAGCTAGGCACAAATGATCATTTGTGCCTAGCGCTTGCAATATATAAATTCTACTTTTTGAAGAATTGTTTGGTAGTTTTACATACCTAGTAACACTTATGACAAACGAAACCAGAAAACTAAATTTGAGATATGTCAACTATTTAAATCAGACGGTATTTTTAATTCTACTGGATAAAAATAAAACAAAATGTAAGCTCCTCCAAATCTAAATTTTAAACTTAGCTACTCAGCACCGTGTCAACAACGTGAAAATCTTCTTTTTCATCTTAAAAAAGTATTACCTACTTGACGAACCAAGATTTCTTCTTTTCTAAAACAATTCTCTCTTCTCAAAGGTTATGTCTGTGACGTGGGCGAATAAATAAATACTGAAACAAAGAAAACCGGGGTCGGAACAAAAAAAAACATTGAATGAAACTTAACTCCAGATTGTTAATTGGAAGATTATTTTGTTTGGGTGATCAGAACCAAATACTTATTTATGACTTGATTTATACAGAAATGTCAAGACTATAAGAATAAAAATGTAGAATTTTAGCTCACTGTCGTGTATAAATTTATATACCAGCCTGAACACGTGTGACTCGGTGTGTCCAATGACGTTAAGGCATTAATAAAATCTTTACATCGTCAACTGCGTTTTGTATTGACTTTTAATGCGCAAATTGGAAACTCAGACCGCTTACCATACGTGAATACAGGACTCTGATTGGCAAATTAGTATGAACGCTTATTTTGAAATACACAATTAATCATATTGGGTTCAGTGCCTGCTGCCTTTGATTATATAGCTTACAATATTCACGTTTAAAAAAATTAAAACTACTTTAAGAGTTTTGGCTCTGTAGTTAGTACAGAATCCCATCTTTGTAAAGATTAATTTTATTATTACTTTCAAGTTTTCACACGAGTGATGACTGAAAAATATGTAACCTAATAATTTGACAACGCTGATAAATTAACAAGTAGTTAATATCCAACGTGATACACAATCAAAATATAGATATAATATTTGCTTTTCTCAGATGGTATTGAAGAGATAAGCATAAACTTCCGCAATCTGATATTACCAAAATTTGCCGCACCAAGCACAGAACTGTATCTTCTGTATATAAGTGTATGTAATACATAAAAATCCGGCATTGTAAAATTATTAATATTATAACACCATAATCCTAAACCTTAATTTCTACCAATAAACATTCGGCTTAAAATTATTAAATGCAAATCAATGTTACCCTTTCTATTTAGATTTTTGGTGTTGGCTATTATGAACGTTAATACTAAAATCTATGTGCCGACTTAATTAGTATGTTATTTAATACTTGATATATTCAAACGCAGGCTCGTTTTTCAGATTAGTTACCGCCCACAGAATTGAATACATTAACTATTTTAGAATTATGTAATTGTATCTCTAATAACATTATTGTTGGCGCATTTAGGGTATCGTTTCGATTTCGCGAATTTCATTTGCAATAATAGGCTGTAGTACTTAGAGCAAGGCAAATCTAGATACAGCATGCACTAAATTGGTGGGAAAGGATGAAAAAGGGAGGATTTGCGGAACTACGAAAATAGCATAAAATGACACAAAAAATATAAATGTGTACCTATTTAAAGCGATCGAACTTAATTAACCGAAAAAAATACAAATGTATGAGATCAAGCCCGGGACCCTGCATAGTACAGTAATTTCAATTACCTTGTTTCGATCCTCAATAATACAGAAACACGCTTTCATATTCATAATATCAAACGATAATATAGCTTTATTTAATAAAGGAGTAGAAAATCTACTGCAGAATTCCATCTATATTGAAGTTCGATATTCGAAACATCCTATTTACTGTTATAAATCATCCGAACGTGATAGTTTCGGGCCTATAGACATTCTTTTCAGCTTGCCGACTATGATATGTTGAGGACTGCTTCCCGAACCGATATACATACTACCGATTGAATCCTTGATATTTTCTGCTTCCATGTTTACCCGAATATTTAGTATATAACGAGAAATGAAATAAAAATATAGACACAGGAAACTATCTAGTTGTTTGTGTTTGGAAATACAGGGCATAGAAAATTTTGGTTATCTGGTAAACATTTCGTAGAATGCTTTTAATTTTGCGAGATATTTTTATCTCGTTGTTTTTTGATGATAAACATTCTCTTGATCTGTAAATATGATGCAACGCTCAAAGTTTTCTTAACAATCTGGTACATCTCTGCTTGTGCATCCATGCAATCAAATATGTTTATATGCGAGCATCCGATTGGAACCCAAATATGCAACAAACTTGCATCCATGCAAGTTTGTTGCAGCAGTTTGTTGACGCGGGCGAAGCCGCTGGCGACGTCTAGTTTAATATATTTTATTATAAGTAGAATTTTATTGATTAGGTAGGTGAAAATCTAATAGACTTTTATAAAAAACTTTGATAGAAAGAACATCCCACAGGTAAAATAAATAATAGTAGTGTTACGAGAATTCCAATTAAATTTTTGATTTGAACACTTCATGTACTTATGTGAAATGTCAGATATACCTACACTGTAGTTCTTGTTAGTTTATACACGGTCTACGTGCCATTAAATTTTTACCTATATGTATACAAACGCAAGAGTAATAGAGTAATACTAGGGGATGTTCGCAGCTACGCCCGCACTTTTAGTTTATTTATCCTTTTCTGCTTGATACTTTAAGAAGTTTAGGACATCCCTCTTTAGTGCACCAAATGCCAAATTTCAGCTATTTGAGCCTAATAGTTTTGGCTGTAGCTTGTCTGTCAGTCAGTCAATAATGTAACGTAATACTACACGTATTGCGTTATAATATCTCGCAGGCGCTTAACGCCAGCTTAGCCAGACATCGTTCGCAATATTACCAAATATGGTCATATTCACTAGCCAAAGGCAGTTGTGAGTCATAGATTTATGCCTATATAAGATGGGTGCGCGTCGTAGAATAGGCACTTTCCCTAGACATCGGAACGCTGCCGCTAGACCTCGCGATTATTCTACATTCTACTTCCTATCTACTGTCCCGCTGGGGGTAAGCATATTCTAGTTGTCTGTGTGCCTATATGTTCTGTCTGTAGTATCTGTGTCTCCTAAGCATAACAGCCGATCTAGGGACAGCCTGTTCCTGACCGGTTGTTGTGTATTCTCTATGCTGTTTCCAGTTCACCCTACGAGCTCACTGCACCTGTCTTCACCCTACGGGCTACGTTCTTCCTACGGGCTACGTTCTTCCTACGGGCTACAAGCCACGAGCTGCTGGCGCCGTGCCGCTACTAGCCAGCTGCCACCCAAGCCTCCGTTCCTGCCTACGAGCCCCTACAGCCAGGCCACGGACGCCTGAGCCTGACCGCTCGGCCCACATCGGCTGCACCGCCTGAGACCCCGCTCAGCCTGAACCTCGACCCCGCTCAGCCTGAACCTCGACCACAGAGCTGCCTGCGCAGCGCACCTTGGCCAGCTCGTCGGCGACCCTACGAGCAGCTACCCTGCGAGCGTCGGAGAGCAGCAGGAGTCTACACTCCAGCCGTTTCAGGCCAGTGCTTACCTAGTTCGGTCGTACTGTATGTAAGCGGTAGTGAGACATAATAAAGAACCTGTTCAGCCTAGCAGTGTTTCTCTCGAACCCCGACATCCTACCTGAGATCCTCCGTCTCAGTGGCGCCCAACTCTAATTGTCTCACTTCCAATTACTGCAGTTGTTCTTGTTTAGGAGGTCAGTCTTTGTAAACGAGGAGGTGCAGACATCAGCGAACCGGTACGTACTATTTAACTTATGTATATCTGTGTTTTACTGTCTATCTTTAATTTCTATTCTTGTATAACTATTATGTGTTATCTTACTATTGCCTAATTCAAACTACTACCGATTCCCTACGTAACAGTTCGCAATTTGAAATAACCGTTTTCTATTTTTGCAAGTCACTAATCTATTGTCTACATTTTTACACCGAATCGTCGTAGTTTCTTTGTAAAGCAGAACTAGTGCACACGGAGGGCTGTAATATACTTACATTCTTTTCTATCATACTTATCTTACATTTAATATCATTATGAGCACTAACCCTATCAAGTACTTCCTACTTGGTAAGAATGAACTAGCCTACGAGGTCGCTATTCGCGGAGAGGAGCCGGCTACCTCTGTTTTAGGTTTACGGAAGCAGCTACCTAAACTACTCGAGCTGATTCCGAATGACGAAATCCTAGAGTCAGGCCTAGACATAGCAGACGACTTCAAGGGAGCTAGCCTGTCAGTTACCGATTTAGATTCGCGAATCTCTTCCCTTAAGGAGCTATACGACCACAACTTGGCTAAGCAAACTACGGCTTTGCACAACCAGGTCTACCACAGATTGGGGAGATTAGACAAATCCGAACCTAAATACGGCAAGAAAATATCCGACCTGACTGAACGCTTTCGGATGCTGTCGGCAGAGCTATCTAAGATAGAACACTCGAAGGTTCCGTCAGCGGAAGTCGGAGCCACGATGACTTGCACGGATTCAACCCCTGCACAGGCAGCGTCGACTCCGGTAACTGTCCACTGTGAGCATTTGAGGGTTGGCGAACTATCGAAACTCAAATTCGACGGAACAGGCTGCGTTCGTGAATTTCTACAACGCCTGACGGAATTTAGGACGGTTAGAAATCTACCTGCCAATAGATTATTCGATTACGCGTCCGAAATTTTTACTGGTAATGCGTTACACTGGTTTCGCGGTGTTAAAAATTCCATTTCTACATGGGACGAACTAGCTAGTAAACTCACAGCTGATTTTACACCGTACGACTATGATTATAAACTTTTAGCCGAGATTCGTAATCGTTCTCAAGGGCAAACTGAAGGTATAATCATCTATTTATCAATTATGTTCCAACTTTTTGCGCGATTGTCACCGAACACGGTACTAACCGAACATGAAAAACTAAATATATTGCTTCACAATATTAGACCGTGATATTCTACAGTACTAGCTTCATGTACTACGGCTATAGACACTATAGACACTCTAAAAACACTATGTCTAAACTATGAGAGGTTCCAGTGTTAGTGCACAATTTCACGAACCTAGTTACCCTACGTCTAACACAGTAGCACCTGATCTAGCTTACATAAATAAAAAGGACACGCACGGTCACTATAATAATTCACAGTACTATAAACCGTCTAAACTAAAAAACTACGCTTCTGTCGCATCTATAAATGTCGATTCGAACGATACACCTGTGCCTAACCTACAACACTATAATGTTAACATGATATCTAAATCAGCTGTTCCTACAAAAATAACTAATAAGAGGTGTGTATTTTGCCCGCGCTGCCGTTCAACTGATCACTCACTAGGGACGTGCAAGCGAGAACGTTATCCGATATGTTTTAAGTGTGGCCTTAGGGATGTCACATTCGTAAATTGTCCTACCTGTAAAAATAAATCATTTTCAAAAAAACTAATTTATTCGGATCGTCGTTCGTCAAATAAGATGACAAACCCTACCGTTTGTACACCTTCTAAACCTAAATATTTTGACAAGGAAGACTGGAAAAATTGGCTGAACACTCTAAAAGTGTATTTTTCTAGTCATCGGGCTGCGACCCGAGATCAAAAACCTAATACTGATTTTCGACCCTATGTTAATGTAACCATTAAGAATCTACCCCTTACTGGTTTACTTGACTCAGGTTCTGCCGTGACTATATTGGGCAATAATTCTCATATAAAACTTATTTCTAAAACTAATCTCCCTTTGAATAAGTATGACAACTCTAGTATATTTTTTCGATCGGCGGGTGGTCATCGTTTGACACCGATCGGCTATATCAACCTACCCACCACTTTTGAAAATAAAACTTATAACTTAAAAGCGTACGTAATTCCAGAAGTCACTAGTTCGTTAATTTTAGGTATTGACTTCTGGAAAAGATTTAAATTGTTACCAAACTATATTAACTCTGTTTTTTTATCTAATAATTACTCTCGTAGTAATTCCTTGCCTAATAAAGTTAATGCTACCGTGTCAACTATTGATACTAACACTGATAACGAGACTACTATAACCTCGGATCAGTGGTATACTACAATCTACAATGGCTGTAAAAACTCACCTACATCTTTTCCTAACTATTCCATCAAAAATGATAAGTTATATCGGTATATGGTATCAAAATGTGCACTGCGGAAAGAATTCGAATGGAAAGAGGTTCTATCTACCTCAGATAGATCTACAGCTATTAAAGAAAACCATTCGGAACTCGCTGCGGGTCATTTAGGTATTTTTAAAACGTATAAACGTTTAGCGCAGCGTTATTATTGCCCTGGTATGCACACTGATGTTTTTAAATTTATATCTTCGTGTGATACTTGTGTCGCACGTAAACACCAAAACAATGGTACTTTATATACACACACATACAACTTACGTCGTAAACCGGCTGAGTTTAACATAGGTGATACCGTATGGAAAAGAACCTACTATCTAAGCGATAAGGACAAATCATTTAGCAAAAAACTGGCTCCCAAGTTTACCAAGTGTACTATTATTGCTAAAAAGTCACCACTAGTATACGAATTAGCGGATTCGTCGGGTAAATCTATTGGCAGTTGGCACATTAAAGATTTAAAACTAATTAACTACACTGATTCCTAACCTAACTAGATTCTTTCATTGTACCTACCTGCAGTTTGAGTTTCATAGTCACTATCTACTTAGCACTGTCTACAGAAGTTCGGAGGACTTAGTTAGACGGATTTTTCTTGTCTAGACACGAAAAATCCTGCTGTACAGAGCGGGGTATTGTAACGTAATACTACACGTATTGCGTTATAATATCTCGCAGGCGCTTAACGCCAGCTTAGCCAGACATCGTTCGCAATATTACCAAATATGGTCATATTCACTAGCCAAAGGCAGTTGTGAGTCATAGATTTATGCCTATATAAGATGGGTGCGCGTCGTAGAATGGGCACTTTCCCTAGACATCGGAACGCTGCCGCTAGACCTTGCGATTATTCTACATTCTACTTCCTATCTACTGTCCCGCTGGGGGTAAGCATATTCTAGTTGTCTGTGTGCCTATATGTTCTGTCTGTAGTATCTGTGTCTCCTAAGCATAACAGCCGATTTAGGGACAGCCTGTTCCTGACTGGTTGTTGTGTATTCTCTATGCTGTTTCCAGTTCACCCTACGAGCTCACTGCACCTGTCTTCACCCTACGGGCTACGTTCTTCCTACGGGCTACAAGCCACGAGCTGCTGGCGCCGTGCCGCTACTAGCCAGCTGCCACCCAAGCCTCCGTTCCTGCCTATGAGCTCCTACAGCCAGGCCACGGACGCCTGAGCCTGACCGCTCGGCCCACATCGGCTGCACCGCCTGAGACCCCGCTCAGCCTGAACCTCGACCACAGAGCTGCCTGCGCAGCGCACCTTGGCCAGCTCATCGGCGACCCTACGAGCAGCTACCCTGCGAGCGTCGGAGAGCAGCAGGAGTCTACACTCCAGCCGTTTCAGGCAAGTGCTTACCTAGTTCGGTCGTATTGTATGTAAGCGGTAGTGAGACATAATAAAGAACCTGTTCAGCCTAGCAGTGTTTGTCTCGAACCAGCAAAAAATTTTATATAGAAAGCATATAATACTGTATTCTCGCTTTTTACAAGGTATTATATTTCGCTTATGCACATTACGTAGCATCTACTTGTCTAGAGTTTGGGCTAAGATTGGGTAAGGTTTGCAGAGATCAGTGGAAGCGATTAATTTATCCAGTCTCAGCCCAAGGCAAAGGTCCAACATATTCTGTGGTAGCACAGTGGTGAATAGAAATCCAAATTACAAATAATAATAATAAAATGTCTTACCAAATCTTCACTGATGGTCCTGATGATGCTCTTGAGTGGACCTATAAGATTAACTCATAATTTTGGCCGAAATAACAAGCAAATCGAATAAATACCACAGGGTCCAATTCGGCGAAGTCCTACTCCTCGGGCACCAAACAGGAATTCACACACGTGTTTTTCAATTTTCATTAAGATACTATTTTCATCACAAATAAACCGGTGCCAGTTATAGATCAAGGAAGCGGCATTCAAATGGGTTCCAAATATTCTTTTATAGTACAAGGGCACGCAAGATTACAAGATACGGCGTGGTCAAGACAACTTTTTATACCGGGCCACGACAAAAAAAAAGAGAGTGGATGACAGTTCAGTGTGACCATAGTCAAAATTTACAATAGACTAAACTAAACGTTACTAAATCGATATAATCGACTTGAACTATCACAAATAATATTTCTATTTCAAACATCCACCCGCCCCGGACCGGCCTACCGGTCCGCTAATCGGTTGGTAGACGTGACAATGTTGCAACCGCTCTCCTCAGAATCGAACCGTCCACCAAGACCTTAGCAAATCGGGGAACTCCATCAGCCCCAATTACCAAACGAAGAATGCGCCCCCTGCGCCATCTGAGTGGCGGAAGGTTAGCCTCCTTGATCAAAACGAGGTCACCAATCTTGGGTGGATCGGTCTTGTCGGTCCACTTAACGCGTTGCTGGAGTATGTGCAAATTTTCCAAATTCCAGCGTTTCCAAAAGCTCTGAGTAATCTGGCGTACTAATTCAAAACGTGAGAGACGACCAGGTCTCGTATCAATATAGGGGTACTCAGGCAAGGCGACAAGTGGGCGACCAATAAAAAAATGGCCCGGCGTAAGGGCCTCCAAATCATCAGGATTTGAGGAGATCGGGCACAATGGCCAAGAGTTCAAAACGGCCTCAATCTTACAAAACACAGTTGCGAGTTCCTCAAATGTAAGGACAGACTCACCGATCGTCCTGCGCAAGTGTGTTTTGGCAGATTTTACAGCGGCCTCAAAAATACCACCCCAGTGTGGACAATTTGGTGGGGAAAACAACCAATTTATCCCACGTCGGGCAAGCCTATTGCCTATATCGGCCTTGTTGGTTTCAAGGAAATTAACAACGTCATTAAAATAATTATAAGTGCCCTTGAAGTTAGTGCCGCAGTCAGAACGGATCAAGGAGGGCAGCCCTCTGCTGGATACGAATCTGTCAAATGTGGCTACAAACGCCTCGGTCGTAAGCGAGGAGACCAGTTCTAAGTGTACGGCCTTTGTGAAAAGACAAATAAAAACACACAAGTAGGCCTTAACAGTCTTGCTGTTTCGACGTGTCGACGTTTTCACCAAAAAGGGACCAGCGAAGTCCGTGCCAACACCGTCAAACGTCCGGCTCTCAGTTACGCGATCTGCCGGTAAGTCTCCCATCAAGGGCTGCATGGTAGAAGCCTTGAGCTTATAGCAAGGGATGCAGCGAAAGACTACACTCCGAATAATTCTTCGGGCCGACAAAATTCAAAACTCGCGTTGCAAAATGGCCAAGAGCGCATTACAACCAGCATGCGAATTTTTGAGAGATGACGGTCAGTTACCAACGAGCTTACCAAATGACCGTCCTTAGGTAACAACAGGGGGTGACGTGCCCCGTAAGGGAGGTTGGCGTTCTTGAGACGCCCTCCAACGCGCAAGACACCCGTTTCATCCAAAAAGGGGTTCAATTTAGATACAGCTCCCGACAATTTCGATTTCCCTGACTTAAGGATAGCAATCTCCTTCTCAAAATGCGCCAATTGCACAGAACGAACCCAGAAGGTGAGGGATTCCTGTGGTTCCTGTGGTGAGATAAACGGTGTCAGTCGTTTCTGTTGTGGGTGCCTAAAGTTAAAAACAAAACGCTTTATCCAAGCAGTAACACCTAACAACTTGTCAAGGGAGCTGTAGCGATTCAGCAAGAAATCGGTGTCGAAGGCGCATTCCACCTTCTCAACAGCAGACCCGGCAAATTGGTAGTATTTAAAACTGGCGTTTGAGGCCAATCAATTTCTGGTCGACTCAACCATTCCGGACCCCACCACAGCGAATGACCTATCAAACTAGGCGTCAAGCATCCGCGCGAGGCACAATCAGCGGGGTTTATCTCACCTGGCACGTGTTTCCAAACAAGCTTGACTTCGGATTTCTGGATTTGGGAAACGCGATTAGCGACAAATACCTCCAAAGTGTGGACAGACGCCTTCAACCAACAAAGAACAATTTGGCTGTCTGTCCAGGAGTAGGTCCCATTAATACAAATGCTTTTACCCAAAGTACTAGACACGTGGTTCAATAAGCGTACAAGTAGGGCTGCTCCCGAGAGCTCCAATTTCGGGATGGTCAGAGATGTCCGAAGGGGTGCTACCTTGCTCTTCGCCATGATCAGGGAAACCCTCACCTGACCTGAGGCACTAACTGTGCGCAAGTACACCACGGCCGCGTGACCACGTTCCGAGGCATCACAAAACCCGTGAAGGGTGGCCTTGTACTTCCCGGGAGGAAGGATGGGACGAGGCAAGGAGATCTCGTTGACGGCAGGAAGTGAGGATACAAAAGAGGTCCATTCCTCAACAAGAGTACCGTGTAGAGGTTCGTCCCTGGTCAATCCTGCTGTCCAAAGCTTCTGCAAGAAGCATTTTGCCCAAAATATAACTGGACAGATCCAACCGTTTGGATCAAAGGTTCTGGCGACAGTAGACAACACGAGACGTTAAACGTAAGCCTTCGCGGTCTGCGAGCTCCCCAAGAGAACGTATTGCCCAGTAGGAGCTCGACCTTAACCCGTACGTATTGGTATTGAGCTCATAGACGACCATGGGATCGCGAGGATTCTCTCTCCAAAGGCTCAGCTGGAAGCGACGGTCATCAGGGTGGATAATCGTCTGCCTGAACATCATTTTTATATCGGCCACAAAGACAACCTGATGTCGTCGGAAGCTGGTGATGACGTCACAAAGGTTCTTGACCAACTTGGGACCAGAATGCAAGCACTGGTTCAAGGATATGCCTGTTGAAGTCTGCGCAGAACCATCAAACACCGTGCACAGCTTGCCAGTCGATGGCTTCAATACCGCATGATGCGGGAGAAAGAAATGCTCCACCGAACGCCAATCCAAATTTGACACGGACATGTGTCCCAACTGTTCATATTCTCTCATGAACTCAATGTACTTCTGTCTGAGCTCCGGATCACGACCCATGTGGCGCTCCATAGCCAACAATCTCTTTTCGGCTAAAGGTCGTGACTCACCAAGCGGAGGCCGAACAGACAGAAAAGGTAGCCTCGTAATGATCCGACCAGAACGGAGTCGACCAGTGTTGTTCTGGAAGAACAGCTCGCACTCCTCATGTTCTGGATTCAAACGGGCAGCTTGAGGGGGCTCCTCTACCTCCCAAAACCTCTGAACCGCATCAGAGAGAGCGGAGCCTACAGTCAACAAATTATCAAGTTCGGGTGGAGGGGGGTCCCTAGGTACAGGTCCCATCAAAGCAAATCCAAATATTGTCGGGATGGCAGTCAAACCATTTGGCACCAAGACCCGTTTCCCACCAATCAAAATTCCACCGAGGACATCAGAGCCAATCAACAAGTCGATTTGTCCCGGTGTATCTAATTTGGAGTCTGCCAGTTCCAATCCTGATGTCAAATTCACCACAGCAGCAGGTAGCTGTTTCTTTGGATGCATACCCAAAATATTCTTCAACACAATAGCCGAGGTTTTAATCCTCGGGTGTGAAGATTCAACAGGGCCAAACAAAACCTTAACTTGCCCTTTAACATTAGAGGCTACGTCACCTATACCCCGTATACAATTCGGAAAAGAGCCCATATTTAATTTAACCTGCCCTACCAAATAAGTGGAAACAATGCAACCTTGTGAACCTGTGTCCAATATAGCACGGACAACAACAGAGGTCCCCAGACCCTAACAGCAACCGTTGGTAGGATAAAGGTCTCAATGGGGGTGGTTGGCGTTGTAGGGCAGGAGTCAATGACCTATTGTTGCCTGGGCGGCGACCGTTGGCCAGGACCAGGCAAATCAAAATGAGATGCGGTTTGAAGTCCTTAAAGGCGCGGTGAGTCGATCCGCGCCCCATCTGTGGGGGGTCATAATGACGCACCCGCCCAAGACGAGGTGGGCGCGAGTCAAGGCGGCGACGCTCCGCCAAAGGAGGGGAATACCTGGGGCAGCAGTCATGGTGCTGGTGACGCTGAACAGCACATTCAGGTGCGCGAGAGAGAGGAGGCGTGCGCACGCTACGATTCTCCAAGCGGGGTGAGTGGCGATCAATTGAGCGAGGCGACTCTCGGCTACGCGCCTGTGAGCCTCGGCTGCCACCTTCAAGACACCCGCCCGTGCGCGGCGTCGGCTGGTTGGACAAGCGGCCCACCTCTCTGGCATTCATGCAGAGAATGTCCAAATGCTGTCCTCCAAAGTGAGGACAGGGGCGAGAGTTTGGGCAGTCTCGCTGGTAGTGGGACCCCAAGCAAGAGAAGCAAAGGCGGCGGGCATTCGCGATGCGCCTACGAGAGGCGACATGAAGGTCCAAGAATGCCCTACAATTTAATAAAATGTCCCTTATTGTAAGTTACAAGGTTTCATACTAGCGATGCTGAAAATATTTAATCTTATAATTCGACAACGCTGTTAAATTAACAAGTAATTTATATGCAACGTGACACTCAATCGAAATATAGATAAAATATTTGGTTATTCAGCTTTGGTTAATCAGCCGAAGCTGATTACCAGTATTCCACCGAATACCGCATATTAAGAAAAGTGGCCGAATAGGCTGAATAATAGCTGAATAATGGCTGAATATTCGTGGCATCTCTAGTTGATGATTGGAGAATGACCCGGTTGTTTTAAAGTAACACATAATAATATATATGCTTTGATAATTTTAGAACTAATTTAGATAGGTGTGATATTTTTATTTTACGTGCCTGTAACGTAATACTACACGTATTGCGTTATAATATCTCGCAGGCGCTTAACGCCAGCTTAGGCGTTCGCAATATTACCTAATATGGTCATGTTCACCAGCCAAAGGCAGTTGTGAGTCATAGGCCTACATCTATATAAGATGGGTGCGCGATCTAAGTCTGTCACTTGCCCTACACACCGTCTTGCTGATGGTTGTTGCGACTATTACTACTATTATTAAAATCCTACTTCTCTGTCTACTGTCCCGCTGGGGGTAAGCATATTCTAGTTGTCTGTGTGCCTATACGTTCTGTCTGTAGTATCTGTGTCTCCTAAGCATAACAGCCGATCTAGAGACCGCCTGTTCCTGACCGGTTGCTGTGTGTTCTCTATGCTGTTTCCAGTTCTTCCTACGGGCTCACTGCACCTGTCTTCTTCCTACGGGCTGACGTTCTTCCTACGGGCTGACGTTCTTCCTACGGGCTACGTTCTTCCTACGGGCTACGTTCTTCCTACGGGCTACAAGCCACGAGCTGCTGGCACCGTACCGCTACTAGTCAGCTGCCACCCAAGCCTCCGATCCTGCCTACGAGCTCCTACAGCCAGGCCACGGACGCCTGAGCCTGACCGCTCGGCCCACATCGGCTGCACCGCCTGAGACCCCGCTCAGCCTGAACCTTGACCACAGAGCTGCCTGCGCAGCGCACCTTGGCCAGCTCATCGGCGACCCTACGAGCAGCTACCCTGCGAGCGTCGGAGAGCAGCAGGAGTCTACGCTCCAGCCAGCTCGGGCCAGTGCTTACCTAGTTCGGTCATACTGTATGTAAGCGGTAGTGAGACATAATAAAGAACCTGTTCAGCCTAGCAGTGTTTCTCTCGAACCCCGACACCCTACCTGAGATCCTCCGTCTCAGTGGCGCCCAACTCTAATTGTCTCACTTCCAATTACTGCAGTTGTTCTTGTTTAGGAGGTCAGTCTTTGTAAACGAGGAGGTGCAGACATCAGCGAACCGGTACGTACTGTTTAACTTGTGTATATCTGTGTTTTGCTGTCTATCTTTAATTTCTATTCTTGTATAACTATTATGTGTTATCTTACTATTGCCTTATTCAAACAACTACCGATTCCCTACGTAACTGTTCGCAATTTGAAATAACCGTTTTTTGTTTTTGCAAGTCACTTATCTATTGTCTACATTTTTACACCGAATCGTCGTAGTTTCTTTGTAAAGCAGAACGATTGCACACGGAGGGCTGTAGTATACTTACGTTCTTTTCCTATCATACACTTCATTTCATCATGAGCACTAACCCCACTAAGTACTTCCTACTTAATAAAAACGAATTGGCCTACGAGGTCGCTATTCGCGGAGAGGAGCCGGCTACCTCTGTTTTAGGTTTACGGAAGCAGCTACCTAAACTACTCGAGCTGATTCCGAATGACGAAATCCTAGAGTCAGGCCTAGACATAGCAGACGACTTCAAGGGAGCTAGCCTGTCAGTTGCCGATTTAGATTTGCGAATCTTTTCCCTTAAGGAACTATACGACCACAACTTGGCGAAGCGAACTACGGCTTTGCACAACCAGGTCTACCACAGATTGGGCAGATTAGACAAATCCGAACCTAAATACGGCAAGAAAATATCCGACCTGACTGAACGCTATTATATAGCTTCACAATATTATATATATTGCTTCACAATATTAGACCGTGTTATTCTACAGTACTAGCTTCATGTACTACGGCTATAGACACTATAGACACTCTTAAAACACTATGTCTAAACTATGAGAGGTTCCAGTGTTTAAGTGCACAATTTCACGAACCTAGCTACCCTACGTCTAACACAGTAGCACCTGATTTAGCTTACATAAATAAAAAGGACACACACGGTCACTATAATAATTCACAGTACTATAAACCGTCTAAACTAAAAAACTACGCTTCTGTCGCATCTATAAATGTCGAACCGAACGATACACCTGTGCCTAACCTACAACACTATAATGTCAAAATGATATCTAAATCAGCTGTTCCTACAAAAATAACTAATAAGAGGTGTGTGTTTTGTCCGCGATGTCGTTCAACTGATCACTCACTAGGGACGTGCAAGCGAGAACGTTATCCGATATGTTTTAAGTGTGGCCTTAGGGATGTCACATTCGTAAATTGTCCTAACTGTAAAAATAAATCTTTTTCAAAAAACTAATTTACTCGGATCGTAGTTCGTCAAATAAGATGACAAACCCTACCGTTTGTACATCTTCTAAACCTAAATATTTTGACGAAGAAGACTGAAAAAATTGGCTGAACACTCTAAAAGTGTATTTTTCCAGTTATTCTGTGGCTACGATCCGTGATCAAAAACCTAATACTGATTTTCGACCCTATGTTAATGTAACCATTAAGAATCTACCCCTTACTAGGTTACTTGACTCAGGTTCAGCCGTGACTATATTGGGCAATAATTCTCATGAAGAAATTATTTCTCAAACTAATCTCCCTTTGAATAAGTGTGACAGTGCTACTATATTTTTTTCGATCGGCGGGTGGTCATCGTTTGACACCGATCGGCTATATCAACCTACCCACCACTTTTGAAAATAAAACTTATAACTTAAAAGCGTACGTAATTCCAGAAGTCACTAGTTCTTTAATTTTAGGTATTGACTTCTGGAAAAGATTTAAATTGTTACCAAACTATATTAACTCTGTTTCTTTATCTAATAATTACTCTCGTAGTAATTCCTTGCCTAATAAAGTTAATGCTACCGTGTCAGCTATTGATACTAACACTGATAACGAGACTACTATAACCTCGGATCAGTGGTATATATATAAAGAGGTCCTACATACCTCGGATAGAACTACCGCCATTAAAGAATACCATTCGGAACTCGCTGCGGGTCATTTAGGTATTTTTAAAACGTATAAACGTTTAGCGCAGCGTTATTATTGGCCTGGTATGCACGCTGACATTATTAAGTTTATATATTCGTGTGATACTTGCATCGCACGTAAACACCAAAAAAATGATACTTTATATACACACACATACAACTTACGTCGTAAACCGGCTGGGTTTAACGTGGGTGATACTGTGTGGAAAAGAACCTACGACAAATCATTTGGCAAAAAACTAGCTCCTAAGTTTACCAAGTGTACTATTATTGCTAAAAAGTCACCACTAGTATACGAATTAGCGGATTCGTCGGGTAAATCTATTGGCAGTTGGCACATTAAAGATTTAAAACTAATTAACTGCACTGATTCCTAACCTAACTAGATTCTTTCATTGTACCTACCTGCAGTTTGAGTTTCATAGTCACTATCTACTTAGCACTGTCTACAGAAGTTCGGAGGACTTAGTTAGACGGATTTTTCTTGTCTAGACACGAAAAATCCTGCTGTACAGAGCGGGGTATTGTAACGTAATACTACACGTATTGCGTTATAATATCTCGCAGGCGCTTAACGCCAGCTTAGGCGTTCGCAATATTACCTAATATGGTCATGTTCACCAGCCAAAGGCAGTTGTGAGTCATAGGCCTACATCTATATAAGATGGGTGCGCGATCTAAGTCTGTCACTTGCCCTACACACCGTCTCGCTGATGGTTGTAGCGACTATTACTACTATTATTAAAATCCTACTTCTCTGTCTACTGTCCCGCTGGGGGTAAGCATATTCTAGTTGTCTGTGTGCCTATACGTTCTGTCTGTAGTATCTGTGTCTCCTAAGCATAACAGCCGATCTAGGGACCGCCTGTTCCTGACCGGTTGTTGTGTATTCTCTATGCTGTTTCCAGTTCTTCCTACGGGCTCACTGCACCTGTCTTCTTCCTACGGGCTGACGTTCTTCCTACGAGCTGACGTTCTTCCTACGGGCTGACGTTCTTCCTACGGGCTACGTTCTTCCTACGGGCTACGTTCTTCCTACGGGCTACAAGCCACGAGCTGCTGGCGCCGTACCGCTACTAGTCAGCTGCAACCCAAGCCTCCGATCCTGCCTACGAGCTCCTACAGCCAGGCCACGGACGCCTGAGCCTGACCGCTCGGCCCACATCGGCTGCACCGCCTGAGACCCCGCTCAGCCTGAACCTCGACCACAGAGCTGCCTGCGCAGCGCACCTTGGCCAGCTCATCGGCGACCCTACGAGCAGCTACCCTGCGAGCGTCGGAGAGCAGCAGGAGTCTACGCTCCAGCCAGCTCAGGCCAGTGCTTACCTAGTTCGGTCATACTGTATGTAAGCGGTAGTGAGACATAATAAAGAACCTGTTCAGCCTAGCAGTGTTTCTCTCGAACCCCGACACCCTACCTGAGATCCTCCGTCTCATGCCATTGGAGAGACATATATCCAGCAGTGGATTACCACAGGCTGATTGTTGATGATGATAATATTTTCATTTTACTATTACTTCGTTTACTTCGTATTTTTCATTTTACTATTTATATTATACAAACTGCTTTACCTTTAAACCTATTTTTTGGCTAACGCTATTTTTCAAACTTAATCAGAATGAGAAATAGCACAATCTTCAAATATTAGATACAATGGGTCATGAGATACCGTCAACTGAAAGACGATGGCGGCTGGTCAGCAGAGGCTTAGTAATAATTTCCGGATGGCACCCTTTGGGTACAGAACCGTAACAAATGTTTATAGTTGTCAATTTTGATGGTGAAGATGACGAGTTTAATAACAAAGATTGTTATTATTGTTATTGTTATACATTTTTCATAGAAGTAAAGTCTTTATTATAAAAAAAAAACAATTTCTTACCGATCCTCTTATCGAAAATTTGAGTGACGAGTGAACGGGTGAGGCCTCGATAACCTACAAAGACAATATTTATCTTCACTAAACAGACGAGCTATAGCTACATTGACACAACATTTATAAACTTTTCTAAGAATTCACTTAATACCATCCAGACATTCGTTTCAAAACAGTCTGATTGTTTTCGATCTTTTTATAACAATTTACAATACCAGTGTTTTGGATTTCGACCTGGCTAAATCAAATCTATTTTCTGGCCAAATTATTTTCTCGTTAAACCCATGCCTTGGGCAGAGATCAAAGCATCGTATTAATTTAATTAATTTTGTGTCTATTTACATTACGTAGATGTTGATATAATAGTATTGTGAATGTCTGACAATGTAAATAATACTGAGTGCGATGTACCACTTGGTTGAAATCAAAAATGTACGTGTAAATAATCGATGTGAATCCAATATTGGAAAGGTGTGCAAATAATTGTTTTACCATATTGTCGCTCCCGTCCATTTTGTTTTAAAATAAAAATATGTTAGTACCTGTTACGTAGTATTTGTTTAAGGCATAACATTTCATCAATTGGCAGATCTTCAAATGTTTGTCTAATTAAAATATTTGTAAAAATAAAATCTCCATCCTGTACCCAGAACGATTGAAATGATTTTTATCTGTGTCTATTTTTAAACAAATAAATAAAATGGTTGTACATTTGTAACGTCAAATAACTGTCTCCTAAGTTCTCTTTAGGCGAAAGATAGTTTTTATTTCTTTACTAGAGGACGCCAGCAGCTACGCCTGCATTTTTTTTTAAATTACCCGTTTTGGCCGATCCCGTGGGAATTTCGGGAAATCCCTTCTTAGTGCACCCCTACGGTCCCCAAGGAACATACATGCCAAATTTCAGCGTCCTGCACCCAATAGTTTCGGCTGTAGCGTGTCTGTCAGTCAGTCAGTAACGCAAGGATTTTATATATTAAGATAATTTTGTCCTTTTCTTCTAGAGATCAAAAGATTTATCTGTCCTCTTTAAAAGGGACGCGTACGATGTTTGCTATGTGGTTAGTTAGTTTTTTATGTGCCTATTGCTAATGAGTAAATAATGAAAGCTAAGTAAATGATGGCAAGTGTTTTTTTTATAGTAATAGGCGGTAAACGAGCAGACGGATCGCCTGATGGTAAGCAATTACCGCCGCCCATGGACACAAGTAACACCACAGGAGTCACAAGTGCGTTGCCGCTCCTTGGGGTTGGGAAAAGGGATAGGATGAGGAGTGGGATCAGGGAGAAGGAATAGGGGATAGGGCCTCCGGCACTCTCACTCACCGACAGAAACGCAACAGTTTAAGTACTGTTACTTTACGTCGTATTGTTGTGTTTAAAGATTTATATCAACAACATTTTCAAAAACATTAATAATTTCTATTTATTTTGTAGCGACCACAGATTATGTACATGATAGCGACACCTGCACCATGAGTAATTTCTGTATTGATAAGTACACAAAAAATATTCAATCAACAGGTTGTGAAAATCTAGATTTAAACCAATAGTTTGTGGATTAATAATGGGCGATCCCTTGTTGAGACCGAACATTGGGCACAAGAACACTCATCAGTCACATAAAATACTATGATAATCTTGCAGTAATCCCATCATATAAATATCAATCGTAATATCATAGTATGTTTAAGAATATTTTCAAGTGGATGCCTTAGGACTCGAATATATCAAGTACGGTCATAAAAAGTTTCGAGCTTTGCTATATTAACAGTAATAAGTTATCTCCATCGAGCTATCCACTATAGAGGTGATTCCCCATTAAAGGTCGTACCAATAATGGCAATACGTTTCGGAGGGATAATAGGGGCCGACGTAAATGGGACTTCGTGACCTTTAGGGCGAGTCCATGGTGACATTATAAAACGCTGCGGCAAAAAAATGATAATAAAACTTTTCGGGAATCAAAATATAACTAACAAATTAGAAACATACATGGAAATACATTATCCCATAAAAACAATACTTGTCAAAAAAAACAAGTCTCGCAACTCAGTTCTCCTAACTACCGTAAAAAGATGTGAGATCCATGTTATGCCTAGTCGGTTAATTAAAAATCTTTAATGTTTTAAATAAATAGGTTGACTCGGCAATAACACTAAACAATCTAATTTATATATGTAGAAGTACCTATATATAGAGTTTTGATGATCGGTCAGTGAGTGACAAAATTAAGAAACTTTGACTCGTTATAATTCTTAAACTACTAGTTTAAATTGAATGAAATTTGAAATATACGATGTTTATACAATGCCTGCTTGGTTTCAAAATCAGGCTCCTAGTTTTATCCACAACAAAGTTATAGGGGGTAGAAAATGGCCTGAACTGCTTCGAGAAATGGATGGTACGGCCATGCCGCTTTTTTGCTCAACCTGGCGGGGGCACTGCCGTGGCCCCAGAACTGCACGGATACCACATTGGTTTGAGCGGTCGGCTCGTAGTTTAGTACTACGCCAACTGTTGTGGCCTCAATCCCCATACGAGCTAATTCTTGGTGTCTGAGTGTTCTTTGTATCCATTAAACAAATGTTTTTAAAGTATCCCACCATATTTCCGTGCAGCAGTTGTCATCTTAGAAAACAGATCAGTACACAAGCACTCTTATTTTGAATGCGAACCTTTTTCTGAAACACACCGGCAGTCTTACTTACTTACTCTTATTTTACTCCGATGGCTCAGCGACCCAAAGTGTGTCTTGGCCTCCGATATGAGAGCTCGCCACTTCACCCGATCCTTCGCAGTTTCTTGCCAGTTAATGGCTTGAAGCTGCCGAAGGTCCTCCTTAACTACATCACTCCAGCGATATCTCGGTCGACCAACCGGGCGACGTCCAGTTGGTCGGCCGAGATATGCTCTCTTTACGCTGCGATCCTCTCCCATTCTTTCTAGGTGCCCTAGCCATCGAAGTCTTTGCGCTTTCGCTTCTCCAATCACATTGGGTTCAGCCACCAGTTCTTCAATTTCGGCGTTCCTTCTAATTCTCCAACTCCCATCAGGTCTTTGCACAGGTCCTAGGATCTTTCGAAAGATCCTCCTCTCCGCTACCAGAAGTTTTCTTTCCTCTTTTAGTGTTAGCGTCCAAGCTTCACATCCGTACATTAGTATTGGTCGAATGACGGTTTTGTAGATTCGGATCTTGGTGCTTCTGCTGAGGAGCTTGGACGCTAGCACTTTATGTAGCGCGGCACTGCATCGAAGCGCGTTTTGGATGCGAATATCTACTTCCTCTTCTCTTGTGTTCGTGTCTGTCACAGTACACCCTAGATATTTAAATTTAGCAACGCCTTTGTACACGGTATCTCCTATGCGTAGGTTGTTGCGTTGGACGCGCGTGTTTTTGTACCGTTTCATAAGGAGATTTTCTGTTTTGGCATAGTTTATTTTGAGTCCTACTTTTCCAGCTTCCGTTTCAAGAACCTCTGCGGATCGCCGAACTTCGTCCTTGGTTTCTCCCAGTAAGGCAAGGTCATCAGCGTACCCTATCACCCTATGCCTTCCATTCAGTTTCAGTCCAACATCTAGTGTTTGCACTCTTTTGAGGACATATTCTAGAACTAAATTAAAAAGCATGGGTGACAGGGCATCGCCTTGCTTTAGTCCAGTGACTACCGCAAATTCTTCCGTTAGCTCGTCCTCAACTCGGACTCTCATTCTGCTATCTTTGGTGGCCACTTGAATCATATCAACTAGTTTTTTAGGGATATGAAACGCTCTCAGTGTAATAGAGATAAGACTAGGGCAACACTAGTTCCGGTCAAGACGCCAATAAAAAATGTAAAGGTCACTTCCGGTGGGGTGGCATTAGGTTATAAGAGGATTATAACAATAAACTCATCATATTAATTTAATCAGTGTTTATTATTAACATCCAAACATTACATGGCGCAGTCGGTAAAGGCCTGACATCAAATAGTGAAAAATACTTGTACTAAGAACATATTTCAACTTAATTCTAAAAAGTGGCTATGAGCACGACTAAAACAAACTTGGACACCGCGACCGAAACAGACATTATAAAAGAAGAAAACATAATGACAGGAGTGGAGTACAGGATGCCACAACCTTTAAAACTTGATACAACGGAAGATCTTCTCCCTAAATGGAGATTATTCAAACAACAATTAAAATTTTTTGTCTCAGCGGCCGGATTGGAAAGGCTGAGTGAAACAAGAAAAGCAGTCATCTTGCTCAATTGTGCCGGGCATGAAGTACAAGAATTGTACTTTAATGTGCTTAAAACAGAGGAAACCGTCAAGTACGACCAACTATTAAAGAGTTTGGACGAGTACTTTGAACCGAAACAAAATGAACTTATTTCAACATTCACATTTCACAAAAGATGTCAGGAAGAGGGGGAGAATTTTGACTTGTTCTACACAGATCTAAGAAAACTCGTTAAAACATGTAATTATAAAGATCAAGAAGAAAGAATGCTGAGGGATTGGATTGTTTTGGGTGTTCACGATAAAAAATTACAACGAAAATTGCTGGAAGTCAATGACCTAAATCTACAGAAAACCGTTGACATGTGCAGAGCCTCGGAGTTATCTCAAAACCATATCAAGATGATGTATCAGCAGCAGCCTCCAGTAGCGGTGGATGCAGTACAGGCTTCACAATTCAAGGACACAGGAGACAAATCAAAAGTTAAGTATAACGCTAGTAGTAAAGGGGATGTTTTGTATAATTGTAAAAAATGTGGGACACGGCACAAGGCCAGAAATTGCCCAGCGTTTGGCAAAATATGTCATAACTGTAACAAGCCAAATCATTATAAAAAGGGATGTAAACTCATTAATGAAATAAGTACAAGTAATAACATGGAATCTGTGAACACAGTTTCTGAAGACAATAATGTGCATGACTTATGACTTTTAAAAGTATGTCATGGTATTGGAAATACTCAAATAAAATGTAATGAGTGGATTTTGACACTAAGAGTACAAAATAAAAGGGTTGATTTCAAGTGTGATACAGGTGCTCAGGTTAATGTATTGTCAATAAAAGACTTAATGAAAATAGTCGATGATGAAACACCTAAATGGTCTGAGACTAAAGTAATCTTAGAAGCATTTGGGGGGGCACAAATTTATCCGGTAGGTAAGACATCTTTAAAAATAATAAAAGATAACCAAGTATGTATCACTGATTTCTATATAATTAAAAATAATGTAAAGCCGATTCTATGACTAAGCACCTTAAGAGAATTAGGAATATTACAAAATATAAGTAGCATTCAGAATAAAGATATAATTATTAATAAGCATTGTGAACTGTTTCAGGGAATAGGACAGTTTGAGGAACCTTTGGAACTTTGTATCCAGCCTGGGACTACACCAGTGGTAAAACCTCCTCGCAGAGTTCCACACGCCTTAAAAACTCGGTTAGAAGAAAAACTGAGGAGCCTGGAGACTCACCAAATTATAAGTAAGGTACCACACCCAAAAAGTTTTGTTAGTAATTTAGTAATAATAGAAAAAAAAGATAAATCACTCCGCATATGTTTAGATCCTAAGGACCTTAATAAAGCTCTGATAAAAAATCACTACTTGATACCTACATATGAAGAAATTGTGTCAAAACTAACTAATAAGACTGTATTTTCAGTATTAGACTTATCTGATGGATTTTATAATATTAAGCTTACCGAAGAGTCTTCTGATCTGTGCACTTTCAGTACACCTTTTGGAAATTATAAATTTTTAAGATTACCTTTTGGAATATCAGTTGCTCCGGAGATTTTCCAAAGGTATAGTGAAAGAACTTTTGGAGATATTTCAGGTGTAATAATTTATTGCGATGACTTGCTCATAGCTGCATCATCTGAAGAGCAACATGATGCAATACTTAATAAAGTTTTTGAGCGTGCTAGAAAGTGTAATGTAAAATTTAATAAAAATAAGTTTCAGTTTAAGTTAAGGGAAGTCAAGTATTTTGGTCATATATTCTCCAAGGAAGGTATTAAAATTGACCCTGATAGGACAGACTCAATTGTTAACATGAAAAGTCCAACAAATAAAAAGGAATTGCAAATTTTTTTAGGCATGGTTAATTATCTGCGTAAGTTTATTCCTAATTTAGCTAAGATGATGTCACCACTAACAGAATTGTTAAAAAAGAATGTAGGTTGGTTGTGGACGGAAGTTCATGAAAAAATATTTAAGGAAATTAAAGAATTTATTACCAAAGCCCCTGTTCTTCAAAACTTTAATAGTAATTTACCAGTAGTGATACAGTGTGATGCATCTAAGGATGGTCTGGGTGGTTGTTTGCTACAGAATGGAAAGCCAGTAAGTTTTATTTCTAGAAATCTAACACCTGCGGAACAAAGATTTTCACAAATTGAAAAAGAGTTGTTAAGTGTAGTCTGGGCAACTAAAAAGTTTCATTATTTTATCTATGGTACTAAATGTATAGTTTTAAATGATCATAAGCCATTGGAGACATTATTAAGGAAAAGTATTCATGAGATTCCATCACCAAGACTCCAAAGACTAAAACTAAAACTATTGAAGTATGACCTAGAATACAAGTATTTAAAAGGAAAATTTATGTTTATATCTGATTTACTTTCGAGATCATACTTATCAAATTCGCAGATTGATGAGTCATACATGTATGAGGTCATTCATTGCGTAGGGTTATCTCATTACTTGCAGTGTTCAGAAGAACAAAAAATACAATTAATTACTGAAACTAGTAAAGATGAAGAATTGTTACTAGTTATAAAATACACAAAAGAAGGGTGGCCAGAAAATATTAAAAATGTTCCAGATTCACTTTGCTATTATTATAAATTTAGAACAAATATCACAGTTGAGGAAAGTTTAGTATTTATGAATCATAGGATAATAATACCTAAGAGTCTTAGATTGTTGTACATGAAGATTTTGCATGAAGGTCATATAGGAATGACAAAAATGAAACAACTAGCGAGAGAATTGTATTATTGGCCAAAGATGGATTCACATCTCGATAAGTATGTTAGAGAATGTGTTATATGTCAAACATATCAGAACAATAATGTAAAAGAACCTTTGTTACCACATAATGTGCCTGAATTACCTTTTTCAAAGTTGGGAATTGATATCATGGATTTCAGAAAACACAGCTATTTGGTAATTTATGACTATTATTCTAAATGGTTGGAAATTAAATTAATACATAACAAGACTGCTAATAGTGTAATAAATGTATTATTAGATCTATTTTGCAATTTTGGGGTGCCCTCTGAAATTGTCTCTGACCATGTACCATTTGATTCTAAAGAGTGTAGGCATTTTTCACATGAATGGAATTTCAAATTTACTTTCTCTAGTCCCAAATACCCCCAGTCAAATGGAATGGCAGAGCGGGCGGTGCAGATAGCTAAGAAAATTTTGTTTAAATGTAAGGATGATAATATAGATTATAGAATTGCTTTATTACAGTATAGAAATACACCTGTTGCTGGCACAAAATTTTCCCCAGCACAATTATTAATGAACAGGAATTTAAAAACAAAACTACCAGTAACATGTCAATATTTAAAACCAAGACTGAATGAAAATATAAAGACTGAAATGCAAAAGTCGATAAATAGGAACACAAGAAATTATAATGTAAAAACTAGAAATAAATCTATTTATATTTGAATTTGTATTAGGACAAAATGTTTGGTTTAAGAAAGATGTTAATGATAGGAAGTGGTTACCAGGTACTATAATAAGAAAAAATAACTTTAGATCATATAATGTAGTGGATAAGGATGGTGTCAGTTATTGTAGAACATCGTACCACATTTGTGGTTAATTTGGTGGTTCTCCAGGTATGGTGTGGGGTTTCAGAGATTCCTCAAACTGAGAAATATTATTTGATATTAGTAGGTCAGTATATTGTTAACAAATAGGTCAGCTGTAAGTCAACATTATTTTGTAAGATTTAAGTACCTATATATGCATTGTGAGAAGTTTAATATTGTTCTACTTTGGTATGTAACAAATTTTAGTTTAATTTTAATATAAGTATTGTCAAGGTTCTCAGTACCTATTTATAGGTAGGTTGGTCAACAACCTACTATAAGTATTGCTTTGTAAAACGTATAAGCACATTAGTACCTATGTAAGTAATTCAGTTTGTTTAATGCTAATAACAAAGGCAGTTATATTCTTTTTATTTTATTTTTCTTTTTCTTCCTATTGTTTTCTTTATTCGTGGTATAAAAAGGGATAGATAGAATTAAGAGACTATACCTATGTAATAATTTCTATTTTTTTTTGTTTAAAAAGAGGGAGATGTAATAGAGATAAGACTAGGGCAACACTAGTTCCGGTCAAGACGCCAATAAAAAATGTAAAGGTCACTTCCGGTGGGGTGGCATTAGGTTATAAGAGGATTATAACAATAAACTCATCATATTAATTTAATCAGTGTTTATTATTAACATCCAAACATTACACTCAGTATGACGTACAAGGCGTTTCTATTGATGCTGTCATAGGCCTTAGTGAAGTCCACAAACAATGAGTGAACACTCTGCGCATATTCCCATTTCTTCTCCATTATCTGCTTAAGGAGGAAAATCTGGTCAATAGTACTACGATTTGGCCGGAACCCACACTGATAGTCACCGAGGACTTTTTCCGCGTATGGTTCCAGTCTCTTTAGTAGCACGTAGGACAAAACCTTGTACGCTGTTGGTAACAGAGCTATTCCTCGATAATTCGTGCACCTCTTCTTGCAGCCTTTTTTGTGGATCGGACAGATCACTCCCACGTTCGATTCGCTTGGTTGTTGTTCTGTTTCCCAGATCTTTAGTAGGACTTCATATAATTTTGATTGGGCCGCACCACCTCCATACTTCCACACTTCCGCCGGTATGTTATCAATACCCGGCTTTATTGTTTTTAAGCCTAAGAATGGCTTCTCGAACCTCTCGGAATGTTATGGGTTCTACTGGGACTTCCGTGTTATTGTTAGTGCATGGAAGTAGATCGCTACATGGGCTACAGTTGAGCAGTTGCTGGAAGTAGTTGCGCCATTGGTTTTTGATTTCTTCCTTAGATGTTATCAGGTTGCCATCATCGTCTTCAAGGAGCTGTGTTGTCGGTTGGTAGCCTTTCTTCATAGATCGCACTTCTTGGTAAAATTTTCTAGCCTCATTAGCTTTTATGAGAGTCTCCATTTCCTGTACCCTCCTTTCTAGGTGATGTCGCTTTGCTCTTCTAATTACTGTTCTTACCTCCGCTTTGATTTGATTGAATTTCTCTAACCAACGAGGCTCTTGCTCTGAAAGCATCTTATATTTCCTTCTCTCTTCTATTATGTTTTCACAATCCTGATTCCACCATTTCCTCTTTTTCTTTCCTTTCTTAAGCCCAAATACCTTGCATGCTACGCGTTTTATGGTGTCTTTTATATTTGCCCAATTGTTATCTAAATTGTGGTCTACAACTAATTGATTAAAACTGTTACTAAGTTCTAACTAGACACCGGCAGTCTGCTAATGGATAATTCCGTGCAGCAAATCGCCCGCGCCGCAGTTGCATACACATTTTTGACCATAAGGTTCATAAAATTTTAATAATTTAAGAAGAATTTTCAATGTGTATGCTATCATGTTTTAAAACCGGCCGTAAAATAAATCAAGTAATATTATTTACTCAGGACTGCTAGTAGCAAAACTGATCAATATTCATATTAGCTGTCTAATATAAAATGCATGAGATATACTTTTTACATTAACTGCATCAGTACATGTTCTAGTATAAGAATGAGATTAAGTTCGTATTATAAAGAACAAATATGTTTACAATCTGCACTCAGAATATAATAAGTACAATGTTATATTTACGTGCTCGTATATTTTTACTCTTTAATGCATAGGTACCTATTTTAAGGCATTGTTACTAGTAATATTATTCGCAATCGCGATGTCATGGCAACTTTGCAGTTTCTCAAAGTACTATCCCCCTTAATACACATGACATAATGGACCCTTTAGTAAGACGAACGGAGCTGTAAGAGGTTTTGATAATGCAGTAAATAGAATTCTTAAAAGAAGTTTAAACTTTTAGCTCTTAATTATTATACGCCTTGATAAAATAAATAATTGTTATTCAATATTTGTTGACAGTTTTTAATCACTTAGCTACTTTAAGTATGTACAGGAAATTTCAAGTATTTATGTGAAAACGACTGATAAAAATAAAACTCGGAGCAAGAAGAGATATTTACACTCGCAAGGTCGGTGAATAAATATAGCACAGCGTTTATATTACAAATCATGATATAAATCGAAATGTATAGATACTGAAACTATCTTCTGATCGACTTTCAGTCGCAATTCCCAACTCATTTCATTCCGTGCTTCACTGAAACGCACCCTTAGTTCCGAGTTAGCGGGACCTTTCCAACCATAACAGTAATAAGGATTTGGCTTTGGATACACAATTAAGGGGCCAAACTTTTAATAACCAACAATTTTATAGGTTATGTACGATAAAGGAATTCTGTATGTCGGATGTTTACGTGTTTATGAGCAGTTTTATTGGATTCAAGTGTTCGGTTAGCGTCTGTTGTATGAGGCCGTAAAACATGCATCATATAATCTGGGAAATATCTGAACCATATTTTATGGGGTCGGTCAATGAGTATCTGGTCATGTGAATTAATTTACAACCTGCGGTGATATCAGTGGTATTAAATTGCTTGTAAGTTTGATAAATCTATTGTTCGGTTTATTGACTTGCAAAAGATAAGTAACTTATGTATGCGTTAAAATTTATGAAACATTATGTAGCATACTAGCTGAGCCCGCGGTTCACATAACATTCGTACTGAATCACTGGTATCAGTTTTTGGTACACCGTCCCTTACAGGGTGTAATATAGACTTACGGTGGAATCGCGGGCGAAATCTAGGAAACAATATGGAGTTAAAGAGGTAAATAGAGCAAAAGCAGAGAGGTAAATTTTATAAAATATTGACAAACCTCACATTACAATGTACTTACACGTAAATTTTATTCTGGTGGCATTTATTTCTCCTCTCTTTAATAAGTAGGTATAGGTTATACATTATCAAAACAAATGAGTAAATACACAATTAATTACAACATAAAAATACATTATTTTTAATTAATTGTATTAAAAAAAACTAGCAAAACAAAATTTAAATAACTTTAATAAGCATCATTAATTCGTATAAGTTTTACTAATGTTTACTTAAAACGTTTTCACTCACGTCTGTAATTTAAAATTAACTAGCACATAGTCCTAAGTTTGCAGACTTGAATAATAGATAAATTGTTCATCTTGGTGAATTATATTATTTTATTATATTTTTGAACACGCTCGTTGTTAGCGAAATTTATAAGCGGACAGCTGGTAACTAGCAATTCACCAATAGTAGAAAATAAATTTTATTATATAAATAAATTAATATTTTATGTTTAACTTGATCTAAGCATTAATCTATATCAAGACATGCGAGCTGCATAACTCATGTTGCGCAGTCGAAATAAGCATCTTCCAATGTGATTGCAGTGACTGTACCACCAGGTTTTGACCGAATATTATTAGCTTTTGCGCAGAGCGGCTAACTGTCTGACCTCCGCAATCCAAAGGGATAGCTATATTCCATATTATAGACTAGTGTCAGTTAATTCATAGGTACTGACTCCCTTTAATAGCTGTCAAAAATCTTCATGATAGCCGGGACCGATGACTTAACGTGCTCGCCGAGTGATAATTTACAATTCAATACGCACATAACTGTGTAACACATAAAAGTCATTATGCATGCCGTGGTTTCAAAGCCGATACCCTCTGCATAGCAGTCTGTTAGTATCTCCACTAGGTTACATACTGTACTATACATATGTACGTAGACTCACGCCTGTTTCCCGGAGGGGTAGGCAGAGACTACGGAACGCCATTTGCAACGATCCTGACATATCTCTCTTGCTTCATTCATTCCCATCAGATTCCTCATGCATGCTCTTCTGTTCAGGGTACTTCAAACCTCTCCTGTTTTTAGGATGTCTCCAATCTGGTCAGAGAACGTCCGCCTAGGTCGTACCCTTCGTCCTGTCCTATTCACACTTGCCTTGTATATCTGCTTGGTCACTCTTTCGTCATCCATCCTCTCCACGTGCCCAAACCACCTGAGCATACCTTTCTCGATGCTTGTCACTACATCTTCTTTTCTCCACAACACTCTCCTATCACACAATTCTTTACTCTGTCAGTCAAAGAGACACCACACATACTTCTCAGTGCTCTCATTTCTACAGAATGTATTCTACTTTCATGACTCTTCTGCCATACCCAACTTTCACTACCACACATAAGCGTAGGTACCAACACCACTCTATGTACTCGTTTTGGCTATTCATAAACGCCTTCAGGCTACAGTGACTAATTATAGTTAAAGGATACTATTACCAAGACTTAGCTTTAAATACAGGCATGCGACTAATAAATAATTAGTATCTTCATCAAATTACCTTCTATTGCTCTGCAATAATCGCTTCACTGTCACAGTAACCGAGTAATAAGAAAATTGACTGCGTCAAGTTTCTTAAGAGTGTGCTCGTAGAATTAATATTAAGTGGCGGCTAATACCTCGACCGAGTGTGGAGGCACGCAACGACGTTGATGTCGGCTAAGTTTAAAAGCTCACAGATTATGAATATATTTATAAAAATTGATTCTCTTCAAGTTTATCCGGATAAAGGTTTAATTTTTATGTTTGCCTTACGGATTATTTTTTGGTGAAAATTAAACGGATCACGCCCACGTAAGATCACGGCGCGCGTTGGTGATTTTCTGTCAATATTATAATGTAACTTTGTGCCTTTTGTCTTGAGTGTAAAACCCATAAAATCGTTTGGCTTTTGTCAATTCACAAATATATTAACTTATTTGGTTAACTCACAGCATATACCTATATAAAACATTTACAATACTTAGGTAATAATCATAAATCTAAGGTTCTGATATACATGCCACTTACGATTTAACGCAGCATTCACAGGTTAGACAGCACATTTCACACAAAATATCTTTTAACACACTATGTTGTTACATAAATGAATTTAAAACTAAGTATGCCTTGAAATAACAAATAATAAACATCAACAGCAGTGCAAAAATGTATACAAATGAATATAAATATTGCATACGAAGTCTCAATAATGCTTAAATTATTTACAGTTGTACTGGAAAATGTAAGTATGTCAAGAATTACAAAGAAGACACGGGAATAATCACATCTTCATCGGCCTTATGTAGATATAGAAAAGAAACTGCTAGATATAGGCTTTTCGGCTCGTCACTACAGTTAACTGGATGTCGTCCTATGCTACGTTTGCGAAGGCAAGTCTCTACTCCAGAACACCTCTACTCAAACGGTTATCAGTTCTGCGCCAAATGTGATGAGCCCATTCTTGCAACTTCAGCTTGCTAATATTTTAGGCTAAAACCGAACAAAATTACAGTGACCGACCGCATATGACAGCGACAAGAATCCTGGGGTCTATGGGAAAATGTTTTAGACGCCTTTAAAAGGGGTGGAACAAATATATATCGCCACAATTAAAAGACGGAAGGGAGTGAGAGAGAGATTTTTTATAATAATAACCACTTAATAATTAATGTACAAAGACCTATAACATTTAATTTCAATGTGACACATACGCATAAGAAGAAACTATGATATCCACTTGTGGTAGCGCCATCTACCTTTCCATCGAGAACTAATCACGTCAACGTCAATGGTTCGTCGCTGCTCGGCCAATCCGAGCGATCCTTTTCATAAATCCCCTCCCGAAACGCCTCGCTATTAGCCGCCTTGCTCAACGGCGACGCAGAAGATTCGAGACGCTGAGATCGTGTCCGCCATACCGCTTATACAAAACTCAACAAAACCGCCCGCGAGTGAAAGTGATTTGTGTAGTGGAGTGATTCAAACAGCTTCAGGATTCTCGAAAACACCAGGAGACTGCCCTTCTGAGAAGAAGAAGATTGCCGTGCAAGGTAAGAGGTTCCTTTCTACACCATACTTTCTCTCTCTCTCCAATCCTAGGCGACCAGAACTCGCCATCCTTTAAATACAGTCCATTTTTTCCCAAATCGCCTAGGAACCTTCGGTTTCGGTGTAACGCCGAACCAACTTGTATTTATTTTAGGCGTACGTTTTATATCGAAAAATAAAATAGGTACTGTTCTCTACAATAAACAGAAAATAGAAACATATGGGTAGATAGGCTTTAAAGGCCGACAGTACTTCTACTTGCAACCCCTTTTATAAATATTTATTATCTCTTGAAGTCCATCAACAAACAAAAGCGAATTCTAGACGGGTTGGATCTACAAAAGTGTCAGTCAAGAATAAAAATTGAACAACCTAATATATTCTTGCATTTATGAGAAAGGTGTACACAGATATACCTAGGTTTTTAAATAAAGCGCAGACAGCTACGACAACATCAATGTCAAAAGACACTAACGTAAGCTGGAAAAAATAAAGGTGCGGAATAGTGCTTTGAATATGAAAAGCTGTAAGACATTTTGAAACCTGAGGCGTAAAGCATAAGGGTTTCATTTCAATAACATCAGTAAGAATAGTTGTATACAAATATAAATACTCGAAATAAAAAATAGCAAAGATTTACTGCTCTGATATTACATACTAGAGGTCGCCCACGGCTACGCCCGCACATTTTTTTTATTTACGTGTTTTGCCCGATCCCGTGGGCATTTCGGCAAATCCCTTCTTAGTGCACCCCTACGGTTCCCAAGAAACATACATGCCAAATTTCAGCTTTTTACCCCTAATAGTTTTGGCTGTAGCTTGTCTGTCAGTCAGTCAGTAACGCAAGGATTTTATATATACAAATGTTACGACTGTATCTCCGACTATATCGGGTATCAAACTAAATCTCGCTGCGAAAACGTAAGTGATAATTAAATCACTCTGTGGCTAATTGAAACTGTTTAAACGTTACAAACGAAGTTTTTAGAAGCTTCTTATTATCATTATATTTCTATTTTATTATTCTCAAAGACTTAAGACCTGTTAATATTTAATTAACCACCAGAAAATTATTTCTCATACTAAAATGTTCAGTAATGGCCAAATAATATAACAGTGCAGGAAATTAGGCCGTTTTTGGTGTAAAATAAGTTTGCCTTACTTTTTCTACCCAGACTTTTTATTTAAACGCAATAAATCATAATACATTTTTCTTTATGTCTGGTCTTATCGCGTGCTTGGGTAATGCCGTAGACATATACATATAACTGGCGACATGTAGCGGTGATGGTACGATGTTGCTAAAGCCGGTCAATGCTTGCTGCACTTTTTAAGCTCTGACTACTAATCTAAACAATATGAAGCGCTCTCATAACCTAAGATAAGCAAGTTAATTAACTTCACTAGGCTATCAACAACTCCTTTACTGGATATTGACGCGATGTCACTGTGTTTAATATGTTAATAAATGAAGATAAGGTAACGATGGACACGTTTAACACCGGTTGATATCAATAAAAGAGGCATGGCACAAATTAGTGCATGTAGAGCAAAGTCATTAGGGTTAACCTTCGGCGTGCAATGTTTAGGTTTGATCCCTATACGTGACATTTTAAGAATAGTAAGGTATGACTGTAATGCAGGTCTGGTTATCCTGTAAAAGATAATCTGTTTTGATCATTGTTCGTCATCATCATCATCAGTCCTGTATATAAACTGTCCCACTGCTGGGCACGGGCCTCTTCTCACTATGAGAAGGGTAAGGCCATAGTCCACCATGCTGGCCTAGTGCCGGTTGGCAGACTTCACATGTCTTTCGAGGACATTATGGAGACATGCATATTTCCTCACGATGTTGTCCTTCACTGTTTAGCAAGCGATAATTAACAATTTAATATGAACATAACTCCGAAAAGTCATTGGTGCGCGCCGTGGATTCGAACCCGGACCTCTGCGTAGCAGTCTGTCGGTCTCTCCACTAGGCTATCGCAGCTGCCTCGTATCGTGCCTTGATCATTGTTATAAAAATGTTAATATGACATGTTTAAATTTTTCAGTTCATTATGCTTACCAGTGTGAAGAGCCAATAATCAAACTCAGTGGCGTGTCATAAGAAAGGCCGAGGTCCAGCAGTAGACTGCGATAGGCTGATGATGATGATCTTTACCCATCAGGTGCCATTAATTTTTTTGTCCTTATATATATAACGAGTAGCACATAATAAGAGAATAGCGTCAGCGCTCGCGTACTTCTTTTTATTTAAGTGATGTTGAGTTTTGCGACGAGTAGTCTATGCACCATTAAGTAGGGGAATTATAAAACGAGCGAATAATAAAACTAAGCGACTGTTGATGAGATACTGTTTTAATAACTTGAGTGGCATGAATTTGGGTAAGCGAAAAATTAACTTAACTAACGACGAATATTAATTAATATTAAATTCTAGAACGGGCGTACTAAAAGTGGGTTGTAATTAATCCATTTCAGAAAAAAATCCTAACCGTGCGACTAAATTACTATGTAAGCGACTAGAAATATAAAAAAGGCGACTTCAATATTGCCGGCCTCCATTTCGAAAATCACGATCTATTTATTTATGAAAATAATCTCGTTCACTCGGGAAACAACAAATCTTAATATTATATAATATATTTCTAGTGTGCGTGTATATGTCACTGAACTCCTCCTAAACGAGTGGACCGATCTTGATGAAATTTTTTGTGTGAGTTCAAGGGGACTTGAGAATGGTTTAGATTCACAATTTATTCCACTGGAAAATGTTTTTTTTACTTAATTTTTAATTTGTAAGTAGTTGTGGATTTTGAAATGTTTCACATTGGAACCGACGGACCGCGCTGCTATCGCAGTGTCAAATCTTATATTAATAATTTCGTCAAGGAGTACATCGAAACCTTACCTGAATAATAAAACATTAAAAAATAAAGATTTCGAGTTGACAACATATGTCCGCAAAATTCGGATTGTCGAGTATTTTGTTAAATTCTAATGACTCTGACAGACAAATCGCAGTCGCCATATAGGCCACTGTAGCGAAACGTCACCGGATATCATTTTGACATAAAGAATTTTGAGTACCTACTACTATGTCTTAGTACTAAGTAGTTTGTACGTGTAAATACTTTTTGCAGTTATATTTCTTAAACAGTTAAAACGACATCCATACTAATATAATAAAGCGGAAAAGTTTGTTTGTTTGTTTGTTTGAACGCGCTAATCTCAGGAACTACCGGTCGGATCTGAAAATTATTTTTGTATACCAGCCCAGGTATTCCGAAAGGCTATAATAACATAACGCTTCGACCCTTTGGGGCCGGGCAAAAGTCTCAAAAGGCTACAAGATAATGTCGGCTCATCTCAGGAACTAGTAGTCCGATTTTAAAAATTGTTATTGCCTATGACAGCCCAATTATTCCGCCACAACTTTAAGGGGCCAGACCAAAATAAAAACATGATCAAACTAGAATAAGGAGGGTTGGGTCAAAGGCAAAAAAGGCTAAACGAATAGGATACAATCTATATGGGTATCGTTTTCGAGATTTTCGGGACGCTGATTAATAATGTGAAATTTATTTAGTGATCCAAGATGGCGGACGGGAAATCAAAGATGGCGGATGAGAAAATTTTAAAAATCTATGTGGGTATCGCTTTCGATATTTTAAGGGGTGGGGAATCGAAATACAACATCTATTTCGTGATCAAAGATGGCGGATGGGAAATCAAAGATGGCGAATTGGAAAATTTTAAATAAGCAATATTGGTATCGTCTGCGATGTTAAAAGGGATGTGGAATCCAAATACAACATCTGTTTCGTGATTCAAGATGGTGGATGGGAAATCAAAGATTTCGGATGGGAAAAATTTAAAAAATCAATATGAGTATCGTCTCTGATGATTTAAGGGATGGAGAGTCCAAATATAATATCTATTTCGTGATCAAAGATGGTGGATAGGAAATCAAAGATGGCGGACGGGATATTTTTTAAAGTCGATATAGGTATCGTCTGCAATATTTTAAGGAATGGGGAATTCAATATTATATAAAAATCTACGTTTGTTTGTTCATCATTTATAGACTCTGAAATAATAAGAGATTAAGCGCTAAGTCAATGGTAACTTTGGAAAAGGGGCATGGAAAAAGGGGAATTAAAAAAATCTCTTAAAAAGGCGATACGGAGTTCGCTGGGTCAGCTAGTCATCCTATTTAGATTTTGTTCGCAGATGACAGCACAATAATTTATAAAAATACGGACATTCAATCTTTTGAAAATGAAATCAATAATTCCTTATATAATATCATTGAGTGGTTTGATTCTAATAATTTAATTGCAAATTTTGATAAAACTAACATTATGACATTTACTACTAGTCAGAATAAAAATATCACTGACTTTAGTATACAATATAATGGCAAATTAATTAGGCCAGTTGACCACACAACATTTTTAGGTATACATTTAGATAGGAACTTAACATGGTGGAATCAAATTGAAAAAGTGTGTAAATAACTAAATCAATATTCATATACATTATACATGTTACGTAAAGTAGTCAACAGAAGTGTCGTATTAACAGCATATCATGGATTTGTCGAGTCTGCGCTTAGATACCTACGGCTTAATATTCTGGGGCAATTCCAGTGGGAAGGAGGATGTTTTTAAAGCTCAGAAAAAATGTTTACGCGCCATATGTAATCTACAACAGACCGATAGCTGAAAGCCATACTTTGTAACTTTGAACATTCTCATAGTACCGAGTTTATAAGAGATCACCTGCACTTATACGAGAACTACAATAACGGGCGTTAGCCTCATAAATTGCGTGTACCAATATCAAGAACGGTTTTGTTAATCAACAACGTATTGACAATGGCACCAAAGGTGTATAATAGGCTGCCGAAACATATACTCGAAATTACATTGTTTGAGAAATTTAAAGCTGCTCTTATACAGCACTTGATCCAAAAAGCACATTATTCTATCAGCGAGTATTTAGATGAAAAGCACTTTTAAGTTTCTAACTTTAATAATATATTGTGTGTCCGATTTGTTCTTGATTTCATTGGTGTACTTTAATTTATATTTATTTTATTGTATTTCTATGAATTTGTGTGATAATGATAAATTAATATGGTGACATTTTGCATTTGACATTTCATATAAAAATGATTTTACTTATGTTTTGTATATGATATCAAATATCTTTGTTAATTTTGCATGCTGCCTCAACAGCAAAACATGTGTTAACAACTCGGAATACATTGATCCATTTAATTACCTACCCTTAAATAATTAAATTTCTTGGCTAATAGTGTTTCTTCAATTAGAAAATATTCATAAAAATGTCAGCTTATAGTACTCATTATAGTATTTTCAATGTGGTTTTTCTATTACGAAACACTTCATTTAAGATAAAATGCCGCTCAGTATAAATAAATAATTAGCCAAATATTGAAAAAAAAACGCAGAACGTAACGTTGGCACTCAAACAAATATTAGGTCGCTCAAATATTATGAAGCTTCTCATTTTGTATTTTAAGTACCTCAAATTAATGTTTGTAAGTTGCTATTCTGTTGATTTCTCATCACTCGCAGTCTGTCACTCACTTAGTAATTCTATAACTCAAATTAATTATTTTTGTCACTCAAAACTTTAATTTACACTTACTCGTTTAAATACTACCCCATTATTCATCATCATAATCATTCGCGTCACAGCGTTACATGTACAAGCACGCTTATTTGTTCCCACGAGAAAGTCCAGTGTTGCTCAAACTTCCAACACAATGCTTACTTGTTCAAGTTGCAATACACAGCATACAGAGAGCCCAATCTGTAGTGTCTGCAAAGGACATTACGATTACCAATGCTCGGGAATTACAGAAGCTGGCTTCAGGAAATTAGGTGAAAGGAAAAATAACTGGCGCTGTCCAAAACGTAAGGCCAGTCCGTCTCCATCACCAGTAGCAGCTTCTTCGCAGATGGACAAAATGCAAGACCAATTGAACAAAATAATGTTTAAACTAGCTCCGTTAAGATCACTAGTCTCGGACGTCAAGCAAATAAAAGAAGAAGTAATTGGACTTAAGGAATCAATAGAAATGGCACATAAGTTGATAAGTGATTTTTCGGGTATCGCAAAGAACCTAGAAACCAGAATAATCCAGGTGGAAAAGGCTGTCAATGAGGTTCCGCACTTGCGATCGGAAATAGACAGACTTAATCGCGAGCTACAAGAGAGAGATCAATGGGCAAGAGCAAATAATGTTGAAATTAGAGGCATACCCCAAAAGAAAACGGAAAATTTGTACGATTTAGCGCAGAAAGTGGGTGAACTATGCGATTTCCCAATCAAGAAGGAGGAAATAAATTATATTGCACGTATACCTGTACACGTGTTTCGAATGCAGATAAACCAATTGTAATATCTTTTAATAATCGTTACACCAAGGAAGTCTTTGTGGCATCATCTCGAAAATGTAAACAACTCAATTTAAGCCAGTTGGGATTCCCAGTATCGCGCACATTCTACGTTAACGATCACCTTACAGCGGCAAATAAGATCTTGTTAAGTAAGGCAAGAGCACTTGCTAAGGAAAAAAACTTCCAATTCGTCTGGGTGAAACATTGCAAAATCATGGCACGTAAATCGAAAATCTCACCGGTGTTTTTTATAAAATGCGAGAAGGACTTGTTAAAAGTAACAAATTAGTGTACATTTCTATAGTTTCATTACTATCATGCAATCATTGTAAACAGTTTGAGAACCACAGTGAACTTATAAATATCTTATCGTTTTACTTAACTAAACACCGAGGGCGCGTGAGTCGCAACCTATCGGCAGGCCATTCTATCGAACTAAATCTGATAATGCACAATCAACTTTCGCCCGTATGCATAACTATAGTCGTACTCGAGGTAAGCATAATCGCATGGATGTTTCAACGTACAAAAAGTCGCTATTTACATGCACTATTAGTTCTCTCTTTACCGTCTAATAATTATTATTTTATAAATCTTCAAGTCATTACTATTTTCTTTAGTAAAATTTGTTTCACAAAGTTGTATTTGGGACAATTATTATTTAAATATGTGATTATTGTGTCGTTCTACATAAACATAAGTGTAAAAAATGTGCAACATAATGCGACAAGACCGCTTATAGCAAAAACAAAGGTTTGTAAGTTGTATCTTTTCCTTTATTCACCATACAATTATTTTCTTCGTATTATCCACTTTTTATGCTTTCATGATCTTTTAAATTCACATTCTAATGCAAACCGTTACGTTCCATGTAATATTTCATTGAGACAAAGTGCTACGTTACAATTTGTTAATACAACCATCATTATTAATCGTAAACTGCATTTGTCGAGTATATTGATTTCGGGCAGTGTAATTATTGCGCATCAATTGTTAGATAATTTCTGGCTAATTTTGCCTTGCATTAGTCATTGTATTACTATTCTTAATGTATCCTTTTAAGATATATTACCAGAATACTCGGGGACTACGAACAAAAACTAATTTATTTAAACGTAACGTAGCCGTTAATTCTTATGACATAATATCGCTTACAGAGACATGGTTACTAGAAGGAATAAGCAATAGCGAGCTATTTGACAACAGGTATGTAGTCTGGCGCCGCGATAGAAATTATCGAAACACCCACGAGAAATATGGGGGTGGAGTACTTTTCGCTGTGCGCCGTGAACTTACATCTACGATTAAACCAATTTGGTATTCTACGGCTGAAGATATATGGATCACGGTCAATTTTAAAGATAAACACTCTTAATCAATAACTGTTCATTTTTGTACAATTTATCTTTGCTCAGAAAAAAACGTTCATACCTACAACAGCCAATTGCGTAATTATTCAAAGAATTTATCACATATTGTACATTCCTGTCCTGATGACGCTTTTGTAATAATGGGAGATTTTAATTTAGCTAACATTGACTGGGTAACTGACGGAGTAAACCTACAGGCGGTGGGTATCAGTGGCACGATTCAGACTTACTTCTTTGATACTATTTCTCAATGCAATTTTAATCAATTTAACATATGCCGCAACCAAAATAATAGATTATTAGATCTTATATTCTGTAACTCAACTCTCATTACTTCGGTATCAAATTGTGAAGAACCACTTGTACCGGAAGACTCTCATCATAAATCAGTAATAATTAGTTTGGACTATCCAAGTGTCGATTCGCTTGAATCGAATCCACGGAAAAAATACTGTTATGACTTAGGAGATTATGTTAATATCAATACTGTGTTATGCGAAGTACAATGGGTAGATCGTCTAAGCTCGACCAGTTATTCCCTTGAGGACGCCATTGTTTACTTTTACAATGTTTTATATGCTACTATAGAGAAATTTATCCCAACCAAACTAAGACGCACTTCTACTTTTCCACCGTGGTATACTGCTGCATTGAAAAAGATTTTGAAAGAAAAGCACAAATATGTGAGAAAATTTCGCAACTATGGCAATACAGACGACTACAATACTTTCATTTTATTACGTAAAAGAGCTAAATTAGTTGAGGAACAGTCTTAGCGTTTATATATCAATAAAATAGAAAATTCTATAGTAAGTAATCCTAAATTATTCTGGTCTTTCATTAAGTCCAACAAAAAAGGTAGTTATTATATACCCTCCACTATGCATTACGGTAATCATTCTGCTAGCACCGGAACTGGCATTTGTGATCTCTTTGCTGAATATTTCCAGTCTACCTTCCTCTCAGTAACCTCGGCGCAGGGTAGTAACAACTTTGACACTTTGATGTGTGCAGGTCTGGACAGCACATGCTTAATAAATGATGTTACGATATGTTATTCTGATATTGGGAAACTGCTTGAAGCGGTAGATATTAGAAAGGGAGCTGGCCCAGATCATATACCACCGAAGTTCATTGTAAACTGTGCTAAGAGCTTAACAGAACCACTTGCCATTTTATTTCAACGTTCTATAAGTGAAGGTATTGTACCCAGAATATGGAAATCGGCGTTTATTACCCCTGTATTAAAAAATGGCAATAGGCAGGACATTACAAATTACAGACCTATATCTAAACTCTGTATTTTTGCTAAGATTTTAGAACGCATTGTTTACAACCAAGTTTATAGTACAATATCCAGTTATTTTATCCCCGCTCAGCACGGTTTTCTTAAAAACCGTTCGACTACAACAAATCTGCTCTCTTTTGTGGATTATACCACTTGTGGTAAGGATGGGGGTGGTCAAGTTGACGCAATATTTACTGACTTCAGTAAAGCGTTTGATCGTATTAACCATTTCATCCTTTTAAAAAAGCTCCTAGCGGCAGGTATTCATGGTGATTTATATCGATGGTTCACCTCTTACATAAACAATCGTACACAGACTATTGCGGTGAATGGTTACGTATCTGGATCCAACATAATCCCCTCTGGAGTACCTCAAGGATCATTACTAGGACCGCTCCTGTTTAATGTGTTTATAAATGACGTATTCTTTGCTTTTCCCACTCTAAAATATTACTATATGCCGACGATATGAAGATCCTTACCCAAATCAAGTCAACAACCGATTGTATTCTCCTGCAAAATGACCTTAAGAAGTTTGTAAAGTACTGTGAGCAAAATTATTTAGATCTAAATGTCTCTAAATGCCACGTCATCACATTTACGCGAAAACCGAAGTATACTGAATACAATTATACACTTAAAGGTCTAAAGATTAATCGGGTAAACGAAATTCGTGATCTTGGCTTGATCCACGACGCCAAACTTACTTACGAACCGCATATCGACGCTATAGCGAAGAAAGCAAACAAAACTTTGGGTTTCGTAATAAGATCATGCTCGCAGTTCAGTAGCATTAAAATACATAAAGTTTTGTTTTGCACATTTGTTCGTAGTATCCTCGAGTATTGCTGTCAGATTTGGAATCCTCAATATGACACACATATAAACAGGTTGGAGGTAATACAGCGCAAATTCATGAAATTTCTTCAATTCTATCAATCTATCTAGAATCTAATTGCGTCGATAATTGTTATGAGGCTAGATGTAGTAGACACCATATTATGCCGCTGCACGAACGAAGAAGAATAGCCGATCTAACTCTTTTATTGAACATAGCTCAATCAAAAGTTGATACTCCATATCTTATCTCCAAAGTAAACTTACAAGTTTCCTTGCGGTCAGTGAGGCGTCATAGTCCTCTTTACGTACCCCACAGTGCGACAAATTACAGACAAAATAGTTTCTTTTCTAGAAGTGCTAGAAATTTTAATAGACTGACCGAAGACTCAAACTTAGACTTGGATCTATTCAACACTAGGTCACGTGGTCTTAAACGTATTATGTGCAACAAATGGTTCAATATGAACCATTGTTAACTGTGGTTCTCTTTCTGTGTGTATTGTCTTGTTTTACTTTTATTGTTTGGATTAAATAAGCATAGTCACATATATGTGAAAACATGTAAATGGTTCTAAGGTGTTATTGCCGATATTTTATAGCATTGTAACTGTTTGTTTTCCGAATAAAATAAAATAAAATAAAATAAAATAAATTAAATTAAATTAAATTAAATTAAATTAAATTAAATTAAATTAAATTAAATTAAATTAAATTAAATTAAATTAAATTAAATTAAATTAAATTAAATTAAATTAAATTAAATTAAATTAAATTAAATTAAATTAAATTAAATTGAATTAAATTAAATTAAATTAAATTAAATTAAATTAAATTAAATAGAACATACGACCCAATTTCTTCAAAATTTTGACTCAGTAGTACCCTGTATACCGTATGCAGCATTTCCCACGAGTTCAGATTCTAATATTGCGTATGGTGTCTTTCAAGATTAATTTAAATCTAACTTTGGCTAAATACAAAAGAAAATAAGGTGTTTAAAATTGAGGGAGAGGTCACACTGCCATGTTAGTCTTTTCATAAAGTAAAATTAATATAAATTAATTTTGAAAGCAACAACGAGCTTTGTATAAAATATACTTGATTTTTTTATTTCATCATGGTTTTTACTTTTATGTTTGCCTGAAAAGTATGAAGACCCAGGAGTTAAATTACAGTGGCGTATGTAATATATCCTAAACTTGTGAACAATTCTTTGAAAACTTTAGAGTTGATGGAATACCTAGTAGGTATTTCATATAATTTCATTTCAGCTACACATTTTAAAAAATTAAAACGCATTTCCTACTCACAACCTTTATGCGCTCCACAATCAAAAGGTCAACACAAATATTTCACAGGAGCACGCAAAAGCAGGTGAGTAATTCCACCATAAACGCAAATTACCTTATTCTAAACAAGCAGCGCAAGCAGTTATCGTCTCCCATTGTTCTAGACTTAAAAGGCAGTACATGTGTATTTATGTTCACGAATGAAACTCAAAAAACATTGAAACCACATTTACGCGGCACAACACAAATATTTAATATGATGCCATGTTGGCGAGTTTCGTACTCACGCCTTCGATACATAAAGAGAGTCAGTTTCATTTGAGTTTATGTTACTAGGTTACGCCACCGCCCGGCGTAGCTTATGCCTCCTTGCTTTATATCACCTATTTTTGCAACATGCTGGTAAATAAGCTAATAGTTTTCCATGCAAGAATTATATCAAACCAAAAAAAAAACAAAAAAAAGGTATAAATGTGCGCGTGCGTGCGTGCGGTATAAAAAACGCAATAAACTGCCCGACCCAGGAATCGAACCCGGGACCGATCCCACGCGCACATTTATGCCGCGAGACCAACGAGGCAGTCGTATAGGGTTTGATCTCGAGTTTTCTGTCTCTACGCAAAGATGGTATTTGCATCGTGTTACCCTTAGTCGCCTCTTACGACACCCACCGGGAAGATAGGGGGTGGTGACACTTGTATTCTATGCCGTCAACCACACGGTCTGGGTGTTTCTATGTATAAAATGTATGTTTTAAAAAAAATATATATATGTAGGTTTGTTTATTCATTTTCTCCTACCCATAGTACAAGCTCTGCTTAGTTTGGGATTAGATGGTGATGTGTGTATGTGGTAGAACACACAAAAGAAATACCCATATATAGGCGGTCTTGCGTAGGCGTATGAAATTACAATTCAAAGCAATATATGTACATACTAATTATTATATTTGAGTTTCTTATGATGCCCAGCACTAAATTACAAACGCCTGCTAACAAAATTCATGAAGCACCGTGCCCAAAAGCTTGGAACTTGCGTCAAAACAATAACTTGGGGATAGATAGATGGGGTTCCCCCATACATTGTAAAAGATTGTAGAACATCTCTAGCAGACCCCCTTTGCCATTTGTTCAATCTTTGCCTAACGGAACGCGTCTACCCCGATGGGTGGAAAATAACTCGAGTAACCCCGGTTCCTAAAGGAGCCGCTAGCTCAGAGGTAAGTGGATACAGACCAGTAGCAGTACTATCCACATTCGCTAAGGTTTTTGAGTCGGCCTTGTCTACATGCATCACATCACAGGTAATTACACAGTTTAGTGATGCACAGCACGGGTTTCGGGCAGGTCGTAGCACAAAATCGAACCTCATGTGTTTTATGAACCAAGCTGTATCAACACTTGATTCAGATATTGGTTCACAGCTTGATATTGCCTATTTTGACTTCAAAAAGGCTTTTGATAGCGTGAATAATGACATACTTTTGACAAAATTAGCGATGGTGGGTTTCACTCCTGACCTGTTGTCCTTTTTTGCGAGTTACCTCAGGGATCGTAAGCAATACGTCGAATATGGTGGTTATGTCTCAAGTCCCTACCGCACTCTATCAGGTGTTAGCCAAGGGAGTAATTTAGGCCCATTAGAATTTATTCTAATGATTAATGATCTGCCGGATGTAGTGCGGCATGCGAACTGCTTACTCTTTGCGGATGACTTGAAACTTTTCCTACGTGTTGTGGACGAGAACGATTGCAAAAGGTTGCAGAGTGACATCGATGCAATATTAGAATGGAGTCGAATGAACAAGTTGTTCTTCAATGTCACAAAGTGCAACGTCATGATTTGTACACGCGCGGTTTACTCTTTACACCATGACTATGTAATGGAGGGAACGGTCATCCCTCGTGTTACATCTGTAAGAGATTTAGGAGTTTTGATAACACATAATTTAATGTTCAAGGAGCATATCGTTCACATCTGTTCAAAAGCGTATAGAAATTTAGGTTTTGTAATGAGAGAAACCAGGAACTTTAAAAACATAGCAGTGGTAAAAGTTTTGTACAATGCTTTAGTGAGGAGCCAATTAGAGACGAGTGCTATGATCTGGAACCCCCATGAGGCCAAACAGTGTCTCATGGTGGAAAAGCTGCAAAATAAATTTACTCGATACTTGTATCATAAGCAATATGGAGTCTACCCATTCTATCCACTTATGTATCCAACCCTATTTGTCATAGGTATGGTTGGATATTATAAGTTAGAAGTTAGACGTGACGTAGCATTGGCAAAATACGTTTATGATGTTTTCAGAGGCAAAATGAATAACCCAACAATATTGGCTGCTTTGAGGTTGGTCGTGCCAAACACTAGGTTACGAATTAGTGCAAGACAGAGGCTATTCGAGGTCCCAACAGCTCGCACTAATTTTGCCAAATATGCGCCAATTGCCAGAGCTATAAAGCTGATTAATAAAATTAGCTGTAAAATTGATATTTTTAATTGTACACTGGCGGAATTTGTAAATGTAGCTATTAAGGTACTTACAAAATTGTATTAGACAATTTTTTATTCATTATCTTGTTGTTTAATGGTACTTGTTGTTCTTTATATTTTATCTTGTTGTTCTAATTTTGCTTTGTACATATGCTTATAATTATGTTTGTAACAATATCAATCGCATTGGGTGAAACCTGTAATGATTGTGTTGTCTTGAATAAATAAATAAATAAATAAATAAACTTGGTACTACGGTAAATGAATTTGAAACTAGCGTGCGCAGGCAGGCTGTCGTTTTTCGATGAACGCGTGACGTACCTTGTATGTAGTATGTCGCACTACAAAGCGAGCGCAACCTAAGTTTGTCCATTACCGGACTACTGCTGAAATTGTCGGCGGAAGCATGTGAGTTGCTTTGCTTTTTTAGTTTTACGTGAATTGAATACTGTTATGAGAATGTTTTCAATATTCCACACGACACTTCGTGTGATCTATTAATGTTGTTTCGAGTCTGAGTGCTTTTTGTTTATTGATTGTTTGTAAAGTATCCGGTCAGTGTGAACGTCGTCTTTAAAAACAACACATACCTACTTATATATAAAAGCAATATGAGACAGAGTTATAGCTATTGGGTAATGGTCTGACACAAAAATGCTTGTCGACTAAAGAAATAAAAATTTACTTTATGTTATAAATATTCTCATGCAAACTGTAAAAAGTAATTTTGTGAAGGAGGAAACTAAATATATTATAATCTAAAAAGGCAGGTCACAGTTACGAGTCCCCCCCGTGGGATCTCCACCTTGTCGTGGTGGGGGGGCTCAGTAACCGTGGGTTTGAGGTACACCCACGATGAAGCTAAGCGGGATCCCGGGAGGGGACGCTCCACGTGGGCCTGGGTGAGGCCTGCGTAGGATGCGTCTAAAGTGCGGGTGCGGGGGACAGTTCTGTCTGTCCCTCGCAGTCGGGTGCGTTCGCGGGTGGACAGGCATGTCGGTGTTGCGTTGCCGCGCGCCCTATCTCCCACGACCAAATGGGGGCGCACCATTGTTGCGTTGCGGTGGGGCCGCAGAGGAAGACGAGATGCGGTTTTGCGTTGCCGTCCTCCCTGTCCTCTGCGACCGCTGGGTGTTTTGGCGTCGGAGCCCAACACCTTCATCCGCCGCCAAGGGGGTTTCGTTCGGGGCCTGCCTGACCATCTGGCGGGCCAATACCCGTCGGGGGGTAGCGAGGAATGCTTCGGTGTAACCCTACCCTCCAACACATGGGTACATGAGGAGCACGGGTTGGTTTTTAGTCAGTAAGGGTCTGACAGCGTCCCCTTCGTCCTTTCCCCCAGGGCGGAGGGACTCCATGAGGATTTTCCAACCCGAAACCAAATAATATACTTTTACACCACTCTCGCCTTATCTATCTTGTGTTAGTCAACGCCTTTGTCATATCTTATAGACATGTAAGCAGTTCATACTCGTACTGGTTACATCAATAGTATGCCCCACTACTCTAAATTCATCTTGGCCGGTAATATAGTCTGCACATTAAACAATACTTTACCTGGCGTGAAGTAACAGTCTAAATTAAGATCCTTGAACTGATATCTATTATTTGTTTCTTCAAACTGCTGCAGTAGAAATCATATAAAGGTAATTCAAATATATGAAATTTACAAATTCAAAAGAGTTGGATGACTAAAGTAGAGCCATAACTCAACTTAAGATACAGCTCCTCTCCACGCAGTTTCACATAAAGATCTTACACAAACAAAAATATTTGTGCGACATAAAGAAAGCGATATCATAAATCACCGAGAACGGACAAACTCCAAACTGATAGTTTGAAAACGCTCACACACGAAAGGGACGTATCGGCTTATCGTTTCAACTGAAACTGCACTACCAGCTATTTGTCAAACTTTCGCCGCCAACGAAAACTTAAGCCCTCGAAAAACCTGTCCTAAAAGACCTGCCATTTCCTCAATACGAGCACTGGAGAAACCAACACTATATACAAAATAGGGAAGTGCGGGGCTCAGCCAAATTGGGTACTTCACGCGACAGATTCAGAATATCATCTCATTCACACACGAGTTTGAATCGAGAGCGTACCAACTTGGAACATAATGCATCGCTGTTGCATTCTATGAAAGATTGTACAGAATAAATGAATATTTTACGGTGAACCGATTGGATTTGTGTGAATGCCTGTTTATCATACCGGAGCTCGGAGCGCGAATTGTTTTCGTATCAATTACTTTGGTGATCCCTATCGCGATAAAAATGTGATTAATTTTTATCTCGTTCGTCTGTTTCTAATAGGAAAGTTTCTGATTTTAACCCTACTTTTCTATTAAGTTCATATATCTACGCGAAGAAATACAACAATACAATAGAACACGTTGTGTAAAATTTTCCTCAACTGACGACACAGATTAGCAATAAATATAAAAAGGTTGCATTGGTGAATGTTGACTTATGAGTTCTCTACTAATGTGATGGTTTGTAAAATTTAATATCTAAATAATCACTGATACTTCGTCTTCTGCAAATATCAAGCTCAAGGAAATTTTGCTTGACAATTCGAATTACAATAAATATGCAAAAATATACTCTAGACACGGAACCACCATTACTCCTGTCACCAAAGCGAGATAGGTAGGCATCTCGTATCCATTATTATTTTAATCTAAACTACATTATAAATCTAGCTATGGAATGTAATCGCATTATATTCTCAGAGAAGTAGGCAGAAGTGTATTTTGACCTGTAATTTCGCTAACACTTAGTCATGTAACTCTTCGTTAATATATACTTCAAATAGCTTACTAGTTTCATCCTTGAAGACAAGACCTTGTTTCTTTTGGTATTTTTATTCCAAGCAAAAGTCTTTTTAGTATTTCAGTACAAGACGAAATAACGATATATGATCGTCATACATAATGTACCACAGAGCCAATATTGCTAAACTTGTCTTGTATAAATCTTTTTAACGACTTAAGTTATTTATAGAAGGCGTTAAGCCAAAATAATGTCCATCTATTATTGTCATTACTCAAACAAAGTCAAATAGAACGTCATGGTCTGATTGAACACTGTTATTCTCTTGGCCTGGGTAAATATCGTTTCGAGCCTTGAAAAGACAAATTGCATTATATTACTCAGAACAATGATAAAATCAAAGCTTCTTAGTAAGTGAATAGATAGAACAGCATGAAACTAATTGCACCTTCGAAAGCCCTGATAGTGTCAGCACATTGATGCTTTAGCACACTATCACCTGTATTTATTATTATAGCGTTGGCAATGGAATTAATATAGTTTTCTTGATGGCAAGCGGCCACGGTATGAACAAGAGTCGTTGTACTACAGGTACAAAGGTCACTACGACCCCTGTTAACAGGACAGTGGTTCTTTAAGGGCCTGTTCAGATACGCGGGCACCGCTTGGGTGTGAATTAGAACCGAGAATTTGTATTGTGTGGTCAGACAGAAGCGAAAATATTAGATACTGAATATTTTGTTGAGGACTTTACCAGCATATAACCAACGGACCCAACACCCAGACTTGAAAGTCTTGAAACAACACATTGTGTAATCCATAAGTCGTTGTTTTATTTAAGCCTGGGTGTGCATTATGTCCGTTGATTGTATGTTTGTAAAGTGCCCCATGATACAGGATTTATTACAGTGCAGGAGTAATCCTGTTAAGTCCTGAGTAATCCTGTGTAAAAAAAGAGAAACACAATTTTTTTTAACTTTTAAACCGAAAACAGGCACGTTCCTTCTCTACGCATGCCGCTGCACTCTATGTTCAGCTTTAGACACATGTAGATATTATTACACCTCGCATGAAATGATAGATAGTTTTCACACAAACACGAATCTTTATCAATATTTACTGCAAGTTTGTCATTGTTCATTATGAACAATGACAAACAAAACTGAAAAGCGAAATTTTAAATAACCCGCAAACACAAAAATCCGATATTTCTTATTAAAATTCAGCACAGTGTAGTAACATCCGCAAAATAATTTTCCATTCAAACAGTCATCTGTGTCGGCCACATTCAAAAGCGTACCTGAAAAATAACAGGAATATTTGTATCGGAAAATTTTATGCATAATGTTGCCTTTAAAATGTAACCCTCGCATTCATAGTAAGCCGAATGCGAGGGTTATATCAATGATGTCACATTAAATTTTTTTTATTGCCCGGAGGGTGAACTTTGAGTTTTCTAATTATTTGAGGTCCACTCGGATGAAGTGGACAGTACATTTTAATTCGTGGTCACCGCAACGAGTTCGTAAGGGTCAGCCAATGAATATAAAATTGCAAAACGATGAGAGGGTTAAGTAGGTATAAATAATAAGTGATGTCGACACAACTATCTATCGATCTGCGAACGTTTCCGGGTCACTGGTTTTTCCCACGCAGCAGGTAAGTGAACTGGATTTATTTCTGTACGAGAAAGTTATATTTCCGTATAATGTGAGCTGTAGGTTATGTGTGGGATGATTTCTGTACGTTGATAAAGCAAAAATTCTCTGGTTCTTATTATTTAGTTATAGGGTTATGTTATGGATATGAGTAAAATACATATTTATCGGAATGGGCTACCTTTTACCAATATCAATGATATAAATTATTTACTTGACTAGCAGATCTGTTTCTATTTTGTTCAATTAATATTGAAAGCTTCGGGTAACGGGCAGTATAAAAAAAAATGTAGTCCCTATGTTAAGGTTTCCAGAGACATCCCCTGTTACCTGTACACTGTCCAATATATTGCTTTGAGTAAGTCCTAAACACAGAAATTCATATTTGAGCCCTAAAATTCACTACAGAAACTAACAACGTTAATCAGAGCCTATAAATTTGCATTTACACACACACATGTCTGATATTTTGTCGGACAAAAATACAGAGAAAGTTTTGGACTTTGATAACAAGGTAAAGTACGGTATTTTACTTAATTTATGGATAACACGTGACAGATCAAATACAAAAGTCAGAACAACACTTTCTACCTAAGTCCGCATCTTCATCTTCATCTAAAAATCTTTCGATTCGCTCGACTACTCTGGCATAGGTCCGAAACTCGCTAATGGAATTCCGTACGTCTGTGGTGGACCACTTCACACTCTTCACAGTACCAAGTACACTTGGATGTAAAAAATATACACCGTTTCGCTGCAATATCCTTTTACTAAGACGCCTCTTGACGTGAGCATACCACTAACTTTGCTGCATCGAGTGTTAGTATTGGTTTACTTTTATACTATATGCACGTAACTTTATAACATCCTCTTATATTTTGAAATAAGCAAGGTAAGAATTTGTGCTTCTGCTTTGGTAGTTGTGATAAAGATACCCGTTCTTACTTATAAACGTTACTCAGAATTTTAATCAACTGCTGAGAAACTGGTTAGCAAAAACCTCACCTATAAACCCTGCTTAACGTTGAGTAGCCGCTAAGTCATGCTTAAATAGCTGTCAAATTTAAACAACATCGGGACCTTGTATAAACGTTACTGAGAAGCACAATGGCGGGTTTTACTTGAACCAGCTGTTCGATCAATGACATTTTATACATTGTCAAATTAATATATTTGCATCTTTTCAATTTTAAAGTTGAAACATAGATGTCAAAGATCTAGCAAATTTCCAAAACGATGTAGAAGCTTTAACTAGTTTCATTATAAATGATTTATTTCCTATATTTTTAAAACAACATATTAGTAGAAGAGCTTGTAAAAATTTTGGGCACCATACCAAATTGAAGCATTACAAGAAATATTGTGATTTTCAATAAGGACTCCTCAATAGGAGTCCTAATTGGAAATCACAAAATTTCGATAGTCGAGGTTTGGCTGAAGTGCAGCGGGCCCCTAAATACTCTTGATATACTGGTATAAATGTAATCTCCGAAGATTTCAGTAGATCTTAATAATTTTTGGTATAATTCTCCTTTACATGGAGCCAAGGTAGAAAAGGGTAGAGAGTTAAAATTGCTAGATATTTTTTTAACCTGATGCGAGAGTAGCTTCTTGCTCTCGCACCTCAACTTATACATAGTGCTGTTCACCCGCAATTTTATGATGATGATTTCTCTATCATCTAGTAGGTAAAAAATTTCATCAAAGTGTTGGTAGGGGGTCTACTGGGGGATACCCTTCAGCCAGACCTCGACTATGATGAAAATTGATTTTAAACTTTCGTGATTGGGATACATCATACAAAAACGTCGGAAACAAATAGGTATTTATACCTTAAATAAGTTGATTGTACTCAACTATGTTATTTAGGGATCCTTTTAGGACAGTCACAAAATTTCTGCTTCATAAAAATATCCATAATTGTTCACCAGCTCTAGGACTTCATGTTATTTGTAATAGCAACGATATTCTTGTTATAGATACAAAAGAGCCAAGCGTGTTCGTCCAATTGCGTCATTTAGTCGTCTATTTTGGCTATAATACATATATGTCGCTCGTATGTGTATCGTTCTTTATCAGTTACTCAGCTGAGCAACAGCTAATCCACGTTTATAAGAAAATTTTAGCATTGATTAAATCCCTGAGAGCTAGCTCAGCTGAGAGGTGGCTAAGTACAACTCAACGAGATTTTTATAAGTACCTAAGACGGATGGTCTTATTTCTTGCGATCATACAAATTGATCGTGATCAAGTAAATTTTGACGGATCAACGCAAAGGCTAGGTTTGCTATACAGTAATAGTGAGTATCTACTTTAGATCGAAAGGATGATACTACAAGTACATTTCTGTGCATCTTAGATTTTAGTATAAACTGCAAGAATTTTTGGTGCCAAATAAGCAGTTTAGATATAAATCAGGAGCTAAAAATGAACAAATATTGCGCTTTTCTACGCACAAACAGGGTAAGGCAGTATTAAAATATCACATTCTTCACATTCTCTAGAAATAATGCGTAACCGAAAAAAAGTTTAATGTAAAATCACGTCTATCGAAAAATTTATACAACACCATTTCTCTACATAATCTCACTTGACATCTAACTTATATTAAAACGGCGCGCGGCCCGTAAAGCAAGTTTATAAAAGCAGAGATTGTAAAAATAAACTGTATATAAAGAGGGTACCTATTAAGATGCGGCATCCCTGTATCAGGGATCCTCGTTAAATTTTCAGTCTGCCGCGAGATGTTGGCTAGTGACAGCAAGAGACATTACACGTCGCTTTCTACCGTCCGACGTCTAGTCAATGTGGATCGTAAAAAAACTTGGGTGGGACTGTGGATGAAAGATCAATACTGTGATGTGCAGTTTGCTAATAGATGGCACATAATGACACAGTGGAATGTTGTGACGGAATTCACGGCAGATTTTTGATTAAATAACTTGGTTTGTAGATATTATACAAGATTTGTCAACGGATCTTAATCGTGTTAACTATAAAGAATGTTTATGGTACAAATATTGCATTTTTTCTACGAAATTGTGACCACGCTATCAGTGCGCTCGCGGTAATTCAGACTTTTGTGTGTGATTTCTGTAATTGAGATGTGGGATTACCAGGTCGAGTTATATTGACACTTATTAGGACTAACTTGACTGCTTCGTTAGTCTCTCGGCATAAATGTGCACGTGGGATTGGGAGGTCTCGGGTTCGATTTCCGGGTCGGGCAAAGTCTTATTGGGTTTTTCCGTTAGGAAATTCTCAGTAGCAGCTCGGAGTCTGGTAATGTGCCCGGTACGGCAATAGGCTCACCCCCTATTACGTGGGACTTAAAATTCATGGCGAAATGTGGGTGTAATATTGCACCTCTGCCAACCCCTTCGGGGATACAGGCGTGAGTCTTTAATATAATAAATAATAATTATTATTATTAGGACTAGTGCCTTTGTGATTTTATGGGTTCTTTAAATAATGTAGATGACCGAGCTTTGCGTGTTGTTCTTTTTTTGGTAAATCGTGTTTTCTAAAAATGAATCCTGGCTAGATCGATTTGTCACCACCGAAACATACTAAATTCCATGAAAATCGTTTTAGCCGTTTCCGAGATTCAGATTATATATACATTAAAAGAAAATTGGTCGTTAAAAGGTTTAGATAAGAGAGTACACCCCTAGTCTCATAATTGGTGCATTATTTTATATTATAAAGCATACACTTCAGCATTGAAGCAACTAGGTACTAAGGCCTAAGGCCAAGTAAATGTAATTTTTTAAGGCGTACAATACAGGTGTTGACTGCGCACGCAAATCTATACAATATTGTAATATTTTAGACTCTTGACGGCTACGCTCATTCCGACTGTACGTTGAACTTTCTCTCACCAAATAGCTATTTATTGTTTAAACGTTCGTTGTAATAATTTATTGCAAGTGACATTTGTGATTTTCGAGATGTTGACAGCCTATTTCGAGCCCATTAATGCAATAATATCTATAAAATTTAAAAAAAGTCTTTCAGTCTACTAACTCAGGATATAGATGTTCTTCAATATTTCTATGTATTGATTTTTTATATTAATAAAATCTTGATAAAATTTATTTCTAATACATAAATCTCAGCACATCTTTACACCCCCCCGTGGGATCTCCACCTTTTCGCGGTGTGGGGGATCAGTAACCGTGGATTGGTCACCCGCGGTGAAGCTAAGAGGGATCCCGGGAGGGGACGCTCCGCGTGGGCTTGGAGGGGACCGCGCAGGATGCGTCCAACGGTGCGGATGCGGGAGACAATTCTGTCTGTCCCTCGCAGTCGGGTGCGGTCGCGGGAGGAGAGGGGTGTCGGTGTTGCGTTGCCGCGCGCCCTATCTCCCGCGACCAAATGGGGGCGCACCATTCGATGCGTCGCGGTGGGGCCGCAGGGGAAGAGGAGATGCGGTGTTGCGTTGCCGTCCTCCCTATCCTCTGCGGCCGCTGGGTGTTTTGGCGGCGGAGCCCAACACCTTAATCCGCCGCCAAGGGGGTTTTGTTCGGGGCTCGCCTGACCATCTGGCGGGCCAATGCCCGGCGGAGGGTGGCGACGAATGCTTCGGCGATGCCCTACCCTCCGCCACACGGGTACATGAGAAAGTCGAGGTGGTTTTTAGTGGAAACACCACATACTCCGGCTCTCATAGCCCCCGAGTTTCGGAGATCCGAAGGGATTGTCAACCTCGTAAAACAAAAAAAAAGCACATCTTTACAGCCTTTTCTCCTAACAAGATACCTTGAACCTGTTTGCCGATTGCCGTACTTAAACATTCAAGAAACATACAAACCAACTTTAATCATAATATGTTATGCTCGGTGCACATTGCTGGCAACGCAAGAATATTGAGTCAAAGCGAATATTTTATTTACATCCAAACCTTTGAGAGGCAAACATTGGGTATGTGAAGCATCAGACTCGACTAAATCTCGACTTACTTCAGCAAATACTTTGAATAAAAAAATTGTTTAAACTGCGTTTCTTGAGTTCTTATTGACATAGATTTGTAGTGCAAATAGTGAAGATGCTGACGGCTATAAATAGACTCATACACTCAATTAATCATTTTATTCTTGATTGTGACTAATGGGTAAATCTGTTATAGTTATAGTAACATTTTCACAAATACTTTCCATGATTTTCGAGACTTTAATATTGTACTAGTCAAGGTATATATAAAAAATGTCAACATCGCCATTATATCAGCTTAGAGACGTCCACTGCAGGACATAGGCCTCCCCCAAAGTTATCCACATAGCATATAAATTTTTACTAGCATATTTTAGATGTGCAAGTAAAAACATTTGACACAGCTAATATAGGCTAGGTATGTTTTTTCGGCGCTGGCAGATCTTACGAAGCATCGAAAATAGCAGTACTTATTTTTCTATCACTTTCTAAAATCAGTCTCTTTACTGTTGACGGTGCACTGTTGTCAGATAACCACATAAAATTCATAGACAAATATGTTATGTATCGTACACACTGAGACGCTGTAAAAGTCTCAGTGTGTAAAAGTTTAAAAACGTTGTAAACACAGAAACAAAATGAAAACTAGGTTGCGATTCTTGTTTATGAAGAACGTTCGAGCGCTTTTGAAAAATATTGACGACCAAACTTTTAGCGTCTGACGTTGGCGCCGCGTGAAACTTCCAACAACCATTGTTATCTCGGAACGATTCAATAAAAATCAGTTCAGGAGTTGTTGAGGTAAAACCAATTTGTCCACTGCTATCACAGAAACTATCTCGAACTATGGACATTTTCCAAACGGGTGCGCTGACCGGTAATTCGGACGCTCGAAGTGATCGATGGAAACCGATATTTGAATGCCGAGATTTCTAGTTTATTTGTTTGCTAAGAAATACTTCGGAACTTCAAAGTTTATATTAAATATGTATGCCGGGAGTCATGTTTTGGATAAAAATAATTTTTTTCCTGAGTGGCATTGTGATTTTGTTCGGAGATACGTACTGCGCCAGAATTATGACTTCCTTCCAGTCCTTTATTAATTGATAAAGTTGAATTATTGCTTTAATAGCATACTATATTATTAATCGCCTTTTATATTTGATGGTGGTCTAGTCTCCGGAAGTTGTACAAATGTTAGACTATGCGATAAATATAGGTATTGATTATACATTTATTTATATAGTATTATAAGGTATAGGTTCGTTCTAATAAAACCAATATCGGACAATGATGCTGTTTTACCTATTCTTTCTAAGGATAAAATAAGCCCTAAGCATTAGCAAGATGAAGCGTTAGTAGACTGGTTACATTTGACGCAGAATCTACAACCGTTGGAGTAGTCGTGTCAAGGAGAGCCAGTCAAGATTTCGTTGGTTTCTTCGAAGAAGCTCATATCCAGTTGGCAAAGTTAAGATAAAAGTAACTCTTTATGTTGAAATTAAACTACAGTTTACGGATTTTATCGCGTTATATTACTTTCACTGGTTATTTGTAATTACATTTAAACCGAAAGATCTAGGAATGACATTTTTATTACTAGCTGACGTTTCGAATTCTTTACAGGATTCATGTTCACGGCAGACTGAGGTGATATTTGTCTTTGTCTTGAATTTAAAAGTTATCTCAAAGTACCCGAACATTTTTCAACTATTGGTGTTACTATCTACGCAGAATGTGAGCACATTTTTTCAATGTGTAACATTCGCGTAAACCCAAGAAAATATTATAACTCTTTATGTTTGTGCGAAATTTAATTCAATAATTTGCATATCTTAATATATAAAACCCTTGCGTTACTGACTGACTGACAGACATGCTACAGCCGAAACTACTGGGCGCAGGAAGCTGAAATTTGGCATGTATGTTCCTTGGGGACCGTAGGGGTGCACTAAGAAGGGATTTCCCGAAATTCCCACGGGTTCGTCCAAAACGGGTAAATTTAAAAAAAATGCAGGCGTAGCTGCTGGCGTCCTCTAGTAGAACTATAAATGGCTATACGGTTTAACTGGGCACCAACACGCTACTTCGCGCTTGTGGGTTCTGACTATTCCGAATAGAATGAAAAACAGAATGAAATATATCATCCAAATTCAACACAGCACGACTCTGACGATTGATATTTACAGGAAATATTGAAGTTTATTTAAATCACGACATTTTGATCACGTCGACGAGTTGAAATATGACGTCAGTTCGTCACGTTTAACTGAAAACAAAGCCAAGCCTTGATATGGTCACAAAACGTCAGTTCCCCGAACCATATAATTATGTGGGTTTACACAATTATTCGATTCGAGGAATCGGATATAATCGATAGGAAACCTCCTCTACAGATGTGGTTGACTCAGGTCCAAGGTGAGGTGTTACACAGGCGTTTATTCTGTACCTATTATTACGCTATTTACATTAATGTGTTTAGCAATTATATACCTATGGTAAGCTTTTGATAATCATCATACAGACTTTTGCAGTCCACTGCGAGACAAGGTTCTCTCTTAATTTGAGTCACAATAGCATTGAAGCCAATAGGAAGATTTGGTCTGCTATACGCTTTTACGAAGATCGGTACGGAAGATCGTAAGGTGTAGTATCCTGTCTAGGCGCCTAGGCTAACTCTACTTTGTTATCATACTGATGACCTGCCCTGGTTTCGCATATTTTTAGATCTTTTTATAAATACATCATGCGTGAAAATTTTATAACCATTTAGATAAAATTCCGATTTTTTTAGGGTTCCGTACCTCGAAAGGCAAAAAAAAAGGGAACCCAGGATCACTTTGTTATCCGTTCGTCTGTCAAAACCCCTTTTCTCAGGAACGCTTGGAGGTATCAAACTGAAATTTATATTAAATACTCAAAACTATAACTGTCCCTTAAAGCCGTGAAAAACTCAAACTTCTTACCCAACGCAATCAAAAGATACAGCCGTTTATGCCCCAAATTTCGAAACTCGCAAGGGAATCAAAACCTACAGGGTACTTCCCGTAAACTTAGAATCTTGAAATTTGGCACGAAGCAACGTCTTAAAGCACAAATAAACGCGAAATTGCGAAAACTGTAAATGTTTAGTAACATCATATTATAAAAAATATTTTAAAGTTACTAACCCTTTTCACAAGAACGCGTAGATGTATTAAATTGATTGATATCAAATACTCAGGTCTATAATACCTTTAAGCTGTAACAAAATCAAGCTTTTATGTCAATGCAATCATAAGAAACAGCAATTTAAGCATATTTTCAAACTTGCAACTACTCGCAAGGGAATCAAAACCAGAAGGGTACTCCAGTCGATCTAGAATGTTGAAATTTGGCCTGAAGCAATGTTTTATAGCATAAGGAAAAATTCCGAAATCCTTAAATTTTTAGTTACATCACAATTTTTTAACATATCTTCTTAATATAACATAACTTTACGCCCGTACCTACCTCCGAAGGGGTAGGCAGATATAAGGATAGGTAGGCAATAGGTGTTTTACACACCCACACTTCGCCAGCTATGTTTCAGTCCCAATGTAATGGGGAGCGAGCCTACTGGCATCTACCGGGCACATTATTAAGCGAGCGATAATTAACATTTTTAATACACACATGACTTCGAAAAGTCAACAGCGATAGCCTAGTGGAGATACCAACAGACTGCCATGCAGAAGGTTCGAATCCACGGCGCGCACCACAGACTTTGCGGAGTTATGTGCGTACTGAATTGTTAATTATCGCTTGCCTCGCGCCTCGGAGAGCACGTTAAGCCGTCGGTCTCCGTTGTCATGAAGGTCTTTGACAGTCGTTATAGGGCATCAGTACTTTCTAAATAGGTAAAGTGACACTAGTCTAAACCATGGAATATCGCTGTCCGTTCGGGTTGCGGAGGTCAGACAGGCAGTCGCTCTGTGGAAAAGCTAATATTCAGTCAAATCCGGTTAGACTAGCAAGCGGACCCCAGGTTGAAACGGAAGAAGACAGTAAGGTAACTGGACATCGAACCCGAGACCATCGTCTCGGTAGTCCGTTATGTACATCACTGGGCTATCGCCGCAGTATATATATTTTCTTTAATAATTATGCATACCGACAGGTTTGTACGGAACCTTCGGTGCGCGAGTCCTACTCGCACTTGGCTGGTTTTTTAGGTTAGGAAAGCTTTTGTTTTCAAATCACTCTAATTGTAATAAAACATTGAACGAAGTTGAAGTTTCATCAAATTGTTTTCTTTAAATTCTTTTTTTTTTCTCTCCTTTCTGCATAGTGGCAATCTGTTATAATAACAATAAGTCACTTTTTTGGCCGATTTATACTATTAAATCAGTAACTGTCGGGTTGTACTGAGAGGGTTCCTAATTCTTATCGGCCTCTCATTTCAATTTGTCTGGAATCTGTTTCTTAAACTAGGAATGTCGTTTCGTTTAAGTCTCACATGCTGTAGGCCACCTTCTCCACTCAATGCCAGTGCGTATTGATTAATATGCTGGGAGAGTCTCCTCTGGTATTTTATACTATGTTGAGCTATTTCTTGCTTTGCCGTATTTATTTATTTATTTATTTATTTATTTAAACCTTTATATACAGAGCGTATACAGGCGGACTTAATGCCGTGGGCATTATCTCCCAGTCTACCTTTGAGTGGTGCAGAGAGAAAAGAAGTAGGTGGTATATAAAACAGGAGAACATTATTTGAACTTACATAAATATATATAGATTATAATAAATATATAACATACATACATAGATATCAATAAAGATATATAAACATAATTTCAATTAATACATATTATTGCTACATACTAGTACATCTATATATAATATATCATACATACATATATATTTATATATATCTACATACATAAGTACTATAAGCCAAAATGAAATATAAATGAATTATGATACACTTGCTGCTTCAGCCAACAAGAGTTCTTTAACTTTGAACTTGAAGGAGCACTTGGTCCTGGCCATCCTGATCTCAAGAGGAAGGGCATTCCAGAGAAGGATTGATTGAACAGAAAAATAAGAGTGTAGAAAATTAGAGCTGTGAGTTGGAACCATGAGGAGAAGGTTATTAGAAGAGCGAAGGTTACGAGCATGATTAGATGATAAATACTGGAAGAGGGGCGTTAAATACTCAGGGGGAGTAGGAGACGTAAGAATGGTATAAAGAGTTGTGAAAGCACGCAAACTACGGCGTTGACGAATGGGGAGCCATTTCAATTGAGAACGATAAGTGGACACATGGTCATACTTGCGAAGATTGAAAATTAATCGAATGCAGTTATTCAGAAGGCGGTCAAGTTTGTTTAGGAGATCTGCATTCAGGTCAAAGTAACATACATCACCATAGTCGATCAGAGGGAAAATCAAAGTTTGCACAAGCATTGTTTTAGTCTCGGGCGGGAGAAAGTTTTTTAGGCGGTAGAGAGCGCGTAGAGTACCGGTGACTTTCTGACTCACATGGTTTACTTGGGTTTGCCAATTAAGCGTGCTATCTATATGCAGTCCAAGATTTTTGACTGATGTGTGCAGATTGACGGTAGTACCACTAAATGTAATAGCTGGTAAAGATGTGAAGTCCAGCCTCTTTAAAATCCTTTGACTACCTAAAACAATAGCTTGAGTCTTACTAGGATTGACAGCTAAGCCAAACTTGTCCGACCAAGTTAGTATAGCTGCCAAATCGCTATTTATCTTATCTATGGCTTCTGCTACGCATTCCACATTTACGTGTGAATAGATCTGCAAGTCGTCGGCATACAAATGGTAAGCACACTGAAGATTTTGAGTCAGGAGATTTATAAAAATAGAAAACAACAAGGGAGAAATAATGCCGCCTTGAGGAACGCCAGATGTAGTGTCCGACCACCCCGACGATGAATCATCGAGGCGGACAGACTGCTGACGCCCTCGAAGATAAGTTGAGAACCAATCCAATATTTATGTGGAGATCAAGATGTATGTATTTGTTGCTGATACATTGTGGGATTTGAAACATTGCTCTTAGCGCTTTGTTCTGAAACCTTTGCAGTATCTCGATGTTGCTGTTACTCGCAGTACCCCATAGCTGGATGCCATACGTCCAAATTGGCTTGAGTATACTTTTGTAAACCATAATTTTACTGCTGTTGTTTAACTGGGAATGGCGTCCGATTAACCAGAGTCCGATACATACTGCGGAGTTTACCATCAAGTTGTTTCCGTTTCATCCAAATGTGCTTCAGCCACGTTAGTCTCCTGTCTAAGTACATACCGAGATATTTAGCTTCGTCTCTTTGGGGAATTTATTCATTGTTTAACGTTACTGGGGGAGTTGTCCTTTTTGAGAGTAAAGGTAACATGAGTGGATTTGTCCTGATTCGCTTTAATTCTCCACAAATTCAGCCACTGCCCAATTTCATCCATTCATGGATTTGAAGCATCGTTGACGCTGTTTGTGGATTACTGTGAGTTGAAAGTAAAGCTGTGTCATCTGCATATGTAGCAATGGTCGTGTGGTCAGAAATTGGAAGGTCTGCGGTGTAGATGAGGTACAATGTAGGGCCTAGTATGCTCCCCTGTGGGACACCTGAATTGATTTCATGGAGGGCTGAGCAAACGTTGTTGTATTTCACCAGGTAGCTTCTTTTGTTGAGGTATGATGTAAGTATGTGGAGGAATGAATGCGGTAGCATTTTCTTCAGTTTGTATATAAGGCCTTCATGCCACACCTTGTCGAAGGCTTGGCTGATGTCCAGAAAAACAGCAGAGCAAAACATTCTGTTTTCAAAACATCTACTAATGACGTCCACAATGCGGTGAACTTGCTCAATCCTGCCGTGTTTTTTTCGGAATCCAAATTTATGATTAAGCAGTATTTCATCGAGGCAGTACTTCATCCTATTGAGCAGTATTGACTCAAACAATTTTCCTACAACAGGTAATAGGCTGATAGGTCTGTATGAGGTCTTCTCTTGTGGGGGTTTACCGGGCTTAGGCACCATTACCACTTGTGCTATTTTCCATTGTCCTGGGAAATGCTGGAGTCTTAGGCATGCATTAACCCGTCCCACGGCCGCGCGAATTTATTGCACATGCACTTTAATGTCAATGCAATTTACGTGATTCGCGAGTTCAAGGTCATACACATATTTGAACCATAATTTAGATATGTAAATAATAATTATATGTTATGAAATGCACATCATTGTATTGGTAATATCATACTCTTGCTACCGTTTATCCAAAAAAGTAAAAAAATACGTACATTTCTAAATAACGGCGATATAATTTGCACAGTCGATGTTTTTTGGCGCCATAATCGACAGCGCGCTATCAAATAAAACATCAATAAAGTCACACTGTTAACACAAACACTTGAATAAACATCACTACAATACACTAGGATAACGTATCATTCATATCAGTATATTTTCATTTGCACTAGACACCATAAAACTAACTAATTACGCGATTTTTGACACTTATCACTTTATTTGCATATAAACAATGGCGCCATCGTTGCCGACGGCTCGCGCGAATCCGCGATACTACCTACTCGTACACCTGCGCGAATGACGTCACAATCTAGTGATTGACAAAATCAAAATAGTATCGATAAACAAATGTAAATAAATATTTCGTTATGAATTATGTGTTTAGTAAAATTTTGAGTTTACAATACTTGATATTCGGATTTAGAGTATTTACATACCAATAAAAGTAATTATAATCTCTATAGTACACAAAAAAAAATCGCTTTTCAGTCGTTATAGGTACAGAGTTAAAATTTTCACTGAACGTATATTTTATTGCTATTGGCTTTCGTGGTGTAGGTCATGCTCGTAAATGCTCGGTGAGGTTAACTGTTCGCTTACCAATATCTTTCTAGACCCAAAGGCTACGTGCTTTCACTTATTACGATTTCTTACTGATATTTTATATACGATGATATTTATCATTTCAATTTCTCTTAGTACGCAACTATGGTTATACGACGTTAAACCGACCTTCATGTATACGAAGATGCCCTATGAAACGCCATTGGCAGGTATACCTGTCAGTGATAACCGACAGGGCTATCGTCGGTGAGGCCGTGACCTGGGTGGGTTGCCGCCTACTGATATTTTGGACTCGTTGGTCTCTGGCTGATTAACAAATAAGTAAAGACCATGGGTGTAATATTACACCTCTGACTACCCCTTCAGGGATACATGTGTGAGTATATAAAATAAAAAAAAAGAATAAATAAATAAAATATATAAAGACCACGGTTCGGGTTATCATTTAATCGTGTTACCTGTGAAGCTAGTTGAAGGTCTTCTAGAGGGCTTATACCAGTTTGGCTTGAGTACCTGGCTGAATAATTTTAGAATAATACTAAGAAATAGTATATCTGGTTCTTTTTGAAGCCATTAGTTCGTGGCTAAACCATACAATTATCTATACATGCATGTTATAAAACCTACCTGTAAATATTTTCTTCCAAAACATCAGTGGGTCATAGTTTAGCGATAGTCCTTACGGTCCGGTCACGGCCTACAGCGGCGGGTGCTGAGTGCTGGTGAGCGTTTTCGATGTACATGTCGCATTTGATGTGACCCGGCGCGCGGCCGCCTCAGAGTGAATGCGCCATGTACATCGCCCCTGCCGCGCCGCTCGCCGCTTAGACTGATCTCGTGACCAGGCCCTTAGACTACTATTTATTATAGCTCTTTGAGTTATGATAGTCTTCATATATTTGGATGCATGATTTATGCACGTGTTCGAAAGCTGACCTAGTCACAAGTAAAAATGAAACAGTTGGGCGAAAATGTAATAAAACAACATATGTATATTATACATTTTTGTTTATTTTAAATTACTTTTAAATAATTTATTTATAAAGTATACTTTATATAAATGGCAATCCTCCTGTTGGCATAACATTTTAAGGCATAATTTCATTTGGCATAAAGTTCTCGCCTGAATTTTATAAGCACAATAAGACTTCGGCATAATACCGTTTTGGCATAATGAAAAGTTTAGTATATCTATAATTTGGTCTAATGTATTTCCTCGTAATATTTTTGAAGCATAATATTTATTTTATTCGCCTAATAATCACGAGTCATAAATATAGTAGAGTATGTATACTCATACAAATAAAATTATCTTTATCTTTATAAAAGAGACAGAGTATCATATGAGCTCGATAAATGGAAGTGCGATTGATGCTTGTGCGAGAAAATTGGACTGCGACTCACCATAGTTCGAATGCATGCTTGTGCGACACACCAAAGTTCGACATTAGGTTATGTTAGGTTTTCTTGTAATGCTGCACCTAAAGATAGGAGCACTGCGAAGCAGAGTTCCGTCAACCTACTTGTCAACTTTATGAAGAATTATTGAAAAACATTTACTTAACCATATTTAATTTTAGCATAAAGGTATGTTATGCTAAAATTCAGAGTTCCGTCTACTTGCTTGCCAAGTTTATGAATAAATATTGAGAAATATTTACCTAACCATGTTTAGTTTTGGCATAACAGACTGTAATGCTAAAATTAAACATGATTAAGTGAATATTTTTCGCACCAGCCAGCGCCATGTCGAGCTTCAGTGTGTTCAGTTTGTCAATTGGGCGTATTTATCCAAATTCGCATAATGTTGACTATCTTCGGTTAGGTTAGGTTAGTATGTTATGCACAGGGTTGGCTAAAAGGATACTCCTGGCTGCCATCACTGCTTGAAGTTATTGTGGCTTATTATTTATATAGAATTATAATATAGGTAATATAGAATATTATGTGTCAATATCATTATGCCAATTTATATAATTTCAATGTATTATGCTTATCATTAGGCAACCTAAATAAACACGTCTACCATTACAGAATATACTAACATATTTTATTTTGAATATGAAACACTATATTATATAGACAATTGAATAAAAATAAATAATCTTGTCCATCGACGAATCCATCTGTCACCCGTAGAATGGACCAGAATGTATCGTATAGACAAAAAGTACTGACACCCATAAACATGTGACCACCTAAAATATTTATTATAGAGTTATTGACGTTACTTGTACGTAATTTGGTATAACTTCAACTTTATTTGCTCAAAAACAAATATTTTTTGTTTCTAGAAGCTTACAAGTGACTCTGTAGGTACATAAAGACATTCAATGAAAACGTTTATACCTTGAGTACAATTTAAAAATTAGAGAGACATATCACCTAAGAAATATAATCTAATACCTAGCAATAAATTCATAAAATGTCAATACGGTTTTTTTCTAAAAAAGTCAATATCTTAGAAGCATGTTGAAAAAGCTATGGATGACGAACTATAATTGGCATTTAGGAAACAGTGCTGATCATTCCTTTCATTATCTTCCATGACCAATAAAAATTCTCACTCATCACGGCGTCTCTTTCGCCCACGTTCTTCTTGTGTCTGCAACTCCTCGAGTGTGTGCCAGTCCTTCCAGCAATTGCCAAGACACAAGAAGACGTCGCAAGGGACACAGCGGAAATGAGAATTTTTATTGGTTTTCGTCCTCGCATAACATACACGACATCTCCTTTTATTCTTGCCCCCGGGATGGTAAGACGGGTCGTGGACAATATCACGCCTCAGCCTTGTAAGCTCCCCAACAGGTTGCTGAACCTCTTTTTGAGAAGACTGATGTCTCTCAATCAGAGATTCAGCAAGTGCATAGCGGAACTCACGATGCGTCATTGGCAATTGTCCACGTTGTTCCCGAGAGCACCCATACATTATCATACTGTTTAAAATACTTACATTCATCAATCGTTTAAATAATTTCATATACCATTTCACTCCCCTCTTGCGCTCTAACAAATACATGGAGAGTTTTTGATCTTTCAGATCAATTCCCCCCATGTATTTATTGTAATCTCTCACACACACAGGCTTAACAACTCTCTTACCAGCCCTCGATCCGACGTAAGTGTCCGCATTGTGGTAAGTGGATATTATACTCACCAATCTGGAGTCCTTCCACGACACGATTGAAACATCTCCAGAATGGCGAGATACAATAGTCCCCTTTGGCACGTTTGCGGGCAATTTCGCGATCTCATTGGGCACATACCGACGATTCGTACGAAGAGTCCCTAAGCAATCAAAGCCTAAACTCTTGAGGTATCGTGCCAACGATGGACAATTGTAAAAATTATCCATCGTGACACAATGACCCCGATGTTCTAGGCCTTGCAATAGCTCAAGGACCGTCTTCGTACTCTTCAGTCCCAGATCAGCACTGATTTGCGTATCTGATAAAACCTCATCTGTCTTACCGGTATAAATTTGGAACCGAGCCATATATCCGGTGTCCGATTCGCAAAGCTCGTAAGATTTTATCCCGAATCGCGCTGCCTTGGATCTAATTGTCTGCACCCAAGACAGGCGACCCTTGAATAAGGTGAGCGATTCGTCAATTGACAGATGAGGTTTTAGCTGATACAGCGAATCAAATTTGTTTCCTAAATGCGCAATTATAGGGGCCAGTTTGAGAAGTCTTCGCGACAACACTTTTGTTGAACCTATTGCCCCATCCCGAGGCATATCCCGACCTGGGTCAGAATTGTCCACGAAATGGAGAAATTTGTTCAACAAAATGAAACGATTATAGGACATCAGGGTCCTAAATACTGGCATACCTAGGACACCTTTCTTCCAATACTCGTCCTGTGATGTACGCGAATCGATGGCCATAAATTGAAATATTGCAAAGAGAACCATGATCTCGTCTGCATTAGTGGGCTCCCACCTATGCAAACGAGAAGATCGTGCCAAGGTTCCCTTTGCTTTCAATTCTGCGATCGTCTGTTGGGCATATCGATTAGTTTCACTGACGATGCAGTCTATGATGTCTTTGTCCCAGATGTCGACAAAGGCATCATAAGCCGAATCGTAGGCTTTGAGTGGTCCAGGAGTAGGTCCTGAAAATTGTTCAGGAACCCCTCTGAACGACTCAAAGTCTTCGCGCCATGTGAAATTTGGCGACATGCCCAAGAGACGATCAGCTTCGTCATCCATACCTATTCCAACAGCTTCTACGATATTCCTGACCGGTGCATCCAGGACTGCGTCTTCGGGGATATCCCTAGGTGCAGCGGCTTCGATAGTTGACTGTTCGAACTCGTCGTCCCAATCACTATCGAAGCCGCTGCCATCGCTGTCATAATCCGGCCAGTTGGGCGACGGAAATGCTCCTGACGTCGACGGGCCCTGAAGAGCCGCCTCGGTGATTTCAGGTACCCAGCGGATAATGTGGTCCCGGTCCCTCTGCAGCACGTCTTCGATCTCATCCTCAGGGATGTCCAGTGCCTCAATTCGCTCCACCACGTTATCACTAGAACAAATATAAATAGTGTGAAATAAAATCTAACTTTTGAGTCATATACACAGCGCCATTCAGTTCCAAATTCCATACATTTCTTTGCAGAAGAATTGTCAGTAGTTAGAAACATTACATGTTTGCTCTATACAAATTCAATTGTAGGACTGCCTACAAACTTATGAATTTGTGGCATCACTAGGCAGTGATCCAAAAAATTATATATATACATACACTGTATCGAGACTGTTCATTATGATGTACAGTCACATGCTAAAACACTAGACCACCGTGACAGGCAAGACAGACAACATAATTATAATATTATAAATTGCAAACAGCTTTTGGACCAGCATCAACAGCTAAAAAAATAAAAAACCTCTTACCGAATCAGCTCGGGTGATTTTCTTAGACTGCCACCAGGGCTCTTATGCAACATTATGTTGCTCCCTGAATGGAGAGAGCCCCCTGGTGTGCGATCGACCGTGATTGCTCGGACTTGCCTACAAAAAAAAAACAAAATTACTAAATCATCAAGTGCATTGAAAAATTATAAGAAAAAACATATGATTGAATTTACCGGGGAGGTGACAATTTCGCCTCCCTCATCTCGGACCCGGCAAGAGCGCCGAGCAAAATGGCCCTCCGAGCTGCTGGCTGCTGGACGTGTCGGTGCTGGCTTGATGGTGTTACGGAGCGCGACCGACTCCCTGAGCTTGTAGATCGAAGACGGGCAAGGCTAAAAAATATTTTACATATATAACTAAGAACGTCCCCTTTTTGTCACTAAAAGATTTTTTTTTCTATAACGTAATGCCCATATATGACCATGCTCATTGCAGGATGTGGTCCGTGAGGGTGACTCACCTTCGCTTTTGTAGAAAATAAAAATAAATGAGCCGATATCTTCATTAACTTATTGCCAATTTAGTAATGACAAAAATTATTACCTAATATGCATTATATATACAAAATAAAAAAATCTATGAGAATTATAATTACAATAAAAAAAATCCCTGTCGAACTTCGTTTCACCTTACTTCCTTCCTCACCAAAAGATTTATCGTAAAGTTTATCGATATTTGATTGACAAGCGTCCCGTCCCTACACGACGACGTAGGCGACTGTAGGTACTTACTACTTTGTAAATCATTTCGACATGGCGGCAACGGAATAATTTCAATACCTAGTATGATTTGAATTACAATTGTGATGAAACTAAACCAAAATGTATGAAACTAATTTATACATATTGTTCTGTAATATATTTTCTAAGAACTTATCTATGTAAATCCAAGAAATAAACAATATTTACTGAATATATAGCTTATAATGATCGATGATGTTTGTTAGAATTCATTACTTCAAAAGTTTGAAATGTATTTCTGTAACATAATTCTTACACTACACGTAAATTACACCTTACACATACACTATAGTTATTTATAAGTAATTATTTGATAAAATTTCACAAGAATACTCACCGAGCTCTCCTGTTATTCATTTTTTCGTCGACACAAAAACTCACAGACGCGCGAAAAAAATGTGCGTTGATTCTGAAGTGCAACGCCCGAATATTTTTTTTTTCTTAGACACCAAAATGAGTTTATATCGTTCAAAAACGCAAAAAAGACACAGATTATATATTGAATGAATATATTAAAAGGATTTGATGTTCAGTAATGGATCTTTTTAGTATTTTTTTCGCGACCAATCACAAAGAGGTTTGCATGACTCCACGGTAGGGGTCATGGACGCGCGACGCATACGTTTTACTTGACACCACCGTAGGAGTCATGGACGTTTGAAAAGTTAAATATCTTGACTAGCCCCATAAGTCCTTTATCTGGTAGTTGTTTTAATAGGATTGAGTCAATGAGGTCATAGCCTGGCGATTTGTGGTCTGGTAGATTTTTTATTTCCCGTGATAGTTCCTTCGGGCTTGTGCTTTTTAAAGGAAAACACATTTGTGTTGCCGTTTGGAAGTAGTCTTGCACCTCTGTAGCGTGTTCCAGACTTGTTCCGGGAAATGGTCTAAATACAGCACTCAGATGATCTGCGAAAGTTGTGGCTTTCTCCTGGTCTGATCTGGCCCATCCTCCCGTATTCTTTTTGATAGGTGGTATCTGGGTGTTAGGTCTTTTCAGCTTTTTTGTCGCTTTCCACAAAGAATAATTTGTATCAACTGTTGGAGAAAGACTGGCAAGATACGATTGGAGGTTTTTATTGTTGTGGGTATTTATAAGTGCTTTAAGTTTGTCCGAACATTTGTTAAATAAAGCCTTGTCTCCTGGATATCTGGTAGTATGCCAAGTTTTTCTGAATCTGCGTCGCTCCTTTATTAGCTGCTTTATTTCCTTGGGATACACATTGTGTTTTGGAGGGCGTCCTTTAGGTTTAGTTGAGGCGGCATTAGCAGCTTTGTGGATAGTAATGTTAAAGTCCTCCACAGCGCTTTCCAGATCTTCTACAGTACTGATTGTAGCATGAAGTTTTATTTCTGTATTTATAACAATAATTATATTAAGTTTGTCCGAACATTTGTTAAATAAAGCCTTGTCTCCTGGATATCTGGTAGTATGCCAAGTTTTTCTGAGTCTGCGTCGCTCCTTTATTAGCTGCTTTATTTCCTTGGGATACACATTGTGTTTTGGAGGGCGTCCTTTAGGTTTAGTTGAGGCGGCATTAGCAGCTTTGTGGATAGTAATGTTAAAATCCTCCACAGCGCTTTCCAGATCTTCTACAGTACTGATTGTAGCATGCAGTTTTATTTCTGTATTTATAACCTCAAGTGGTACGTCACTCGGGGAGGCTCCTTTCATGCATCCCGTTCCTTTCATGTAACTTATGAAAATATTTGATGTCCATGAACTTTCAAGTGTTATTCGAGTTTTCTATCGTTTGGTGTAATAACAAGTTATGTAATTTCCTTTTGTTCTAGTAGAAGTGTGGGACAGAGGTTTATTTTATTTGTGACAATAAGTTGTAGTAATCAGATATACAAAGTTTGTAAGTCCTTATCTCAGGTCCTTGCACCGGCGTCAAATTGTTACCAATAATCTTGTTTTGTAGTCCTGTGGTGAATTCGGTTTTCAGAGTTTATAATGGAATCTGTGCTGTTATTAGAGAAAGTCTATTAGTTTTAAATGGTAATACATAAGAATGTGTTACCAATAGATGGCTTTGCAAAGGGTATCGTGTTCGAATCCACGACACTCACCACTAACGTTTCGAAGCTATGTGCGTATTAAAATGTTAATGATCGCTTGCCCCGTACTTCGGAGAGCACGTTAAGCCGTCGATTTCGGCTCTCGTAAAGATCTTTGACAGTTGTTATGAGTAGATTCTGAATAAACTGATACTAATCTAAACCATGGAACATCGCTATCCCTTTAGTTGGCGGAGGTCAGATGAAATTAAAAAAAAGAAACAGAGAATCTCATGGTTGTAAACAAGCTGCTGACAAACCTGCACTGGGATAATATTAGGACGATGATGGCACATGTACATTATGCAGGTAGCTGCTACCAACATGTTAACAATTTACAACCGTGATAGTCTCTATTTATTTTCTTTTAAGTGAGGGGCGGTGAACGTTAATATAAAACTGTGTAATTCCAAAATCTGTGATCATTCATCGTACAAAACAGGATGGAAATTAAAGTAAACGGTTCCATCCCAATTTAAGATTCGAATTGAAATTATATGTAACCTTAATTTATATTTGGGGACATTGTCTTTTGGTAGCTTGCTGTATAAACAAATTAGCCAATCTCCAAAACATTTATGTGACAATAAAACAAACTTAATATATATTTACGCCCTCAGTTTTATTTATATTTAACGCGATCTAAGGGCCTCCTGGCACAATATTACAAGACGCAGATGCGACAATTTTACGATTCGAACGTGATGGCAGATCACCATAGGGTAGCAGCACCCTTAAGAATCAAACGACACGTCACGGCCACAGATGCTAACAATAACAAATAAAAGAGGGATAGAGAAGCAAATATACTGCATGTGGCGTCAAAAATACTCCCACTTATGAATGCGAAGTGTATTCGCATTTACCGGTTGCAAGTTATTTATTGACGGTGTTGGGGTGTGAAAGTTTCTTATAAAGTATAATACATCAGTGATATTTATGAAATAACGCAAATCTTGACAGTAGAGCAGCTTATATGTATGACACATTTGCGTAAACTTAAGAAGATTTTTTTTCTTATATAAAATATACAATTAGTATCAGTATTTTTGATAGTAGGTACATTAATGTTTCTTTCAAAATATTATTTAAAATACATTTTATTATTGCACATGATTATGAAATTACGCAAGATCTAAAAATGTACGGTTTGTAATGCATTGATATGCCAACTACAAACAACAACACAACAAGATTAACACAAAAAACAAAAATCATTTTGAACACATCTTTGCTCTACACTACTTCATACTCCTTCATACTTCTCTACTTCATATCAGCTTGGAAGATAACTGATAAGCCTTACAAATAAGCTCGTGTAGGAACCACACCCCAGCAATAAAACTCACGGCTCCTTAACCAGAACAGATCATATCAACTCCCTGTATAAGCGAACCAAACATGCAAATACCACCAAGATTTCTAAATACCGTGAACAAATTTTTCTTCAGCGCTTACCTTACGACTGAAACAATCTAATAATGTTTCTGCATTACAACAAAGTAGGAGAAAGTATCATTACATGAATACATTCTGTTCGCGACAGACATTAAAAACTATCACAGTGAATAGTGTATTCGAAAACGCGAGTGAAAATCGTATAAAATCAGTGTTATCTAATCGTGCGGTACACCGGGTTCGGTTCCCGGACGCGTCAAAGTGTTAAAATACAGCTAGAATAGTGTAAATAGTTAAATCATTAATATAAAGTACTACATAGTACATGAACATTAGTCTAAAACTTGTGCTAACTGTAGGGACCTAGATATCGATCATAAATAGTGTTATCAGTTGTAACAGATAAGAACTAATACTTGATAAAACAGCTGTTTGTTTACATATTCGTTTTATAGATTTATAAGTGCCTTTTAGCTTCGTATAGGTTTGAAATCATGTCTAGATATTTTCATATTGCTATTTATTACCTAATATAATTAAAATAAACATAATAACAAACATTTGCATGTTTATCATAAACTTTGTTTATGTATAGTGTTTACTTAAGAAATTCTGTAATTTTTCTTATGCATCATAGGTTTTCATGTAATGAATTCGAATTGAATAAAGATATTTTCATGGTGTTTGTTTTAATAGATGCCCCATATAGTTGCACACAACGGCCTACTAAAATTTCATATATAAATTTAGTATATAATAGTTTTTCAATAGAAAATATAGTAGGCGGGCCCTTGTGTGAATGCATTTTTTTTGAGTTTTTATGGAATAACTCAGTGATGCTAGTAGTTAGGTTTAGGTATTGTATACTGATAGATAGAACTTAATGAGACCTATCTAACGATGTATAGCACACATATGTATGTATCGTAGTACCTAATATAAATAAACATTTGTACTGTATATGAAATTAAAATTAAACCAAGATTCTCTGTGCACGTGTTCGGTGCGATGGTCGTCGTTAAGGTAAAGTTCCGAGGTACCTAAGCGACCATGTATTCGGCCAGTTCGTTGGCGTCCCAACCACCATCTTGTGACCTATGTAACCATCAAGCACCGACACCTGAACAGCATCGCTCTCAACGTATGAAGATGTTTCATTTCTGAAGCCCCAATACATCGAAGCCATACAGTCCACACATATAGAAGAACACGCATCGTCGTAGGCACACGTCAGCAACACACCACCAGCGCACTGTAGCGGACTAGCAAAGGTTCGATTCCTGGCATCCGTTACATTTGTTGGTCGCTTCGAGCCGGATAGATAAATGCTTACGACGCGTTCAAGAGTTCGTGCTCCCGAGGTCGCCGGGGGAGCGGCCGGCGCCGGGCCTAGTTCCAGTACGGGGGCCCGCGCCGCCGCTGTCCGCAATCCAGCCGCCGCGGTCGTCCGTCACAACGGGCCGCCGCGATCGCCGTCGACAACAGTCGGGAGCGACGCGCCACCGCCGGCCTCCCCCCGGCCCCGCGGGGAGGGACGAACGTAACATCACGCTTCAAGACGCAAGGGAGCGAGCAGAGGTGCAGTCGAAAAATGAAGACTGCAAGGAAAGGACGTTGCAACCATCCGATAGATCGAGCGTTTGTACAGCGCAAAATAGAACATAGATGTCTACCATGCCGCACTAGAAAAACGCAGCCACCTGAGCCAGCCAACGGGGACCATCCGAAGACGCGCCTTGCTCACCATCAGAGGCCCTTCACCTACACGGGCCTTGATTATTTCGGTCCGCTCTCCGTAACCGTCGGTAGACAGTGACACAAACGTTATGCGGCATTGTTTACATGTCTCACTTCCAGGGCAGTACATCTGGAGGTCGCCGCCAGCCTGAGCGCCGACTCCGCAATCTTGGCGCTGCGCAGGTTCGAAGCGCGCCGAGGTTGCCCCGCAGAGATCTACTCTGACAACGGCACCAACATGCACGGTGCCGACCGCGAGATGCGAGACGCCGTCGCCGAAGAAGCGAGTCGCCGTGGCATCGTATGGCGCTTCATCACCCCCTCAGCGCCATTCATGGGGGGCGCATGGGAGCGCCTCGTCAGGTGCGTGAAGACCGCCCTCTATACGTTCCTTTACGAGCGCCATCCACACGAAGAAGTCCTAGCTACGCTACTGTGTGAGGTCGAGTACACAGTAAACAGTCGACCCCTCACACACGTCTCCGTCAACGCAGCAGACAGCGAGGCCATCACCCCGAACCACATCCTGTTTGGTGGTTCTGCTCGCCTCCCTCCACTGGGCGAGTTCAGCGAGGCTGACCTCAGCAGCAGCAAACACTGGCGGCGCGCCGAAATCCTGGCCGACATGTTCTGGCGCCGTTGGGTGCGCGAGTACCTACCCGAGATGCAACACCGGCGGGAGCCCCATGGGTCTGGGCTCAACCTCGAGGTCGGCGACCCCGTCCTGATCGCCGACGGCCAACTCCCGCGCAATACCTGGCCGCACTGTCGAGGTGCGCACAGCAGCAGGCGTCCTCAAACGGCCAGCTAAGAAGCTGGTCCCCCTGCCCAAGTGACGAGGCGTCGCTCACCGGGTGCTCTGCAGCACCGCCACACGACGGGTCGCGCGCGTTGCTGCACGGCGGGAGAGATGTTCGCGACAGACATTATAAACTATCACAGTGAATAGTGTATTCGAAAACGCGAGTGAAAATCGTATAAAATCAGTGTTATCTAATCGTGCGGTACACCGGGTTCGGTTCCCGGACGCGTCAAAGTGTTAAAATACAGCTAGAATAGTGTAAATAGTTAAATCATTAATATAAAGTACTACATAGTACATGAACATTAGTCTAAAACTTGTGCTAACTGTAGGGACCTAGATATCGATCATAAATAGTGTTATCAGTTGTAACAGATAAGAACTAATACTTGATAAAACAGCTGTTTGTTTACATATTCGTTTTATAGATTTATAAGTGCCTTTTAGCTTCGTATAGGTTTGAAATCATGTCTAGATATTTTCATATTGCTATTTATTACCTAATATAATTAAAATAAACATAATAACAAACATTTGCATGTTTATCATAAACTTTGTTTATGTATAGTGTTTACTTAAGAAATTCTGTAATTTTTCTTATGCATCATAGGTTTTCATGTAATGAATTCGAATTGAATAAAGATATTTTCATGGTGTTTGTTTTAATAGATGCCCCATATAGTTGCAAAGAACGGCCTACCAAAATTTCATATATAAATTTAGTATATAATAGTTTTTCAATAGAAAATATAGTAGGCGGGCCCTTGTGTGAATGCATTTTTTGGGAGTTTTTATGGAATAACTCAGTGATGCTAGTAGTTAGGTTTAGGTATTGTATACTGATAGATAGAACTTAATGAGACCTATCTAACGATGTATAGCACACATATGTATGTATCGTAGTACCTAATATAAATAAACATTTGTACTGTATATGAAATTAAAATTAAACCAAGATTCTCTGTGCACGTGTTCGGTGCGATGGTCGTCGTTAAGGTAAAGTTCCGAGGTACCTAAGCGACCATGTATTCGGCCAGTTCGTTGGCGTCCCAACCACCATCTTGTGACCTATGTAACCATCAAGCACCGACACCTGAACAGCATCGCTCTCAACGTATGAAGATGTTTCATTTCTGAAGCCCCAATACATCGAAGCCATACAGTCCACACATATAGAAGAACACGCATCGTCGTAGGCACACGTCAGCAACACACCACCAGCGCACTGTAGCGGACTAGCAAAGGTTCGATTCCTGGCATCCGTTACATTTGTTGGTCGCTTCGAGCCGGATAGATAAATGCTTACGACGCGTTCAAGAGTTCGTGCTCCCGAGGTCGCCGGGGGAGCGGCCGGCGCCGGGCCTAGTTCCAGTACGGGGGCCCGCGCCGCCGCTGCCCGCAATCCAGCCGCCACGGTCGTCCGTCACAACGGGCCGCCGCGATCGCCGTCGACAACAGTCGGGAGCGACGCGCCACCGCCGGCCTCCCCCCGGCCCCGCGGGGAGGGACGAACGTAACATCATGCTTCAAGACGCAAGGGAGCGAGCAGAGGTGCAGTCGAAAAATGAAGACGGCAAGGAAAGGACGTTGCAACCATCCGATAGATCGAGCGTTTGTACAGCGCAAAATAGTACATAGATGTCTACCATGCCGCACTAGAAAAACGCAGCCACCTGAGCCAGCCAACGGGGACCATCCGAAGACGCGCCTTGCTCACCATCAGAGGCCCTTCACCTACACGGGCCTTGATTATTTCGGTCCGCTCTCCGTAACCGTCGGTAGACAGTGACACAAACGTTATGCGGCATTGTTTACATGTCTCACTTCCAGGGCAGTACATCTGGAGGTCGCCGCCAGCCTGAGCGCCGACTCCGCAATCTTGGCGCTGCGCAGGTTCGAAGCACGCCGAGGTTGCCCCGCAGAGATCTACTCTGACAACGGCACCAACATGCACGGTGCCGACCGAGAGATGCGAGACGCCGTCGCCGAAGAAGCGAGTCGCCGTGGCATCGTATGGCGCTTCATCACCCCCTCAGCGCCATTCATGGGGGGCGCATGGGAGCGCCTCGTCAGGTGCGTGAAGACCGCCCTCTATACGTTCCTTTACGAGCGCCATCCACACGAAGAAGTCCTAGCTACACTACTGTGTGAGGTCGAGTACACAGTAAACAGTCGACCCCTCACACACGTCTCCGTCAACGCAGCAGACAGCGAGGCCATCACCCCGAACCACATCCTGTTTGGTGGTTCTGCTCGCCTCCCTCCACTGGGCGAGTTCAGCGAGACTGACCTCAACAGCAGCAAACACTGGCGGCGCGCCGAAATCCTGGCCGACATGTTCTGGCGCCGTTGGGTGCGCGAGTACCTACCCGAGCTGCAACACCGGCGGGAGCCCCATGGGTCTGGGCTCAACCTCGAGGTCGGCGACCCCGTCCTGATCGCCGACGGCCAACTCCCGCGCAATACCTGGCCGCACTGTCGAGGTGCGCACAGCAGCAGGCGTCCTCAAACGGCCAGCTAAGAAGCTGGTCCCCCTGCCCAAGTGACGAGGCGTCGCTCACCGGGTGCTCTGCAGCACCGCCACACGACGGGTCGCGCGCGTTGCTGCACGGCGGGAGAGATGTTCGCGACAGACATTATAAACTATCACAGTGAATAGTGTATTCGAAAACGCGAGTGAAAATCGTATAAAATCAGTCGTATCTAATCGTGCGGTACACCGGGTTCGGTTCCCGGACGCGTCAAAGTGTTAAAATACAGCTAGAATAGTGTAAATAGTTAAATCATTAATATAAAGTACTACATAGTACATGAACATTAGCCTAAAACTAGTGCTAACTGTAGGGACCTAGATATCGATCATAAATAGTGTTATCAGTTGTAACAGATAAGAACTAATACTTGATAAAACAGCTGTTTGTTTACATATTCGTTTTATAGTTTTATAAGTGCCTTTTAGCTTCGTATAGGTTTGAAATCATGTCTAGATACTTTCTTATTGCTAGTTATTACCTAATATAGTTTGTTCAAGCCAGTTCCAAATAAAAGATGTTCTGCAGTGGACTGTATATTATATATTCGTAGTATACTGACTATACTGGTTCGTTATACAAAAGTAAATGCCCGACAATTCAGCGCAAGCGAAAGAGATTTGAAAACGTGTGTTTCGTTGGGCTTCTGATCACTGACCGATGATGACGGCGCGCGCTCCCGTGCGCAGGCGCCGGCCGTAGTGATGTGACGTGATTGTAATGATGTGAGTAAATTGTGTTACTAATTACTATTAGTAACGTGTCTACGACAATGTGTCGTAGACATAGTTAAAATATACATAATAACAAACATTTGCATGTTTATCATAAACTTTGTTTAAGTACGATAGTGTTTACTTAAGAAATTCTGTATTTTCTTATGCATCATAGGTTTTCATGTAATGAATTCGAATTGAATAAAGATATTTTCATGGTGTTTGTTTTAATAGATGCCCCATATAGTTGCACACAACGGCCTACCAAAATTTCATGTATAAATTTAGTATATAATAATTTTCAATAGAAAATATAGTAGGCGGGCCCTTGTGTGATGGCATCGTAGTACCTAATATAAATAGACATTTGTACTGTATATGAAATTAAAAATAAACCAAGATTCTCTGTGCACGTGTTCGGTGCGATGGTCGTCGTTAAGGTAAAGTTCCGAGGTACCTAAGCGACCATTTATTCGGCCAGTTCGTTGGCGTCCCAACCACCATCATTTGACCTATGTAACCATCAAGCACCGAACACCTGAACAGCATCGCTCTCAACGTATGAAGATATTTCATTTCTGAAGCCCCAATACATCGAAGCCATACAGTCCACATATAAAGAAGAACACGCATCGTCGTAGGCACACGTCAGCAACACACCACCAGCGCACTGTAGCGGACTAGCAAAGGTTCGATTCCTGGCATCCGTTACACATTCAATCCATATGCTTTGTGCGATAAATGGTGCAATTAGCGGAGCTAATGGAACGTGGGTGTAATAGTTTAAACTTTCAACTTAGTAAACAAACTAAAAGTTTGAAAGGTTTGAAGGCTAAGGTTTGAAAAAATATTTCTACTATCGATTAAAAAACAAAACGATTTTTACCGATTAATAATTATGGAATGTATAATAAATTATATATTTCTTGATTCTTTTTACAAATATACTTATAAAGTAAACAAAATATATTGTTTTCTAATATAATAATAAAAATATTATTTCCTTAAAACAATTTCTGCCTACCATACCTAATTTTATTTTTAATGCTGGCAACATAAGACATTCATCCGCTATTACCATAGCCTATTCAAAATAATTAATCTTTAAAAACTAAATTCTTTCTCCGATACTCTATCAAGAACCGAAAACGATGTAAAAAATTTAAAAATTATATGTTTAATTTCAACGATTCACAACTTTCTGGCCGCTACAGGCCGTATTTGGTATTTCTCCTTTTGGGACGAAAAGGCAATATCGAATAATAGTATAAGCCGAATATATATTAATTTTGAATAAGCGATCTGAAATTTCACAAAAATGTTGTATCTTTTCTTCTAAGAAAGAATCAAAAGCTTCTTCAAATACGGGCGAACCTAGGAGGCGAAATGAACTCTTTTCAATAATTTTGATGTTCGGTGCCAAATGATTAAATTTAGATATTATCGAATGTGTTTTTGTGGAGTCTGTTGTATTTATAAACAACTCACACTTACTAGAATTTAGTTCCAAGCCAATAGATGCGAATTTATTTTTAATTAAAGCTAAATCTGGTAATACCATATCTACTTCTCCTCCTAGGATCCCGTCGTCTATATACCATACATTAAATTTAGAATTTATTTGCCGAATAATGGTTTATATAGCTAAGCTGTAAATGACTGGTCCAAGAGGGACACCTTGTTGGCATCCAACTACAGATTCCAAAAGATTGTCCTGATGTAGTAATTTTGTGGGATACCTGTAACAATGCCAAAGATATTTGAAAATTTTAGGGGTTTCTAATTTTGCCTGTACCAACAAAGTGTCCCTATTCACTGAATTGAAGGCGCTCGTCAAGTCAACCTTCAGAATGACCTCCCCATCACCACTTCCAAGATACGTCGAAAGGGCATGTATAGCAGCCTCACAACCTTCCAGCATATCTTAGCTGCTATACGCCGATAAGTGCAGCCCACGGCAATGGGACGCCACCATCTCTCTTGTTAAGGGCGCACAGGGTTGCCCTGTACAAGATATGTGCATGTTGTACTAGCATGTTTTAAGTCAAACATGCTTAGTAGAGTTTCCGTATAAATAAGTGCTGAAGTTTTAGGCTCACTTAACTGAGAGGTACCTCGTAAAACATAATTTAGCTCATCACTAAGGACCCGTACGTCTTGGAATTATTAATTATGTAATTTACCTTTAAGTTGACCATAACCTTGGCACCTTGGGCATAAACTAAAGTCGTTACTATTGCCCCTGTGGATTATAGATAAAAATTCGTAAGATTTAGAGAGAGTTTCACCTCTGTCCGATAAATTCCTGTTAAATTAACTTGACAGAGAACTCATATAAATTCCGTTCCAATTTATCTGGCGAATAAGGTCTGTCTAGCGGTAAGAAACTGGGCTATAAAGAGATACCTACTGATTATTCTAGTTTTCAGAATCGATTTCACTGTACCAATGCGGGATATCAAAATATTGTAATAAGCATCACTGAAATATGGCTCCAATAAAATATTATAGGCCCAAAATGTTGTGTTTTAATTCTAGAGTGAGCAATTTAAACAGTTAATTATAAGTATGCCGTACTTGTAAAACCCTAATCCGTACTCTGATATTTCATGAAAAATATGTGTACAGTATATATCACCAAGTTTTATTCAGTTAATAGATTCAATCTCAGAAGTAATACTGGTTTATTTATTTATTTCACTTCATTAAATAGCTAATGGTTTAATGACACATACATGTAATATATATGCTACGCCGTAGCATAAATACATAAAATAATTATGTTGGCAGCGTGCTACGCCGTAGCAAATACGTAGCATAATTCATACAATATTATTTAAAACTATTGAGCTACACAACTAACAAACATTACACAATGACACATACTGTTTAGTTCAGAAGCAACAACCATAGATAATGGAGAGCACAGCCAAAAAGGAAACAGGCAGGTTGGCTGTCATAGAGTTTAGTGACAAATTTTTCCCCCAAATTTCTTCATTGAAAATTGTATTATTAAAATTATATAGTAAGAGGTTTGTGAAGGTCGGTTAATAGTGATTCTGTAAGAAAGCCAATACTTGAAGAATCTGGCTGGGTTAGATTAGGTCAGGTTAGGACTTGGGTCATGGAAGTAATGCTAATGCAGTTTCCATGACCCCGCCACTCAATGGGATTGGATAGAGGAACACCATGGTGGGTTTAGAGGATAGTCCTGGACTTGAAATATAAAACAAATATTTTACAGCTAGTAATATAAATAAACAGTTATCATGAAGTTACGCAATCCAAACTCGAAGGCATCCGATCTTAGCAATTAGGATCAAGTAAAGTTACACAACTACAAACGAGATTATTCTTGCTAATGCAATATAGAAGTCGTATACCTTTTTCATTTAAATTTAACTTGTTTTTTATTAAAAACTAAATAATAAAACTAAAACACAATTCAACTTCGTCACTAGACAATTGAATGAATACTAACTTTTTGAACAAAACCGTGGTCAGTTGATGACTCTACAACTTGATACTCGTCCAGTTTCCGAATACGTCAGTAGACCCGCAAAGATTACTACGGTCGAACTAGTACACATTTCTAAACTAATTTATCAAAGAGCAACCGAGTCCGGTTACTTAGTAAGCCGAATTAGAACTCATCGTAGACCCAGTAAAGTCCTTGTTGAATAAAATAACACTAAAGTCTTGTTGAGGCAAATTCTCTCGGCTCAATCTTATTCTAAAGTTTCAGCATTCGCCCTTTATGTCCAACATCTCAAGTGTACGCTTGAATTCCTTCAAGGATTTCCTTGTGGCCAAATATGTATCACTCACTCACGTCAGATACTGCTTCAATTTTTTGAATTTTTACGCAGTATATTAATTCTGTTTTCTTAAAATACTTTTTAAGAGAAATATGAGGACAAGATCATTAACTTGACAATAAATTTTAAAGGTCTTATGGGAACAAATTCTTTAAGAATGTGTGCAAAATAACTGACCTTGTTTCTAAGGTTACGTAGAAGTTAAAAGCCTTTTAAAGTTAATAAAAACGGTTTACCGGATATTTTTCATTTCAGCATGCAGAACGAGTCAAATACAATGTCGTGGCTACACAACCACAGCGCGACTGCATTTTGCGGCGACGTTGTATTGTGCGTGTAGTAAGTGTGAATCCAGCCATAAATAATTTAAAATCTTGGAAGCCTTATGTTCTGCGAATTTATTGCAGAACATACTGCTACGTTTACGTAATAACTTTACGGTAAGCACACTTTAGGAAAGAAAAACATACAAGTTAATTTACACGTCCTAATTGCGATAACTTAGATATTTCATCAGTCCCTTCGCAACCACGACCGTTGCAAGTCGTTTGAAACGTCGGCAAAAAATATACTTGTATAGTGAACACAAATCGCGAAAGTTTAAAATCGCATAAAACGGAATTCGTTACAAAATATCACATATAGCCGTTATTATGTAGCTGACTAATTATACCGTTGAATTTCTATCTTGGAGACTATAATGTTTTAAGTCAAACATGCTTAGTAGGGTCCCCGTATAAATTAGTGCTGAAGTTTGAGGCTCACTTAACTGAGAGCAACCTGGTAAAACATAATTTTGTACAGCACTAAGGACCCGTACGTCTTGGCATTATTCATTATGTAATTTACCTTTAAGTTGACCATAACCTTGGCACCTTGGGCATAAACTAAAGTCGTTACTATTGCCCCTGTGGATTATGGATAAGAATTTATAAGATTTAGGGCCAGTTACACCGCTGTCCGATAAATTCACTCATATAAATTCCATACACCTCTACCTACCTCTTCGGGGTTATAGGCGTGAGACTATGTATATAATTTCATTCCAATTTATCTAGCAAATAAAGTCTATCTTGCGGTGGAGAAACTGGGCCTTAAAGAAATACCTACTTATTATTCTAGTTTTCAGTATCAATTTCACTATGCCTTAAAGGTTGCCTGGTAGAAATCGCTTTTAGCGATAAGGCCGCCCATTGTACTGTATTTCATTTATAATTCCTTAAAATGTTTTATTTACTTAAGTGTACAATAAAGTATAAAATAAATAAATAAATAAATATGCCTATGCGGGACGTCATATTATTATAATATGAAATACTGAAATATGGCACCAATAATATACTACAGACCAAAATGGTGCCCAATGTTGTGTTTTAATTCTAGGGTGAGCAATTTTTACAGTCCCTTATAGATATCCCGTACTAGTAACGCCCCTGATCCGTGCTCTGATATTGCATGAAAAATATGAGTACAGTGTTTACCCCCAAGCAGAAATAAATAACTGAGACTGCCTAATTTATTTATTTTACTTCATTATAATTATATACATTATAATAGCTAACAGTTTAATGATACTTACATGTAAGGTACATGCTACGCCGTAGAATCAATACCTACAATAAAATTATTGCAAGCGTGCTACAGCGTAGCAAACATGTAGCGTTATTGATTCATATTACATACATACATACATAGAATCACGCCTGTTTCCCCGAAGGGGTAGGCAGAGGAATATTAAACGCCCACTTTTCGCTAGTGTTTTGATCCCACGTAAGAGGTGGCGAGCCTATTGCCGCTTATAGGGATATTTTGTTTGCCAGAGCCTCGTCCGTTGATCGGGAGGTGCACCACTTGCAGGTGAGGTTGGCTTGGGACCCTAAGTTCCTGGCGGGAACCCTATGCACCCATGATTCATATTATTTAACACTATAGAGCTACACGACTAGGTAACAAACATTACACAATTACACATACAGTTTGTTTTTGGCGCTGATACACCTGAGCATTCATTTGTAACAGAACAGCGAGCATTCGCCGTTTTCTGTTTTATCGAACCGAACATTTTCACGATCATTCTAGCGAACATTCTAAATTGAAATAGTCCGTAGAACATGGAAAATATAGAAATCGCACTACAACAGCAGATTCACCCAATATGTTTAATTTATGAATTATCGAGTAAGAGTAAGATACATAAACAAATGACGTTTCTAAATAATAGAATGCAGATTTTAATTTGAACAGGTTTAATAAATCACACAAGTGTCTGTTCCTACGTTCAAATTTATTTATAGATATCGAGAGTTTATTAACATTCTATTGAATCTAGTTCTGACGAAACCAAATCTAAGGATCTATTGTAAACATTATCGATATTTTATCGATATTTATTTATCGATATCACTAGTCAAGTAAAATTAGTGATAAAATACGAAGATTCTTCTCTAGATTAAAATCATAAGTCAAAGTAAATTAAATGTATTGGGTTTAACCGCCATTTTAGCGCGAGTTCTATGTATTATCTGTATTCTTAGGATCGCCCGAATGATCGTGAGAATACTTGCTAAAACACACTCATTTGTTTTGTAACATTCCCGAGAATGCTCATTACAGGTGAATGCTCAAGTGTTTCAGCGCCATTAGAAGCAGCAATCATTGATAATCAAAAAAACAGAAAAATAGGAAACAGGAACAGGTGGCTGTCATGGAGGTCTGTGACAATTGTTACCAACAGTCTATGCCTCCCTCAAATATCTAGACTCTGTTGCAAACTGGAGTATGTAGGTTTCTAAAGTGACTAAAATAGCGACTCTATAAAAAATACAATACTTGAAAAATCTGGTTGGGCTTGAGATCAGCTCTTAAACTCCAAGACGAGTTTAATAGGCAACCTTAAGTTGAGTGTTGTAAAAGCAAATATGGCTACCTATACAGGGATATACAAACGATATTTGATCATCATCATCATCCTAGCGCTGTCCCGGTTGCGTTCCAAAACCTACGCCTTGGAGCCCAGGGTCCGCTTTCCGGCTATGTCTCCTCCACTTCGCACGGTTCTCAGCGTCCCTGGTGCTTAGTTTATTGGCACGCATATCATCCCTTACGACGTCAAGCCAGCATTTCTTTGGCCTTCCCTGGTTACCGGGGCCCGGCGGAGGTAGCATGACAAGACATTTGTTGCCCACGTAAATGACACAGCTCACCTCACGCCATTTGGTCCAGGCAGCCAAAATGCGTGCCTTAACGTCACATTCGATGTAACCAGGCGCGTGGAGTACTGATCCCAGGTATTTGACCAGGTCCTTTCGCTCGATAGTGTCTCCGCCTATGCGAATTGACACAAGATCTGTACTGTTGCAGGCCTTCGCCACGTTTATTTTCAGACCGCCGTTCTCAAGCGACTCCTTCCACGCATTCACACTCATTTGATATATATATATAAAACAAATATTTATATATATCAAATGCGTGTGAATGCGGCATAAATGTGCGCGTGGGATTGGGAGGTCTGGGATTCGATTCCCGGGTCGGGCAAAGTGTTATTGAGTTTTTCCGTTCGGCAATTCTCAGTAGCAGCATGGAGTCTGGTAATGTGCCCGGTACGGCGATAGGCTCGCCCCCTATAACGTGGGAACTAAAAATTCATGGCGAAATGTGAGTGTAATATTACACCTCTGCCAACCCCTTCGGGGATACAGGCGTGAGACTATAAAAAAATAACAAATATTTTACAGCTAGTAATATAATAAAACAGCTATCATGAAGTTATGAAATCCAAACTCGAATGAGTAACAATGCGCTATAACCGTTAAACGCAAAAAATATCAAATAAAGTGTACATAAAACTAGAAACTATAAATTTAAAGCTGATTCCGAAGTCAAATGAAGTCAGTCTCATAACTCTGATGTTTGCTACTTTACGATGGTTGCAATACAACGGATATCGGGGAATGCACACTTGAGCTATATCATTTTTGGATGTTAAAACTTTTTCATTGGCCGCCGATATGAGATATTGCCCAGTTTTAGTTCCAAAAAATTCGAAAAATGTTCCATATGCGGCACTTAGAAGTTTTTATAGGACTAGATAGATTTAGTGGCGGTTTAGAACTGGCCTGGTTTGAATCATTTTGGCTCATAATTGGACCTTGGTTCTGATGTTTCATGGCTTTCGTTGGTTTCCCAAGAACTGTTATTAGACGAGAGGTGCGCGCACGTCCTCTTTTTATAATGAACAAAAACTATAATGACTTTTGCTCAGAAACTACAGATTGAGATGCTTCTGCATGCCTCCGACAGACAGATCTCTAACTACGGAATTCAATATTCGATCTTTAGATAGATCTGTAGATTTTAGATTAGTTTTTGACATAAGCGACATAGAAAATATGTCAAACACGAATCTTGAATCTCAAAATCCATGTATTGATCGAATATTCAAAATGGCCTTAAGTCTCTGACTCGCGATCTCCGCCAATAAAACACTAAGTGTGTTCAAGAGGCAATCGCGCAGATTACGGTTCCAAAGTGTTCAAAAGAGATCTTTTTATCGGGCAGGTCAGCTGACAAGGCTGAAGATGAATGGTGGCAGAATTATCTCGTCCAGACCTCAGCTCCTGGAAGAGATCGAACTGTTCTTTGGACAGCTATACACGACTACACGACCACCTGTTACCAATCCAGTCACTGACCCTAGAGCTGGATTGACCCGACACTATACCGAAGATATCCCGGACTTGACATCCCGTCAGCATGCACGGGATTAGTGTGGCCCTAAATCAACTCAAAACCAACAAGGCACCGGGTGATGACGGAATTACGTCAGAGCTTTTGAACGTTGGCGCACCTGCCGTGGAAAACTTCGAAATCTATTAAATTCTGTCATACTCGAAGGTAAAACGCCACAGCCATGGCACAGGAGTGTGGTGGTGCTTTTTGTCAGGAAAGGCGATAAAACCCTTTTGAAGAACTACAGACCCTTCTCACTCCTGAGTCACGTCTATAAGTTGTTTTCAAGGGTCGTCACGAATCACCTCGAGACCAAGCTAGATGACTTCCAGCCTCCCGAACAAGCGGTTTTCCGTAAAGGCTATAGACCACATACATACGATGCGGCAGGTTAAGTCTGAGGAGCATAACCAGCCTCTTTACTTGGCGGTTTTGGACTATGAGCAAGCTTCCCATTCGATCGAAACCTGGGCGGTACTTACTGCAGTCTCGCCAACTGTGCCATCGACGACTATCGATACGTTGAAGTACTGAAGTGTTTGTTCAAAAAGGCTACCATGGCAGTCCGCCACAATGACCAGAGTTTAAGACCTATTCAACTATAGCGAGGGGTGCGGCAGGGAGATGTTATATCTCCGAAACGTTCACCGCTGCGATGGAAGACGTTTTCAAGGTTCTGGACTGTGAAGGACTCGGCATCAAATAAACGGCGAGTACGTACACCTTCTATTTGTTGATTATATCGTAGTCATGGAATGAGCATGGAAGACCTCAAAACAATGCTCGATGGCCTTCGTAGAGTCTCCCAACAAGTAGGTCTTAAGGTGAACATGGACAAGACGAAAATCACGTCTGACTTCCATGTCGTACCTGCTCCTATTCAGCTTGGGAACTCTACACTCGAAGTTGACGACAAGTACGTATAACTGAGAAAATGATCCGATTGGGTAGGTCCAACTTCGAGAAAGAGGTCATTTGTCGAATCTAATACGGTTGGGCGGCATTCGGGAAGTCACGGCATATCTTCACGTTTGATATCCCACAGTGTCTCAAGACGAAAGTCCTTGACCAGTGTATGTTGCAAGTAATGATCTATGGATCCGAGACGTGATCACTTACTATGGGCCTCATCCGGAAGGTCAGGGTCACTCAGAGGGCAATGGAAAGAGCTATGCTCGGTGTTTCCTTGCGAGATCGAATCAGAAATGATGAGATCCGCAGGAGAACCAAAGTCACCGACATAGCTCTCCGAATAGCCAGGCTAAAGTGGCAATGGGCAGGACACATAGCTCGAAGAACCGATTGCCGTTGGGGCAGGAGGGTTCTGGAGTGGCGACCACACACCAAACGACGCAGCTGGGGAAGGCCTCCCACAAGGTGAGCCGACGATCTGGATAAGATTGCGGAAAGCGGTTGGATGCGGGCGGCTCGAAATCGAGTCTATGTGGAGAACCTTGGGGGAGACTTATGTGTTATGTCTCTGATATGATGATGACTATGTGATTGAAAATATTATTACTATCTATTATACGCAAATATAATATATTAAATAGCTACTATGGAAATAGTGCCTTAAAATAGATTTTTATAGTTATTAATTGCTTAATAAGATTAGAAAAATAATCAAGGCCGTGCATATCAATTTTTACAAATTTGCTGTATATGTTGATGATAAGTGAAATATATATGTCGATGATAAGGAAATGTATTTAGATAAAACTTTTTAATTTAATAGATTCAAATTTCAAACTGCATTTTATTTCATAACCCAGTTTTTTGATATGTGATGCTTAGCTATAAATACGTTAGTAACAATTGAAGTAAGAAATACCTGTTTTTAGCTTAGTAAGCAAGTATATATTTTTTCATACCTTTTTTTTTTCGCTAAAACTTAGCTTGAAAGAGTCATAGGTGCTTTAGCCTCTTCTTACGTAAGGTACTTAAGTATAAATATTAAGAAAGGTCTTAGCTACAAAACAGTTAATGGACTTAGCGCGTTTATAGTTAAGCATTTTAGGGTAAATTAATTGAAAATTAGAAACCTCATAAATTTTAAGAAAATGTTTAACTAAAAGATCTCTAAGTGTAGGTTAAAGAGGTTTTAGTGGGTCAATCAATGTCAAAAAAATGTGTGTTGCTTAACTAAACCAAAAAATCCTGTTTTTTTATACAATTTTAAGTACATTTTCGAGCAGGAAATATCCTAAATAACGCTGGCAAATATTTGTTTAAATAATATTTTACAATCACTGATTTATGTATAATAGTTTTCTAGAAACAACGATTCCCGCGTTTTTTAGGTTTTTCTCCAAAATCACTTTTTGGGGTTAACATGGTTTTAGTTAACGGACGGCAGTGTAGTGTAGTGTAGTATAGTGTAGTGTAGTGTAGTGTGGTGTAGTGTAGTGAAGTGGTGTTGTGTGAATGTGGTGGAATAAAAAAAATAAAAATAAGTTTATTAAATACTCGCTAAGTTGCTACATGCTATTTCTTTTTCATTTTTATACAAAACAAGAAGATGCCCGCAGCTACGCCTGCACATTTTTTAATTTAACCTTTTCCACCCAATCCCGTGGACATTTCAGGAAATCCCTTCTTAATGCACTCCTATACTCCGCCAGGAAAATCATCATCATCCTCTTTACTGAATACTATTTGGCTGAATATTAGCTTTTCCACAGAGCGAATGCCTGTCTGACCTCGTAACCTGAAAGGATAGCGATATTCCATGGTTTAGACTAGTGTCAGTTGATTAAGAAGGTACTGACGCCCTTTGACAGTCAGTCTTGTTTTGTATAAAAATGAAAAAGAAATAGCATGTAGCAACTTAGCGAGTATTTAATAAACTTATTTTTATTTTTTTTATTCCACCACATTCACACAACACCACTTCACTACACTACACCACACTACACTACACTACACTATACTACACTACACTACACTGCCGTCCGTTAACTAAAACCATGTTAACCCCAAAAAGTGATTTTGGAGAAAAACCTAAAAAACGCGGGAATCGTTGTTTCTAGAAAACTATTATACATAAATCAGTGATTGTAAAATATTATTTAAACAAATATTTTCCAGCGTTATTTAGGATATTTCCTGCTCGAAAATGTACTTAAAATTGTATAAAAAAACAGGATTTTTTGGTTTAGTTAAGCAACACACATTTTTTTGACATTGATTGACCCACTAAAACCTCTTTAACCTACACTTAGAGATCTTTTAGTTAAGCATTTTCTTAAAATTTATGAGGTTTCTAATTTTCAATTAATTTACCCTAAAATGCTTAACTATAAACGCGCTAAGTCCATTAACTGTTTTGTAGCTAAGACCTTTCTTAATATTTATACTTAAGTACCTTACGTAAGAAGAGGCTAAAGCACCTATGACTCTTTCAAGCTAAGTTTTAGCGAAAAAAAAAAAGGTATGAAAAAATATATACTTGCTTACTAAGCTAAAAACAGGTATTTCTTACTTCAATTGTTACTAACGTATTTATAGCTAAGCATCACATATCAAAAAACTGGGTTATTAAATAAAATGCAGTTTGAAATTTGAATCTATTAAATTAAAAAGTTTTATCTAAATACATTTCCTTATCATCGACATATATATTTCACTTATCATCAACATATACAGCAAATTTGTAAAAATTGATATGCACGGCCTTGATTATTTTTCTAATCTTATTAAGCAATTAATAACTATAAAAATCTATTTTAAGGCACTATTTCCATAGTAGCTATTTAATATATTATATTTGCGTATAATAGATAGTAATAATATTTTCAATCACATAGTCATCATCATATCAGAGACATAACACATAAGTCTCCCCCAAGGTTCTCCACATAGACTCGATTTCGAGCCGCCCGCATCCAACCGCTTTCCGCAATCTTATCCAGATCGTCGGCTCACCTTGTGGGAGGCCTTCCCCAGCTGCGTCGTTTGGTGTGTGGTCGCCACTCCAGAACCCTCCTGCCCCAACGGCAATCGGTTCTTCGAGCTATGTGTCCTGCCCATTGCCACTTTAGCCTGGCTATTCGGAGAGCTATGTCGGTGACTTTGGTTCTCCTGCGGATCTCATCATTTCTGATTCGATCTCGCAAGGAAACACCGAGCATAGCTCTTTCCATTGCCCTCTGAGTGACCCTGACCTTCCGGATGAGGCCCATAGTAAGTGATCACGTCTCGGATCCATAGATCATTACTTGCAACATACACTGGTCAAGGACTTTCGTCTTGAGACACTGTGGGATATCAAACGTGAAGATATGCCGTGACTTCCCGAATGCCGCCCAACCGTATTAGATTCGACAAATGACCTCTTTCTCGAAGTTGGACCTACCCAATCGGATCATTTTCTCAGTTATACGTACTTGTCGTCAACTTCGAGTGTAGAGTTCCCAAGCTGAATAGGAGCAGGTACGACATGGAAGTCAGACGTGATTTTCGTCTTGTCCATGTTCACCTTAAGACCTACTTGTTGGGAGACTCTACGAAGGCCATCGAGCATTGTTTTGAGGTCTTCCATGCTCATTCCATGACTACGATATAATCAACAAATAGAATAAGACGTTCGAAAATCACGTTTGTGTTGTTAGTCAAATGGATCCAGTTGACATTAAGGAGTTGTCTGCTTGAAGAAATTTTCTATTGATACTCAATGAATAAAATAATGCAGCCACGACTCACAGGCTTGTTCTCTTTGTTGAGAAGGGTTAGGCCTTAGTCCACCACGCTACCTTAGTGCGGCTGGGTAGAATACTCATGTCCGCCTCACAATTCCTTTTCCACCCAATCCCGTGGACATTTCAGGAAATCCCTTCTTAATGCACTCCTATACTCCGCCAGGAAAATCATCATCATCCTCTTTGCTCAATACTATTTGGCTGAATATTAGCTTTTCCACAGAGCGAATGCCTGTCTGACCTCGCAACCTGAAGGGATAGCGATATTCCATGGTTTAGACTAGTGTAAGTTGATTAAGAAAGTACTGACGCCCTGTAACGACTGTCAAAGATCTTCATGACAACGGGGCCGATGGCTTAACATGCTCTCCGAGGCACGGGACAAGCGATAATTAATAATCCAATACCCTAGAAAATTAAATAAGGAGTAGAAGTGCCAAGGGGGCGTGTCGGTGTCCGCGCGAAATGTACACAGAGTGCATATCGCAAGCAAATGGCCGATGCCGCGAATTAGTACACTTTCGACCGTGATCGCGACAATTTATAAGAATGCCCTCTTGTTCAGTGGTTTTCTGTAAAAACCAAAGCTCAAACCAAAACTTTGTGAAGAATGGAACTAGCTACTACCTTACTTTTTTAATTAATGCTTAAAATAAGAAAATATTTTCTGGAAAATGTTCCATATTTCTTATCCCAGAGGGCAACTGACAACAAGAAATTCTATGTAAATTACGTATACAGAGCATCTGTACTACTGTATACGTAATTTACATAGAATTTCTTAAACACTGCCTGACAACAGGATATCTGTTGTGGGACGAGAAGTACTACATACAAGTAGCTGGTGTTGCAATGGGCTCTCCAGTATCGCCTGTTGTCGCTGTCATCATATGTAAATTACGTATACAGTAGTACAGATGCTGATAGTACATGCACCTACGTGTTATCTCATTTACGTGGTTAGGTCCCTTATTAAAGGCCACGTTGCCGTAAGGGCCGAGCGCGGTACTAATTACATCATTTATATTATCTCACTCACGCCCCATATGTTTACAAGAAACGGCGAGAGAATATACTCCGGGAAATTAGGAGTTCATTGACTGAAGTGCTAATTCTAGTTGCCCTCTGGGATAAGAAATATGGAACATTTTCCAGAAAATATTTTCTTATTTTAAGCATTAATTAAAATAGTAAGGTAGTAGCTAGTTCCATTCTTCACAAAGTTTTGGTTTGAGCTTTGGTTTTTACAGAAAACCACTGAACAAGAGGGCATTCTTATAAATTGTCGCGATCACGGTCAAAAGTGTACTAATTCGCGGCATCGGCCATTTGCTTGCGATATGCACTCTGTGTACATTTCGCGCGGACACCGACACGCCCCCTTGGCACTTCTACTCCTTATTTATTTTTCTAGGGTATTGAATTATTAATTATCGCTTGTCCCGTGCCTCGGAGAGCACGTTAAGCCATCGGCCCCGTTGTCATGAAGAACTTTGACAGTCGTTACAGGGCGTCAGTACTTTCTTAATCAACTTACACTAGTCTAAACCATGGAATATCGCTATCCCTTCAGGTTGCGAGGTCAGACAGGCATTCGCTCTGTGGAAAAGCTAATATTCAGCCAAATAGTATTGAGCAAAGAGGATGATGATGATTTTCCTGGCGGAGTATAGGAGTGCATTAAGAAGGGATTTCCTGAAATGTCCACGGGATTGGGTGGAAAAGGTTAAATTAAAAAATGTGCAGGCGTAGCTGCGGGCATCCTCTTGTTTTGTATAAAAATGAAAAAGAAATAGCATGTTGCAACTTAGCGAGTATTTAATAAACTTATTTTTATTTTTTTTATTCTACCACATTCACACAACACCATCTAGTCCCAAACTAATCAGAGCTTGTATTATGTGTACTAGACAATGGATAAACATACATATATACTTACTTATCATTTTTTTTTGTAAATACATACATAGAAATACCCAGACCAAGACTTACATCCATGCTCACGCACACAAATGTTTGACTTGAGCGGGAATCGAACCCGCGACCTTCGGCGTGGCAGTCGCTTACACTCCCACTGCGCCAACCGGTCGTCAAAAGAAGGCAGGGCTAGCTTAGTGTAGAGACTAACTAACACAGAGGGTCTCGTGTTCAAATTTACGTACGCACCACTGACTTTTCCAAGCTACGTGCATATTCAATTGTTAATAATCGCTCGCTAAACGACGAAGAAAATGAATTGTGAGGCGGACATGAGTATTCTACCCAGCCGCACTAAGGTAGCGTGGTGGACTAAGGCCTAACCCTTCTCAACAAAGAGAACAGGCCTGTGAGTCGTGGCTACTTTATTTTATTCATTGAGTATCAATAGAAAATTTCTTCAAGCAGACAACTCCTTAATGTCAACTGGATCCATTTGACTCCCAACACAAACGTGATTTTCGAACGTCTTATCTCAAATTATTATATTATTTTCTACGTATAAGGTCTGCTAATGTCGATTAATCCCGTAATTTACTTAAAAAGGTAGAAAGATATTAAATAAACTGGTACTAAAATATCTCTAACCAAACTTGGTACTCACGGGATAATCCCAATATGTGTAGGTATAAATAAGGTTTAAAATATAACAAATTGCAATTTCTTCTTCGTGATCTACTTTAAGTCCAATGCTTTTGAATATCGCTTATTATTACTGAATTTTGTGTTCAAAACAAATTCTTAGATATATCTTTAATTTGCCCATTTATATTTAAATTTTATGAGCAGACACCCAGACCACAGGTTACCTTCGTCAATGTTTTTTATTAAGTCTTGAATTTCAAAGAAAGCTTTAAAAAGAATAAATAGTAAATTTTAATTAAATTCTGAACTGAAGCAATGTACCTATGACTGATGACGGTTCGTCTCGAAGAAGCTTTGTGAGCCTTTAAGATCACTAAGGTCGACGGTACTAGAATAGATTCAGCAAAAATTAATTTGCATTCAGCATACGTAATTATTTGCACGTCTTTGAGGCAAGCAACGGCGCAAATAATAGCACCTAAGCTTTCTTTACGGTGTTCATTAAATAGAATAAAGATCTAAGAACAACAAAGTCTTATGCTACAGTTAAATTAAATTGTTCAAATACCAAGACGAAAGGATTGATCTTATTAATAATGGAAAGCAAGATCTTTTGGATTTGTCTAAGGTTTACATTTACATACATAGGCACATGTTTATTATTGAGGCTTAAAATAAATTACATAATTTGTTTTCAAAAAGTGAAATATATCAAAAAATAAGTTTAAGACAACTCCTACACGAGAATTATATCCAGTGTCACGAGGGACATACATTTAATCGACGGACACTTAGGGTCGTAGCACACATATCAACTCGTAAAGGGAGGAACACCGTATCGCCTTTCGCCTCGCCGTCAAACAGGCGTCAATCTGTCGTAACCACGCAACGTAAGCGGATCAGAAGCTCTGGCGCGTCGACTCGGCTACAGCTAGGCGACGCCGTGCTTACGGCTCGCCGACCGCTGGATGACGGCTAGGTGGCACTACTTCAATCATTTTGAATCCGAACGTTAAGTGTAGCGCACGGTTATGTCTCGGTTCACAATACGTGAGTTGGCTATCATTGCCATAGCACTTGATGAAGAGGATAAAGAATACGACTGGAAGCTGCCTTGTGAATGACAGCCTATGAAAGCATGTTCGGCAATGCAGACCGCGGGAGGGGCGGGGACGAAGAGACGTAAGCTAGGCTACGGAGAACCGTAAGCGCGGGAACTGCAAGTCGACCACGCACCGCATCGCGGTTCGTGAGCTTGTCCCGAGGCGAGGCTATTACGTTACGATTCCGATTAGTGTGCGTTGCAGTAGGTAGTTCCATACCTATAATACTGAACGGCTCCAGTTGATGCGGTGACGATCCCTTTCCGAGTTGATACGTGTGCTACGACCCTTAAGGTACACCCAGACTCGAACAAAGAATTCGTGGATCAAACGAAGTATTGCTTCGTATGGGGATCAAAACCACAACACTCAATCGCTTAAACTACTTCTGCGTATGAGAAAAACCCAATCATTATTAAATTGTGTGCTGAATATATTCGAAGATAAATGCGCATTTAAATAGATTTCTACTACTCGTATTAAAGTTAAATCTAAGTCCGAACCGATTAATCGCATACATACGTACCCACGAACCATTCAATAACTTAGTTTGACGGAATCACAAAACCATTACGCAATCGGCTGGAAAAATGAAATAAGTCCTTACCAACCCGATATTTTCTATCTATAATATCCATACTTATCTCGAGTATGCCATTGTTAAATTACATGGAACGGAGAAAAATCATTCGGCATTATTTTATTAGGAATCCGACCAGTTCCCCTTTTGTATTCAACGTTATATTTAAGAATGTACATATATCTGAATCATTACATCATTGAATGTATTGAAAGTAACATTTTATGTGAATTGAGGATGGTAAGTAATCTTCCATTTGAAGATGAGATCCGAACTGATATTATCATTGTGCGATTCACAAAGGACAATCGGCTTCGGCATTAAGCGCACCTATCTACGTAATAACTTGGGTGTGGATATTGGGGAACTTGTAAATGAAGAGTAGCGAGACATTGTAAGATTTATAGTATGGGAAACTTGTGAAGATTAAATGGAACGGTAAATCATCCGTGAAGTGAGAATTTAGGACAAGGTCTCGCTACATGCACCTTTATAGCTCTACGGTTTTGTTCGCGCCATCTATTATGGTTTATTGAGAACACGTGTAGGTGCTGGTCTTGTTAAATGTTCACAACTTTATAGAAATTCCGTTTAAAAAAATTAGACTTCGGTGAAAATCCCGCAATATTATTATTTCTTAATACTTTACGTTCTAGCAAAACGGCTGTTTTACAAAACGAGTTAAAAATAATTCACTATTTTTCTGCCTGCCGTCCGGCCGTGGAAAACTCATAATAAATAGAAACAACGGCTACATTTTAAACTTTTCTTCAAAATGTTTCCTTTTCAAGATTCATCATTGTCTTGCCCTGGTCCCAATTTATTTGGGGTCGGCGCAGTATGTCCTTCTCTTCCATACTTCTCTGTCACCAGTCATCCTATCATTTACCCTTTTCTCTTTCATATCCATCCTCACACAGTCCATCCATCTTTTCCTTGACCGTCTTCTCCCTTTTCGTCCTTCTACATGCATATTCATCACTTTTTTACCTACATACATCTCATCTCCCCGCATAACATGTCCAAACCAGGCCATTTGACTCCCTTTTACCTTTTCATCAATTTTCATGAGTAATCTTAATGAATTTCATTTAAAAACCTGTAAGAATCAAAGTTTCTGTAACTATGTTTAGATTTCGAAATATATTTAGCTACCTATAGACAAAAACATGCATGTATCTGTAATAATTATATACATTCAGACAAAGTATTGTAATTTGTCACCGTAAAGCATTTTAATGGACTTAAATTAATTAAGTAACTGTTTATTAATCGGATTACAGCTTATTTCGTCTTTATTTACTTAAATTTGATTTTAAGAATTAAGTTATTAAATATATCTTATCCTTTTTCTACTCGCAATTTCTACTTTCGTATAAAATTTCACCAATTTACGAAATCCCCGTAATGAATATGCTAAAATTATCCTCAAAAATAAGCGTGCGCTTTCAAAGGAATTTGTTCAGGTAGCTATTATAATAATTTTAAGCGTTTCGGTGGAACCTAAAATAGCAGGGTTGGTACAAGGCTTATTAATTCCAACTATAATCCTTTGGACACATACGCACATAACGGTGTTGAATGAGGCAAATATTTGTACTTATTTCATTTTGTGTATTAAGTCTTGTGCTCTCTGGGCAAACAGTTTGCGTGCTTTGTATCGAAATTTTTATTCTTTATTTTCAACGAAACCTACCGAATAGGTAATTTGAAATGTATAGCGCTAAGAGTTTGATTCTATATATATTGAACCAAGTTAACTTGTTTTTTTTTTGTATGTTCGCAATGTCGGTACTTTCACAAACTACGCTAATGACGTCTACACATTGATGGATACAAATCGCGAAAGTTTAAATTCGATTCTTACATGTATGTTGTATACCAGATATGATGGGTCAATGCTCATTTACCTTCATAAAAGCATATCCTGGAATTCGAATTTAAATTACATATTGAGGCCACATGCATTTGTCAATTACAATTCAAAATTTTACCATACAGAACATAATAGGCTTATGGTGCCAGGTCACATCGGCGTGTATTAACGACACCTAACATTATCGCTGCAGGGCAGCAGTCCAGCTATAAGTAGCTACAATTCACGTAGATAAACGCAGTGACTGCGTGCATGAGTCTCATTTAAATTTACCATAACTAGGAATGAGGCGTATTTATCGTAACAGTGAAATATATCAGGTATCGTAAGAAAACAGCTGGTCACTGTTACAATACAACTGAAATAAAGATTCCTGCTGCTCGCAACAGTGACTGTCACAAGTGTTTCTCTATTCATGCATAATCTGAAGTTTACCTTTGTTAGAAGAGGATGGAAACTGTTACTGTTCAAGATAACAACCTGTAACAGTCGCAATCAAACTGAAATAACAGTGCCTGCTTCTTGCCACTGCGATCGTCACATGTTGTTATCTCTTCATGCATATGCCATTAATCTGTTTTAGAAAAGGGTAGAGACTGTCACTGTGACAGATACAACAGACATAACAGTTGTTATTTATGATAACAGTGATGACAAATCACGCATAGTATAAAATAATAGCCATACTATTTTAATAACAGCCCGGAAACCATACTATTTACGGGCTAACCCTCCCCAGGCTGGGCTCCTAAAGGGGCTCGGGTTAGGGAGAGTGTGGGACTCCCTGACTAGAAGCGCCGGGCCTACCCACTAAAACCCCCATGGTGTTCCTCTATCCGATCCCATTAAATGGCGGGGTCACGTTAGCATTTCTGCCGCGACCCCGCCTGTGCTGACCCGCCGAGGCGGGCCCCGTCTCTCACCTGCATCCATATGCATCCATCATACATTCCCTCATACATCCTCTTTCATACTAAGTGCGGAAAAGAATAACGTAGTCTACTAACGCTACGAGAGGCGCACGCGGAACACGTTCGCCGCCTCTCGGGCCTAGCGGACGGCGGGTGGTCCAACAGGCCCGCCGCCCGCTGGCGTGTACTCACGGTGGCCGGAGATCGTTGAGCGCCCTCCGACGACGACGCCCGGTTCTGCGGGTGGAGACAGGTCACGTGGGCTCCCTATCCCGCTCCGCCGCCTCCTTGATCGTCATTACCGTGTCACAAAAGGAAGGAGGCGGCGGCGTCCCAACACATCTCGCTCCGGACCATGGAACGAATCAAGGTCCGAAGCGAGTGGTCGACCACTCCTATCCGCGACTAGGGACACGGCACTGCGATGCCCAAACAGGGCATTCCGCAAAGGTGTGCAGCGCCGTGTCCTCTACTGGGTCACAGCGATCGCCGTAGTGGTGACATCCGGGCGTCTCCGCCCGGCCAATGCAGCAACTTAAACCTGAATCAGGGTCTGATGATTAAGAAGTTATTTACTCATAACAGAACATCAGGTACTTTTTCCTTAGATTTAATTACATTTTAAAAAAAAATTTGGACCGTTTAATTGGTTGACGGCATAGAATACAAGTGTCACCACCTCCTATCTTCCCGTGGGTGTCGTAAGAGGCGACTAAGGGATTACACGATGCAAATACCATCTTTGCGTAGAGACGGTAAACTCGACATCAAACCCTATACAACTGTCTCGTTTGTCTCGCGGCATAAATGTGCGCGTGGGATCGGGAGGTCCCGGGTTCGATTCCTGGGTCGGGTAGTGTTATTGGGTTTTTCTGTCACGAAATTCTCAGTAGCAGCACGGAGTCTGGAAATGTGCCAGGTACGGCAATAGGCTCGCCCCTTATTACGTGGAACTAAAGTATCGCGAAAAGTGGGTGTAGAAATACACCTCTGCCTACCCCTTCGGGGATAAAAGGCGTGACGATATGTATGTATGTTTTTAATAAAACTTTGGGTATTTCTTCAAGATTGCAGGCTATTGGAGAGGCCGACGGACTGCTACGCAGTGGGTTTGAGGGGAGTTCGAATCGTCAGCGCGCACCAATGACTTCTTAAAATTATCTGCGTATTAAATATCGCTAATAAATTTTGGCTAGCGTGGAGGACTTAGGTACCCTTCTCATAGTGAAAAGAGGCCCGTGCCCAGCAGTGCGACAGTTTGTATGCAGGGGCGATGATGATGATGATGTAGGAACAGAGGTCGCTGCATTTATGCGACGCATGCCTATATTAAAAATTCACGGTATATTTGAGCAAACTCTACGCTGTTTTATTAGGACACAGCATTGTATGGACGCGGCCTTAACGACGTTTTTAATGCTCATCACTGGATGGCCATTTTCGCTGCGCGCGGAACGATGCACCGCGTCGGATTTAACTCTCAATTTAACGGCATAGGTTATTTTTGTTGATGAAAGAACAATGGCAGAATTCGGTCTGGGTTCGTTGTGGCGACCTTAAACTTCATATGAACAAAAAAAAAATGTTTTTTTCTTCAACGATTTTTTATATTTTCACTTTGTCTCGTCAAAGCTGGAGTATTTTATGATGATAAAAAGCATTCCAATTGATTACGAACTAGGTAACTACTTTATTATTTGATTGTTGCCATAGACAATGGTGTGACAGGAATAGACGAGAGTGCTATTTATCCGTATCGATTATTAAAATATAATTATTAAAATGCAGTTATTTAATCTTTAATTAACATTATATCAATAAGCTAATAATTTTTGAAGCAAAACAACTTTTAAATCAGATAAAAACGTCACAGCATTGTTTTAATGTTGTATCGATTTCACATAAAATCGATTTAAAATGTGCAGCTCTGCTTTTGTCTTTGGCTGTGACAGTTAGATGCTACAAATACTTCTGCGTTTTGATGTCAATCTGACATAATTTCATTTGATAATTCAAACGTACCTACATTGTTCATTCTTAACTAAAAACTAAAACACCGATATCTTATTTTTCCGAGTTTCGCGAGTGAAAATGGAATCATTTATAGACTCTGTTACTTACGCCGAATTTTTTTATATTTTTTTTATTACGGGGCTCTTCAATTTAATTTCAGACATTTTGATGTATGGAGATCTGCCATTGTCCTTTGCTTGTCCTTCACTTTGTTAAAATAATTGAACGTACTGAATGTTATAAACAAAATTTTCGTCTTTTATATGATTTCGACATACAATGGCACTAGGTAGGTACCTAGTAGAGTGGAAATCGAGAACGAACGTCCGTAAACTTAAGCAAAATCTTGTTATAGGGCTAGCAGGGATTCACTATAGTAGGCTATCTACTGTACACAGCACAGACTAGAATAATTAGCAAACTAGTATCAGGATTATGTTCCACAGTTGCAATGGTTTGTCAAAGTGCATTGCATTTCAAATTTAACTTATGTACATTGTCTGCGAAGTAAAAGTAGTAAGCGGTCACCGTCGATGATATCAAGCAAACCCAACCGGAATAACAGGTCCTGTAGGGACCTATTAGGACCATAACTTTGTTTTATTATTCAGACATATTATGCAAAATTATTTTCCCCGAGATTTACCTACACCATAACATGCGCTGAATGCTTATTTGGTCAATTTGTAAAAAAACTATGTTTGGGTCCCGAAAATTACCACACTTTCTTCATTCGTTTTATTACAATTTTCATCCAAATTACATTTGTGGTACATGCGCCGACTTAATTACGAAGTAATTGAGTCGGCGGCGTATGTATTATGTCACTGTATTTTGAGTAAATTATTAAGTACAGTAAATATATACAAGTGATATAGAAGGTGTAATAGTTGCAGCACCTTACAAAATGTAAATTATGTGTATTATGCAAAACCTGGCGATGAAAAAGAGTGACCGTGAGTTGTATTGCCCGTTCTTTCTCATGGTTCTACCTATTGCTTTGCGAACGTAGTAAATGTAAATGTAGAGTCTATAAGTAATTATTTTATAAATTTATTATTTTGACGTTCATAAGCGTCACATTATAAGACCCAAATGAATAAAGGATTTTGAATTTGAATTTGAATTTATATATTTTTTTTATTTTTTTTTGTTTTCGTAATCTTGTTTAATAAAATAATAATTGTTTTGTTGCCTATATACACATTAGTGTTAGTTTATGTACCTATACCCTATACCTATGTGTATTCCTCATTAATTATTGTGCTGTTTAACGTCCGTGTGGCATTTAAGGTGCACACAGAATACCAGCGTTGTATTGTGGACACTACCACAATACAACAGACAACAAATATAGCTGAGTGTGCACCTATCTATCACAGACTAATGTTGTGCCTTGCAATGTTTTATTTTATATGTAATACTTTTTTCTGTGTCTGTGGCAAATAAACAGCATTTCTTTCTTTCTATAACGCAGATAAAGTGTGCTGCTAGTATACATTATAACTACAATCATACCAATATGTTTTTAAAAATATCAACATAATAATAGATTAAGCTAATCAAATTTCGATTTTATCACGCATACCTAAAGGTGGAAGCAAATTACTGAAAATGAGTTTCAGTAATTTGCTTCCAGTATACCTGGTCACCCGTAACTATGTCCAACAAAATAACCAACAACTGGAATCCAATATTCTCACGATAACAATTGGAAATAATTGCACCTTTAAACCCATAGTCTATATAAATGCACGGAATAAAAATGTTCGCTGGACCGGTCGAGTTTCTCTGAGCTTCAAGCGGACGTCCAGTTTGTAGTCCACATGCAATAAGAACATGTCACGATCATATGCATCGCCTACGTATGCTATATTCCGCTATTACCGATCGAACGTCTCTACGATATTTCCGACGCCAAATGAAGCTATTCAGCTGAATAAATAATGTACCCAGTGAACAAATCGACGTGGTATTTTTGTTTTTGTATGACGAAACGGTCCAGTAGGTTTTCGATTAACTGTTTTGAAAATTGTATTCTATTTCGTTTTAATTTGAGTGGATTTAAATAGTCTGTCTATTTAAATGGACAAATTCAAATTTGTATAGGTACTTTGAATTCAAAATAATGATTGAGCATTCAAATGCTATTCAGTCCGCAGCTAGTACCCAAACCAAAAGGCCTACCCAGCTAATTAATTGTTTAACCTACGTGTATAACAAAAATATGAATTGTCCTGACCTAATTACAATGATGAGCCGTGTGGTTGACGGCATAGAATGCAAGTGTCACCAACCCCTATCTTCCCGTGGGTGTCGTAAGAAGACTAAGGGATATCATCCTCTTAGCGTTATCCCAGTTTCAGTCTGGGGTCCGCTTTCGAGTCTAACCGGTTTTGGCTGAATATTAGCTTTTCCACAGAGCGACTGCCTGTCTGACCTCCGCAACCCGAAGGGAAAGCGATATTCCATGGTTAAAGACTAGGGTCAGTTTGTTTAGAAGGTACTGACGCCCTGTAACGACTGTCAAAAATCTTCATGACAACCGGGACCGACGGCTTAGCGAGCTCTCCAAGGCACGGGACAAGCGAGAATTAACCATTCAATACGCACATAACTCCGAAAAGTCATTGGTGCGCGCCGTGGATTCGAACCCGATACCCTCTGCATGGCAGTCTGTTGGTATATTCACTCGGCTATCGCCGTTAAGAGGCGACTAAGGCATAACACGATGCAAATACCATCTTTGCATAGAGACGGAAAACTCGACATCAAACCCTATACGATTGCCTCGTTGGTCTTGCGGCATAAATGTGCGCGTGGGATAGGGAGGTCCTGGGTTCGATTCCAGTGTCGGGCAGTGTTATTGGGTTTTTCTGTCACTAAAATTCTCAGTAGCAGCGCGGAGTCTGGAAATGTGCCCAGTACGGCAATAGGCTCGCCCCTTATTACGTGGGACTAAAGTATATCTGGCGAAAAGTGGGTGTAAAAATACACCTCTGCCTACCTCTTCGGGGTTATAGGCGTGAGACTATGTATGTATATATGTATGTAATTACAATGAAACAAACAACCCAAATCTCACAATATCTCAACAAAACGTGTTGTAAGTAGTTCATATATTTATGTTGTGTGTTAGTTTCTTTTCCTTGAGCGCACTCTATGCTTATTTTGTTTCTATCTTTCAACTAAGTACGATCTCTTTGTCACACACGAATGTGTTACGTGACTTCGAATATGTAACACCGACTATAAGTATTTACTCATGACATCTCTTTCCAACCCTAATTTACCTACGCTATAAGCTTGCATATCGCCATTTCAATCATTTATTTTACTGCACATTCTTTTCTCTCTAACAAGTTATACCATCTTAGTTTGGGGACAATAGCTCCTTGGTTCCTTTTGAGCTCAGCAATCTTTCGACCGGGTCCATATTGGCTCACTTAAAGTTTTCTGAAATTGTTCTTCCTAATGATTTGTAATCCGAATGATCACTCTTGCTAAAATTTTTCATCCTAAAGTTTTCATTCATACTATTTGTAGTGCAACCGGTGATATTCATAACACTTATGTTGCCGAAAATTGTTATTATTATGTTATTAAATTGTATATATGATCATTAATGTAAATATATTTAAACTCCTACTGTTTTTTATCATAACGCTTTTATCCCTAAACATAATTACTATAATATTTCCACTCATACTCAGAAAGAAACATCTGAGATAATAATGCCTAAAAACGAACTGTTTAGAATGATTAAAGGTCGTTTCACAGATTTTTGTCTTAAATGAATGAAATTCAGGTCAGAGTGTCATCTTGGGGGCACTATGAAAAAAATACTGCGACCAATTTCGAAGTAGCGCTCGCCGGTCGCTGCCGCGGCACCACTCGCTTCGCTCGCTCGGCTCGCGCGTAGTTGGTCACAGTTCTAACCTAACCTATGGATCCCTTCCACATCGTTTTTACGACAAACGGTTAGTCGGAGACAAAAAAACACCGAGACACTTTTAGCCTTATAGTTATTTACTTAAATAAACTATTTGCAAAAATAACACTTTTTTGGCCTTATAGGACCGATTCAGTTCTGGCACTTTGCCAGCCGCTGCCGCGGCAAGCTCGCTTCGCTCGCTCGGCTCGTGCGTTGTGGTCATAGTTCTAACCTAACCTAAGCCAATAATTATGAATAGGACCGATTCTTATATGTTATACATGTTTTGTGAAAATAAAGTTACGCAAAATTTTATTTTTATTTATTTATAGACTCACGCCTGTATCCCCGAGGGGAAGGCAGAGGTGTAATATTACACCCACATTTCGCCAGGAATTTTTAGGTCCCACGTAATAGGGGGCGAGCCTATTGTCGTACCGGGCACATTACCAGACTCCGTCCTGCTACTGAGAATTTCCTAACGGAAAAACCCAATAAAACCTAATAATACTACTTTGTGACTAATGTAATAAGAATTAAATATATAAATTAACATTATTGTAAGCCGGCTCAGTCATATTACCGATTACGAAAAGAAAGTGGATTATAATTTTACGTAAATATTTAACTACCATTTAAGTATATGATCAAAGTACCCGTTATATTTATGGTGATGTACGCTTACCTGTAACTTAAGCTTGAGTTATAATCCATGTTTAAGATAAACTGTCGCCAACAGCCAATAAACTCCTACCAATAAATTACCGACGTCATTTCACCTTACGAACTTACTATCTAATTATAACATATCACTTTACTCATATCTCGTAAATTTTAATTCGATATTAAAATAAATCTATTTTCCACAAGTAATATGTTACCATATGCAGTGATATATGTTGATTGCGTACCTAATTATTTCCATATCATTGGAGCGCGACACATTCGCCTTCTTTTGAAATATTTGTCGATTGTGAAGATATACATTATAGTGCACAATCACTTAATTGTCTGTTGGACAATAAATAACCTCCAGGTACTCGTTGAGAAGCGACTAATTAAGTTCTTGTGAGTTCGGACGTCGCGTGGGCGACTCATATCCCATCTTAACGATCCAGAATTTTATTGATACAGAAACATAACCTCTATGTGAACAATAATAAAACTTTTTTCATAAATTGTTGTTTCGAGTCTGGGTGTTCAATATGTCCGTTAGTTGTATGTCTGTAAAGTCCCCGCGACATTTAGTCCTAATGCGGGAGTTGTCTTTTAAAAAAAAAAAAAAACGTTTATTGCATTGGAATCGATCGGGATTATAAATTTCATATGCAAATTCATAATATTTAGTTGCGTTGAAGCTGACTCTATTTTAATAATTGATAATGCTAATGAAAAGTCTCGCATGAAATATGTATTAATGATACCGATACGAAAGGGTACTCTTCTTATTTATTGGTATGCATATTAAAGGTTAAAAGCTATGTAGGTAAAAGTGATTATTATAAAATGTTATTAAAATAGTTTGGCTTTTGGTATTCTTTCGAATGAATAGCTTAATTATCAATTCGTATAACGAGAATGGAATATTTAAATTCAATATTAGAGATACAATCTGCTTCGCCTCTAGCGGGCACATAGGTAGGTAGTTATGTGTGCATAAATATGACAGTGGAACCGGTACTTTATGAAACTGCATTAGATATTGGACCTCCTTGGAGAGCACACTAACGATCTTAAATCATAGAGGTTGATTCTCAGCGACTTCCATGCGAAACTGCATTGTGTCCTATATACTTGATAAATAATTCAAGCAAGTTACTTGCCTTTTGATAATGGTGCACCACTGGCCACAAACTACATGTTCACTGGCGTCACGTCAGGTTTACATAATTTACCTTGAAAGTTACAGCATGTTTCATAGCTAAAGCCTTGGTTACAACAAGAAAAACGCTAAGATGATGCTGCAAATTTACTAAAGACTGATGTGATATTAACGAACCTTCACTATTTCTGGATCGATTTGTACAAGTGTGAGTATCCTTGACCTTGTTTTTGTTCACTGTAAAAGGGGCAAAAGCGTTGGTCTGGGGAATTTTTATTGGGTAGGTATCGAGAGACAGATAACTCGAGAAAAAACGACTGGGTAAGGCAGCTGAGGCAAGAGCAGCGTTTCTTCAGTAGTAGGGTATGGTTATTTGGTTGCATTTGCGTACGTTATATGTCTGTATTGTCTGTACACTGTGTTTAAAACTAAGTTATCGTCGTATTTTTATTATGAGACGTAAAGCAAACCCACTTTGTAACTAAACTCATAATTTAATAAATCTCGTGGTATCGAAGTATCCAGTTACGTTGACAGGATACGCTTTTGTAGGTTTGAACGGAGATTTAGATATCTACTACATTATTGAACTTTCATTAATATTATTTCAGCTCAACAAATGTATTTCTTCCATTTTACTTGAAAATCATTCGTATTCTGCCTAGACTTCTTTGTTACCGAAATGAAAAATGTATTTCAACTCCAGTAAAACTGTCTCAATTATATGTCCACTTAAATAAATATTGAAGGTACCTAAAATACAGTCTTTACGTAGACGTTATTTTTCCAAACCTTTAACTCAGAATTAAAGCAATTTAGCGAACTTGTTTTCTATGATTATAAATTGATTGGACAATTACTAATAGTATAATTATACAATTAATTGACTTTATGGCATGAAACTTCACTCGCTCACCTGCCACCTCTGACCTATTAGTTAGTAAGTAGGTACCAGTTACCTATACTTATTTTTGTTGTCCGATTTGTAGTTTATATTGCAGAACTTGAAGCTGTGGCTGGTAAGTCGATAAAGCTCTGTTGGCTTCTCTGGTAACGCGGTGCTACCAGCACTATTTAATCTGAGTCATCTACAACAAAGTCAAAAACTAGCTATTTATTAGTTCACTTTCAACATGCATTTAACACAAGACAGCACTTAATAAAATTATCCTACGCAGTTTAGGTAGGAGCCCACATAAAGTTCTTAATTACAGCATCATAGGTGGTTCCTGATAGTGGCGGCCATTTAACATCTGTATCACGAAGGCACTCAATTATAATGCTACAGGAACCCCAGTACGCTTGGCAGCCATCTTAAATCACGGTGATCAATAATTGTTCTACTGGCTGTAAACAATGTAGGGTCGTACGCACTGTTTTGTTTCTAAACAATGCGCCCGACGGACAATTTGTCAAACTTGTGTTCTTACCTGTCCCGTTAGTTTTGTTTACTTGATAGGATTTGTGTATCCATAGGTATAGTCGATATTTTTTGTGGTATCGGAATAATGATGGTGGGGTCAGTGGGTATACTGGGTATGGGCACAGTATAAAGACATATATTTGACTGTGGTATGGGTATGTGTAAGCGCAAACGCAATCGCTTATCGTGATCGAGCCTCCGGCGTTCTGATCGTGTACTTAATGTCTTATTGTTGGTTTGTGTGAACCAATTCTTAGTAATAGGATTGAGTGCGGTATCTTCGTGGCCATTGCTCGCATATTTATCAAATTCATACCTAATACAGCAATCCATTAAAATCTTATTTTATTCGATATGCTCCACGAACTTTTTAGCAATTATTCAAAATAAAAAGCCTTCTTCCAGAGCGTGTCGAAACGCATAGGTACGATGAGATGATTAAAGCAATTATTTTTACATTAAAATCCACAGTACAAAAGAATAGCCAATGCTATTTGAACATAACAGTAAAGAGAGCGTGAATATTAGGTACCTTGACAAACATTCACTGTTCATAAACATCCGCTACCAAAAGTCATTTAAGAAGACAAGTGGCTTCTTGTCCAGTATTATGCATGTACGCACGCCATATCTCTTATCTCTAGCTTAATGCAGTCCACTTCTGGACGTAGGTGACCACCGGAGTAAGTTTCTACGCCACAAGACCCTCTTCCCCGTTTTCACTATCCAGCCACCCTCCTGAACTAATCGGTCCATCAAGCCGGAGAAGTAGATATATTACTTGGTACATGTCATGAAATGCTGTCAAATTCAAAGTCAAGTATAAGTAAAACTTAGTTAAGCATGCGTCGCATACTGCGTAAACATAAATATAAATTTTACGCCGGTATTAGAAGCTTGCGTAAGATACTACTTTGATAGTTTGGAGGAAAGAAATCATGTCTAACCTCATAAGTTAATGTTTGCTTATTATTTTATTTTACTTATTTGCACGACAGATTAATATCATAACTGCAGATTACCTATCAAGTACAATATAATTGTTGACCAGTAATGCTAGTTTAGAGTTATATTGATTTTATGGTAGGCATAGGAACAAGACTAGGTACACCTTATTTATTTTTCTATGAGGTACACAATACAAGGTTATGCGATGTCAGCGCCAAGGAGCGATAACTAATAAACCGCTGCAAATTAAATTATGACCAAATTTTCTTAAACGTCATACGTATTTTATCTTGATAAATGTTACTTAAAATAAAACCATTTTTGACTGATTTGTCGCAGTTTGTTTAATGTCGTTGTCTTATGATCACACGTCAGGTTATGTGAAGATAAACGTAAACAATACATACCTAATATGACGTATCACGTGCTTGATTTGTTTTTAATTTCAGAGTAACATTTGCGTAAACAGAAAAATGCTACGTTTAAACATTACATGTGTATTGTTGACACTAATATCATTGTTTTGTTTATACATCGTAGAATAAAATTTATTACGCGTATTTCTATTACCTTTAACCTGTTAACTTATAACCCATATTTTACTCTTTTTGGGTCGCAATATGCGACATGAAATGACAAAAAAATGAAATAAAAGGAACCAATTGTCCGAATTTCATGTTTTAGATTTAGTAGTAGGTTTTGCGATGACATGTTATTCGGGACATGCTTTTGAATATGTTCTTCTCCTTCTTCTTCTTTCCTTCGCATCCCATTATCTGGGGTCGGCTCTCCTTGTCTGCCTTCTCAATTTTGCTCTATCTTGAGCGGTCGTTGCATCTACCCTCATGTACTTAAGACCTTTTTGGACTGGTGAAAGCCAGGTGGCAGGAGGTCTTCCGCGGCGACGCGTTGTATTCGGTAGATTTAGGGCCACTCGTACCATGTGGTCTTCAGGACGGCGGCACACATGTCTATACCATTGAAGGCGTCGCTCTTTTACCTTCCTCTGACGTGGATGTTGCGTACTTTGTCGAGCATCGTGACACCCACTGACCAGCGTAACATGCGTATTTTTGTCACGTGTAGTTTTGACAGGTGTTGTTTATTAGAAACCCAGCATTCTGTGCCGTATAGGATGGCGGGTCTAATAGCCGTTTTGTTCCCAGCGGTTGAAATCGTTCTGTAGGTCTTCTACCGAGTCTGATACCAAAGCAACGTCATCGGCATACAGTATATTCCATGGCACGGGTCTCTGCCAGCGCTTTGTGAGATAGTCCATGGTAACGTTAAATAAAAGAGGGCTCAGTGCCGAACCTTGATGACCTCCCACCGTAATCTCAAATTTGTTGCACGTTCCTGCTGGACAAACCATGCTTATGAATATGTTATAGATCGAAAAATTATTTCATTTATCATTGTGACCTTTTGATACATAAAGTAAAGCTTCAATGGACAAGATGTAGATTAAAATATTGTCATTTGTATTCACTATTGTTTCGACTAATAAGAACATAGTGATGCAACGAGTCGATCGACTCGCTATGATTTATGGTCGTATTTTGAGTGGGCCCGCACTAACGATCTCGTGTAAGACATTACTTTCTTGTGAGAAAGTTTTGATTATTATTATTTATTCAATTTTCTTTGTTTGTTTACAAATTTAAAATGTGCTCCTAACTTCTAATATAGTTAAACATAGTTTCCAACTCATATTATGTTAGCTTAGTACCTTACTAGAGTTGAATGAATGTTGAACAATCTCTTTTCTATTTTTCTTTAAAACCATTTATTTCAACCATTCTTTCCAGTCTTCAATATCTTCGCCTCATTTCGATTACGACTTTTGGTATAATTGTAACAATATTATTTGTTATGAGACAGACGTTATCTCCACTAACACAGCTGGAGGTGTAGTGTGGAAGGCACGTGGGTAAATCATATTTTTATGTAACACAAGTACTGGTTACAAAGTATTACTACTTGGTATTCTCATGTTGCATCTTATTATGCGATGTGATTCTTGTTGCTACAATGCATCTACTTTCCTTATACCTCGTAGTAGCGTCATGATAATGTTGGTAAAATTCTTAGGCAGGTAAATACGAAGGAAAATCCGCCTGACTGAATCAGTTTGTTCACAGTTACTTGCAATTTGTAAGTGTCAAACAAGGAAAACGGTAGGCTGTAATCGACGGACCAAGAATCTGATAAATTGGAATGTCGAACACTTACTTCAAAATGCTTTCAGGCTTAAATACTTTCGTTTATTTTTGACAGAATATTTTGAATGTTTCGTCTCAGAACTGTTCTTTCAAGTGAAGGTAGGTATATCATGTTCGGTTCTAAGATGGAGCATTTTTTACTTCTTGATCTTTGTAGTAAGATTTAATTTAATAATCTGTCTGGTAAACGGTGAGGCACTGACGCACGCGATACCAAGTACATAATTATTGGTATCTGGTGAATAAATTTGTAACAGATTAATTCTTTGGATACTTCATTAGTAAATACTGACTTAAGTTCCGTACATAGCGGCAAGAGACCACAAATTTACAAGTTCGTACGTTAAAGTTTACTTACTCTCAACGAATTTTAAACTTTGGTCTTTAAAATAACCGTTTCTCTGCGCAGTTTTAATTAGAGCTGTTGTATGAACTTGAGCAAATAGTTCAAACCCCGTATTTGTGGAGCTTTAAATGCTTGGACGGCTAGCTAATACTTAGGTAGTTTAACTTTGAGTTCTTTGTTATTACACTGATATTTATACTATAGTACACAGTATTACCTATATAAATATAGGTTAAACGAAGACCTGATTTTATTTGAAGATTAGAGACAAAATTATGTGCTTGTTTAGAAAATATCAACATTATAGAACCAAAGTGGTTGTCTTAAATCAGGCTCATTACACTGTCTCTACACTTAATGTCATAAAATTTTCTTTTTCCACCTATCAATCGATTGCAATTTAAACACTAAAACACTTTGCGTGGCGTATTATACTTAATGATACACTTTGAAAATAAAATTAATTTATAATATTTAATTAAAGTAAATGGGAAAGTTACTGACGTCCTAAACGGGTAGACCGATGTAGAGACCGATTTAGACAAAATTCTGTTACACACATAATATTTTATCTAAGTATATTTGAATAGGTTCTCGGTTGTTTAATGATTATAGATTCACAACTGGATCCGATCGGTAGGTCTGCAATCGTTGTCCACAACCTTAGTTTTGCTAATCATTTTGTCCAATTATATGTAAAGTTGTCCACTGACAGTAGCATGTGTGGTATGTAAAAATTTATATAGTATTTGCAAGTCATGGCGTTATCCTGTGAAATATAATATAATGTACATATATGCAAAGAAATCCACCTGTACACTATTTACTGACTTAGTTTCTGTTTCAATTTTCCTTGATTAGGTATAAAATCAATGTGTTACTTGCTTATCTTAACATAATTAACTTATGCACATCTTAACTACATAAAGAAAATGTCCTTCCATTATTCAATATTATAATGTTGAGCACTAAATATATAATTAATGTACCTACGTCTGTGAGGATGGGGCAAATTAAAAACAAAAGCAGTTTACGTCCGTTTCAGGCTTCAATCTTACTCTGTGTCAAACAGCACAATCTAAGAAAGTTTCAGTAGTTCAAACGTAGGCACAAGCTTAATAGACAGAGAGTTCCTTTCATGTTGTGTAGTAGGCCTCCCCCAAGGCGAAATAAAGTATATATCTACTAAATGTTAAATTAATTAGCATTGAGATTTATTAAATGTAGAGCAACTCAACAAGGTAGTATGTGGGATCAATATAACCCATCTGGGTAATTGGGATAACCTTTCTATTGGCGCTTACGTTTCACAGCAATAAGTAGGGACGAATGTTGTTTTATAAATGCCGTGAGTGCTTTCAAGATAAAAGTCAAGTAGGCACTGTACCAACATGCCATAGTATAAGATTTAACATGACACCAAGGTATGGCAAATATAACTAACTACTAGCTACAATGAGCCCAGGTAGCTTCGAATCTTTTTTTTATAGACGCACGCCTGTATCCCCGAAGGGGTTTGCAGAGGTGTAATATTACACCCACATTTCGCCATGGATTTAAAGGTCCCATGTAATAGGGAGCGAGCCTATTGCCATCTACAGGGCAGATTATGCAGCGAGCGATAATTAACATTTTTAATATACACATAACTTTGAAAAGTCAGAGGTGTGTGCCCGGGGTACCTGGGGATCGAACCTGAGACCATCGTCTTGGTAGTCCGTTACGTACGCCACTGGCTTTCACCGCTATTACAATAAAATAGCAAGTGGTAGATCAAATAAACTGCTAGAGAGCTACAATTGATTTACGATACAGCATTAATCAAATAGTGTGCCTTATAAATTATAAGTCACTATTTAAGTAGTGTTCCGTGACAAATGCGTAAAGGCTTTCCCTTTACAATATCGGTTTGCTCGACTGTAATCACATGGCTATAATGTTATTTATGAGTAGGTATAATATGAATTGAAAGCGTTTAAGGAATCTTAATTTTATATGTTTATATGGCACTAAGCTAAACGCAAAATGGCTCATTTTTGAGCATATATTTGGTAAGATCTACGGATTGTCAGGAATGTCAGGCTTATAATTGCAATTAGCTGGCCGCGTTGATCAGATTACAAAACGAATGCAGAGGAAGCCGCGAGAGATAGCTAATTGTACAAAACACCTGTATATTAATCGATTGTAATATAACAGGACGAACGACAATTTGAAGCGGCAACATCTTACTCAGACAGATTGCCTAAAAAGTGGACATATAATGAAAGGCTTACTCATTTTAAAATGATTTCATTGGAAAAGCGTAGAACAATGATAGGTCTATTATTTTTATATAAAATACTCCATAATCAAACTGACTGCCGCGAGATACTAGACTGCATAATGTTCAATTTCCCACGTCGTATACCACGTGCGCCAGCTCCTCTGTTAGCCTAGCACTGTCTTTCGAAACGGGGGCACCGTTTCGAAAGACAGTGCTAGGCTACAATTCAGCTATTAGAGCTCTCAATAGATGTTCTGGATCGATTGATGTATTTGCCGTAAGTGTCAATAAATTTCGACACTACCTGATCGAAACAAATGTAAATTCTTTATAAGTTACCCTCAAATCTTCTTTTTTGTGTATAATATCACTGTCTTAAACTTATAGATTTAGTATTTCCTAGCTCTTAAGAATCTAATCGCATGTGGTGTTTACCTTTAATTAGTTGTACAATTAAGTCAAGCTATATATGAACGTAAGATGTGATAAAATTATTGCAACAACTGTTGGTAAACCTAAATAATAAAATAAAAATTACATTGCTAGTCTATCAAACCCCACAATATGTTAGATTTCTAAATAAGGCAAATTATCTTGTGCTCTACAAATTGGTGTTCCGATTCGTGCTCTTTTTTTACATGTTTGTGAAGTTTCTGTGATAAAAGACTTAAGTTTGGATATTACGTATCGTCTTTACACATAAATAATGCCAATATACTACAAATCAGTATAAGTTATACTTAGTTGGAGAATTCGTGTGTAAAAGTTACGAAGTATTGGTTATATTGACCGTGTACCATCTTTGTCTCCATTTCTTTTAAAACTGTAAGTCTATCACAACCCGTACGCAATTACGTGTAATAACCTTGATCGCGATCACTTTATTTGTCGTAAGAGATAAAAGACAGAATTTCATTTTTTGAACTTGAGGGTTAACGTTCATCGACGACGGCGATTTCGATCAGGTTACGTAATCGAAGCCAAGATTTACGTCCGACCTTTATAGAGTTTTACGATCTATTTGGGTCGCTCTGCGGTGTTAAACATCGGTTATACTGATTTGCTGTATTAGCTTCCAACGAAAAATATTTTTATAAAACACTCTGAGGGAAGTTTTCGTGCAGGCATTATGATTTACATCGGTCGCTATAAAAGTTTAAAGCAGCCTTAAATGAAAATAGAGCCATGAACATTCTTTGTAACTTTTTATGTGAAGGTAAAAATGTGCGTTCTTGGCGATTGTTAATTATCGGCGTAAAAGGTATATTAAAGGAAATATTTGCTTTGCCTGTTAGTATAGTGGTAATGTTGGTAACAAACCCTTTCTTCGAGACATTTAAAAATATTATCAAGGTTTTTAATTTGAGTTAATGGTATCGCAACAATCATTTACACCTTCCCATAAAAGTAACATTATGACGAAACAAAGGTGTTAGACATTTTAAAGGTAGAATTCCGTGCATCGCAATCGATCGCAGCCGCGCGCGGCCTACGACTGTCGTCGATCGCTCGCGACAATAGTCAAAGTATGAAAATGTATGGCACCGCTGCCGAGGCCCGCGACTGACGCGCGCGGCCGACGTATGTCGTGAGCCGCGCGCGGCAGTGTCTTAAAATTAGTAGTAATGAAAAAAAGAAACGGAAGATTTGCCGACTATACAATAAAAAAAAATTCAATTTTGTATTATCGTTCCAAACTTCCAACATTTTTTTTCATTAGGTACAATATAATTGCTTTTGAATCAATATTTGCTAGTATCCTTTTTTATAGATAGCGTCGATTGGTACTCTAGTTTCATAATATAGCAACAGCAGCTCGTCATTCTCCTCTTCTTCTTCAAGGATGTCAATTAGCATTTCGACCATGATTTTGACTTCGCTAGACACACGTCTAGAGGGAACTGACGAACAACATCTACTAATTTTAAGACACTGCCGCGCGCGGCTCACGACATTCGTTGGCCGCGCGCGTCAGTCGCGGGCCTCGGCAGCGGTGCCATACATTTTCATACTTTGACTATTGTCGCGAGCGATCGACGACAGTCGTAGGCCGTGCGCGGCTGCGATCGATCGCGATGCACGGAATTCTACCTTAAGCCGGATAAAGGCGTACCTCGATGAAATGCAAAAATACAAGGGGAAAATTCGTCGCAAAAACAATGCGCAACAAAACGGGGCTCACGCCATTTGTTGTCACTAAACTAACAATTTATGCATGGCCCCTAATGGGCTGCTCCATCAAGCTCTGTTTGCCAAGCTTTCTATGAAATTTTATTCGGTAATAGCCCGTGTAGGCTTTCTTCTTTGCCTCAATATCACATTGTCAATATAACCTGTTGTTAAGTGATTTGGGAAGAAAAGTTTCACGTTACCTACCCTTTTTAAGTTAGTCCAAGTTTTAAATATTGTTTTATTTTGTTATACGTCTATTGCATAATTCAGTAGGTATATGTATGTGTAATTTTATTACTATACTTGTTACTGCCAACTTATGGTTTGAGTAATAAGGTAAAAAATGAATATAATATGGTAATGATAAGATTCTATCTGCTTTAACACCAAATTATTAGCTCAACAAAAAATATTTGTTATTGTACTTCTGTCATAAGCATTACTTAGTTGGGTGGGATGACTGATTAATTTAAGTGCCTACCTATTTGTCGTGTGTTGGCATGTTTACTTATGTGTTTAGGTGAGGTCAGTCAAATATACTTAATATTTTTTTTATTCACATTTATATATTATATGATGTAAAAAGACCCCTAACGAAAACTGAAATCCCTTATTGTACCAATCATTATGTTTTTTTTTACTTCGGCACTATACCTGGGAAGTTACTAGTTCAGGAGATATTGAGGCTCAAAGTCACTATACAATTTTTCTAATTAGGTATAAAATCGATGAATTTACCCTGCAAATGTGTTCTATAGATGTCCTATGCACCAATGGATAAGTAGGTATTTCGACCATTGCACGCGTGCATTTTTAATTGTAGCTTAATAAATGTGTCAACTAAAAAAAAAGTTCGTTTCCCAGGTATTATTTTTGCGTAGTATGACATAGCATGATGTCCAAACTAGTAGACTTCGGTTTGGTGATGGGTCTTATGACACCTTGTTTAATTCTACAAGTTACTGCAGGCTACCGTTAATAATATGACATCTAATTAAAAGTAGTAATCCAATCAAATGATTATCTCGTACCTACATAATCGACTATTAGAAAATTGACTATAATTATAGTTGCATAAGAGGAAGTGTCAACAAGATTATCATTATAACTAGTATTGTTGCTATTGTGAGACGTACATACACCAACAGAGTGACATTCATATTACACATGCATATCCACTCCGAACCACTCACACATGTACCTATACGTACGTGAATAATTCCATTGTAGGTATGTATTATTTGGTATTTCACACTTATTAACTTAAAATATGCAAAGCTGACAACTTTGTATACATATTAGCATGGCATGTTCACAATACGATTGAATGTTTAAAAAATGCACTATGAATTTGACTATCATGGGAATCATTTTAAAAACGAATTAGTTATGTCAATAAGATCCGGTCATCGTTACCGGTATTACCGGCCTTACAGCCGGTCCCAATATTTGTCTTAATTAGTATAGATAAAATCCTCCTAAAATCCCTACAAGGAAATGTTCGTTGTCATGAAATGAACAAAAAAACCCGAATATAAAATATGTTATTCGTCATTTATCCTTGTGAAAATACGCCTATATTTGTACTTGATGTACTGTGTTGAACAAAGTGTCTTCACTGCGGGGTTTATTAACCTCATTCATTGCCACATCATGAGTAATGCAGTACCTATTACTACCTATCTACATCGTGGTGAATGCCTCAGGGAATTTCCCTAATAACTGTGATGATATTTTGCGTAACACTCATGAAACCTTTTGTTTTTTTATTTGGTTGGGACTACAGCCATTGTCTACTGATCTGTCTGCTTGATAACGAAACCCGTTTGTGGTTTGTATTAAAACAATATTCTTATGTTTCGTCTTTGACTTTTTGTCGCATCGACAGTGATGGCTCTTGATTTATTAATACCTACATGAAGTTTCAAGCAAGTAAATATTAAGCGAATTATGTAAAACAATAAGTAAATTCTCCGAAACACATACATTTGTACGAAAACTAATCCAGTTTATGATATAAGTATGTGATTTTTATGCTTTATGACCGCTCGCCATATCTGTATAAAATTAACATCAACCTTGTAGCGTCACATTGTATTAAACGTACCTATACAATATGTGTCGCTCATATAGTTTGGATAGGGTTAAGATAGGAATGAGAAAAGAAACAAGATTTCATAGCCTTTATTGGAAAAATGTCTAATCGCACGTTCCAACGTGCGATTAGACATTTTTGAGAGCCATTATTTTACAATTGTAGTGAAAATTAAACTATAAAGCGCAGTGAACAAACACAATTCTTCATTTACGTTACATACACGTTTTCATTCACGAAAAATAAGGCCAAGAACAACTATTATTGTAGGAGCGAAATAAAATAATGCATCTGCGTGGTACCTACCTTATTTAGTCGCTGATATATTCAAAATTGATTTAATCATCATAACAAAGAATACATTTTTGACATAAACATAACATAACACATAATATCAGAAATTTGACTGAAAATCATATCTAAGGCGATTAAAGCAGAAAACCTCCATAACAAATCCATTCACACTACCGGACTAGATTTTTAAAATTTTAGCATAGGTGGAACGTGTCTATGCCTCGACAACAAATATGTGTCTCTGTACGTGAAGTCGAAGCTAACTGCCCTATTACGTGTCTGTTGCAGCATGGCTACACCTCGTAATCGACATAAAGTTCTGTAGTCCAACGGAGAAGCATATAACCATGTTTTAAAATTTGACTTACGGCGTTGGAGAATAACAGAGGTAGTCAATTATAGCGAGTATGATATAGCGAAAGTTAAAAATCCAAGTATATATATTACTTTGTTTTAAACTTTTCCATTAATTAGACATAGTTCGCTAATTTGCCTGGAATTTCGCTCACAGTGGAAAGTACGCTCGTAGTAGTTACCTGCAAAGTTTTAGAACATTTTATTAATACCTTTTACCTTATAACATGACCAAAGGGTGGCAATGAACTAAATATAAAACCAATAGTTTTACTGTGGTTTTACTGTGACGGTATGTATCCAACGTCAAAGAGATGTACAATACTTATATATACTTATTCGTACCATTATCAGTTACCGAAAAAATGCATGTTATCTAATATCAGTATACCCTACTTGTTCACAATACATAAGCAACATCGCTGAATATTGTAATGGTGTTCCTCGCTACACCAAATTAAATAATAATATATAGTCCTTAGGTCGCATACTTGTTTCCACATGTGTTTGTCTTATCGCTACGATGGCGCCAACGTTATGCAATTAGTAAACTCATAAATCCCAAGAGTTTGACAAATTTATAAGAGGTATGTGACAGGCATATAAGTAAAGAAATAGCCATGAAATGTGAGAAAATATTGGCACTGTAGTGTTCACAGGCGGTGTAGTTGAGGATCATAAAAAAGGGAACAACCACAAGAAACGTACCCTATCAGGTAGTAAGAGGTCAGGGGCGTTGCCTTGGGGGTGTTTGACTGGACAGTCGATCTTAGGAGGCGGGGCCAGTCGGGTCCCAGGACAGCGTGACGTGGTAGTGGTGGTGTTGGATGAGACAGTCAATGTTGGGACGCGGAACCGGGCGGATCTCGGACAGTCAGTCTTAGGACGCGGAAGAGGCCAGTTCACGGGAACGCTTTAGCGTGGTGTTTCAGACAGTTGGTCTTTTGGCGCGAGAGAGATCGGACCTGGCCTAGCGCGTAAGAGGTTCGGTGTTGGTCGATAATTAGTGCTTAGTGATATCGAAGAACAAGGCGAGCGGCTTCAAGAGAAGGTGATCAGCACAGGGCAAGGGGTAAGTTTGGCAGTGACGCAGCTAATAGTCCGGTGAGTGTCTGTTATTCACTTTACTGTAATTTATTGCATGAACTGTATAACATTAATAACTCTGTTGTGTATCTATGTCTATATCACACCATATATATATATACCAGGCTGACTAAAATATAAAGTTCTCTATGAGATATTGTACATAGTTATATTATCAATAACCGCGTGTACCATTAGTAGTGGTTCGTACCTTGTTGATGATGGATGTAAAGACGAGCGATGTATGATGGGAGTCTCCGTATTTGCGATCAGGTGGTAGAATGCAGGACTTTCACAATCGCTGTCTAAACCTGCGTACAGGCCAGTACATAGCAGCTGGCAAGGTTTTAAAGAGCGAAAGAAGAGCCACCTGTCGGTCACGCGGTAGCAGTAAGACCTAATGCGGCTAACCTAGCGGCGATTGTAACGAGAGCTTCCCCGCAAACTATGCGCGATGGCTTAATACGTTTTAATTGACTATGTTTGTATGGGCTTCAATGTTGTGACTTGCGGCAAGGAGGCGTTTTGTGACATCAGTTCTGAGACTGTTACTGTACGTTCAATACTATACACTGGATATCGCTGAAATACTCGGCGCCGATAATACTATATGACTAATATACCTGGATCATGTTCTCCGTCTCCCTGGAGCTGCCGTCTCTGAGATACGCTGCCTTGTACTCAAGTACCAGTATGTGAAGCATGAATATATGGAGAGTGATTTTGTGATGACGAACCAATACTAATGTATCGCTGTCTTTAGTATTTTGATGACCACTTTCATTCAATTATAAGCGTTTACGTTTGGTAAATGCTGTCAGTAGAGGAATATAGAGGAAGGGACGAATTCCATAGTTCCTGCGCGGGCGTAGGGGCGCGGGAACCCTGGCCACAAATTACTTGGCGGGGCCAGGCTGAAATTGATATTTTAGACCCAGTTAGTAAGAAAACTAAAATTTTAATCAGCCTGGGGTCTATAGGATTCCGTTACAATATTCGTCCTAACAAACACAAGAGACAACACATTGGAGAGTTTGGAATGCGTTGAATAGAATTCTTCCACTTTCTTTATTGGTTCCTGTCGTTCCGCCTTCTATACGTTCCCGGTTCGGACACTATTGAAAATTCCTTGTTATCTACACTTACAAGCAATAACAGTTAGTGTATAGCCTCCTATATTTTGAGAAAATTACTTATTGTCTTGGTGCCTTGCCTTGGTATTGGGATATGGTACGCTACAAATGCTTGTGAATGGATAGTAAATGTTAAATTAGACAAGTGCCATACAGTAGTCTTAAGCTAAGCAAATTGTTCTCGATTTATTGGCCTGTAAATAGTTATTGCTTGTTACAATGTTATGATCTCTCATACAACAGCATACTGATGCAAGTATTACCCTGGATACTTACTGATAATCTCAGGGAACCAGATCAACTCTATTTCATTGTTATCATTTCTATGTTAATTTGAAAATTAACATAGCCTAAGGCTCCGCCCACGTGAATTGTACATGTAAACTTTCCTCAGTAATCAGTGTAATCACTATTGGTGTAAATCGTACCAAAATCCGTACTGAAGTTTTCGAGTTTGTCCCGTTCATTTCGTCAGGTCAAAAGAGAACTTCATTTTAAAATATGTATAGATAATATTGTATTACTTTGGTTCTTAGTTCGTTGACTATTACAGCAAATTATCAATGCGCCTTACGATGAGGTCACACACAGTTATTTTTCTATTTCAAAAAGTCAAATAAACCTCATAACTTACAATGTTACTAATGGCGTCATTTTCATAGCATGACATAATATTTTCACGTTCGCCTCACGTCTGAGATAAAACATAGTAGTATTCAAGAAGTAATCACATATCCGGTGAATTAAAGTACCGCCCTCGTTATGCAAAGAATTATTAGTTTCAAATGGCTAGGTAATGGTTATAGTACCAACCATACGAATTCGAATTAAGTCTGAATAGTTGCAGTGACATAATTGCAATGGTCCTCACATTTTTATTAATAAACTCGTATATCAATTTAAGTCACGATTGTTAATATTGCCGTTGGTCAAACCAAATTGTTAAGATAAATCTTAAAGCATAAGTATGACATAATCTTAAGTAACTTATGTCTTGTTATTACCTAAATGTAACGCTTTACTACATTATAAGTGACGCTTGTAAACTAGCTTTCATAAACATTATTACACAGCATTTTTTAAATAAGTATGTAAGTTTAAGTCTTAACATAACATAATAGATTGGTCAAAAATGGGTTTTGTATTTTAAACGGTATTTGTCACACAATCACACTAATAGACATGTTTCAAAATAGCACCACCGAGTCGGTCTGATTTGGCACACTGCTGAAACCACCGAACGAAAACTAGTTCCATTCATTAGTCAAAGTTTCACGAAGTCACCAGTTCACTCTAATTTATCAAACGACACACACACATTGTAGTCCCGATATAGGCCAAACAGAACTTGATCAGTATGCTGCCGTCCCGTCCAAAACTTAGACATTGGACGTAGGTTGACGGGCTACGAAACTGGCCAGAATTCCTGTATTGTTTTAGCTTTGGCAACCCCTGGGGATGGCCTGGCTTATTGTGTGTTCGACGTAGCTGGATCATTGGACAGGCCCACTCGATTAGTTTGTGAGCTCTATGAATAGCGAAGTTTCGTGAGGCATATTGGTGTTTTGACAATTTGCCTTGCGAACGTGTTGGCTTCACTTTTGAATAATTTCGTTGAAATTACATTTTAACGGCATGTTTCAGTTAAGTTCACTACTATATTTATTGATTGAAATAAGATATTTGTTAAAAATTTGGCTGTAAATATACCTACGTTATTCTGTCGTTAAAGTTATTGAATATACATATTTTACGTTAGGGTTAAATTGCTACATGACTTTTTATCTTTGTGGGAATCGGCTTCAGAAAGCTTGTACGAGTATAATAGATAGTAGGCGCGCTACAAACTTCCCATGGTTTCGTAGAACATTGCGATAAACAGAATAAATTGTTCTCCCATTAACTACATGCACTATTAGATAGCTATAGTCGAACTTGTTATCATCATTATTACCATGACAGGCATAGAATGCGCTTATATTATCTTCAATACCGACAAAAAGATTTATCACTTAATTGTCGTGGTAACTTATGACGAATAATCGATGAGAATAAAGACAAGCTTAGCTAATTGTAAACATATAGGTGCAAACGATAAATATGTAATGCCCAAAAACATTATACGCAATCATTTCATTTTTATTTGGTTGTCATTTAATGTTACTGGCAGCCCTCATATCAGCAATGCTGAACAAAGGCCTTCCCTGTCAACCTGGTTTTATTAGTTTCATCTATCTCGCCGTTCTATGCGCAACGAAAAATATTAACTTTTTGGTTGTTTTGGCCAAACAACAAAAAAGCGCACCCAGAACTCTCCTCTGTTTTGAAAGCCACGAGTACTTTCGAATGCAAGTGTGAATTCCAGTAATATTAACGTTCCCCACAAAGTTTTGTTAGCCTAAGCAGCTTATGCTCTGCAAGTATCATTATAACTACTCATTTGCAAAATAGGTCATGCTCCACTTAAAATTCTAGTCTTCCCAACCGGAATAGTTAGCAGCTAATACCAGCCACACAAGGCTGGACTGTAATAAGTTGTTTAAAAAATACGCCACTGGAATGAAGCGGAATAAATTATTGACGATGGTATTCCCATCTCGTCACGTGTCTTAAGTAATTTGTCAGTAATTGGATCACGTAATTAGTATCCTAGGGTCTTAAATAGAGAGAAAAAATACAAATGAAGCAGGCTCGTTGATAATAAGTAGGTTGGTTTTGTATTTCTCGACAGGATCTTTTGTTACATTGCTTGCTTTACATAATAACGTATAATGGCCCATTTTATAGTCGTATACATTATAATGAGCTGGCAATGGACGCTGTGATGTTTCTGTCTTTTTTAATTGGAAGCTAATAATATATTCTTTTGAAAGGACTGTGAGTGCTGCCCGTATAGACAAGCGATGGAGAATAGCGTGGCTGTGCAAAAGTTATTAGATGAGTGCCTATATATTGTAGAATAGGGTCTCTCCAGCGGTTCTGGTTATAACGTAAAGTACCTACCTTCTGCCACATTTGATTTGAAGATCCGATACCTTCATATATCTTTATTGAAGTATTTGCAAATTCTTTCGTTATTGGTGATATTTTAAACGAGGCCTCGGAATATGAAAACGGTCACGTTTTTGCCTTACGAAATCTTTGTAACAAAATATACGGTTCTGTATAAATTTCAATGCCACTATCGTGATTTAAGACATCAAGTTTGCATTGTAAGTGAAAGTTGTTTGATTTATTATTATTATATTCTTAGTATTAAGGTTGTCTGTGACCTAACAAGCACGAAGTATATAATTATTAAAATTACGAAGGTTAGATTGCAGCCGATTTTCAAAACTCGATACTTAATCATCTTTCTAAAGTCTAAAAGCTGACCTTGATGAAATAAGACTCGATTAAAATATGGGCGGCTGTAAACAAATATTTTTTAATTTATTGTTCGCAACATAGCTACTTGCAGTTTGCGCTTATGCTATCAATTGATCGTTAGCATCTAGTCAGATAAATTGTTCCTTATGTATTGTTTTCATCCACCTTCGTGCACATAACTCTATTCTAACCTACCCTATATAGTACGAGATCCCGAGACAAATGAGTAAATTAGTAAAAAGAAAAAAATATATATAACTCATCAAATGGAAAGTATGATTTAAATTTTTTTCTTCTTTTAGATATTTTAATATGATAAATTGGCCACAAATGAGGAGAGTTTATTGGTAAATTAATGTCATACTAAGTAATTTGAAAAAAAAATGGCTATGTCATAAGCTTCTATTTCACGTAGGTACTTATTATGCTCTATTATTTTCGAGACGCAAAAAAAGGTCACCCAGTATCGAAATCATACCTGTTTATACCTGGCTGCGAAGAGGTGCCGCCAAGTGACAAACGGCAACCGTGATTTTTCAGAATCTTTATATATATTGCCGTGATGTAGACGATATTTTATTTAAAAAACAAGTGAACAAAACTTTTTCCCAAATAACAATTACAAAAAAAATTGTTCAAACATACTTGCGGCCACATTTTAATAGGCAACCTAGTAAATATATATTCTCCTAATCATAAATTTATATAAAAATTTGGTTGTTAGCGAAAACTCGATGAGTGCACTAATTTGTCGCGGGATCTTAGACTGATACATACAAGTGGATGGCTAATATTGTTTTATGAAAAACTAATTTGTAGGCACAGTTTATTTTAATCCACCGAATTACTTTTCTGTACTTGACTGGTAGGCACAGGTAAACTGCTTACAAACCTAATGGGGGCCATTTAAGAGTAATTACTTAAGTTTTTAAACAAACCTACTTGTATAAAAGTCGGCCAACGATATAAAAGGACAGTTTGTTACGTAATCTAATCACAAGCGACTGCCCAAAACTCGTTTTACTTAGAAAGTAGACCACTTTATTAAGTTTGACATGAACCAATTTTAATATTAAAACACTGTTTGCTTGACACTGGTTTCGCCGCATATTCGCTAGTTTCAATGCCAAATTGTGTATTACTGTTAGATCGGTATTTATTGCTTCTGAGAAAAGATATAATAGTACATGTCTATTAATACACGCCAAAAGTATTCAGTAGGTCCCTTGGAAAAGAAAGCTAACATACCTACCTAGGTATGTACTAGGTGCTCTTTCCAGTCCATCAGAATTTGTACGTAGATACTTATATATCACTAAGTGTTCTTCGCAGTTTCTCTCGTATTATTTTCTGTGTCTTGACTATGGCGTCACCTACCAGGTCTTATTGGGAATCTTTAACAATCTGGTTCCAAAATATCCAAAATTTCCTCAATGTAAACTCTGCCTTTTACACATTATTCACACGATATGTACTATTGGTACATGTATTAATCTAACAATCTATATCCCTACTGAAGGATTAGACGTGGGTGTTTCAGACATGAAATTTTAGGCCCAATATCTGGATAATTTATTGTATTTGCCGTTAGCGATAATTTCAATATTATGATCACGAATTTGACCTCAAGATCAAGGCCAACCACTCCGGAATATAACCGAACTTTAGTTAGATACCCCAAGCTTTTCCCGGAAAACCTGAATACGGCTCAACAATTTATTCCAAGATCACACAATTTCGTTCCGGGCTTAAGTTTAAGCCACCATATTAACGAGACAGGCAAAGTTCTTCATTGATCATAAGCGCCGACATTACCTTGATACTTGATACTTGATGGCACGGGCTGTTTCCGCAACTCCACGTCTTGGCGGGTATTTTGCGTGCGGGTGGGAATGGTGTCGTCATTCCAGCCACCCCAGCTCTTCGAGGAAGGCCAGCAGACTCTTGATGTGGCCCACTGCTTCTCTCAGGGTGCTGTGTCTTGTCAGGTACTGCTGCCTGTACTGTGCGACCTCAGGGCAGTCGAGGAGCAGGTGGGCTGCCGTCTCGTCTGCTGCCTTACAGGCCCTGCACAGCGGGCTGTCGGTGATACCTATAGTAAATAGGTGTTTATTAAGGAATCCGTGTCCTGTGTAGGCGGCCGTGACTGTCCGCAGTTGTTGTTTGGACAGCCGGAGGATTTGTTTAGCTATCTTACCGTCTACTGTGGGAAGAGCCTCCGTGGCCTGCCTACATGTTTCAATACCAATCCAGGACTGGTTGTGTTGGGTCCTGGTCCTATTTCTTACCAGGTTGCGATAAAATCCAGAAGGGAGGGGAATAATGGGCGCGGGTCCCACCACCTCTAAAGTGGCCCCTCTTCTGGCAAGTACGTCGGCTGCGTCATTCCCTCTAGAGCCACTGTGGCCCTTGATCCATTGCAGTGTTAATTTGTTTTGTTTACCTACCTCTGTTAGTTTCTGGTGGCATTCAAGCCTGAGCGCCGAGGTGATAGTATGGCTTTTGAGGGCTGAGAGGACTGCCTTACTATCTGAGAGGATCCTAATGGATCGTTCCCTTACCTCACGTGCCATGATTGCTGTGGCAGCTAGGATTATGCCAAAACATTCGGCCTGGTAGACCGTGTTGTAGGCTCCCAGCGGTGCTGCGATGTTGATATTTAGGTCCTCGGAGAATACTCCTGAACCCGTACCTGTATCCGTCTTAGACCCATCTGCGAAGATCGTGAGCTCGTTGTGATTAACCGCTCCTTCGTGTAGATCCTCGTACAGTTGGATTTTGTATTTCTTGTCGAACACAAATTGTTTCGGTGTTTGGTCCCCAATGGCTTGTGTGAGAGGAACTTCTTTAAAGAGTTTATTTAAGTTGCTAGTGTGCGGTGTGTTGGTGTCTTTAGAGCTTCAGAGCTCTTAGCCGGACCGCCGACATCGTTGCTTCTTGTTGTATAAACAGGTGCAATGGGGGCAGGTCCAGCAACACTTCGAGTGCCGCTGTAGGTGTAGTTTTCATGCAGCCCGTGGCCGCTAGGCATGCAAGTCTTTGAAGCTTTTGAAGCTTGTTGGCGGCCGTTGTTAGGTTGGTCCGAGGCCACCACACTACTGCGCCGTAGCTTATCATCGGACGTATTATTGTCTTATAGAGCCATAAGACAATTTTGGGGGATAGGCCCCAGCGTTTGCCTATCATCTTCTTGCACTGCCAGAAGACAATGCTTGCTTTGTTGAGCTTATTTTCCATGTGGCTGTTCCATGTCAATTTGCTGTAGAGAATGACACCCAGGTACTTGACCTCGGTAGACAGCTTAAGCTCTGTGTTAAATAACCTGGGCAGTCGGTAAGTGCCCAGCGCGCGTTTGTGTGTGAACATAACTAGTTCGGTCTTGGTCGGGTTTACAGATAATTCGTACTCATTACACCACCACTCTACTATGCGTAGCGCTTTTTGGGTTAGGTCGTACACTGTACTGGTTACCTTACCTGAGGTGAGTATGGTTAGATCATCTGCATAACCTATTGTGTAGAAGTCTCTCGCATTGAGTTTGTCTATGAGTTCATTGATGACTAGGTTCCACAATAGCGGGGAGAGTACACCTCCCTGCGGGCACCCTTTAGTTATCAAGGCTGTCTGAGTGTCGCCGTGTAGGCGCACTACCCTTTTGCTGAGCATGTTTTGGATCCACTGTATGAGCATCTGATCCACACCATGTCTGGCTAGGGCGTTGCTTATGCTGGAGAAGTTTGTCTTGACGAAGGCTTCTTCTATGTCGATGAAGGTGCCCAGGCAGATGCTTTTTTGTTGTATAGCAGCTTCTATCTGGTTCACGACCTGATGTAAGGCCGATTCCGTCGATTTCCCTGAGCTGTATGCATGTTGGTTGGCATGTAGGGGTAAGTGCTTAAGAGCCCCACTTCTTAGTTCCCTCTCGCAAAGCCTTTCCAAGGCTTTAAGCATGAAGGAGGTGAGGCTTATTGGTCTAAAGGACTTTGCATGGGTATAGTCTGTTTTGCCTGGTTTTGGTATGAAGATTAGTTTGACTTCCCTCCATTTCTTCGGTACATATCTGAGGGCCAGGCTAGCCCTCATGATTGCCAGGAGTCTTTTAAGGACAGGTTCACCTCCCCATTGTAGTAACCCTGGGAAGATGCCGTCCAGTCCGGCTGCTTTGAAGGGATGGAAGCTATCGATGGCCCATCGGAGTTTTTCTTCTGTGACCACGTTGTTTGCGTGTCTCCATTCGTGTTCGGTCGCCACTGTTGGTGTATCGTGCCATGTTATTACCGGGGTGAGGACGCAGCCTGGGAAATGTGTTTCGAGTAGGACGCGTCTTGTCTCCTCCTCCGATGTGGTGTATGTGTCATCCGGTTTACGGAGAGTACCTGGTGCAACTGTTGGTTGCTGAGCCAGTAGTTTCCTTACCCGCTTTGCTTGTTGGCAGGATTCAATGCTCCCACAGAATTTCCTCCATCGCATGGTGCGTCTGAATCTGAGGAATTTCCTGTAGTCTGATTTGGCCGCTTTATAAGCGTCCCAATCAGCGTCCGCGCTTGTGTTCATTGCCCTATTTAGAGCCTTTCTTACCTTCTTGCGCTTGCGTTCAAGCTCAGCGCCCCACCAGGGTTGTTTCCCCGGGGTTGAAGGCGGAGTGGTTTCCGGGCAAGCTGCATGGTAGCTGTCTAGCATCGACTGCGTCAGTGTGCATACCTGCTCGTCGATCTGTTCAGTGTCACCCAGTACCGTCGGCGTAGCGGTAAGGGTAAGTTTATCTCTAAGTAATAGGACATACTTTGATTTGTCCGTGTTGTGTGGTTTCCTGCGGGGCTGTGTGGGCTGTATATCGACTTTCATGGAGAAGCTGATCCATCTGTGGTCTGAGCATGATGCCTCCTTTGAGACGTGCCATCCCTTGATGCGTTCAGCCGCTCCTTCTGTTGCGAGAGTTAAGTCGATAATTGTCTGACTACGTTTTGTGACGAAGGTGGGCTCCGTACCTGCGTTTAATAGGGTAAGATAAGTGGTGAATAGGTATTCAACCAGTGACTTACCTCTGTTATTGTTGCAGTCCATGCCCCACATTTGGTGGTGGGCATTGGAGTCCGTCCCTATTACGACCTCCGTATTGGTTCTCTCGCACTGGTTAACCAGACGCGTGAGGTCGAACGGAGGCGGGTCTTCAGCCTCGGGCATGTAAACCGATGCGAAAACGACCGCTATACTCCTTGGCTGCTGTATTATTTCAATTTGTATCGCTGTGATGTCTCTGGAACAGAACTCCATTAAAGCTTGGGCTCTGATGTTTTTAGTTGTAAGTATACAGGTTTTTGGATGTGTGTGGTCAGTAGAAGAGTAAATCTTACCTCCCAGGCTGGAGAAGCTTCTAATGAGGCCACCCCTTATCCAAGGTTCCTGGATGAGCACGATGGCTGAATGTTGGACCTCCATCCATTTGCGCAGTTGCGCAGTGGCCGTTTGGCTATGATGGAGGTTGATTTGCAGGCAGCTGACGTCACTAGGCAGAGGGTTCATCTGTGGGTGATGTCCCCTCCTCCCCGACCTTCAGCTGCGTTAGGTCCGCCAGGATGTCGCCGGCCCCCACCCCGTCGTCCCGCCGCACCGGACTCAGGAGCAGACTCTCATCTTCCGAGTTACCCTCGGCTGACGGGCCAGTCCCCAAGCCAGATGCGGCCGGCTCTGACGGGCCGGGTTCCGCGGAACACGCTGGCTGGGTGTCTGATGCTTGATGTGGTTGTGTGGAGTTGTCGCATTCCGGAGGATGATCGACATACTTGCCTGTTGAGTCCCGGAACCGGACGTAGACTGCACCCAGCCCCAACGCGAGGCGGCGCTCGTTCTGCACCAGGACCGGGACTTTTTCCTCCGGGACGCCCACGACCAGGAAGCACCCACCTGACTGTCTTTCCGTGTGCAGCAGCGACCATTTGTCGACCGCCAACCAGGGGTTCTGGAACTCCAGAGCCCGACCCACGTCGCGCACGTCGTCCCAGACTCCCTGTTCGTTGGGAACGACAATGCCGCACCGCACTCTCTTCGGGGCCTCTTCCTGGCCCCTGACCTCCAGTTCGAAGCCCGGTGGTGGGACCAGGAGAGAGACCGCCTCCGTCAGCCAGGTACGCGTTGCCTCGTCGGCGCACCAGAGTTTGAGGACCCCGTCCGCGTACATGGGTTTCCCGGTGAACGCAGGAGCGGGGCGTTTGGGGGTTTTAGTCGACCAGGCGTCACTTAGGATCTTCCTTGGAATCTCCGTGAGTATCCGGTCCACGAACTCCTTCGGCAAGTTCCCTGTGCGTTTGCATGTTACTGCAACGCCCAGGGACGCCTTGGAGGCCTGTGCGTAGGACTTACCTTGTGTCCTGGAGGAGTCGAGGCGGGGCTTCTTGTGCTCCCCTCGAGGCGAGCTGGTCTCGTTGAGAGCACGTTTGGCCTCACCTCTTTCCTTGTTTCCGGCAGTTTTGCCTGCCGTGTTTCCCGGTGGTGCTGGGGCTGGATGCCGTCCAGGGTGGCCAGCCCGCCGCTTGCGGCAGGCGGCTTCCCTTGTACTGCCTCCGGCCTTCGTGCACCCCCCACTGCTGAGCGCGGGCTGCGCGCTGGTCACATTACTGGGACCTGCGACAGCGGCCTGCTCCGCTGTTTTTGTAGAGGCAGCACCGGCGGCAGCAGCGGTTTGTGCAGCCTTACGCCTTATTGCCAGGCGCTGCCTCTTGTTTTTATTCGCCCTCTTCTTCTTCGCAGAGCTGGTAGCAGCTGGGCCACTCGGTTGTGTGGTGGGCGGGTGTCGAACAGGACCGGTGGTCTTGCCCTTACCCTTGCCCTTGTGGTGACTCACCACTTGCCAGCCCGCGAAGGAGGAGTCGTCTTCCCGCTTTATCTCAAATGGGCTGACGATTGTAAGGACGGGACCAGTACTAGCGTTAGCCAGCGCTGAAGTCACGTCCTTGGGGGATGGTGTGACACCTGCAGCCGGGGCCACGGCGTCGACCATCTGTATGGTTGTGGTTGTGGCGGCGGGAACAGCTTTCGCCGCCCCGTTGCGGTTGGGGTAATAAGTGGGATTTCGGTATCCATGCAAGTTTACTAAGACTTCATCCCTCTGGCTTCCCATCATCCATGGAGCCCGCATTTGGGAACGTCATACCGGACGTTAGGATTACCAGAGGGATATAGGAACGCGGGGCTGGTTTACAGCACGACTTCGGGCGCCCGCTCGGGTTAACGGCCTGAGCCGAGTTACCAACTCTAGCCGTCATCCTTCGCTTGCGCCCTCCGTATAGCCTTCACCTACCACATCAACAGCCGAAATAAATTCCAACTGCTGATGTGGACCCTACGTCCCTAGCCTATGGCCCTCTGACGGGACACGGTGGCCATTTCCCCCGCTGCGGCTCACAGCGGGGGCTACCGTTTAGCGTGAAATCGGGACCAAAGAGGGCGTGTTGCCTCACGGTCACATTACCGCCAGCGCTGCTCGGCTCAACCCCCCAGGACTCCGTCATCCCCGCGTACGGCGTACGACTGCGCAGGTCCTAGCGCAGGTGGTCAACTTCTCTTACCCGTGACTTTTTACTACGAGCCCGCGCCCACCCGACCACGCGGGGGCGTGGTGAAGAGATGTGTTCCTGGATGTGGATGTGTGCGCGCATGTGTGTACGTGTGTGTGTGTGCGTGTGTAAAGTGCCTGTTGTTTGTGTTTCGGCTGGAGGTTTTGGTTGCACCCATTTCTGAAGGAACTGGACCAAGACCGACATTACCTTACGCCTACGTAATATTACGCGGCCAAAGTGAAAATTATGTGTATTTCCTTCGTATGCTTAGAAAAACGCGCCTACTAACAAACAAGTGTAATCTTTACAGCATTAGGCTTCTAGAAGGAAGTAATTTGGCTCGCAAATGTTTTCTTTTTTTGCGGTCGCGTTTTATGAAGTAAGGGTGATGTGATATTTATTATACGAGCTTTTTACGAGCACATGGGATGTAACAGCGGTATTGAGCAAGATTGGTTCTATGTTTATTACTTCTTACCATAGAATGTCTGCGCCTCAGGGCAAAATTGATAGTTTCTCGACGCTGCTAAAGTAGTGTTGATATAGTGCATACACGTGGTCCAGTTTTAGAGGTCAACTTGAGTCGTAGTATAAGCCAAGTCAATAAATTTTGTACGGCCTTGTCTACTGAAATATATAACAGTTTCATCGCAACCTTAAAAATAGCCGGATTATATCTAGCTAACAATTGTGTAAAATACCTATTTCCCATTTTATTTTTACTCGTACTATCAGTTTCAACTGTGCTGTTGAAAGAATATTCTATTTTGTAGACAGAGTATTTCGGCCAGGCTTTTGATCGTTAAAGTGTTCTTCACGCGAAGAGCCTTTTAATATCGATTTATAACCAGTTATATTGTGCAAAACAAGATACAACTTATCTCTATATTATACATTGCTAATTATATTAATACTCACTAGCAGACAAGTGACATATTATTATATTACATACATTTATAAGGTCATACTAGAATAATCAATTCTCGCATCAAACATTCTGAAGATAGATCCACAGGTAAGAAATAACATTTGTAGGTACTTATTACATTACTTCTTAAAGGATTAGTCGTCACAGTCTGGTTAATTGGGTAACAGTAATTGTGTCTAGACGATGACGTATGGGCCATAACAATAGCTTGTAAGTAATCCATCAAAATGAACGTAATATATCAAGACAAGCTGTTATAAGTTACTATGTATATGTTTTACTGCTTCGTAGGCCCGGCAGCATAAGTTATGTGAGCATAACTGTATTATATTTTTATGCTTGGGAAGAGCTGTGCTACTGAATTTATCTCTAAAGAAGATTGACCTAAGTTAAGCTGAGTAATATCAGTGGGTACGTAAAAGAGTAACAAGGAAGTGATAGCCTGGTAGAAAGAGGAGAGAAGAAACAAACAAACTGCTACGCCGAAGTATTCTGCTTGAAAGCACTGGCTTTTTGAAGTCTTGTGTGTAGCTATTTAATTCTTAAATATAACTAGTTAAGTGACGAAGGAAAACATTAAAAGGACACCTGCACGTTTACAGACATGGAGTAACAAACAATTACAATTGAATAAGCTCATACTTACGGCAAGTCGGTGATGTACGTCGTGGTCTCGTACCCGAGACCCCCGGCAGCTCTTGTCTGAGCTATCGCTACTCTGATGAGTAAATATTAATAAATTAGCTCGCAAAGGGTTGTATAACAAACTGGTAATGAAAGTAAACGTTACGTTGGAATCACTGGCTAAAGTTACGCGAAACAAGCTTACTTTAAACGAATATTTCATGATTACGGTATAATTATGCGTTTACTTAGAAGTATACGACAAAGGGAGTGGGCCAACGATATGATTAACATATTAATAGTACATTATGCTTTAGATGCGAGGGAAATGTGTCAATCGAACGTGTGCGAGGTATTTTCCGAGACCTAAATAGAGCAGAGTGGGATGAACCTTTGGCAGTGAACGTAATGAAATTACGCTTTTGATAACATTGAGCTTTTCATTACATGAGATAATAATAATAATATTCTACCACATTCACACAACACCATCTAGTCCCAAACTAAGCAGAAGTTTGTACTATGGGTACTAGATAATGGATAAACATACATATATACTTTTTTTTTGCAAATACATACTTATTATACATAGAAACACCCAGACCAAGACAAACACCCATGTTCATGCACACAAATGTTTGACTTGAGCGGGAATCGAACCCGCGACCTTCGGCGTAGCAGTCGCTTACACTCCCGCTGCGCCAACCGGTCGTCAGATGCATCTATACAGGACGGTGCGAACTTAATTGAATGGTATTTCAGAGAACCTATTTTCGGTAGTTCAGCTTAGGATGATACCTATTTATTTGCCAAAATGATATGACGTTTCTTTAATAATCAACTTCTTACCTATAACCATAGCATTCAAATATAATTTACAACAATATACCAAATACTTAAAATGAACAGAGTTAAAGATCGAAAAATTGTACCTACTTCTTAATTATTGTAAGAGTCTTTGGTGCTTTGTTTATAATCAGATCAGATTGTGAAGCACTTTTGATGGTTAAAACCTTCTGTGTCCACTTCTTCTTAGTCGATTTCTTTTCAAATATTTATTCTAAATGAGAAACGTAGAACAAGTAAGAAACGGTTCTACATTAAACTTGCTCAGATATTAAAGTACAATTAATATAAAGTGATTTTAGTCGGCCAGAATAACTGTATTCTATGTGTACCAGCAGAAATACTTTTAAGCGTCTGTTAATAAGATAAGGTCACTTACTTTGAAAGTGCCGACAAGTATTTTAGTAGCACATAAGACCTACAAAACGTACATAATTATCTAAATTAGGCAAAAGCTCTTAGATAATATGAGTACAAGTAATTAAAGAGCAACGAGGTTCTTAAAATTGGACTCGACGTAAAAATCACAACAAAGATTTTTAATTCTCAACGAATTCCGCTTAAGAAAATATAAGTAAAAGAGAATGCCTAAATGTGAATAAGCAAGACTGGGAATCTAAAGAATAGGTCAGACGAAAGGGAAGAGGCCAAATTAAGGAAATTAACTTTTTATAATAAAAGGCGGCTCCCACTCGTCTGCAAATGACGTACCATTAATTGTGTGATGTAATTAAGGCTGAAAACAAATAAAGGTAGTAGTGGGATCTTCCTTTTCACTAGCTTACACGCTTCAATGCGGTTTTGTTAACATTTAATAGTGTACTTAGGGTGCGCGGTGGTTGGCTTTTAACTGAAACTCCGTGACCGTCGTGAATGACTTTTTTTCTGTTGCTGCTATTAATCTTCACGGTGTTTTGTTTTTTTAAGTGCTTGCGGCATCAACAGACAGTAATAAACGGTTTTGTTGATTCTTGTGGTGGGCCAGCTAATCTATATTATGTAAAAGAGTACACGCTTTTGCAGTTAGCAGACCTTTTTCTAATATTGTTTATTTTTGAAACAGAATGTTGAAGATAAGTTATAAAAGTGCTTATTATTTACTATTATAAATATACATATACTGTTGTATACATATACCATGGAGGATACTATTGAATGATTAGTTTAGTAGTTATTGGGTAGTAAACTACATATCTTAGCTTTGAGGTTCACAGCTTATATCCAACATTTAAATGGTAATACAACTGACTACGATATGATAAGTCCAGTATTTTGCCCAACCCCGAGTAAACAGTCCATTCATTAATTCGTTTATTCCAGCCAAACAAATATGAAATTGATTGTGAGTCGCCAACTCATCGTCTAAACATGCTGCTAGTAATTCCAACCTAATTGCTATATCTGATAGTGATAACGAAGATATCTAAATAAATAGTAGAGATATTTTCAAGTGTATTGATATCAAATCACGAGGTACGAATATTTCCAATTATTGAGTTACGAAGAAATGAGTTACATTTCTCTTTAAATTGATAATCTTGTTGTTAATGGCACCTTTCTAGATACTGTGTAGGATGTCCGGCGGCTTTATAAAATTACTACCTTCGGAAAATATAAGAACATAAGATATAAATGTTCGAAGATAGCTACTAGTTTTGACTACTTCGAGTAAAATATGTTTGAAGATCTTGTTTACTTTAAGATAATATTTTTACCTACCTGCCTACATCCCTGCATCGGTTTCTGGTTTAGGTTCGGTTTGTAATTTTTTCGTTTCTGTATAGATAATATAATCAATAAGTATACGTATGTATACTGCATGCATGTAACCATTTTATAAACACAGCATAGTATGTATATGTCAAAGATGAGCGATTATTACCTAGGTATTATCAGTTATTCGAGCTTACTTCAAACGTTAGAGCTTCGTTAGAAAACCAATTTAGTTTGTTACGCGTCCGCACTACCTAAAAACTCGCATTACTCACACATTTTAAAAACAGGAATTTTCAAAACTGTTTGACTACTTGAATTACTAAAAAGAATGCATGGAATATTTTGTACCTAAACATTTGTGTATCCATATTTCGACAAGTTGAATAAACATAACTAGATAGAACGGAAGAGGGTAAATGGGAGGGAATCAGCAAATAACATTGCCACAAGGAAATAATATTATGAGAAGGTGAGGTTAAGTACCTTGGTTCAAGGCTCCCTCTCAAGTGGGTTATTGTGTTTTTTATTTTATATGAAAAACAAAGTGGCGTTGGAATATAATAAGGAAATACCGGGTAATCCGCATGCCGAGTGCGTGTCTGGATTTTATGACTGCATCAATAATTCGGTGTTAGTTTTGAATATAAAGCGACCAATATCCACAAGGATACCTAAATTTTGAATTTTTAAGAGTAAGGCTTTACTAATCAAGGAAACCAGCTTGATTGTAATTATTTTAATCATAATATTGATACGCGACTTTTGATATCGGACTCACCTATTTAATATGACTGAGAATGTGGCAGAGGCATCATGGAGTAACCTACCAAAAGTTGAGACAGAGACACTGAGACCTCAGTGAGAAGAACAAAAATTGTCGCTATTTTACACGAAGAACTTTCTTTTCTAGAATTTTTCTTTGCTTATTCTCAATTTCGTTTTTATTCAGTAATTTGGAATGTTGTGTTATGTTATATAACAGAAATTAAGAAATATTTTAAATTTTATAAGCACTTCCGATTGCAAAGGAAAGTGGTATATACCGATAAAACTATCTTGAGAACAAATTATAAGACCAGTTTCACAGAAATCCAGTTGCACTGGACGTTACAACTCGAATGTAAATAACGCTTCTATATCGTAGATTTAATTAACACATTTAAACTTTCAGATAAAAGCTCAAACGATAAGCAAAACCGTAGGAAACCCGCAGTCTTATTACCTTGTTATTCTATCAAACGCCTAAAGATTATCAGTTGACGGTCCCGACATGCTATCGACATCGTAATTGAATACTTTTTATTGTCCATTTCTTGTTTCAACCGAGAATTCTCAAAAGATAAACTGTAATAACCGAGTAATCATTTTATTATCCGCCGATTAATCTTTCATCTAATGCAGACGTTTTGGTATTTTATTACTGGCCAAATTTTACTTTTTAGAGCATTCTATATTTAATCTATGAATGCACTCACGAAGTCACAAAATTTCAAATATGGAATTAACTCACGTGGGCTAACGAGCCCTAACGCTTTAACGCGCAAGGATAAACTTTGGTAAAGCGCATAGACTAATGATTGGTCTCGCTCTGCTCTACTAGACGGAGCCCTCATACTTGTAAAATGAGGCAGAAAAAACCATGCCAACTGGCATGGTTGAGCCTGTTACACTGACAGCCGTGTGTCAGGTGCATATATCCACCAAATTAATTACGGAAATAATTCGCTGTACAATGCCAAGTCACGCTTTTATCATGAGTAATACTCTAAAATAACTTAGCAAAAAATAAGAAGATCTCTGGTATCACATACTATCTGTAAAATAAGAATAATATTGAAATTTCAATATAAAATTACAAAAAACCGAAAACGCCATTCAGTGTTGCTGCTAGTACAATAATCAAATTCCCCACAGTTGAGATTTTTATTATGTGAATCTATAGTGTATTTTTCTATATTATTTTATACCTTTACAAATAAGGTGAAAAATGTTAGTTATTAGAAACTGAACACCTTTCCCAAGAAACACGATTTACCTTATTATATGTGTAATTAAGTGTGTAAGATTATTGTTTTGTTCAAAGTAGTTTTTACGACTATTCATGTTAAATTAATAATGTGTAACTAAATTTATATGGATTAGTAGCATGGAAATAGAAAGCACTGTTTTGGAAACACCTTATTTCCTCTATGGTTATTTCTAATAATAATTTGAAAAATACTATAAGTACATAAAACAAACCATCATAATAAAATGAGACCTCATCATTGGATAATATATCCACCATATTTCTCATAAAGGAACTTACGCGGTACGCCTAACCTATACACAAATATAGTGATGCTTTTAATGAATTGTAATTTTTAAGAATTTTCCAAACTGATTTTGAGACCAATAACTTATCCACTAGACCACAGGATAACATATTTTCCCATTTACTCGGATAACTGTTGAGAAGCTGACATCACAGTTCTTCAAGCATGCGTCTTGTTGCTTTTGTTTGACACACACTGTCATAATGAGTTGCCTCATTTATGGACCTATCTTTCTTAGGCAGCGCGGTGTCTAGTATAGCGAAGCGATACCAATCATTTGTCTAGGGTAAAGCGTTTATAAACAGTGTCTTTGATTTGGCATTTCAAATGCCGTTACTTTGTTGATTATTGTGCTGAAGGTAAAAGTGTCTACAAATAATAATACAGTCGCTATGTTTGTAAAAGTAGTGACGTTCATATGTCGTAATTATTCTACGTGTCAAAAGAAAGTTAAACATTGATACATAAAAACTAGTCACAAACTGATAATAGCTATAGATTGTTTTCAATTTTGATTATAAGTAAGTACATCAGAAACTTGAGTCATTTAACTTTATTTTAAAATAACTGAAGTGAAGCCCTTTTAAGAATTCTGATAAATAAAATAAGATTGTTGTGCAATTTATTTACTAAATATCAACATTTTACTTTGGAGTAAAAATTGTCGGGTACATGTCAGTCTAGATTTTTGAAATAGTCATATTTCTGTAAAAGTATTTTTTTTTTATTATTAAGTATTTGTTATTATTGATTACTTTTAATTAACAAAAGTATACGTGTTTGAATCGCCATATCTGACCGTAAGGATAATTAATGTACATATACTATTTGAACTTAAATGAAAAGAAGAGGCTTAACAACATTATGTTCACTGGATTAACTGAAAAAGAGAAAAAAATACGAACAGAGTATAGGGGAACGTGAAGTAAATTTATGTACCTTTTTTCAATAGGTGCAGATAATACGTGTACTTATCTAATACCCGTAGTTCCAAGTGGACATAAATACATGCATACATAAGTATATGATAAATCGTCAGCTGTCAATGTGATGGTGATACAGGTGAATATTTTACCTTCGTTAAAAATAACGACGTTTAAATAATCTGCCAGGATCCAGTTCGAGTATAAGGGTTGCTCAAATAATAATATACATTCTTGCTTATTATTATGTTCGTGCAGTTCGAGGAAGAACTCAATCCTCAGAATACACGTCAATCAGAGACAAGAATGGAAAGATACTGAATGGTGAATCGTGTGTGCTGAAGAGATGGAAGGAGTATTTTGAAGGTCTATTTGAAAGAACGGCGATAGAGACATCGATCGACGAAATGAATGGTAATAATAGCAATGATGAAAGCGATATTGGTGTGGATGAGATTGTGAAGGCGTTAGGAAGTATGAAATTAGGTAAGGCTGTAGCATATGATAGGATTACAGTTGAAATGCTGAAAGCTGGACAGGGCATCATAGTTGGTCAGCTGCAGCGCTTATTTAACTTGTGCTAGAGCACCGGCCCACCGGACCACAGCGGTGGTTGTGCCTCTTTATAAGGGAATAGGCTTGCAACAAGACTGCAAGAACTATAGAGGCATTAGCCTTCTCAGCATTGTTGGCAAATTGTATGCGAAGGTACTGATTGAAAGAGTTATGAAAGTAAGCGACAAGAAAATATGGGATGTACAAGCAGGATTCCGAAAGGGTATGGGGTGCATGGATCAAGTCTTTTCCTTGCGGTGCGTAGCCGAAAAATTCTTGACCAAAGGTCAAAAGGTCTATTGCGCATTCGTAGATTTGGAAAAGGCTTACGATAAAGTGGTGAGGAATGAAATGTGGTCGGTACTGTCGATGTATGGGGTGAACAGCAGCCTCATACGAGCTCTGAAATCCCTTTATGAAGATTCTAGAGCTTGTGTGAGGATAAATGGGTCGTACACGGATTGGTTTACCATCGAGACAGGTGTTAGACAGGGATGTGTAGCGTCGCCGTGGCTGTTCAACCTCTTCATGGACAGTTGTTTGCAAGATTTGAAAAATAGTGACTGGGGATTAAGGATGAATGAGTTACTTGTCAAATGCCTCCTTTATGCTGATGATCAGGTTATACTTGCGTCTTCAGCGGAGGAGTTGCAGGAGATGGTAACAATCATGCATGGTGCGTTAGAGAGGAAAAGAATGAAAGTAAATGTCAGTAAAACGAAAGTTATGGTTTTTGAAAAGGAGGAATGCGTTACGGCTTGTAATGTTATGATCGATGGACAGCGAGTGGAGCAAGTGAATGAGTTTGTATATTTAGGTACGCTGTTTACAAGAGATGGTAAGAATGTAGAAGATATTGAAAGAAGAGTTCATGCAGGTAATAGAGTGAATGGAGCTCTGAAGGCGTTTATGAATAGCCAAAACGTGTCCAAAAAGGCACGTTTGGCTGTCCATAGAGGGGTGTTAGTACCTACTCTTATGTATGGTAGTGATAGTTGGGTATGGCAGAAGAGTCATGAAAGTAGAATAAATGCTGTAGAAATGAGAGCACTGCGAAGTATGTGTGGTGTTTCTTTGACTGACAGAGTAAAGAATTGTGTGATAAGAGAGTGTTGTGGGGTAAAAGGAGATGTAGTGACAAGCATCGAGAAAGGTATGCTAAGATGGTTTGGACACGTGGAGAGGATGGATGATGAAAGACTGACCAAGCAGATATATAAGGCAAGTGTGGAAGAGGCAGGACGAAGGGCCTAGGCGGACGTTCTCTGACCAGATTGGAGACATCCTAAAAACAGGACAGGTTAGAAGCACCATGAACAGAAGAGCATGCATGAGGAATCTGATGGGAGTGAATGAAGCAAGAGAGATATGTCAAGATCGTTGCAAATGGCGCTCCGTAGTCTCTGCCTACCCCTTTGGGAAACAGGCGTGAGTCTATGTATTATTATTGCTAAGACGAATGGGTATTGAAAATTCAAAATGCCATTCAACATAGAAATTCGAAATTCAGAATTCATACTTTAAATTCAATACCTTCGGCCAAACGTGTTGGTGTATTCAAAACATAATGCATTCCATAAACAATAACTCATAGCATAAACAAGCGCTAAGCTTACGTCCCATAAATTATGGAGCGGTGACATTCGAATCGGTGTGAAGGCATTTTATACAGGGCTCAAGGGACGAAGGGCCTAACATTCAGATTCGTCCCAAATTAAGATGGCATTAACTTACTGTTTACGCATATTTGTTGTGGTTGACTGTACCTTTTTATTTATAAATTTATACTCGTCTCTTCGTGTTGTTGTGTAATTATTGTTGTTTATATTTGTGTCTGTCTGCTCACTGCTGAGGTCAACGACCTTTGTAATATATATTTTATAGGACAAGTTTTTATAGGTCCAACTGTACCTAACTGTAGTAAGCCTATTGTTTTACCAATATAACTAGTACTGTGCGTAACTATACCATTTGTTAAAAAATCGAGTTGCTAACAGACTTTGACAAGTAACGTTTCAAAAACTTTTCCAGTACTGTTTCTGTAGCAGCGATAGCTGAGTGGATAGACCGACAGACTGCTGCGCAGTGGGTCTTGGGTTCGAATCAACGGCACGCACCTATGACTTTTGGGAGTTAAATGCGCATTAAATTGTTAATTTTCGCTTGCTAATCGGTGAAGGAAAACATCGTGAGGAAACCTGTATGTTTCTGAATTCTCCATAATATTCTCGAAAGACATGTGTAGTTTGCCAACCCGCACTTGGCCAGCGTTGTGGACTATGGCCTTACCCTTCTCATAGTGAGAAGAGGCCAGTGCTCAGCAGTGTTACATTATAAAGGGCTGATGATGATGATTGTTTCTGCACTTAGTAAAAACCTTGAAATATATTTAGAATCATTTAATAATAATTAGTCAACTTCATCAAAGTTAGTGCATTCTCAAAGACGATATGATGTAGTTTCATTTCTTTACGCCAAGGGCCTATTCTTTGGAACGGAGTGCTTGGGCCGGTTGGAAGTGGCAACGATGTCAAATTCCACAGAAATAGGCCATGTCAAGTGAAGTTAAGAGTCCCAATGCCCCGCAGCGGTGACGATTATGTAACCAAAGGCCACCCGACGGGTAGGGTTGTCACTTGACTGTATCACTTGTCATAATTATTTTAGTTTAGGTGATCAAGCTGATATTAAGTATAAAATTAGGTAATGACAACTTAAGTATATAAATATTACAAACATTTTCCTCAAAAGATTAAATTAAATCTACTTCTTCATTTTAATAAAGGAACTTTAATTTTGTTCACATAAAAACACGGATATGGTGAAATAAAAAACAGATTATTCTAAATCGGAACAGAACAGAAAAATGCTGAAAAGATTAAACGTGCGTTCACATAATATGAGCAAACGAGACCTATGCAAGATCACGCAAACTGAGAATTTTAAAATACGAGTTATTAAAATCTTTTTACGATAATTTAATATATTTGATGATAACATATTATCCAAGTACTCTATTGGTTTTGTATCTACTACTTGGCACGTGTGTGCTATTATATTCATGGGACACATAATTATACAAAATAATTGTCAACTACACTCAGACTTTAAAAAAAAAGAACTTATCGCACAAAAAAAAAACACACCTCGTGGTTCAGGGATAGTTAGACAGCCCTATGTCGAAGTCAAGTCGGCGGTACGGAATGAAAGCGGCGTGACGACCCTCATCATCTGAAGGAGAGCGTCGCGACCGCTCTACATTTTGTGCGAACAACCGCTACACAATCCGATGACGTCACTCACAACTCGCGCCGAATCATTCACAAGTATTTATTATGATAATGTTACGATAATGTGACGTTGATGACGATGTTTATTTTTATTGCTGTTGTAAATTCAATTCCCATGACCGGTGCGCTAGGCTCGACTGTCATCATTCTAGATGATAGTCAATAAAGCAGCGCTCTCAAATATCACGAATTCACGATAGCTTTTGAAGTTATCTGTACTACCTTTATTGTTGCCGGTAAATAAATGAAAATCATTGTATTTAGTAAAATAGTTACAAAGATTACTTTGCGCTAGCTGTAGAAAAAAATCGATGGTAACTCATTTTAAAATTAAGTTTTTTTAAGATTGATTTGGATGACTACATTACTGTATAATTATACCCTGTACTATTTTTGTTTGTCTTGGAATATTCAAGACTATTGTTTTATTCGTAATTTATTTTCCAAAGGAACACTTTTCCTGCGAAGGATACAAGGCTACGGCTAATTTACTTTTAATTGCCACGTAAGGCTGGTATTGGTTTAGGTAACGATAATTTTGTAGGCATTACACATCGCTAGTGTGATCGCCACCCAATCGTGGAATTACAGAGGACAGTTAAGGTAATTAGCTAAGAATTACTAGTTGCTCCACATATACTTAATGATATAAAATAAATTGTTATGTTATGTTATTTTATTGTTTTGCTCAAGTGATATTTATTAGTGTGTACTACACTTCATTTCCTTTCTATTTTGATGTCAGTCGTACCCTAGGAAAAAGATTTTGTTTTTACCCTAACGGATTTACAAAAAATTAAAACCACGATCACATTAATTGTTGATTTGTATGGGAATCGAACCGATTACACTCGGTGCGCTGTTAAACGGCGAGACGGCTGCTTTAACCATTACTACTACATCTCCAGTGCAGCAAAAAATAAGGTAGATCTAAATACACGCCTTCTTCATGAGTATCAACTATAAAGCACAGTGTGAATGTATCTTTGCGTGCCCATCTGCGACTTTGTAGGTACTTCTTTAAGATGAATTAATGTGTATATCGTTATTTACTGTTAGACTTTCTTGTAGCCGATGAACAATAATATGTACATTTTATTATAAAGCAAGAATTCCAGATATCCTCTGACCACGACAACTGCACTGTAGTTGAAGAAAAGATATATATAGCGAAGCTACATTGCTTGATTTTTGCCGTTATACAAATAGCTGTTTCATAATTAAATAAAATGAGCAGATCGGCAATAATAACGATGAAGTTACTTTAATATGAATATTTTATATGCTAAGCATTTTATCCAAATAATTAAGGCAGGTATTATTAATCTGCTCGAAGGTATTTGCTTTACAGGCAATAGTTTCAACTTAATTGCTTTCTGAAGTCCAATATAGAACTTCTTAATTTCACCAATATTTTATATTCAAGAAAGCAATTTCACACAACCTCCAATTTTAAGTGGATTAACTTTTTTGAGTTCTTTAATTATATTTCACCTTACGAAAGTTTTACCCAGAATTTTAATGGTTAATTCTAAACTTATATACCTACACCAACCCCGATCACGGAATGACACCAATCGTACCGTGTAACCCATGCTGAAATATCGGAGTGAATAACGCGATTGAGGATCCTTATACACGTATCATAAGTTTATTTCTAGTCTGGTGTGAACCTTTGAGGGTTTATTTTGAACACCATTATTAGGAACAGTTCCGAAAAAAGAAAATCTGCTGTTTTATGCATTCCGTCGCGGGTTTAATTTTGGGTGGAACAGGCGATTTATTTTTCAATAAAATCAATATGGGTAGAAACGCGAAATTATTGGAAGTATTTGTTCATAGTTTATAGAAAACGCCAGTCGTTTATTTATTTGTTTAATTTACAAGTTTTCTTTACTCCAAGAGATGCAGCAATAAATTCATAGTATGTATCGATGCGAGCGTCCGATAACTCTCACTGCATTTGATTTATTAAGCATCGGAGAGTGCAGACATCAAGGCAGTCCCATACTGCGGCTACGTCTCAGTATTTCACAGTATTTCTCAAGGGTATCGTATGTTAAGATGAAATGTTGTGAAGTAAGTGCATCTGAATGATTGTGCCAGTTTCCAACACGTATTTTCTTCTGATTGGACGTCGAAGCTCTCGCCCGTTTCTTGGTTCTTTAAATGTTTGATTTACGTTTGCTGCTTTAAGATGAATGCGGTTTTGTTGCAACTACTCATTTTATTTACCTGAAAGCAGAAAAAGGCCAGTAACTTCAAGTTTTAGTAAGTACTCCCATTAGACTAGATTTACTACTACCCGACTCACTCACTTATCTCTATTATCTTTTTGTTATTTTTGATTATTTGAAGTACATATTATTATACAGGTATTAGTGCTGATTGTGTTGATCTTTTCAGAATGTGTCGAGGTTCAAATCTCCAATATACCTAAGCTTATAATTGGCATTTCGCTGTCTAAATAATTTTATTCAACAAAACTTTTACCAATTCCTTTTTAAACACATTTTTAAATCAACGATAAATAACTCTTTCTTAAATAATTTACTGTGAAAAGCTTAAATCTCAATTTATTATTTGATGCCAAAAGCTTTGTGAGTGGCCCAATTTTGCCCAATGCCGCGTACCAGATATATGTAAGGACCTATATATCTGAGCCGCTTGGAAAAATACTGCTTATGGAAATTCGAAAATCCCTATACTTACACAAACTAGGATTACTTGTCGTAAGGTCCGAATAAATGATTTTGTAAATAGTGCTGAGGCGATTCAATTTGCTCAACGGTTCCAAATATGTTACATATTTTATGAAGGATTTTGATAAGGATCTTTCTATAACTTTGGTGGTATGCCTAATATGTAGGATACACTTTTGATATTCATGATCCGTTGGCGTTGGGTTTGAATTTTAAGTGTATTAGCAGAGGCTAGAAGTATTATAAATGGACCGTGTTAATTAGTTTGGTCACATTCGTCTAAATCCACAGATCGGGTCCGAGCTTAAACAAATATCATTGAGATAGATTTGGCATTTTAATCGCCATAATTCTAAGTAGGTACATTTAAAATGTGCGGGACAGAATAATTATGATTTAGGACTTTTTTGGTATAGAGTAGGTATCGAAGTGTAACTAGTACAACTACATTGGGCTGTTAGGACCGATCTTCCTTGTTCATATATATTTGGCTTTTGCCCCTGTCCTTAAGGTCCTAGCGTATGTAAATGTAAGAGTGACGCACTCTTATGAATTATAACGCCAATGTGTGATTCATGTTTGTGAGTCTTCTTTATTGATATAACAAACCTAAGATTGATCATGATTGTGTTTAATGTATTAATTCACGGTTTCGAATATTGTTTTGTTTTGATAACATTTTTATTTAATTATTTATGGTAGGTTATATTCACGCATCTGTTGCAATAATTATTTTGCGAGATATGGTTAAATAAATATTGATTGATTAAATGATGGTTGAATTTATTTTAGTGTATATTGTCGACAAGTAGTTCTTTATTTCGTGTCTGCGTGTTTTTCCGTCAGTTGCTTGTTGTCCTCGCGAATTCGCGATACGGGATTCAATTCTAGTGCATGCGCATTTTTAGAATGCAAGACAAGTTTAGAATAACAAAAAAAAATACGTTTTGACACGATTTATCGTCAATTCTACGAATTGAGGATTTACCAATAAAGATCTTTATCATAGAAATGTATGTAGGTACAATTGAAAGCTTGCGTTATAATCTCGTGTGCTAACGACCCGTCCCTAAATAATCGTTTCTAAATTTAGCTATTCTGTAATCATTGAACGTTGTTGAACAAATCAACTGCTGTGCTATTAATATTGAAAATGTAACTACATAGTAGTATTTATAACCGCCAGTAGAAGCTCTTTGAGTCGGGTGGGCCTGGTTATAATTACATTTGACCACCGCTGACCACCGAACCACTCTTACTAAAGTTGCCAACGCGAACTTTGTGCCGGCATTTTATTTAATAACTGTAAATTGATTTAGTTTGCCGTGTGGTTGACGGCATAGAATACAAGCGTCACCACCCTCTATCTTCCCGTGGGTGTCGTAAGAGGCGACTAAGGGATAACACGATGCAAATACCATCTTTGCGTAGAGACGGAAAACTCGACATCAAACCCTATACGACTGCCTCGTTGGTCTCGCGGCATAAATGTGCACGTGGGATCGGGAGGTCCCGGGTTCGATTCCTGGGTCGGGCAGTGTTATTGGGTTTTTCTGTCACGAAATTCTCAGTAGCAGCACGGAGTCTGGAAATGTGCCCGGTACGGCAATAGGCTCGCCCCTTATTACGTGGGACCAAAGTATATCTGGCGAAAAGTGGGTGTAGAAATACACCTCTGCCTACCCCTTCGGGGATAAAAGGCGTGACGATATGTATGTATGTATGTATGTAAATTGATATAGTTTGTTTAATGTTCTATAATGGTTATTAATTTAAAATTTAATTACGATATTTGTTTGGTAATTAATGTTACTTAACAACGTGGTAGGTAATTAATGGGTAGATAATTTGTTTTTACTCTTTTTAAGACATTAAATATAATACTTAGTGTGTTTTGTAAGCATAAAACATTTTTTTTATAGACTCACGCCTGTAGCCCAACGAGACATAAATCATCTGTTTACATTTTAAGAATCTGAGGAATCCATTTTGATTAGTTACAAAATGTATTCCGAATTACGATTTTTGCGTTTCATAGTCTTTTTGTTGCTGTGTAACATTACGTGGCGATAAGTAGAAGGGACAGTACCTACAAATGAATAAACTTTTTTTTTTAGGGGAGGAAAATGATATAAATATCTACTGTATATGACGTCACTGGCACCTGGCTCTAATACTGCCGATATAATATGTCACCGGCTATAACTTAGCTCGAGGTTTATATATCGGCTAGACTTATTGGACTACCGTAATACGACGCAAGCCCTTGGTTTTAGGCTAAGATCTACCGATATTACATTTCCTAGCAAAGGAAGCCAAAACACCTAAGAGGGCCTGGAATACGAAGCCGATCACAGATTGTACGAACATGTCTAGTAGGTATAGATAACTAATACAGCAACAAAATATTGAAATGCCATTACTTATTTTCTAAAGACCTAACACAATTTTCGTGGGAACTCATAAATAATGTTCGCTCTAGAGTACCATGATTCACAGATCCACCATTATTAATTCTAGTTTAAGTACAACTAAAGGTCGTCCCTTAGCCGCACTTACTAAAAGTGTGTTTAATGAAACGGAACGTGAGTTTTCGTGCATTTACACCCACACGGTCCGTTCCGGTCCGTTTATACAAATGTAAGGTCCGTCTATACAAATCGGAGCTATGCCCGGGGCGTGGGACAATATTTGCGGGTACATTTTGCATGAATTCGTTCACACTCGTCACACTCACTGTCGTCATATAAGCTTCGGTGGCAGTTCCAACCAAATGTATTTTTTGCTCGACAGCGCGTGCTCCAAATAAATGTAGAGTCAGCAGATAATAATTATACATGTCAAATTACGGAGTTTAATGTTATATGGAGATTTATAATCGACTTGCTAAAATGGTGGCGGTTATCTGATGTATAAGCTATATTACTGCAAACTGTCATCAAAGTTCGTTGAGTAGTTTTTGCGTAAAAGAGTGACAAACATCCATTTATCCAACCACATATAGTTTCGCAGTAGAATAGTATCATTTTTGGTAAAAGTTCACCAGTAGCTTAGAAAAACCCTAATTGGGTAATACAATATAAAAGTTACTAATATCAAAACAAATAATATATCGCATGATAACTTATCCAATATAACATCTAAGCTGTTTATTCAGAAACATTAACTTAATGTTTTTATGTTATTTTTATGCGACTGACAAGTTTTCTCTTTAGATCCTTGTATTGTAACAGTTACATCCAGCTTTCAATGATTATAAGCTAACGGGAATTGCCTCATAGGTTTTTATGATCGGTCAATACTTTCATTTGCATGTAACAACGCGTTAATCTGCATGAAAAAGCCATACATATTGATTACGTTAGCTTGAAAGCATGAACTTTAATGTAGAACTTATGAACGACATTATACACTTGCCTATGTTTGTTTGTATTTATATTTGAACCGCCTTCAGCTTTACTTCTACGAGAGCAAGCAATCTTGACATGGTTTAAACGTCTTGAATCAGAGAATTTGATGGACAGAATAATCCTAAAGCTATGTAGTGGGAATCTTTACTAGTCTCTGCTTAAACTAACGCTCAAAACATGAAATTAGGACAGTGGGCCCTTTTAATAACAATAAAATACTTATGAAAAGTCCTTCCTTACTATATAGATAGTCTAAACCACAAAGGAAGGTATTTCTCCCCACTAGAGTTAGAAGACGCGGTCAACAACTAGAAATAAAATAAAGACAAATGTATGTGTGTAGTCCATTTTAAGCTGAGTATTGATGAAAATTAGTTTAACCGTGCGAATAGAACGTTTATTTCACAAAAGGATATAAAATATTAATCCCTGAACGTAAATTTTGTTGAACAGTGTTTCTATTAAAACATTTACGGCTGTCTGAAAACAAACATAACATAGATTGTTGTTTATTTACAATTGAGCTCGTTTTTAGCGTATTAGATAATTGAAATGATGTTTCATTCAATATAACTGTTTGTAGTACTGACAGATTGAATTCCCATTCAATCTGTCAGTACTACAAACAGTAGTAGATTTATGTAAACAAACCATGCATACATTTCACGTTACGGGACTTTTATGAGTTTTGATTACAAATATTTAAAAATTCTAGTCTTTTGAAGTTGATTTATGAACTACTACTATTCTAGATTTGTGAACATATCATAAAAAATATTACATCCCACTTTTTTTTAGGCACCTGTCTTTGTGTTTCCAACGTCTCACATATATGAATGGGCACTTTTGACTAAATTACCAAAAATGTTATGATTACGAGAGGCATTTTTACCTAGAGAACCACAAAATAAAATTTTAGTTCGTGGTTCCTGAAGCGTTCGTGCTTATTTCAGCATGATTGGGCCGGCTCGACCGAGGAAGTATGACCTTCTCGCAGAACATTTACATAAGTAACAGTAGGTATGTATACTGCTGCATTGTTTTCGGTGAATGAGAGTGCCGGAGGCCTCATCCCCTTTTCTTTCTCTCTCAACCCGCTCTTTCACCTGTTCCTTTTTATATCACAAAGGGCGGCAACACACTAAACTTGTGACCCCTCTGGTGTTGCTTGAGCCCATGGGTGACGGTAATCATTTACCTTTAGGTGTTCCGTCTGCTCGGCTGCCGCCTATTACATAAAACATAATAAAACAAAAAACAGACTATTTTATTTCTGGTTGTTATTCCCAAAACTGTAATCGGATAATACCAAATTATCCTCAATTATTTCACGTCAGTTTAATGAGCAATTTGACAACAATTATAGTTAATTATGTCTTATGGCCGTTATAATTAGAGCCACAATAACCACAATTGAATGATACGGTGTCATAAAATAGAAGAGACTCAGTTTTAGATCACTGTACAAACATGTTAATCAAATAATTGCTTTTATGGTTTTAAAGCTGTGAGAGTTCAGTCAAGAGTAAATTTTTCAAGACCGAAAAGTAATTATCTTGCCTATTTTTCTTTTGCTTGATTGTTAAAAGGTTAAGAGTGTTCCCAAACTAATTAAGTAGTTATATCTGGAACAGCCTGTAGTAGGTAGTGGTACATAGTACCTAGAGATTCAAATTCAAGTCGAATTGTCGAGCCAATACGTTAAGATTTCCCTATAACCACTAAGTGCATGTTTGATTCAGGTTAGAATATATTATTATGTCAACGATCTCCGAAAATAACTTAAGTTCTTCCAACGTAAGGTCCGGTAAAAGTCCAACACAGCTTTGTAGAAAATGATGCGAATTGTATCCATATTTCGACACTAAGTTTTCTTCATAATCAAGTATGATTGAAAATAAAGGAAAGTAGGCGAAGCCAATAATGTACTAATTATTCTGTAAAACTTTGCCTCGAAAAAAATGGACAACACTTGTCTTTTACGGTTGTAAGCTACACTATGGGATCAACAATATACTAGCGAACTAAAATTTCGAAATAATAGGCGTCAATCCATATGCGATAATTACAGGTTCTCGTAATGCACATATTAATCTCCGATGTCAAACTATACATGTGTTTTATAACGCCATCACTCTAAAACATGATTGCAATTAAAGGATAAACCGGTGATTTTAGATTAAAATCATGAATAGATATTGCGGTTTAGTGAAACGTTATCTGTTCGTTTTTGTTTTAGGAACTGGTTTTGGCGTAAAGATAGTAAAAGAAAACTAGTTCGATAGCTTTTTACTTTTTACTATAATATTTATTTCAGTACTGAAGTTTTTACATATGCGATGACACCGACACCGTGTGTGATCAATAATGACTTGGTCACGCCATTTACCCGATGCCGAATTTTTAAAGGCTGCGTTTCCGATATCAGTGACCTTTTTATACGCTGATATGGGTTAAGTTCTAAAATCTAAGCTCAGGTGTATACATGTCAACATGTAATAAAAAATAGTTTGTCTTGCTATCCTCTAAATAGAGTAAAATTATCACTTTTCTAAGCCTGAATGAAGGCAACACTCAAGTACACGAAGGCTAAGTGGGCATTGAAGATCGAAAAGTTGGATTCATGCCACAATGCGAACTTGTTCAAATCGTGTGTGACACAGTTTCCTAGTTCGGAATCTTCACGTTGAGAGGGTTCGTGTAGCGTAGAGGGTATCGAGGTTTTCACAGAGAGGAACGCAATACTACTATGTAATACAATAGCATAGATGATACAAGAAGGCAATGAACCATCAATATAAATCTTATAGGGCAAATTTTCCATTACATTCTGATTTCCTTTGCGTAAGCCCGCGTTCTCACTAAGTCATAACGATTTATTTGTTTTTGGACAATTACTGTCGTCTTTAGCTGTTCCCATTGAGTTGAATCTGTCGTCACTGCAAAAAAGTCGTGGGCGACAAATATTCGTGTCGTCTATTTGTGTAAATATCCTCTAAAGTACACTAGCTTCGATGCAGTAAACGAGCCCATATTCTATCGTCAAGACATAGGTCCTACGCCCTAAGACTTCACTTGCATAAATAAGTTTACTTCATGGCGCAGTCAAGCAACTTCGTAACTGTCAGGATATATATATGGGTGTCTGTGTTAAGAAAACGTCACCCATCTGCTGTAATGATAAATTTAAGAAGTAACATTACGATTGTTGATGTAACAAGTTATCTCCATAATCCAGATACTTGAAATTCAACACAAGTAAACAGTCTGATATCCCCATTCTTCGAAGCGCCTATTTGCATTATTAGTACGGATTTTTTTCGGAAATTTAACGTTATCTGCATTTTATCGAACATATTCTGTGAAGATGGAATTTATATCAATAAAGATATGATGTATAAACGTTTTTCGTGATAGTGTACGTCACATAGTTAATCGATACGTTATTTTCATAGATACATTTAAACGGTATCAAGTCAACCACATTTTTAAGAAATGAAACATCTTACTTCTTTAAAGTAGTCGTAATATTACTAGGTAAAAATATATAACTGTGTCTTCTTGTGTTAAAGTGGTTGAAGATATGGTGACGTAACTTGCGGTTTTGTATTTATAGTATTAAGTTTAATAAAGGAAACCATCAATGAGTAACATTGGGTATTACAAAACCCAATTCACTGAATTTGTTTCCTTAGGTGCCTTGACTACATTTTACAAGGATAGCGTAAAGGTTATAGTAGTCATCGCTTACACACAAGAGACAAGAACGACTTTTTAAGTTTGACTTACCATACTGAACAGAAATTCAAGGAGGCACGAATTAATCCGAATCCGTAATGAATGTTGCTTTTACATGAACATGGCGCTTGCAACAGTGAAAAATATAGGTTACTCGAAACAAAGGTACATGGTATATGTAAAAGTAAATTTAATAACGGGTCATATTCTAAACATATACAAATGAAGGTCAATTACATAGCTATTGAATACAAAATTTCAAAACCTACTTGATTGTAGAAGTTGGAATTGGTTGGTAGTTAGTTTATTATTAGGAAGCGACTTAGAATCAATTTTGCGAAGACGCCTATTATAGGTTGCTGAAAAATCGAGAAAACACTTGAAATATTTAGTAGTCTTGGGATTATCTCTGCGTTGAACGTAGCATAAAAGAAACATAACACATTAGTTTTGTAACCCAGTATTACTCAGAATAATTAACATAATATATTTAAAAAGTAACCTTGCGCTTAAATTATATATTAGGCTCGCTTAAAACCTCATCATTGATGTGGTAGGTATTTAAGCTGCGTCAGTCGATCTTTCATTGTAAACTGTTACAGAACAATATTCAGAATTTGTTAGAGAATTTAATGAGGCGTTAGAGCTAACGTATGGTTTCCACTAATTGAGCACAATTAATACTATTGTGTGCCTCGTTCATTCGACTTGTTTACAAAGAACGTTTAGCGGTTAGATTAAGGTGGCTTTCCATTGCCAATTTGGATTATTAATGGATTTCAAGCATTTCGCTTTATCGCTACATTGCTAGGTGTTCTTATATTTGATTTAGTTAAGCTACGTTAATTTTATTAATCGGTTGAATGGATTTAATTAGCAGTTTGTTAGTTATTATATTGATTTTGGATACATAGCTGTTTCCAAATGTAAGCACGTACACGAATTTGGAGATATTATGATAGTAAGTTTTTTAAGCATAAAAGCATCAAGTTTTTAACTTTATTTAGCTGCAGCTATATCGATCACAACAGTATTATTTTTTCCCTGTGAAACATTTTTATTTTATACTTTTATTGTTCAACTACCATTTACTAGGTTAATCAAAACGGAAGAACTAACTGACTGTCTTAATTTGAAGACGATGATGGATGCATGATTCATACGCCAATTAATTATTTGTTTTGAGAACTGGCTATTAATATAGTTGATTATTATTTATGGAGATGGCAGGTGCAGGTGGCGGGACTATTAAAACTAGTATGAATAATAATAATGATGATAATATATTCATTGTATATATGGACACGGTAAATCACCTCGTCACTAATGTGACGTGTCACGTGAGATGACTGCGAATAGGTACTTCGGGATCATTATCAGTAATGATGTCTGTCAGATTATACGACTGTAGCCTTTTTCAATTCGCTCTAATTTGACTGTTTGACTCCTCCTCCTTTTCGCGTAAAACATTAAAACAACGAAGAATTGACTGCGTAGTGGTTTTAGTCTCTCGCCGTTTGACACTGCGCTGACTGTTGTGGGGTTCCTTTCCACTCAAGGCAACACTTCGTGTGATCCATAAATTGTTATTTCGAATCTAGGTGTACTTTGTGGCCAAGGGTTATGTGTTCTTAAGTCTCCCTCGAAACTGTCATTTTCCCTAGCGCCAGAGTTGTCTTTTTAGAAAACAGAAAATAAAACACAGTCTTTTCGTCGATCACATCACTTTAGCTGTATGGGTTTTGAGGGTGATCAGGATTTCTGTACAGAAAACCTTGTAGACTTCCAAAAAGTACCGTATATTAAAAAAAATGTATAAAATACCGGCGTTATGCTGTAAATAAGGGGCCTTGTGTAGAGCATCCATCGGCTTCATTCTAAGAAACATGTATGTTATTCTGGTAGTATTGGCGTGCGGTATCGCGTAGCTGGCAAGGTGACGACTTATGTTACGCATTTGGGAATTGACATATCGGGATTATAAAACGTCAATTCTCACATAAATATATCGACTAAAGCGTGGTTATCACTATGCCAGGCCGGGGTATTTGACGGACCTGTGAAGAGGTATTTAATGCGAACGAACATCTGTCACAAGCAGCAAACCGTTTGCCGAATTCGGATTAACGTTGCGACCGTCATATAAAATGTACTGCATCTGAACACTTCTGCTTTTTCACCGGTTCGTCAGTAACCTCAGGTAGAAGCATTACACCGAGACGGGTTTATAAACTTTGAAACTAGTTATTTTCTAGTATTTATTCCTATTGAGACAGGCTGAGATACATACAGGCATATTTAAAATTGTATATGGTATCTATTTATCGGTCTTATCCAACGTTGCCTTACCGAAGTGATACGGCAACGTAGGATGTTATGGTGACTAATGTACTTTTTTAAAGTCCGAACAGAAAACAAATTGCAAGACCGGAGAATCGAAAGCGACCTAAACGGCAAAATACTTACTCAATGTAATCAATACAGCTCTATAATGTGTAATTTCGATATTTATCTTCATCGTCATTTCGCATGGCGTCTCGATATCTTGGTAAATCTCGCGAACGGTATCAACGTGAATAATAAACATAGAGGTGTTGATTCGTTGAGTACACATTGGATAAATCCGGTTAATCGACTAATACTTAAAAAGGTTGCATGAAACCGGTTTAAATAAATACCTATCTGTGACGTAGATATGTCAAGAACGCAATTTTTGATAATTGTTAAATATCTCTAAAATGTTATGTATCCGGCATCTACATAATAGGTATATTGAATAACGGCATTATATTTATAGTTTAATGTAATCTTTTCCATTATTCATTTGAAACAAGATTCTTAAAGAACACACATTTGGACATACGCAGATACCTACACGTTTTTTTAGGGTTCCGTACGTAAAAAAAGTCCGTAAGGTAAAAAAAGGAACCCTTATAAGATCACTTTCTTGTCCGTCTGTCTGTTTGTCCGTGTGTCACCACCGATTTTCTCAGGAACGGGTGGACCTAGCAAATTGAAATTTATACCAGATACTGAGGTGTATAGTTCCTATTAGGTGTATAGAAATCAGGGTCCTGGGTCAACCCGATAAAAAGGATATGGTCAAAATTAGATTTTTTCGAAAACTTGTAAGTACCAATTAACCTTAATTTTCAACTTTTTTTAATATTCGGAATTTTTCCTTTACTTGTGCTGTAAGACCTTGGTTTTAAACAAAATTGACAATTCTAGGTCAACCGTAAGTACCCTATAGGTTTTGGGTCGAAAACCTATATGGTAGTTCCCGTTGAACTAGAATCACGAAATTTGGCAAAAGCAGGGTCTTACAGCACAAATAAAGGAAAAATTACAAAAAATAAAAGAATTGGAAAATTTAAAGGTACCATACAAACATAGTAGACTCCATTTAAGATAGTCCTCTAAGTTGTATCGGCTCATACAGATTTAGAGGACTAGCGTAATTAGCACCAACCTCAAGTAAGGTAAAATGCGTACGGAACCCTCGGCCTCGGTGCGCGGGTCAGACTCGCACTTGCCCGAATTTTTTAGTATTGTAGTAAGTACCTATTATAAAACAGGATCCCGAATGTGACAGTGGTATTAAAATAAAGCAAGAATGTTATTGGCCTTGTTTAGACAATATAGTATAGTATCTAGTATATAGTTTATTTTACGTGTGTGTGTCTCGTGTCGGCGGGATTTCCCTAAATGCAAGTTTATCAGAAACACGATTGCGGTTGTGTTAGTTAAAATTCCCAGTTTGCAACATTATAAGCTTCGTTAGAATTCTCGCTAATAGTCACATCGACCCGCTTTATTTTTGAATTAGTGGAAAACAAATTGATTTATTATTTGCGGCGAAGCGTTTTTGCATATATGCATATTATATTAATTTAATACATAAACATCGGTTTCTTGCTATAGTCGGCACATTATTAAGATTAAGCCATGATTCTAAGAATTTGTAATTTAATGTAACACGAGTTCTAATGCATTACTAATTTTATGTTTTTATTTTTGTTGCAGGTACGTAATGAAAATTACTTCGTGGAGAAATGCTTCGTCAGCGATAGTATCGTTATTCACTTGTAAGTATTTTTGCCGCTACAGCTACAAGTTATAAGGATAAATAAGTATATTCCATAAATTTGACAAGTTCCAGTATATCAAGGGTACTGTCAAGGATCTTCATCCAGTAGTAGTCATATTACTATAATATTTTTTTCGCAGAAATCACTTTGCAGCATAACTTACTAGGTATACATTACCCGTGATAAAAGCACATAATCTGTAGGATTCACGCTAAGGACGATTTTGAGATGATTACACAGTGTACACTAATTAAAAATTATTTTTTTCTTCAAAATAGTTGTAGATAAGAGGTACATATGTCTCTCAAAACGACAAAATATGTACAGAATTATTGCTCCGAATAGATAAGTCAAGTTTTTTGACGTCAAATTCTTATGTCATGTAGTTTGATGTTACGTCAATCACGTAACTGTTGGAGGGCTAATCACAGTACCATGACGCATACGAAATACCTACGTATTCGTGTGAGCGAATAACTCTGCTTTGACTAACGATATTACAGAATTCCTCGCTTGGCAACGCTAGCTTATTAACCTTGAAGATCTCAATTGAAGATTATGTTTCTAAGTCAGAAAATTCTCTGACTTGCCCGTGGCCGTAGATTAACACGCGAGTGACCCATATTTCTAATCTTATCACATAAAAACTACACCGTATTTGGATGCTTTAAAGTATCCTTTTCACAACCAAAAGTTACCTATGTCATTCTCTAGGGTCTAATCTATTCGTGTGCTTAAATTCGTCTTATTCGTTATAGCCGTTTTAACGGTACGGCAACGGTACCAAAACGGTACAAAAACATAATTATTTTAATTAGTAGTAGTTTTTGACTTGTATAAGTAAGCGTTTTTGTTAGAAATGTATCGTCCCTAAGCCCTAATATTATTTACTATTCCCGCGTAATTTCTTAATCGTAAACTGTGAGAAAATTTCTCACGTTTGTCGATTAATAAGTCTTAGCTATCAATTTGAGATAATTCCCAGATTACTTGGAGAAACCCGTCGGGTTTATTGCAATTTTAGTGTCGACGTGGCATGAATAACGATTACCTATGTATGTAAATCAAAGGCTCACCGTCATGTTACGATTATGAATATCTACGCTAGGATTTATTACATGATAAACGTAACGTTTACAATGTAAATAACAGAATAGTAATATTAGTAATATCAGTCCCGATTATAAACTCTCAAATTCCAGACTGTCAAGGGCCTCTTCTCATTTTGGGGAACTGGGTTGGTCACATTTCATGAGTTAACATTGTTAGACTTTACATTCTTGTTTCTAGACTACAGTACAGATTTACGGTCAGTCTTCAAATACGCAGATTTCCTCACTAGGTTTGCCTTCACGGTTTTTTTTTTTTTTTTTTTTTTTTAGCAAACGTTTAATTGGCCCTTCATTTCTAAAAGACGATCTCTACGTACTCGTAGCAGTTTGTTAGAATCTCATTTAACCACTGCCACTGCTTATGTCTGCCTACGTATTTATAATTAATGATTTGACATAGGGCACTTTTATTTAAATGTTGGTAAATTTCTCCAAGACGCCGGGTTTACCGATAGTGTTAGCTTGTCTTAGGTTTGCGACGCTGAAATTTAAATTCGTAGGATGAGTAGTATTAATATAAGTATAGGTTTATCACGGTTTATGACGTTATTTATTTATTGTAATTAATGTTACGCTTTATAATTATGTTTATTACCCTAACATCGATGCACCGACAGGTTGTAATTGATATCTCATATCCAATGTTCATTATGCCGAACTAATGTAAAATTTGCACCTAGTTTGTGTGTACTACTAAATACTCTTTTTAAAGATCTTAGATTTTTGTTATGCGTGTACAGTTTTGGTTGTATCAAGGTGAAGTGCATTATTGTATTGTTTACGACTTCTATATGAAAGATGACTCAAGTCATTGAAGTCTTAAATTTTATATGCTCAATACTTTAAAGTGCCCTGTTCCTAATGCGACAAGTCTATGGTAGACATGCCTTATTTATCAATTCGATGGTTTTGAATGCACGCCTTGTTTTGTATGTTTATAATTTGCGGGTGTCGAGCTATCAGGCAGATCTAGACGTGCATATAAAATTACATACGTAGCTTGTTGACATATAGGTATGTTTTGTAAAATTATTGCTTGTTGATAAGATGCAATCGGTAACAATACAGGAGTTTTATTTATTTGTCTGAGACAGACAGATGAAGAAAACGAAACGATATCCGAGGCATCTAGCATTGGGTATCGTTAAAATCCACATAGGTAATTATCAGAACTGGCGGTATTTATTTTGCAAATAGGTATTTGTTAAGGCGAGTTCACGACAATTTTTACTAATATTTTATTATATCAGTAGTTTCTGTTATGATAAGTCATTACTTAATATCGAATTTTAGATCCTGAAACATTTCTTATCTTATAGGCAGTACCTATATAACTACGTATTAAATAAAATTGTGTTTTAAGAACTAAAATATACGATGAGATTGTAACCCGCGGACAAATATTCAAAGATTTTAAGATTTTGGTTCGTGTTTGGAATAGTTTTATTACATGTTTAGAACTGGCATTTTAATGTCTTTGTGCATTATTTGCATTTAACCTTAAATTATCCTCTTCGGGGGAGACATTATGCAGGTAAACAATATAATGCACATCCGGTAAAGTGTGTCCAAAACGATAATGCCTAAAATTATGTGACTGTAGTAGTCACAAGTGTGCACTATATATGTAAAATCTAAATCTGTATTAATATCCAGTGAGTTTTGTCGATTACGTAAGAGTTAATGCAAGCGTGATTAATTATTGCTAGGATGCGGGTTCGATTTCTAGGTAAGATGTCTAGCAGCAGCCATATCCGGTAATCTTTGTCAAGGCCTTCACGTATTTTTTCCTATAGCGGATCTTCGGTAGCGTCACGATACCTTGAATAAGAAATTGTATAGCATCGAATTTTAAACATGCAATCATTTGTTCCTGTTGAAATAATTTGAAAATCTAAATATTTTTAGCTTTATTTGCCTACTGCCATTAGATGGTGTCTTCTCCTACCTTCGAGGTTTATCATCAAACTATAGTACTATATAACTGTCATGCCATCTAATATCATCATCATCATCCTCCGAGCGTCATCCCAGTTAGAACCTGGGGTCCGCTGTCTAGTCTAACCGGATTTGACTGAATATACGCTTTTCCACAGGGCGACTGCCTGTCTGATCTCCGCAACCCAAAGGGATAGCTATATTCCATGGTTTAGACCGTTTAGTGTCAGTTTAATCTTAGGTACTGACACCTTATAATGACTGTCAAAGATCTTCATGACAGCCGGGACCGACGGCTTAACGTGCTCTCCGAGGCACGGGGCAAGCAATAATTTACAATTTAATACGCACATAACTCCGAAAAGTCATTGGTGCGCGCCGTGGATTCGAACCCGATACTCTCTGCATGGCAGTCTGCTGGTATGTCCACTAGGCTATCGCTGCTAACAACTTGTCATCTAATATAATTGATGTACATGCATATAATTACCCATTTTCATGATGATACAAGGAGTAGCCGAAATTCAGTTTCTATGATTATATTACATTGTTAGTTACAAGTCGACCGTAATAAACGCATATTTTAAAAAGTAACTCTTGTTCCTGCTGTTATTTCTTAAATGTAGAAATAACACAATTCTGACTCAGTACAACTATTTCGGGATCAACATCATAATGTAATGTTCCTTTGTGTGGCTCGAATTTAAAACATTTGGCGCGACAAACTGGCGAGATGATTATATTCCTGACGCATTGATAGGAATCAATGTGTCTTCTGTTCACTGCACATTTCATTTTATAAATAATCTAGAGGATGCCGGCAGCTACGCTCGCATATTTAAATTTTCCTGTTTCCCTACGATCCCTAAGGACCTTTCATGCCAAATTTCAGCTTCCTGCGCTTAATAGTCTTGACTATAGCTTGTCTGTCAGTCAGTCAGTAACGCAAGGATTTTATATACAGGTTAGTAAATTTATTTAAAACATTAAATATTTTATGATTAATATGAGAAAACTGTATTGTGGAGTTCAGATAACAATTTTTTCGGTGAACCTATTTTTATTAAAAAACAACTAAGTATTTATTTGATAATAAATATAAATGTTGTTAAAACTAACTATAACTAAGTGGCTATTTACACATAAATTAAAACAATAATTTCTATACTTAAATAACTAACAAATAAAAGGAAATACGTAAAAAAAAAAGTAAAAGCAGATTTTAAAGGGCGTCATGGAAATCCTCCACATCGCCATCAATTGGAAGCGTGCCCAGAATGCTGGCAGCATTGCCACGTTGTATGGCAATGCTGATCTTTTGTGCCAAATACAGGCCAGCCTTCTGGTCACGCGAGGTGTCAACAAGTCTCTTTGAAAGATCTCTAAAAAGAGATCTCGCACTTGGACCCCATGGTCGCAACGTTTCAACTCCAAACGGCTCAAATACATAATCCCCTACTAGATTTATGTATTTGCGCCTTTTGAGAGTCTCCGCTGAAGCAGCAGCAGCGCCCGCACAACCCGCTGTGCTAGGAAGATGAGATGGCGCAAGGGACACCCTTGCGCCATCTCATCTTCCTAGCACAGCGACACTTCCTAGCACAGCCTACCTAACCTAACCTAACCTAACCAAATACATAATCCCCTACTAGATTTATGTATTTGCGCCTTTTGAGAGTCTCCGCTGAAGCAGCAGCAGCGCCCGCACAACCCGCTGTGCTAGGAAGATGAGATGGCGCAAGGGTGTCGACACATGTTGCGTCCCACACCAAAGGCCTACCCAGCTTCCATGGCAGTAAAGACATACCGTCTGGTCTCTTACCATCGTTGCGTGCCAAGCCCTGAGGTTCAAGTTGGGCTGGAACGCCAGCGGTGACAAGAGCCCGACGAAGTATGTCATTGAGGTTGGCGTGTCGTGAAAGACGACCTGCGCTCCTGCTACATGACAGACCATGGTGACCAAGGCTGTCGACAGCCTCTCCACAGTGACAGCGATGTGGAGAAACACATGGCGCACCTAAACGAAGGCAAGAAGCAATGTGGAAGGTCGTATCGTCCAACATGGTACCTATGTTGGACGATGGCAGTGCCTGAAGCCAAAGCCCTGACTCCCACTCTCCCACAGCCAGCAAACGAGCACGCTCTGCAGCATTGGACGACGTACTTAAGAGATTTTCTCGTACCACGCTGCAAAGCGGCCCGTCCCACTGCCTCTGAGAAGATGGGAATCGGGGTAACTCGGTGCTTGGACAAGCCATTCTCCATGCATTCATGGCATCGGTCTTACACGGCACCTCAGAATGGACCAGTGTGGGTGCTAAAATTTTCCTGGTCAATTCTTCAGTGCTGTGGACCGAGGACAGGAATGCTGATAAGCTTACGTTAGTAATTTTGCGAACGCCAAGGCCGCCCAGGCGTACAGGCAAGGACGCCTGTAGCCACACTCGGTCGTTCAGGGCCAGATTTAGAATTTTCCTTAAAGTAATTTGTATAAGTTTGTCAATTTAGGCGAGTGCAGATGGGTTTTTCCAAAAAGGGGAAGATCGAAGAGCGTGTGTAAATTTAGGGACAAAAAGACAATACTTGATAATAGTAAAAGCCGAATGCATATTAATTTTGAGTAACCTGTCTGAAATATCACTAAAATTTTGAATTTTTTCTTGTATAAATGAATCGAAACCTTCGTCTAATATTGGGGACCCAAGGAGGCGAAGAGCACTTTTTTCAACGTGAGTAATATTGGGAGCAAGAGGTTGAAATTTTGAAAGTATATCGGATTTGTCTAAGTTATCGTTAATGAAAATTTCGCATTTACTGGGATTTATTTGATTTTATATACATAATAATACAGATTCCAAATAGGTACCTTTCTTACATCATGAATAATGTGATATTCTGGTACAATCGCCTAGTGTTTGCGTCAATTACACCCAGACAGAACAAATCATCATGTTCGTCATACAAAGATTTTTTCTGTGTGGGAATCGAATCCACGACGCGACGTCCAGCTTAGCAGTCTGCCACCTAAAATATAAAATATATAGCCAGAATAAAAGAGCTTTCTGTGATTCCAGGAATATTGAAATCTTGCTTGGAAGCAATTAGATTAGGTAATTTTTTCTACGAAAGATACCTAAGTATTAACAAAAAAGTATTATATAACGTACAGGAAATAAGATTCTTGGCATTTGGTCTCGGATTAGTCGCAGTGGGCGTATCTCCTACCTAAGTATTTATAATTAATAGCGTATACCGGCCGCTATTCAAACCATCGTTGACGGCTATTTTATTATACTAGTTTTATACACTTAGTTACAAGTCTATTAAAGCCACATAAAATTATATTACAGGGCGTGCGATCCATTACGGAATCAAAGCGGAATTTTGTACAAAATTGATTTAATAATTAGTTGATGAGGCCGTAAAAATAGGGCACTGGGCTCAAAACATAGCGGTATGGTGCTAAAATCTTTGACTAGTGGTTTTATGATGTCTAGTTTTTAATTTAAGATCGTAGTGTTATGATTACTTTAATAGCGTAGACGTTTGCACTATTAACTGACATGTTTTAATTAGAAAGAGTGTAACGCCGTGTTTTAACCAATAGTTATGAGTTTATTTAAAGACGAAGGTCTTTAGGTAAACTCATTACTACGGGCGCTTGCGAATCAAAGTTGGATTCTCAGGTAAAGTAAAGCAATACATTGCTACCAGAAAAATCTTTTAGTAGAATATAGGCAATCAAGTTCGATTTGAAATAATACTACTGAATAGTTTATCAAGTGTAGTTCTCAGATATAATTATATCTAAATACGTGCTAAGTCACGCAAAATTAAAAAAAGTATGCGATATTACATATTTATCTATTATCTACTTTGTTTTTATGGCAATCACCTAAGTTTTGTCTTGTCATGTACTTATTTGTGTGCCTGACAATATTGTGCAGACTAATATTAATGCGCTCCATTCAATTATTATCTATCTACGAACGGATTCAGAATGATAAACTGGAGCAATAAAGAAACCTTATTAGCTTAGATCAATAGGTAATCCTCTTAGTAGTATTCAGCAGACTGTTATAAATGTGATAACCAATTTCATATTTGTAATTGTAGGCCCACTTATTTTAGAAACTATATATTATTTAATTAGTTTATTAATTAAATAACCTTCTAGTCTTGTCATCGAATCATCTGTCATTCGATTAACCCCTTGTATGCCGGAACGCAGATCTACGCGAGACACAATAGCTTTTTAATTGTGTCTGGTATTCCGGCATACAAGAGGTTAAGCTTTTTATCCACACTCCTTGAAAATGACGGCCGTGTCATTTAATCACTCAGTCACAGTGTAACGCTTATGAACGTCAAATTAAAGGTTTAACACTAAAGTTTTTTTACAATAGGTACGTCTTCACCGCCGTAATTAAACTCTTTCGTTGTGCCTTTGTGTCCGTAATTTAACATTTGTGTTGTATAGCACTCTTCTAATGACTTTGAGACCGCTTACATGCGCGAATTCCGAACCAGAATACAAGGCGCGGCAAAGTCAAACGTTGGTGAAACTGTACTGTGGAAGAATAGTCCTCAGGAATTTTATAATTAAATAGTCAGGAATTTTCTTATATATAAATATTCACAGGCGCAGTACATAATCCTGACAAAATACCCTGTAGATGTGTGATAAACACGTTACAATTTTCACATTATTACGTGATAAACACGTAATAATGTGAAAATTGAAAAGTATCCATGAAATGAGGTTTTAATACAAGTTTAGCAGGACACGTCCAATTAACAATAACCTCGACACACGAACAATAGTTATTTATTGTAATTTTATTTATTGAAAGTAGTGAAACCAATAGTAAAAGTAAATGATAACATTTATCAGTAGAATGTACGATTTATTGTGCACATCAATATACTGGAGTTCAAGGCCAATATACTTGTCGTATAGCAGTGCAACAGGCCATTATACGTTGAGCTGTCATTTAATGGATTAACGTACAAATACAGACCTGACTTTATTGGTAGTTGACGATGAATCGCCAAGTTTATAAGCGAACCATTGATACAGTCAACATTAAAATAATCATCATCACCATTTGAACTGTCAAACAATAAACTAGATCGCACAAGAAATGTTGAAATACGTGTCTTACTGTGATATTATAATAAAAAATAAAGAGGATAACATAACACAGCCATTTGCATTTATAAATACGCCGTGTCTAAGACGTTGCACGATAAAATCAAATTGTTTTTCGTCGAATCGTAAAGATATTTAATGACGGAATTATGGAGCTCAACGCGGGGCAATTACGTAAAAAGATAAAGTACACTTGGGAGAACAATACGGAAGATGTTTTATTGTTTCGCTATCGACAGATAAGGTTACGATATATTAACGTACGAGTACTATAGATTATATGATATTGGTATGCCATTGAGTTGTTGTTCTTACTGTTCTTACAATACTCATTAACATTAATGTGGTTGCAAGAATGCAGGGAGTCACCTTGTTTGTCATATTGGTTACCCACGAAAATGCATTGTTTTGCTGTAAGACATATATACATACATACATATACTCACGCCTTTTTCCCGTCGGGGTAGGCAGAGACAACGGAACGCCACTTGCATCTATCCTTACAAACCTCACGCGCTTCCTCTACATTCATTACTCTGTTCATACATGCTCGCCGGTTCCGGGTGCTTCGGACCTTTCCGTTTTTCAGAACGTCATTTACGAAAATCTTTGTGCAAAAAAGACAAGTGTTTCTTTTGCATAATGTTTGCTTAATGTTGGCCGTTGAGCTATAACCCATAGCATTCATTTTACTTTTGGTTGAAACTGATAACGAAGTCCTCGGTATGCCAACTGGAATAGTTGGACAAAATTATTGTTTATTTCGACGTAGAGGCAAGGTTACCATAAATGTAATCAGAAATCTATACGGTACCAACAATGCTTAGAATGTAGGAATCTATCATTCTTATGACTAAACACATTTTTAAGGTGTCAGTTACTCATTGAAAACACTTAAAAGTTTAGTTGACAAGTGATTTAATGTGTGTTGTGCATATTTGTTCTACAAATGCCGGATTCATATCTTTTTGATTTTCTATATTATTATGTATAATGGACTTTTTGCTACCGGTGTAAAGTTCGTTCCGTGATACGATGTTCGTGACAAGTTAATGCCACTATTGTTTGAGTATGTAATATTAATTATGTATTAACTGATTAGTTGGACCTATTTACAGCAAGTGTGTACTGTGTGATATACTTTGCTCTTCTCCTTGAAGAGCAAAGTATATTACACATAGAATAGAGCATAGAAGGTCATATTATTACCTATATGTTGCATGTGGTATTGCGGGTTTGATACCATATGGTGTAAAACTCTGAGGAATACATACATACATTTGTACAGTTATTTTTATATTTTTTTGGATTATAGATCTATGGGTTTAAATTGTCCACTTCCAATATTCAAATAATGAAAAACTTTAAAATTTGCATTGTAACAGTAAATAAACTCGAAGCTTAGTATTACATTTAACCATCATTCAAAACGACAATCACTTACTTGATACCTCTCATTGAATTGAGTTGTATACACGTCGCGAACGCGAATGTAATCCAAAGTAAACTAATAAATGTACGAGGTGTAGGTACCACAATGCCTCCCTCCCCAGCTCACAATGATCTATGAAGAAGTACCTGCGGAAGTAACGTTGAGGGCACGAGCTTTGTGTAGGGCTGCTACAACGAGAGAATACCTAAAGAAAGAATACATTTATGTGAATAAGCCTTTTAAGTAGTCGATCTTGGAGTAGTAGATGGTATAGAAGTATGGTATGCTCTTTGAGCAGTCATGTCACTGTAGCACTACCGATGTAAATTCTGCTAGAATCGGCTGAGCAAACATACTCCAAAATATTTATAGCCATAAAATAGTCTGGAAACATAATTGATTAAACTAAGCTATTAACTCTACATTTTTAAGTAGAAAAGATATTCTTCAATTGCTCGACCAATTGTAGCATTATTAGATGTTATGTTATCATTATCACGTTTTGGCAAAACTATACAAAATAAATGTGGAACAAAGAACTTAAATGTACACATGGATAATCTTAAGTACACATGTATAGTCTTAAGTAATTCTAGCACCGATGCTTTGTAATCGTATTTCATTATAGTAACAAATTTGTACAGTTAAAGGTTTTCACATAGGTAATTTGGGTTATATTAAGTAAAATTATTCCTGTTATTCTACTTAAACTAATTCTTCTAGTCATCATCATCATATTTAACATTCCACTGCTGGACTAGGCCTCTCCTTTTAAAGGAGAAAATTCTTCTAGTATTAACTTTGATATTATTTGCTAAAGTGGCCCGAAGTAATAGCCAAAATAAATATTAGTGGCAACCCTAGCAGCAGCTAACACAATTAGTGCTAATGGAGCGTCTTGTTTGTTTGTCAACTAACGCCAAAACATCTTTACACCTACGATGTACCCGTTCTACTCCAACTTCCATTTCTTAACCTTTTTAAAGGATTACATGCCGGTTTGTTTCTATTGGTTTAACCGACTTCCTTTGTAATTAAACGAGTACATTCTAACTAATATTATAGATGCGGAACTTTGTTTGTGTTATGTTTTGATACCATAACTAGTCGACTGGGTTTGTGTTTGCTTTTCGCGTGCTGTATAATATGTACTTAACCTTAGTTATCCCAGAATAATATTTGACTTGTTGTATTATCAATGGCGTTACTAAAAATTTGAAGGTAAATAATTCCTGGTTGATATGATGACAGAATAAACGAACGATCAGTGATTATCATATTATGACACCTATATTACAAGCAGGTAGAGGTGAACAGATTATGCAGAAAATTAAAAATATAACTTTTAGAACCGACATAGATCCTAAATAGTAACAAAATCATCAAGATCACGAAAGTTTGTAAGCAAAATAACTCTTTTCTGTCCATTCGTCGGGATCTCAATGTCAGTGTCATGTAGCTGACCATGATACAAAAATTAAACCTATAACGCACATTAAACCTTGCAGCGTGAGAAGTCACGCTGCAAGGTTTAATGTGCGTTATATTAAATGCTCATTATTATAGTGTCTCAATCCTAATGCATTTCTTTGCTATAATATCTCTTTCATCTAGACCTCTAATATTCAGTTGTAAGTTGTCACCAAAGTACACAGGTAACAAACTACATTAGTCTTACCATTACACGCTTGTTATTAGTCTGTAAACTCCTTAGCACAACAGGCGTGAATTTATGTCCCTATGTTTGTATTAGACGGTTACGTGGGTATATGTAGGATGTGTCGTTATGTCAAGTAGAACAACGCTCTAAACAGATTTATAAGGTAACAACTGTAATTATTATGCATTTTATTTTCTTTGTGACAATATTATGAGTTAATGATAAACAATATATATATTTTACTAATGTTGACAGTACTATAGGATAGAAAATAAATTTAATATGTATGTAAAAAATACCGGACATGTCTGCCGACTCAATAAGTGGTTATTAGGCAGCATTTCACAAAGAAAATTGTACCATACAAATCTACGTCAATGTCAACTCTCCAACTACTTTTAATTTTATATATTGTTCTCATAATGTTATGTATATGTAATACATATTATTATATGATATTTTTAATGAGAAATATGTACAAATGAATTTCTCAGATATTTTTTCTACAAAGGCAAGTAAACACAAATTCTGGGATTCCAGGTCAATATGAAGGGCAATTTGGTCATTAGTTTTGGCTAGACATGTTAAATTAAATAGTGGGTAAGTATATTAAATATACTTTTACAAGTTCCTGAGAAAAGAGGTCCTGACAAACGAACCGTTTGTCGGACGGATAACAGATAGATTTTATAATGGTTTATTTTACCTTTCGAGGCACAAAACCCTGAAAACAAAAAATGTGACCAATTTACTTTGACACCAAGTTAGTCCTAAATACAGGCTCATAGTTACCGCCACGAGACCAGTCAACTCATACTTACCCACTAGAAACTGCTGCAGTGGCATTAAAATTAGTCGTCATAACCCGCGTTACTACCAATTAGCCTTCAACCGTACACAACAGTTGGTACATATCTCAAAGAGTACAAACTACGCAGAACGGTACTCGACTTGACCATATTCAAATATTGTTGCTTTGTTGCCAAATAAACGTTCAAAGCTACACTTTCGCAAGTCGCAAAACAAATTGCTTAATGTTGGTGTTAGTTGGCGTGTTGTTTGCTCGCCTCTACAAACATAGCATTATCTGTTTGCACCAGTGTTTGCTCCAAACTGGCTGCCGTTCTTGCCGTATTATTTGATTACCAGATACATTGTTTGGTGACATCTCCCTTTCATAGCTTCTATAGTTTTAGTAACTGCTTGTTTAATATGCATTGAATGCAAGTTTAGTGTTTTGGCAAATGGCCGCATGCAATTTCATTCTGTCGAATGTATATTATCTTCCTGGTCGGCGCTGTCTTAGCTTACACACTGCCTTGAGGCCATGAAGGCAAAATATATTTGTTTGCCATTTAAACTACTAAAATTGAATTTGTATAGATCATAAAAAAATCTATATATTTCTTATAGAAACTTTAAAGTATTCAGTCAGTCATAATGCAAACATCCAGTAATTAATTATATTAACAAAAATGTCAGTATAAATCAAGTGAAACGGGTAGCACAACTCCACGCAGTCGACCAAACATTGAACAGTAGTTGTATTCAAGCACTGAAGGCTGTGCATATCCGACAATGTAAACAACGCCACTAAACAACTATAAAATATACACCGACCACAATACACCGACTTATTTGACGTTCATAAAGCCTTAAACTGAATAAATTATGTCTAATTTAAATATGAATCGACCACATTCTAAACGGAAATAAATAAAAAGGCTAAGACTACAGAACTAAAGGCAGACAGAGCGCGCGGAACACTTGCGTGAGGCCACTAAAGCAAATACAAAATTGAAAAGCGAATACAAACTCGGCTCAGTGCGCTGCGAAGCATCGCACAGTTCACACGCCACGATCAATCAAGCTTTTAAATTCATAAAATGCCGTCTTGCGTTTTTAAACATTGTAAAAGTTGTTTCCAAAAGCAAAAACGGGAAGATGGTAATATATTTTTCAGATAACTATGGATTATTTGACTGTTTTATAATATTATTTCGATAAAATTCGTATTTCTGCAGAAAATATGTAAGTGTTGCCAGTTTACGTCGACGCCGTTCTCCCTGAATTAGGGAAAATGCACTTGTCTATTGATTATGTAATAATGATGGTCATGTTAATGAAAAATACATTAACGTAATGTAAAATTATATTGTAGATTATCTTTCTTCTTATAAAATATAGTAATAGAATTTCCATTAGTATATACATTGTTTTGAGTTCGATCCCCAAACGATCCAAATATTCGTGTACACATGGCTCCTCGTCAAGCTTTATACACTTTGACCTTTGTACCGTTCTTATGGAGTAGGGAATAAGTATCAAAATCGTACTGCAACTGTTTAGCTTGACTTGGCGCCGTGTGTACATTAAGTACAGAAACAGAAATCATTGATTGCAGCCATTATTAATTTTTAATTGCAATGTTTTTTTGTTTTGATTTATGAATCATAATATTCATAATTTATTGTGTGCATGACAAAATGTTAATAGCTAATTAATATTTAGGACGCAAGCCTATTGCAATTAACCAAACATTTCCAGATACTAAACTGAGAATATATATATCTAAACAAAAAATAAACAACATATGCGCCGATCTAAGATCTGAACCCCATGATTGGTATTCGTAAATATATGTAGTTGGTATTATATAAGTATTTCTTCTAGATCGAGGGTATTAATCACAAAACATAATCTATTTATTTCTCAATTTACGAATAAAATAAGTTAAAACTTTACTCAGTACCTACATTTAAGAAATGTATTTATAAAAGCATACATTAATGGTTTCTTTTATTTGAATCATTTTCATAACAGCATTACATATTAAAAGCATTAATTAAATCCATGGTAAATTCTTCAAAACCGCAAACGAATATAAAATATGTAATATTTTTATATCCGTTTGCAAAAACTATATACCTACAAGGTAGTGGGAGATTATTCATAATCTGGCAACTTTACACACACATAGGCGCGCGTGTCCGTACAGTGCCAGTCGCCAAATGTCACGCACACATAGCCGTCAACGTGCCTCACTTAGTCGGACGAATACGCTCCATCTGGTCTTAAATCTGTGTAAAAAGGTATGTGAATTTAATGTAGAGTTCACAATATGTCCAATAAATTCTGTGTTGATGATACAGTTTTTATGTCAAAAGGTAGTCATATTAGGATATTATTAGTGCCACACACGGTGCTTTTATTTTGTGATGTAAAATGGTACTTACATTTTTGATAAATGTTATTTGTACTGGAGGCAACATTGTATTGTACGAGTTTTATGTTCATCGTGTTTGACTACAAAGGCGAGGTTGGGCTTTGTGGTATTAGCAGCCTATGATAACTGACATGTCTCTTGGTTGGAAGTTAGAATACAATTAACACCTTTCCCGTGGGCGGATAGAAAGGTACCTAAGTTTGTAAATATTCAGTTTAAGGTGTGGCAAGAGTTTACAGTTTTTATAGTTATGTTTACAACTTTGGGTATAGCGTCTATTGCTATTCTTTCGTATGTTATGTAGCTATTCTCTAAAATCTGGTACGAAGTTCCATCAACCTGTCACGCTATGTGCAATATAGCAAAACTCCCTGTGCCTTATATCCTAATTTAAATATGCGTAACACTTGTGTTTATAGAAATAAGTTTTTAAATAAGAGTAATACTTTGATTGTGGCAAAAGCTTTGTTATAAGTTGTAACAGTCCTGCAATGTGTTATTTACAACTCACACGGGCGTTAAAATATATAAGACATGCATTTCTAAAACATTGTAATTAGCATTACTAGCATCTTTAAGAGCCACTAGTGAGTTTATGGACACCACTGCGGTGGGTTCTGTAATTAACTGAAATCCGCAACGTGTTTTACTATTTTGCAACTTTGTTAAACGTTGCGAATAATACATAATTTCTTTTGACATGATGGCAATAAAAATAGACGAGAAATAAAATTCCAAGTTCAGTTCTAAAAAGCTTTCGCTACTTAAAAAGTAAAAGTGGCGCTCAAATTATCGCGTTTCAAACAAATTAACGGCGTGCAAAAAGACCTCGCTCCCAATAATACCCAAATAACATAATTAATTACTTAGAGGGAGGGTGAAATTTTTCACGAAAGATTGGAGATTAGAGCGGTTAATCCGATAAATACGTATAAACTCTATAATTTCGTTGGTTCGTCCGACCGGCCCCGGGAACTCATCAATCATTTAAAGATTTTTTTTATCAGCCCCAACCGAAGCTTCCCCTACACCGAACTTCGTTGCAATTATCGAAGAACAAATTGAATTATTTTTTATTGAACACCAATTAATTAATATTCATGAGGGTTATTCCTTAGTTGCCTTTTCCTTTGTGTACTTTGAGGCAATTTATGTTATTACAAACTTATGGTTTAGTTATAAGTATTATGTGACCCGGGTAAGCTATTGGAAAAGCTTCAAGTTTTTTTTATTGGCATAAGCAGCAAATGAGGCATTAGGTACTTTATTTCGCAAAGGTAAACCGTAACCTTGGATCATAGGCATAGTTAGGTTATTTTAGATTAAGAGCTAGCTGCTGGAAGCTATGTGAGGATGTTGTCTTGGGTAGAGCCATGGATCCTCTGGAGTTGCAATTTGTCTCATCAATCGCCACAATAGGAAGTCTTTGAGTGCCTCTATTCTGCGTGACATGCATACCAATTTACCAGTTTTGCCATTATAGACAAGTCCGCCGCATGTACCTATGATACTTTGATCGCTACTTGACTGGCGGCTCGCGAATCTCTCCTATCAAGTCTGTGCTGCCGGATTTGTAAGACGGCTTTAAACATGTCAGGTCTATGGTGTATTTTCGTGTAAAAGAAAACATGGACGAAATTTTTTTCTGATCGAAATAAGTAAGTACCAACAAAGTCGCTCAGTCGTGGTGGTTTATTCATAATAAAACCTCAATTGATGAAAAAAAAAGCAATGGTACACGCGAGCGTTGGGGCATAGTACAGTATTGAGACAAAGTGTCTGTCGGGCGACCGAACACAGCTTTTAGAACATTATGAGAATATCACGTCTCTACTCTAGATTATTTTATGACGTTAGTAACTCCGAGCAGCAGATTGCATGCTGTTGGATGCGGGCGGCTAAAGATCGGTCCATATGGAAATCGTCCACTCCTGAGAGTGGACGATTTTCGTCAGAGATAGTGGTAGTAGTAGTATTAAGTTATTCTAGCGTTACTAAAAGATGCGCAGAATAAAAATTTTGATGAAGAACCTGAACAAAACCGAAACCTGAAGATTGTAGTCTCACATTCCACGGGGCTTAGTGAAGGGATTATTACTTGGTGTCTAGTTCAAATAATAATCAATGAACTACAGCAACTCGTCCGATCATCTCGGCTCGAACAAATAATAAGCAGTCCTAAGCAAATATCGGTATCTCCGCGCTAAACGTCCATTGAGATGATCTGCAAACAATAGCTAACATTGCAATACAGATTCACATTCGATACAGGCAATCAACGCATTCGTTCTTCTTAGGGGCGGAACATATCTGACCGAAGATGCGTCGAACGTATCTTCGGTCGCGTCTATTCCGTCAAATGAATCGGTACACATCTGACGGAAAATGCGTCGAGCGTATCTGCACACATTCGCTGAAAGCGTGGCTAATATGCACACATATAAGTTTGTTCGTGCAGGGCTGTACTCAGGGCAACTCAATATTTTACTGTCATATTCTTTTACCTAATCATTTTTCGTGTTCCCTGATGTTATGTAGTCACTGAAGTTCTGTAGTTATTTATATTGCAATTCGAGTTTGACTATTAAAAATATGTCGGACTTCGAAGATTTTTTATAGTAGCCAACAAGCGTTATTTGAATATAATTATATCCTTTTTAGGTATGGAATTGTCACCACCCCATATCATCCCATGGGTGTCGTAAGAGCCGACAGAGGGAGCATATTATGCAGAGAACAGCACTGTAAGAGAAGGAAAACTTGATACAAACCCTATACCAACCCGCTTGGCCAGCGTGGTATAGTAGGCCAATTCCTCTTTTCAAAGGAGAGGCCTAGTCCAGCAGTGGACTATTAAAGGCTGATGATGAGGTATGGAGGTTCAAATTCAAATTCAAATTCGTTTATTAAACACCTTATACAGTTATACAAAGCTTAAGCTGTAATGGCTACAGTAGTATAAACTGTGTCGTAGCCATTAACGCCCACATCCGAATACTTATAAAGGTATAACAAATTACCAAAGATAAGCAATTCACATTTAATATTTTAGTATTAATTGATGTTATCTATGGATAGTTGTATGATTTGTAACTAGATATTATTAGTATGAGTGGTGACATGTGAGAGGCATGTGTATGGGTGTGTGAGTGACTGGGTGATAGTTATGTAAGTGTGTGTGATATGAGTGTGAAATGTTTATGTTTAATATTTCATGTAATGATGTCTTCACATTGGTCATAGTTTTGAGAAAGAAGCCATGCTGTGAGTTTGAGCTTGGCCATTGCAATAGTCAATGGATATATATTGAGCTCCCTATTAAGTTTATTATAAAGTTTGGGGCTTAAAAAGTAATATTGGCGAGATGCCAAAGCAGTTCTGTGCATTTTAATAGTACATACTCGGTCGGATCTGCGCGTTTCTTTGACAAACTTTACATCGTACGCTATTTCACTATGCTTGCGCAAAGAGACTTGGAGTATATATAATTGTCGAACCGTAAGTACCTTACACAGACTATAGAGTTCAGAAGTAGAAAATCTTCTAGGTTTACCAGTAATTACCTTTAGTATACATCTCTGGGCTCTCTCAAGACGAATCATGAACGTTTTACAAGTACCACCCCAAGATATAATGCAATAGCCTAAAATTGATTGAATAAGGGCATAGTAGACCATCTTCATGGTATCTAAGTCTGTAGAACTTCTTAGTTTTTTGAATACGTACAGTAACTTTCGAAACCGGGAGACAATTTGATCTATTTGCAAGTTCCAAAACAATTTACTGTCCAATATTATTCCTAGGTATTTTATGCTACTGGTAGGAGTAATTGAATAACAGCTGCAGTCGCAACCATTAGGAAACCCACATGTGTGTGCTTTTATAAAATAAGATGCTGGTTGAGAAAGTGTATTGGGGGCAAACGCTATAAATTTAGTTTTTTGTAGATTGAGTGTGAGTAAATTAACGTCAAGCCATTTCATCACTAGACTTAAAGCAGTTTCAGCACTATTACGTACTGTTTCCCATGTAGGTCCATCGACTAGCAATACTGTGTCGTCAGCATATGAAATATTTCTACAGTTTTTGATTTTAAGGGAACAAAGCTCATTGACATAAATGAGGAAGAGTGTGGGACCAAGGACACTTCCCTGGGGAACTCCATAAACCAGAGGGAGTTCCGAACTAGTGATGTTTTCAATAGTAGTACTTTGCGTACGGTCCTTGAGGTAGCTTGTGAAAATATCAAGAGCTAATCCACGTATCCCAAGTGATTCCATCCTTTGTAGAAGAAGGGGAACAGAGACAGTGTCAAAAGCCTTAGAAAGGTCCAAAAATAACCCGATCGTTTTTATATTATTTATTATATTATTACTAACATCCAGCACAGCATCTTCAGTCGATTTACCACGTCTAAAGCCATACTGTGTGTCAGCAAGTAAATTGTTTTTATCCAGATATTGTATTAATTTTTTATTAAGAATTTTTTCAAGTATTTTAGAAAGCGTTGTAAGTACAGAAATAGGTCTGTAGTTATGGACACTGACTCTGTTTCCACTTTTGTAGATGGGATGCACTATAGCTTTTTTAAATGCTTTTTAAATGGTTCAAAAATAAAAGACGATAATACGATTTGGTTACGGTTTTTCACAAAACTTATACAAATGATATAGAAGGGGTTATAGACTACAGTTTCAGAGCAAGACACAAAATGTTTTCTCTATAGGTATGTATGGAAATTGTTCCCTTGGACCTTTAGCACCTCATACCCAAAAATTGGCCCTCGATCCAAGCTAGCAAATATGCGTACACTCATATTACACATACTAACACTACATTACTTACACATTTCGTTTCTGAAAAAATAAGTAAGGTCTGGCGGCCCTGGAATCTTACGATCTTAAAATCACCGATCTGGGAATGACGTAGATATGGTATGTCCAATACCTACGAATTTAGCGTGCACACCTACGAAACGTTGGGCAAATAAAATGGCTGCCATTTGGGTTGTTCTCCAGAATGTAATCGATATCGATATGGAGCCGGTTAGAGGAGAATAATACATTTTTGTAGTAAGTTACCTTTGCTAGTTTAAATCTTTTGCAGATTAGTTTATTCCATAATGCAAATGTGGGCAAACATGGCAAAGCGAAAGACGACCCTTGTATGAAACATGTAACAAAATATTCTCTGAGAGCCAATATCGGATTTTTAGACATATTTATGCACAAAAATAAAATTATTATGTTCGATAGACAACGATTTCACAGCAGATGTACCACAAATCTTGGCGAAAAATATAGCGATAGTGGCACGAATGACATTTATAATAAATTATCGTCATGATTAATTTATTCAGTAAACTATGGCTATCTCTTTTTTCTGACAGAGATATCCCTAAGACAAAACGAGACAACACTATGTTTGGTGGCTTTATGTCGGTTTCGTATATATGTGTATAAAAAAAACCATGGCGAAATGTGGGTGTAATATTACACCTCTGCCTACCCCTCCGGGGATTCAGCCCCTTTTTTTTTATTTGCCCCTTTATTTGAGTCTATAAAAATATAAAATAAAATAATATTTGTGAATAATTTAATTTTTCTATATGTACCTACTATTTGCCCTCTCCATTTATATTCCTTACTCAAAGGTCAAAATTCACGTGGTGCGCGCGACGTCGACGGGTAATCCGTTAGTACGCTCGACGTACTAACGGATTATCGGTCAGGTGTGAATAGTTGAACGTTTTTCTATACATTTGTATGTATTGGCGTTACGCGACCGATAAAACGCGACGGATCTTCCGTCAGATATGTTCCGGCCCTAAATGCCACAGCTTTTAGTATAAACATTTATATTATTGCGGCTGGTGCTGTTTATGGTAAATAGTTAAAGTTTTTGCTTTTAGTTTCACGTCACCACAGACGTCTTAACATTATGTAATTAATTGTCATATTAATTTCGATTTTCTAGGAGCGCTTTTCTTTTGATAAGAGCGCCCTTGTCAAAGCGCTCTTATTAAAAACTCGTTCTTGGATTTTACATTTTTAAATTTCATCAAAGTTCAAAATTATATTAAAACTACTCTCTAAAACTCCTTTCTAGGCAGATTTTTATCACAACCTGAAACGTCCATATTTACATGATATTATAAGTGACAAACAGGTAGTCTTGTAAGCTATTTTTTATTCTAAAACCAAACTGTGTATCCCTACATTATAACAAATAATCTATTGACAAGATAGCTTAACTGAAAAGCAGAACATTCCATTACTAGTAGAACAAAGCCAGATCACCTAATTTGTACCGTCTGGTTACAAAGCGCCCCTATAAGGAAAAAGCGTCTCCATTCATAGTTACGTGGTCCCCTTGTCACTATTATCGTTAACTCTCGGCTTATCGCAAAGCACTCCAGACATAATATTACAGGATCCGATTCGATAAAATCGACCAAGATAATGCAATTGTCTGGTATATCTGGCCGTCGATATTGGAGCAAAATAGATAACTGTATCAGTGTTTCGTGTCTGCTGACTTGGATATATTGTTTATGGCAATTATCACACGAAATCCGTATTAGCGAGACGGATTTCCTTAGTTTAGCATCGAATTTTCTATTGTTCTTGTTTGCAGAGGTAGTGGGATGAAATTTTCGAATAATATGATTATCAGCTCGTCGGTAGAATCAGTATTAGATATTTCAATTTCACGGCAGATATTATAACTGAAATTTTACAAGTGATGCATCACACATCACAATATTATTGACATCAATCTTACTAACATTCACACTATTGCATCATGTGCGAAACTTGGTTCAGGTGTGACCATAGAAGATGTCACATTTTGACACCTGGAGCTTAAGTTGTCTTTAAACCCGGTAAAATGTTTGTTGTAGAAGTAAATTAGAAGTGTTGAAAAATTACAAGATGACTTCTCTTTTGTACCCGAGATATAAAAGCTTAGAAAAGATAAGCATCACATACATGAGCACTACAGGAGCCTAATTTATCAGCTTTACATGTTACCAATTAAATGTTTGTTAGAAACTATGAACTGACCTATACAAGTGAAGTGACAGGAAAATCTTTAAGTATAAGTATTACTAAGTTTAGTTACTTTATTTAGAGATTACACTCTCGTAAAAAACCGTTCACATTATTGTTTCAGATGTTGAACGTTGACATTAGGCTAAGTCTACTAAAGTATTGTCGTTGCACATTTTACTCTCGAATAGTTTCAAGACTCTTAATCAAAAAAGTGTCAAGAAAATAACTTAAGATATTTACTCTCTGGTTAAAAACAAACATCCTAATTGGAATGCCGAAAGAATCTTTTTAAAACTTTACAAGCGTCTTCAGTTAATTGGTCTCATTAAAATTCAACACCGTTATATTGACCGGTAAAAGGCGGGACCGCATTTAGGTGCTCTCAATCAAAACGGTAAAGCATTTTATTCAAGAGGACGGGATGGATTGAAAAGAACGTCATATACTCGGGACGTGTTGACTCTGCAAACATCAGATGGGAAATGAAATGAAACGAACGAGTTCCCGAGTGTCACCCCTCGGTTAGGGCTGGCCGCAACTTTCTATAGACAGCGATATTATGAGATTTGTATGAATGAAAATAAATAATTACCAGGGAATCGCTGGAGGGTTAAAGCGGTGTACTGATGAAGGTACGATTATTACCCTGACATAATAGGACATGTCTTTATAGTACGGCTCTACTTGGTGCTTATGTTTTTGTTGTTAATAATCATACTTAGATGTATGACTGACACGTAATGAAAAGCGTGGATTATCGTGTATATTGAGAAATTGAACCAAATCAAGAATTTGAGATAGAATTTTTACTATTGTAAAACATTTTCATTGATTGTCATCATGATCGACCTAGCGTTATCGCGGTTGCATCCAAGACTGTCGCCTTGAAACCTAGGCTCCACGCATTAGTTTAACCAGAGTTGGCATTATATTAGCATCATTTTTAAACAAATTAACATTACATATATCAACCCTACCAAGAGCGCGTGTGTGGTGTTGCCATCCTTAGCAAATCTTCGCCGCCATCTGCAACTTAGAGCAACGCTTACTTTGCCTTTTCAGAGTCACGTACTATATTGATATGGTCATCGTTTTCGCAATTGAAAAATGAAATTTCCCAATACGCGGCATTAAGAGTTATTGGAAACGACGGCGAATGAAACTTGTAAATACCTGTTTAATATTTAGTAAAACTAAACTAACAATTATCATTTATTTACATCGGTTTAATTATTATACAGAGATTACAATTACTAAAATCATATTTATCGAGACGACTTTTCGCGCTCAATTTGGTTTATTGTAACTTTGGCTCAATGTTTTCTCATTTCCATGATCAATATTTTCCCAATTTCCACCCAACTTGAAGCAATTACTTTCAATCTACATTTACAACGTTGTGCTGGGTACCGCAGTTTATTTTGTTTAGGATAATATAGTTTCAAGTTGAGTGGGCGGTGTGGTTTAGGCATTGCGGACGCTTAAGCCTTGTACTCACTGACAGATTAATGCTGTTGTAGACCTGCTACAGCTCTTGTACAACTGACGTTTGTGGATTTGGGAGCGTTATATCTTGATCAAGGAAGTGTTCGCCCAGAATTTCGAAGTTATAAAATATACCTTAACTGTGGTTTACCCAACTAATGTAGATTATATCTATTTCTGATACTCAAAATACTACTTACGTATTGTAGGTATATAGGTGCTGCAATAGACTTTTATTATCAGAGTGTTATCATGCGTTGGAATGCTTTACACGAATTTGTATAACCATTGATATTGCTATCGGCAATACTAACTAGTAATACGAAAATTATAATAATGCAATCTAGGCATAAAGACGAAGAAGCATTTCTTAATACCGTATAAAAATCAGATAATAAATGCTACATAAGCCGTTAGGCACAGAAAATGATTTACAATATTTTTAAAAGGGATGATGGCTATGTTGCGTTCTCTAAATGTCATGATGTTTGACGTCACACACATATGCTTAGACTACATATAGCCCATCCATATATCAAAAGGCGCGAGACAAGATGAGCTGTGCTGCGGAAAACATCCATCTAAGACTTTATCGTCCAAGCTTCGCTCGCTCATTACTAGATATTTTCCTCGTAAACCGCTCAGCTCGTACATCTTCCGTGAACACGCACCTTAAAGGTCATGCATTAAGCAGATCGAGAATTCCCATTTCTCAGCCGCAGGGGTGTGGGCAATCTGTGCAGCGATCAAAACGTTATTGAATTCTCTAAACGCCGCGGGCCAGGGTTAGAGTTTAAGAGATTGTAAATCAACTCGCAATGAGTGAAATATGAATCCGATGAGTATTATGAAAATAGGTACTTACGCGCCTGTTATCGATCTCTCCGAATATTATAGAGCTTTCAAATTCCGTATCTGACGTTGTACTTTTGGTTCAAAGCGTGGTGCGAAGATAATCTTTATTTACTATGAATTGTAGTCTTAGCTCGTAGAATAGCAGGATGTACCTATATATAATATTCTCTCCGTAATTCATAGACATTTTGCTTTTGCAATCATAATCAAAACGTAATACGGTTACATATCATTATAATCTTTAGGTATCAGTCTACATAAAAGTACTATTATCAAAGTTTAAAACCTTAGGTAGTAAATAAAATTTTAAATTTGTCATTAGGTAAACATAATTCAATCTTTATAGGCTTTCATCAATAGAATAGCCCTTTCAAATTTATTTCACTTATCGCATACCTTTTGTATCTACAAATAGAAATATAAATTTATACTAAATTCAATTCTATTAAAGTATTTTCGTTTACCTTCAAATGAACGTACGAAAGAGCAAACTATATTTGGAGAATCTCTTTTGAGAATTCTCTTCAAATTCAACCTTGTTTATGGTAAGGTTAGGTTGAATATTACACATTATTAATTTATATTGTTTCTTGCGTATTCTATTTGGAGTATTATCATGAAACAGGCACGCGTAACGGCGAAAACAATGTATTCTTATTACTTGTCCCTTTATCGGCTAATACTATTTCGAGATTACCTTGAAATCTATAATTGTATCTCTGATTATCAGTGTTTAAAATTAGTTAAACAAATACAATTGCCAAGCCCATAATGTATAAAAACAGATAAGATTCGAGACGTGTAAGCAGGTTGGTAAGTAATAACATTTCAAGTATGTATTTCCTTAAAATATGTTAACTATACATACCTACATACATACATAGATTGACTCACGCCTGTTTCCCGGAGGGGTAGGCAGAGAGTATGGAGCGCCATTTGCAACGATCTTGAAATATCTCTCTTGCTTCATTCACTCCCATCAGATTCCTCATGCATGCTCTTCTGTTCAGGGTGCTTCTAACCTGTCCTGTTTTTAGGATGTCTTCAATCTTGTCAGAGAACGTCCGCCTAGGTCTTCCCCTTCGTCCTGTCCCTTCCACACTTGCCTTATATATCTGCTTGGTCAGTCTTTCGTCATCCATCCTCTCCACGTGTCCAAACCATCTTAGCATACCTTTCTCGATGCTTGTCACTACATCTTCTTTTACCCCACAACACTCTCTTATCACACAATTCTTTACTCTGTCAGTCAAAGAAACACCACACATACTTCGCAGTGCTCTCATTTCTACAGCATTTATTCTACTTTCATGACTCTTCTGCCATACCCAACTATCACTACCATACATAAGTGTAGGTATTAACACCCCTCTATGGACAAACGGCCAAACGTGCCTTTTTGGACACGTTTTGGCTATTCATAAACGCCTTCAGAGCTCCATTCACTCTATTACCTGCATTAACTCTTTTGTTAACTATTAGAGCTAATATTCTGTCAAATCTAGAAATACTAGAAAGCCGACCCCGGGCTCAAAGCCAAAAGTTTTGAATACAAACGGAAAAACGCAAAAACGATGGTGATGATATTCTCCCCTAATTGGCGAAATGAATAATATTGTTTTATGCTTATAACTTAAACAAGCTAAAGTGACTCTTTTATCAATTACGCAGCTATCAGCTTTCTTATTATTTTTTTCGATCGCTCATTCAATGTAGTACCTACTCAATCCTACCAAACTTGCTTACGTCATAGTTATACCAAATAAATATTTGTGACACTATTAAATCCAATAAATCAATTTAATCAGCTTGTCACGTTGAAGAAATTGACATGTGACGTCAAAATGTTATTTAATTTAGAGAAAAAGGGCGAGTATCACATCTTGAGGTATTCGGATATTTATGTAGTGGGCCGCGCTTGACGTGGAGAGCTTATCAATAAGATCCGTTAGGGTTGTCACCAAATATTTCAAGGATCGCTTACTTCTCTTAGGTTTTTACGTAGCATGTTTAAGTAGTACCTAATGTTATTGTAATTATCATATTACTTTTCATTTTGGACACGATCTCGTTAGTGATATTATAGATGTAGTCAATTTGCATCCGTCGAAATACTTATTTAGAGTTTTTAAATTGCATTTTGTGGATCATAAAAAGTGTTGGCTAAACGATGAGGTTTAAAACACTTGAGCCTCCGTGCGATCAAATATTGGTACAAGAATTATGTTTCGTGACACGAAATTCTTGTTTTTACAGTTACTAAGCAAGTATGAAATAATACACTTAAAGCGACTTATAGTCATAGGTACTAGTATAATTGCCAGCCCTAGAAGAAAGTCGCCACGTACTTTTGAGAAGATTGTCTTTCATCGTAAAAGCGAGTGATAATTGACTTTAACAGTTTAAATACAGGATACATTACATTTTACTACAACTAATATTAGGTTAGTCATACTAAGCAAGTTAATATTTGCTTTTATAACATTTAAGTAGGTAGATTTCTATTTTACTGATTCGACAATACCCGAAAACAATTTCAGTCTAAATTGAAAATGTAGTCGAGTTGTAGAGTACTAAGTACACAGTAATTTCGACTGTCTAAATGTATCTTAAGCAAGGGAAAGTTTTAAACGGTCTGGGGCCTATGACGTGGGCGGGGCTTGAGTCTATTCATCGCTTTTTAGGTCCTTAATGGATCTCAGAGATGCGGCGATTTGTAATTTCTTGAACATTGAACCTTATTTGTTATTAAAATTTGGTATTCGAGCCAACAAGAACAGAATCAGTTAAGCCAAGGGTTGTGAAGTAACTTTAGTATTTAGAGCTATGTAAAATGTGTAAGCGTTTTTTATTATTTTTAACTAAGTATACTAACAAAATTTGAAAAATATTTCTGACGAGGTTTTGTAACACCAATATAACATTTCTGACCAAAACGTTTTTGCTTCATGTAAAGGATCTGGATTTTTTAAGTTATGTTTGTCAAAGATAATATGAAACCGAAAAGCGGAACCTCACAAGAGTATTTAATTTTGTGCCAAATGCGACGTTTTGATTAGTGACTGTGTTACCTGAAATCTTAATTGGTAATACATTCAAATTACTGATAAAGCACTCGTAGGTTTACCGTTTATTTAAAACGATTCCCTTGCTTCGTATGCAAACAAAATATTTTAATTAAAACAATACTAATTTATGGTATTACTTATCTGTCTGTCAGAAATAACAGGTAAATAATTAAGCACAGGTAAAATTTATTGATTGAAATTAAGACATTCGAAATTCCGTATAATATTACGGACAAATTCGAATTTGAAATGAATTCCTTGTCAATGGACGGTTTACAAAGTTAGTGATTTATAAGTGTTCCGTTAGTATCTTATCTGTGGCTGTCAGGGACTAGCTACCGAAGTCGACGACGCGCGTTTCACATCGATATCTCGCTCGTCATGTCCCGCTGATAAACGGGTACACGCTATTAAATACTCGCTTTATGAGACTCGTTTTAAGAGAGGGACGCCAACGATTTGGTAAGTTTACGAAACAGTTTCGTATAAGTACGTACTAAAATCTTTAAAGGGTTGTAAACAAAAGATATAATGTGTATAAACTAGAAATAAGTGTGTACCTACTACAATTATATTAAAATGTTGTCTATTTTAATGTTATTGTAGGTATCTAGTGTAGATAACTACTACAACAAATATTACAAGTGAAGTAAATAAAGAAAAAGACAAGCAAGTTAGGTCAAGATAAGTATAAAATATATTAAAACAATACCTACTTTTTGCTAAGAAATCATTTGTTACGAGAAGATGCTCTGAAACGATACCTTACACAGTAAATTAGTCTATTTACATAATGCTCAAGCAAGAATCAAAACATTATATACTAAAAGAAAGTTAAGACAAATTACATTTGTTTAGGCCGTTAATCAAGAAAGCGTCCGGCCTCATTACCCGTCTTTTTTGTTTGCGTCCTTTTGATCGCGTTGTTCCAATGCTCCTGAGATATCTGACCTACTAACACTGACACTGGTCTGTCTATCATACCCGCCACTCTTGTTTACTTCGCAAAAAATAATATTTTTAGTTGTTACGAAGCATTAACTGGATAATTTGCTCATTGTTGAACAATTAAAATAATTATGTACAACTTGTTGGCGTTTCGTCTTGTTGGCATTTCGTTTGTAAAAAAGAAATTTTAAAGAAAACGTCGTTTTAATAGAAGCAAGGTTTCAGACATGTCTGGCTTTTGACTCCTTGACGTATTACGAAAAGACATTAGTGCTTTTTTGATGGCACAATGAAAACAAGATAGTAAATCACCATTTACTCGCCATCTCTGTCTAAACATAAATAAAAAATAGTTCCACTCTTAGCTGCTGATACCTTTTCTCTCGATTTGAGGCTAAAGTGCATACATTTAGATGAGAAGTAGATTACTTATTACCTTACTGGATTAAAAAACCACTACAATAAAACAGACTAAAAGTAAACTCCCAAATCTATTATTTTGTGTCCTTATATAAAAACGAAATAAATTAAATGTATTCTTGGAAATCTCCGGAATATATTTAGGTAACTATATCCAGAATTCGTTTGCAAAAGTCAACATACGAAATTACTTTTAGAAATTAATCCAAGGATTCCAATGCACAGGAAACTAATAATGTATGAAGACACCGTCTAACGCGTAGGCTTCTATCACATTGGAACATGAAAACAATAAAACTACAGCAACAATACCGGCCAACGCGAACAAAATGTAGAGGAACAGTAAAACTGTCAAGTATTAGTTCGATATCATTTTTCAGTGCTAGTTCCTCACCCACGTTTCGTTACTACGCCAACTTAATAAAGTCTCGGATGCAACAGCCCTTTACTCTACCACGATTATCTGATTCGATTAGCTCGCTTTCAAACGCGTTTGAGAGGTACGCTCTGGTTAGTAATAGCTGCAAAATCGTTAAATTGTGGGGAAAAGAGTAAATATGATAACTTTTGTAATTTCTCGACTTGCGACAGGGGCAGTTAAGTATCAATCGTGCTTTTTGGTATTTATATGAAATTAAAGGCTTGATAGATATTTCTCGGTATTAGTATTTTTTGGTATTTATATGAAATTAAACGCTTGATAGATATTTCTCGGTATTAGTAGGCTGTATTGGACACAAGCAGATTTACGTAGTGATTTTACACCTTTGCTTTTGGATTTAGCAAATATTCTCACATATCCCGATATATTTTCCTCTTATTCCACATACTACACTTACGGAAACCGCAGTACGAGACGTAAAATTGTCTTCAGATTATAGGAAGATTGAAAGAAATGCGGTGTACGTTGTTACAAATAGAGAATAGGTGTAAATTTAAAAACAGCCGACATTGTACAAGCTATCAATGTACGGATGTTCAAATTTAGCTTCAGTGTAACGAAACTCTTTATATACGCATTCTGACTGTAGTTAACTCCTTCCAGTGTTTATTTTAAGAGCTGGACTGTACGGAATAATCATTAACTAAATGCATGTAATGAGTCTAAAGAACAAATAATACGTCAGCGTCATTAAAAGTCTATAATAAATTAAAAATTAATAAGTAGGCATAATAATATAAATATATATGTTATACTACTAAAATCTGTACCTAGATAGTTTTGCATTTTAATTCGAGAGATAATTGGAATGTAATCAAATGTTGAGTTATGAGTATGTATAAAAAAAACGACAAAATGTATTTGCATCTTTGGTAAAGAAAGATTTGGGTTCCCTTCTAAGGTAGAAATATAGTTCTATCTTGTTATTACATTTATTTTATAGTTATCGTTCAGAGAATAAAAATATATGGCAGGCAAATAACTGTTTTGCATACATATAAGTAGACACAGAGGAGTGATAAGAATGGAAAACGCTTTATGGAATCATTAGTATGAAAATTACCTATTAGTTTTATTTCTAGCTGTACTTACAACAAGTAAATGAGTAGGATGGAAATGTTGACCGCTTCCTGGTGTTAGAATTAAAGTGTTTAGTACGCCGTCGGCTGACAACAGCTTATCTTAAATACCTTACTTACTGTCAACACCTTTAGATATCTAGTAGAAGACATTATAAGGCCGAAGCGATATTTTATTTATTCGTTTAATCAACTAATTTAGCAATTGATAGGACAGATTTTAGAATACTGTTCATAGCCCATTTCGGATCACTCGTGTGTTCGTCTGATTCTGTGGTACAGGCAGTTTGCATGGCAAAAGCCTCGATTAAATGAGTTGAAATGGCGTACTGTTGCTTTGGGAAGAACTGCAAAGTTTCCAGGGCAATAAAAAAATACCAGAATGGTAATTTGGAACTATTATAAAACCATAGAAATTAACACAATTATTTTTATTATTCATGAATAGGCCATACCTACCATGCGGGCAGCAGATTACAAACTGAACAAAGTATAACGATTTGTTAATTAGACGTTCTTGTATATTATTGCAATCATTTTTAACAAATCGATATAAATCCCTATCTATAATATTTTATAGAAATATGCATCTTCAATATTTGCCTCGTAAACAGATTTAATATTTTATTCGCCCACTGCTTCGGACTTCGCGCAATAAATAGAACGTATTGTTTACTTTTTTATGGTCTTACCTTAAACGTACGTTTTCATTCAGTCGCGGTGTAGTTTACATGCCATAATATGTTTCGCAGTTGTAGCGTGAAACAGTTCATACACAAACGTGTGGCGGACATTCGGTCGCCCACGATGTGTGCGTATTCAGAACATACTTTAACACACTTTGAAACGTATATTTCAGATGCAGAGGCGAATGACGCAGTTCCACATACCTAGGTATATAAGCGTTGGAGTTTAATAGATGTCTGGATGTTATAACCACTAGATCAGAGTCAATAAAATATACTGGCAAGTTCTGTTGAGTGTAGGCGATTTAAAATCTAGATTAATTTTCTGACCTGTTTTGCCAAACTTTACAATTACACAGAAAATATATACAACAGTTATTTAGTGTAGGACCAAACAAATCTATCTATAAATAATACATTTATTTAAATAAAAACGTGCGCATTTCTGAGAGTATTATGTGAACGGAGAAATATGAAATTGATAAAGTTAAAATGTATATCGAAAAGAGGTGAAGGAATGAACAACTATGTACTTTAGTATTGGGCTATTATGGTATACCTAATAATATACTATTTAGGTAGGACCTAATAATATAACGAGTAGGTTGATCACTAAGTGTGACGCCGACGCCGCGACGTGAACGTTAGAAATAAACCCATATTTATCTCCTCGAAACAGATATGAAATAAAGGAATATTAGATTCTAGTTTTCTAACATGCACTACACTTTGAAATCTTTACAATCAAAAAATAATATGTTACATAAAATATTAGGTACACATCATCATCATCAGCCCTGTATAAATTGTTACTGCTCGGCACGGGCCTCTTCTCACTATGAGAAGGATGAGGGCATAGTTCATTATTTTATTTACATTATTATAATCACTATACAGCTTACCTACTATGGTTCATTACCATCTACCCTTGCATTACCAAAGGAAAAACTAAAGAGAAGTTATGGGTAGATATTTTTATTTACAGAGTACACTCACTCTCTTGTGTGATGCCTAAATATTTTGTATAAAAAATAAGAGATGATGAAAGAAGGGAAGATATCAGATAATCTACGGAAATAATAAAAAGTGTAACAGAAAGGGTTGTTTTGTTAGATAACAGACCGCCTAGCAACTAACTAGTCGGACGTACAACATAACTGAGAGAGTCAACAACCCGACGTGTTTACGCGAAACAAACACTTCTTACGACGACCTTAGAATACTTACATAAGCAGCAGATACGACAAAATCACAAGGCATTTTCCTAACGCATTCCATATTGATTTTTATCTAAGAAAAGTAAAACGAAATAAGTATCGAATATTTCTTATTGGTACTGCAGAATTTGTGTATAGTAGCTATGAGAATTTTCATTTATCTTTCTCTCGATAAGGCAGTCGATTCCTGTGCCGTATTGTCGCGAGTCATGAATCAAAGGGACCTCGAAACCCAGACTCAACACAACTATTTGTGAATTATACAAAACGTGAGGATTGAACCCGCGGCACTCATGGCAGTGTTAAACGGCAAGTCGACTGCTTAAAACACTACATCATAGAGCAGTCACGTTAGCCAGTTAGTGACAGTATATCCGTCCAAATTCCCTTTCGAAATTTCTTTCAAGGATGCGTGACATGCGAGCTTCGCGTGATTTTGTGTTATGTTGCATTATATCACGCTTATAGCCATTACATTGTCACAATTGTAAGAATTTATATGGCACTGGAGTCAATGTTCTTGATTACTTACACAATTGCTTCAGCGAGCGTGGTCTCAATTATTTAATTACATTCACCATATTCGCTTTTAGTTTTTGTAATTGCATCTTGCCATGCAATTTCCTAACTAATGTAAGCCGAGAGAATGCACATTTTTTTATTTTCGCGTGACTGTTACTGCAAATTGTTTTAGAAAACTATTTAATTGTGAAGGCGAGCTTCTTTGTGAATTAGGTCACCGGGGTTAGTTGCAGGAGAATGTAAGTGCAATTTAGATGGAGGGCAGCACGAGACCTTGGGCCGTGTGAGGATAAATAAATAATAAAGCTCGATAAGACCGAGCAGCATCGGTGCATTAGAAGTTTAAAGATGCACAAATCAGCAAGGAAGGTTCTACTTTTCATACTAAATCAATTTGATAAGTATACGTGAATACGTACTTCGGTCTTTTTGTTTTTAATACTGTCGATGCATCAAAGTTTAGTCCGAACTCGGGCACCAATTGGTCGGATTCGAGTTGATCGTCAATGGGAACAAAAATATAGTTTCTTGAATTTTCTTATGAGTAGTATTTCAACGTGTATTATTTTTATAATTTACTCTCAATAGAATATTATTCTATAGTATACTTTTCTCACTAAATTTATAATTGTCAACAAATAGAAAAGGATTTTACTGTGTGATACGTTTACGAGCGCGGCGCGGCGCGGCGACGACGTTATTTCGGATCACGGTATTACTGTCGTCTCCCTGTACTGTGGCGAGGGCCACTTAAAGAGATTGCTCCTAGGCCTCCACGCACCACATTCATTCTCTCAAGATAGGATTCAGTTAATATGAGCATTCTCTGCAAAAAATATACTGCCCCTAGTGCCGAAATAAATATTGTTAAGTACACCGTCAGGCCGTCTGTTGCTGAATGTCCTGATATATCTCGTCGGGAAAAGATAATGTTGTTTGATAATAAAAGGGGCTCCTGCAAGCTTCTTTCAGTATCGGATTAAATAAAATTAAATATATTATGTGTTGACTACTTTAAATGGTCTTTTCAGGTTGAATGGGTCGCAATTTGAAAGTTCAAACATATTGTGATTCAATCTCCTCATATCTGGAACATGATTTACTCGCTATTGGTATGTTTTATTCAGATACAAATTGTATTTTTTCACAATTTGTTATAAGCTGCGTAAAAATAATGCGCAGAAAGGTCAAATCAGGGACGGATTTTTACGAAATTTAAACGATATATGGATAAGCAGTGTACCCTTTATTTATTAACGGTAACTATGAACATTATCGAAACAGAGGTCACGCACACATGCACAGCGACCCTAACGCCCTTAACAACTTACGACATAAACCCAAAATTAATATTGACTTTATTCTTATCTGTTCTTGTAGCTAACGTAGTATCGAGGCCTTTGGAGGGCTAGTAGCGAAAATATTTACTTTCTATTACCTGCCGCGGGCCTCCTCCGACGCGAAATGGCCCTTCGAATAATTCCCATGTGATATCCCTCGTCTTTATACAGCCCGGAGTACAATATAGTAGGCAATCTAAAAATCAGCTAGAGAATAATGTTTGCCTTTTAGGTTCTATTTCAAGATAGAACTATGTACTAAATAAATTTGTTTAAGTGTGTATACAACGGACTGTTACAGATTATGCTAACAGACATTGGGTGTATACTAACAAGATTACAAATAAGTAAAAAGTCATTTGAAGCCAAATAGTTAGAACATAGAATCAAATTGTTGAAGCTAGAAAAATCAAAACACACACTCGGGCATCGGTAAATCAAAAATACAAGTGTTGATTCAATTTAAAAGTTTTTCATATCTATGGTTTTACTGCAGTCATTTATTGTACTGTATTGTTGTAATGCTAGTGGTTGCAATAAAAAAGCAAATTTTGTTGCAAGGCCAGTAGCCAAAATAAAAATGAAAAAATATACTTAATTTTATTGCAACCCTTGATATTGGTCAACTGCAGTTGAAATGTTTACGACATCAAATCTTTTTACTTACATACGTAACTTTATCGCACTTCTTGTACCTAGACCTCCGGAATATATTTTTATAAGCAATGATGTTACAAAAGTAAAAATAAGTAGATATGTTATAGGCGTACCAAAAGCAGGACGCCATAAGCCAGTTGGCAAGTCTGACATATGTGTGTGTGAAGTCGCGAGTGAAACCGACACATCTTGTCAACCAAAAATAAAATAAAATATGGAGTTATCGATGTGTGCGTTAGTGTACCGTTTCTACGGATTGATTACTACGTAGGTAACGAATCTACCTCTTTCTTGAAATATCATTGCTCATAAGTATGAAACGTCCAACCAGAATGATACATTGAAAGATTATTAACCTTTTCATTGCTAGTTTAGTGGTGATATTAGTATAAATTGGTAGCCCCATGGTAACTGACCTTCCAATTGAAGTTTAGAACATTCTATCAATTGATATCAATAAAAAGAATGAATGTGAAGTGTTTTTTATTTTATTTTCGCACTATGGCAATTGAACATTCTCGAATATAATTAGAACTCATTGTGTCCAAGACTGTATATATTTCTTAGAATATCCTGTTCGGTGTTCGGTTGTTATTTTTACCGTTGTTACACGTGGCTGATGTTCTGGTTATTTCTTCCAACCAATTTGTTGAAATTGTATGAAAAAATATCTTAATAAAATTCTGATGAATATCAAAGTGCTATAAATATCAAATGAAATAATGATAAGTTTGTATTTATTTAATTCTGTATATGTACAATATTTTAGGAACATATTAAAATTTTAACTATTCACTGCATTAACTGCACGGAAGGTGTAGCTATTGCGTATTCCTATAATGGTAGTGCAGTTCTTTAAGGGACGTACTCTTAGTTTAAGTATTTAGTTAGTAGTTTTCGCTATTATTGCGTTTGTAGTTTTTCGCTAAAGTTAATTTAGATTAATTTATTGTCATATCGCTGTCTTAGCCTATTGATGGGTTATGCGGTAGTACACCCAACATAGCTAAGTTCAATTCTATTTTTTTTAAAGGCAACCCTTTAGGGCCGGGGGGATATGGTAGCGCCATCTACCTTCCTATCCATAACTAATCGCATCAACATCAATCGTTCCACGTTCTAGTGCGAGCGATATCATATTTCCGTCCCGCTCTATAATACTCCCAGGAAGAGGCACTGCCTTCCGCCTGAATCGTCGACGCGAGGGACAGTCGAGAACATTCCGCTCGCTGAGAACGCCGTCTCGTTCGTATCGCGCCGCATCGCTGTATGTGATTATATATAATCACATACAGCGATGCGAATAATAGCTGTTTCGGTTAAGGGTATTCTTTGTCACCGTTAGTTGAATGTTTGTAAATTCCTCGCGATACAGTATTTATTCCTGGTACGGAAGATGGCACACAAACCATTTTCGTTGTTTTATTCCCGTCACACGTATAATTTTTAAAGTTAACGATATAACGTTCTGGATTTCGGTTGGTCAGGGCCGAGATTAGACTTTATTATTCGTTTATTAAATAAATATGAAGCTCTTTCCTGTTGTCCTAATTATTTACGAGAACATGGTCGAAGCACACTGTGTCTACGTGACTGAAACTAAAGGCTTCAAATATTTACTCGTATTACCGACCCACGTACTATGACGTCACAACAACTGATAGTTTTTTTTTTAAGAATGTAATTTAGAAACTTGTCAGCAATGTTTGTGTTACTGAAGACCATATCGCCGAAATTAAAGAGTTTGTATAGTAACGTGGTTTTGAAGGGCTTTTGTGGCATATGATTTCTCTTACTGACATATTTTCCAACTATGTTACGGGTAGATATTAATCATCCTCCTAGCTTTAGAAACCGGGGTCCACTTTCTAGTCTAACCGGATTTGACTTAATAATAGCTTTTCTCCCTTTAACTCTCCTAAGGGATAGCTATATTCCATGGTTTAGGATAGTGTCGGTTTATTCATAGGAACTGACTCCCTATAACGACTGTCAAAGATCTTCATGACAGCCGGGGCCGACGGCTTAACGTGCTTTCCAATTCACGTGGCAAGCGATAATTTACAATTCAATACGCACATAACTCCGAAAAGTTGTAGGTGCGCGTTGTGATTTCGAACCCGATATCATTTGCATTGCTATCTGTTGCTACCTCCACTAGTCTATTGCTGCCTATGATTTTAAAGAGGTTCAATGAAAAAAAATCTTTAAGCTAATTAAAGAAAGTGTGCGTCATATACCTTTTTAGCCCCTTCTGCGATAAAAATACAGGCATAAACATGTGAATACTCAAAAGATTATTTCGCGTTTACTTTTTAAATAAAAGGCGAGTTTCAGGAAACGGCGCAAACAGGGAATTTCAAGCATCAAGAAAAATTTGCACAAATAGCATCCGAACTCTGAATAACTGAAATAATTATGCTCATTGTATAATTTATTAATTGTATGTGGCTGTAAAAGAGAATAAAATTATTTAAGTATCCTTTTCACATTTTCATTTAATATTATTTTAAATAGTCTTTTGGGATAGGTATATACCATGTACCTTTGTTTGGAGTAGCCAATATTTCGGCACTGTTTCAAAGGTACGTGGTATACCTATATCCCGAAATTTAAAATAAGTTTAAATGACCACGAAAGTTTAATTCAATTAACAATTTTGTTTTGTTTTTGTTCATGTTTTCCTCACTATTCTGTCCTTTGGTTATTGATAGTAATCATTGTATTTTTTTATCAACTAAGTAATGGCTTCCAGTAATCAATGCAACGAAACGTCTGTTTTCTTCTAAACGTATTGCGTTCAAAATGTCTGCAACTTTCCGAAATGTATCTGTGCCGATAGCTGACCATCTTGGGCTTCTTGGTATTACACTCACCCCGACTCTCAATTTTGGCTCATTTATTGAGTCGAAAGCTGCAACTGCGTCAAAAAAGCTCGGAATATTGGCCAAAGTGTGACGATACTTCACGCCGGGACAACTGCTAAGTCTATACCAAGCACAAGTCCGATCCTGTTTGGAGTATTGTTCTCATCTCTAGGATGGATCGGCCAAATACCAGCTTGAGACACTTGACTCAATAGAGAGAAAAGCCAGGAGGCTCATTGGTGATGAAGAAGTTACCTCAAAACTTCAAAGCCTCGAAAACCGACGAGAAGTTGCTGCTTTATCGGTATTTTACCGTATACATTTCGGAGAATGTACAGCGGACCTGCACGATTTAATCCCCTCATCCCCTTTCCACTATCGGACAACCAGACGCACTGCCCAGCGCCATCGTTACATGGTCGATATTCCAACCATACGTACAAAACGTTTTGCTTCCTCGTTCATCATGCGCGCTGCAAAACAATGGAAATCCCTGCCAGAATCTGTGTTTCCCGATCAGTACAATTTGGGTGTCTTCAAGACGCGAGTGAATAGGCATCTTCTAGGTAAGCGTGCTACATCCTAGATAGCATCATTGCTTACCATCAGGCAAGATAGTGGTCAAACGCGAACCTATATTTACTAAAAAAAAAGCGTATAATTACTGAGATCAAATTATCAATTGAATTTCTTTTTATATTGGTTAGTAACAGAATAGTACGTACCCGTAATCTATTACCGATAAGATTACGTAGAATTGTATCTAAAGATAATGTCAAACAATGTTTGAAGTATTTCTTGTGTTTCTATGTGTATTGTCGTCATATACTAAAACTCTCAGGTTGCAATATAGATAGTTTTTCAGACCTAAGGTTTAACAAGAAACACGATAGGAGTTTAACGAATGATTGTATCCAAAGTCTTCAAGGTTAAAAGTAGCTGTATCTACTATTTTAACATTGCAGACATTGGACACAGCAATAAAATACTTTTATATAAAACTAGAGGACGCCAGCAGCTACGCCTGCATTTTTTTTAAATTTACTCGTTTTGGCCGATCCCGTGGGAATTTCGGGAAATCCCTTCTTAGTGCACCCCTACGGTCCCCAAGGAACATACATGCCAAATTTCAGCTTCCTGCGCCCAGTAGTTTCGGCTGTAGCGTGTCTGTCAGTCAGTCAGTAACGCAAGGATTTTATATATTAAGATTAGAAATAAAATCTAGTTTGTGACCACCAATTTGTATCAGATATTCTATTTCATTAAAATTAAGAAAGTAGGTAGGCATTAACAAAATTTTTGAAAAAGTAAACTAAATTCCACGCTGTCGCGCATTCTGACAGGCCGGCAGTAGGTACAAATGGTATACAATACATTAAAACAGTTCTCAGTAAGTATATATCTACTATAAAATCGGAGTACCATCGCTATCATTAAACGTGATGATAGTGCTCTGCAGATAAAAAAATGAGTCGTAAAAAGTGCAAAGAAAATGTATGTCACTTCTGAGAAAAACACTAAAGTATTTATAAATACACATATGACCTCACTATAAGAAAACATTCAGAATTTATTTTAGTTTTATCTTTTCAATGCACTAAAGAGAGCTTAAGAATGTTTTTTTTAATGTCTTCTACATGTTAGAAGCGATAAACCGTTAATAGACAGACTATTTATTCGCAATGGCATAAGAAAATAAATAATTTGTTCTGACTTGGGTGGGCAAGCAAGCATGTTTTTAGTGAGTATTTGAATAGATCAGATTCATTATTTTAAATAAGACTATTCACTTCAATCTTTTGATGTATTTGTTTTAAATATAAAGCGAAAATAAAGATTTGAATTGCATATTGAACAGAATTGAGCGCCACGCGTAGTTAAAAAATATGTAAGATCTAGCTTTTGCTCCCTTGCATGAGGTGGTCAAGTGCGAGTCGGCAGATTTGACGTGTCTTACGAGTAGTTTTTGGAAAATAATTACATTCATAGATAAATATGACTTTATTTCTATTAATACTGAATAAGTACGAAGCTAGTAAGCAATAATAATTTTGTAAACATTCATGCCAACACAATATCTCGCTTTGAACTTCGAAGTATGTATAACCACACTAATTAATCCGAAAGGAATATCACAATAAATAGGTTTATGTCAAACTCTATATGTGTACATTAGTACGTATTGGTCTAATTACAAAGTATTCAGAGAACACAATATTGTAATCATTTTACTGTTTATAATAACACGGGTTAATTATAAAGCATAACGTACCAACTGCGAATAATTAATTGATATTCAGTATAATTAATGTAGTGTATATTTAGATGTTGGAAAAGGTATAAAATTGATCTCGAAATAGTGTAGGTAGCGTGTTTTTGAGTTTCGCCTTTTCTCTGTGCGGCGACAAGTGTTGTAGTTGAGTTTGATTCCCAGTTGATACTGTAGGGATAATATCGTTTTGGTTTCCATATTTGTGAATGGACTAGCGGTACAGGGAACCTGACTGCACGGGCGGCATAGTGGTTAAGCGGTCGCCTCACCGTTTGACACCGAATAGTCTCCAAAGGGCTGCACTTCGTTGTTTTGCGCCTAGATCTTAATTTCTCTGTTGAATGCCTGACGATTCGACTGAGTTAAACTAAATAAGTAACTCAGCTGTAGTTGAAATTTGGAGGCAAAAATAACACAATGACATAAACATACATACTGCGTAGTACGACAGTATAGTAATGTAGTAATCAACGGGCTCACTTTAAATTGGCTTTTTCCCCTGGTTATAAAAACCCTCGATGAATGCTTTGATTGGAACGTGCTCGGTAAACGACGTTAAATAACTTCCCTATACGTGCTGACCTACTGTTTACTTCTGCGAACTATAAGTACACCTTTGTAATTGGATTTTATATACATTATAAAATTATTATATGTATTATAGACGAGCGGCTTCTGGCAGATTCAGCCCTAAAATTTAAATTTCTAATTTCCACTGAAGAGTAGAAACTAAGGAAAAAACATAGGAATGCTTCCGTCGTACAGGGAAGCTAACATAGCCCTTTAAACCCGATCGACAGGCCTAGTCGGAATATTGTCTCATGGGATGTATCATTAGTATGACTAGTTGTGACACTATTTGTCTGCAAGGCCTACTAACAGGTCTCATGACTGCTTTATTTTTTATTTAACTTGCCTCTTAGATCATAAAAAGCCAATGAGAATTACTTTGAAGTACCGAACCCGTTTGTTTGGTTTGGCAAAGAAAAAGTAATGTTTATTTAAGAATATGGATATAGAATACTTTAATGTTAGGTTCTCATTACATGAAAGAAACCTTTTCGTTGGAAAATGTTTCTGAATATTCATGAACTCGGTTATAATTTTAAATGTAATAGGTTTTCTTTTGAATTAAATATGCCTAATAATATAAAGACCAAAAATTACTATGATAGACAAATATTTATTTTGCGCTAGATTAAAAAAATAATTGACGCAACCTAGCACTTGCTGATTGGAAATTGTTTAAAAGAATCCTAAGATTGAAGTTAAACAATCTACTTGCAACAAAACAAACTTTAAAGGGGATTTCACGAGCTCGCGTGGATATTAGCAGTAGGTACACAAACATAGTACCTAACTTTTAAAACTGTACTCTAGATGGTAGTTATCATGGCTAACTCCATAGGAGTGTTGTATGATAACCAAATCTTCTAAAAATACAGTTCTTGCGCTTACTTTTTGTGACGTACACCACAAAAAGTACCAACAAAACAAAGTTTTAGTACTTTTTAGAAGAATGAAATGAAACTTGTACGGCTTGTGTTGTGAATGCTCCTACAAGTTGTCACTGACGTTTGGGCCGCCCCGTGCCCTGCCCGAGATATTTCCATAAAGAAGCCTTATAATACAAATTGTTTTAACATTTACAAATTTTGGAAGTTGTGCAGGTACTGGGACTCTGGGCCTTTGTTTCTGTCGAAGAAAAGTTGTTCCTTGTTTCGTAATTTTTGTTTAGCTGTTTCATAGGACGGGCCGAGAAATGTAATTTACATTGGAGTGGTCAAAGCTCGGAATGAATTGAGTTTAAGGATATAATCCTGCTTTCTGCCGCTACCTGTAATAGACTTAGTAACACCCATCAAATACTTAATAACCGTCAAGGCATACGCGTACACACTCACATTTAAGAATTGATGATACTAAACCAACAAAACAGTAATTATAGAAGCCATATTAGGTTAATAAACGTGCGAGCATATATTTAATCAATGTGTCTATGTCAATAGAAAGCGTAGCTCACTTATAGCTATTGCCACCTTGTGGAAAACGGAGTATATAATATATAAGAAGGTGTGTATTTTTGTGCTTGAATGTTTATGGGATTGACATTGACAGTACTTGGCGTTCTTTCATCCATAATAAGCAGAGTGATTATAGCAGTTGAAATAATAAAAAGCTCTCAGACAACGAGAAGTGTGAACATTAATTGATCGATAGTCTGTCAAGTCTTTGTACAACATACAAGCTAAAGTTACCGATTTACATGCGCAGAAATCTCTTTATTTCATCATCATTTATATAGGTTAAATGAATTCAAAAGTATCCGTATTGTTTTGTTAACACACACAGTTATGACTCAACATCTTATGAAAATGTAAACTTCAAAAGTATATATCATTGTTGAATTTATAGATGTGAATGGTGACATTTGCTTCAATTGATGTGAATTGTTGCAATACGATAGACGACGACAATATAATAGTATAAGTTGAAATTAAACTTGCATTTAATTTCAACTCTATTATTGAAAGGACACGCATACACGAAGTAAGATAGATATAGGTCAACTGTGTAGTCAATTACTTTACCTCGTAATATTATCATTTCTATTCTACGTTTTACATAAATTGTTATCTTCACGAAGCCTTTCTATACAAAAAAGAAAGGAATTCCCTTATTCACTGAAGGTACTCCATTCTTGTGTCTGCCGTTGATAACAAAATATGCTGTAGCAAAAGGACCAAGATTTGTGACGATTAAGACAACAACTCCCTAAGCTCATATATTCCAGCAAAAATAGGGACCTAAAGAAAATCTTTCCTTTTTCTATATACGGTGTTAGTACCTATATAATTCAATGTTGCGTAACCGTACCGCTAGTAAACCCGTCCGGTGTAGACATGAGGTCAAATCTTCACAAATTGTTAGAGCAAACACCACCTAATCTGATACTAAGACGTGTTTACAAGAAAAATCACAACATTCCCTGAACACACATGATTAACAAACAACTTAAGAGGAGCATGATCGCCCACTTAGACAAGTTTTCTTATATGATAAGTAAATAATGGAAGTTTATCTCAACACTCTACGAAAGCCCGCAAGGTGCCCTTTACTTCGGAGAGAGGAGCACTTCTGAACTAAGGCTTTTGGATTATCATCATCATCATATCAGCCAAACGACGTCCACTGCTGGACGTAGGCCTCCCCCAAGGTTCTCCACACAGACCGGTCTTGAGCCGCCCGCATCCAACCTCCTCCCGCGATCTTGACAAGATCGTCGGTCCACCTTGCGGGGGGCCTACCTCTGCTGCGTCGTCCGGTACGTGGCCGCCACTCCAGAACCTTTCTGCCCCAACGGCCATCGGTTCTTCGAGCTATGTGCCCTGCCCACTGCCACTTCAGCTTGGCTATCCGAAGAGCTATGTCGGCGACTTTGGTTCTACTGCGGATCTCCTCATTTCTGATTCGATCTCGCAGGGAAACTCCAAGCATAGCTCTCTCCATCGCCCTCTGAGTGACCTTGAGCCTTCTGATAAGGCCCATGGTGAGCGACCACGTCTCTGATCCGTAAGTCATCACTGGCAACACACACTGGTCAAAGACTTTCGTATTGAGACACTGCGGGATATCGGACGAGAAGATATGTCGTAGCTTCCCGAACGCTGCCCAACCGAGTTGGATTCGACGATTGACCTCCTTCTCGAAGTTGGACCTACCTAATTGGACTACTTGTCCCAGGTAGATATACTTGTCGACAACTTCGAGCGTAGAGTTCCCAACCTGAATAGGAGCAGGTACAACATGGACATTCGACATGATTTTCGTCTTGTCCATGTTCATCTTAAGACCTACTTGTTGGGAGACTCTACAGAGGCCATCGAGCATTGTGCCTAGGTCTTCCATGGTCTCAGCCATGACTACGATATCGTCTGCGAATCGAAGGTGAGTGATGTACTCGCCGTTGATGTTGATGCCGAGTCCATTCCAGTCCAGAAGCTTGAAAACATCCTCCAGCGCAGTGGTAAACAGTTTCGGGGATATGACATCCCCCTGTCTCACCCCTCGCTGTAGGTTGAATAGGTTTCGAACTCTGGTCCTGGAAGCGGACTGACATAGTGGCGTTTTCATACAAACACTTCAGCACTTCGATATATCGGTAGTCAATCCGGCACCGTTGGAGAGACTGTAGCACCGCCCAGGTTTCGATCGAATCGAAGGCTTTCTCATAGTCCACAAACGCCAAGCATAGGGGCTGGTTATACTCCTCGGACTTCTGTATAACCTGCCGCAGCGTATGTATGTGGTCTATGGTACTATAGCCTTTACGGAAACCGGCTTGTTCGGGAGGCTGGAAGTCGTCTAGCTTGCTCTCGAGACGATTCGTGATGACCCTCGAAAACAGCTTGTAGACGTGGCTCAGAAGTGTGATGGGTCTGTAGTTCTTCAAGAGGGTTTTATTCCCTTTCTTAAAGAAAAGCACCACCACACCTCTGTGCCACGCCTGTGGCGTTTTACCCTCGAGAATGACGGAATTAAATAGCTTCCGGAGGGCTTCTCTAGCGGGTGCACCGCCGGCCTTCAGAAGCTCACTCGTAATTCCGTCATCACCCGGCGCCTTGTTGTTTTTAAGCTGTTTGAGAGCCACACTAATCTCGTGCATGCTGACGTCCGGGATATCTTCGGTATAGTGTCGGGTCAATCCAGCTCTAGGGTCTGACGCTGGAGTGCTTGCGGGTTGTTGCGTTGTCGTGTATAGCTGTCCATAGAACCTTTCGATCTCCTCCAAGAGCTCAGGCTTGGACGATACGATTCTGCCATCCTCCGACTTCAGCTTTGTCAGCTGATTCTGCCCAACAGACAGATCCCTTTGGAACACTTTGGATCCCTTATTCCGCTCGATCGCCTCACGAACACATTTTGTGTTGTATTGGCGGAGATCGCGAGTCAGAGACTTAGAGATGTGTCTGTTGAGGTGCCGATATTTCGACATGTCGTCGGAGGATAGCAGAACCATCTTGCGCCTTTCCTCTAACAGCTCGAGGGTCGGATCCGAGATCTTTTTGGTTCTCTGGCTTTTCTGGGGCTTAAAAAATTTAGCCCCTGTTGTATGGACAGCATCCACGAACCCGTTACTGTACACGTCCACATCTACGCATTCACCCAGGCATTCGAAACGGTTCTTGAGTTCGAGCTGAAAGCTCTCGGGGTTTTGGATATGAACCGGTGCCGGTCGGAGCGTGGACTTTATCAACCTCGACCGTTCGAGGCTTGTACGGATATTCAATGTGCCTCTTACCATTCGGTGATCGCTCCCCACTTTAAGTGAATTGATCACGGAGACATCATTGAATATCTGCCTCTTCGTCGACATGATAAAGTCGATCTCATTTTTGGTTGCACCGTCTGGACTTACCCAGGTCCACTTGCGGCATCCTCGCTTCTTGAAGAAGGAATTCATCATATAGAGCCCGTCCTTCTCCATAAAGCTAGCCAGCAAGTGACCCCGGGAATTCCGATGCCCATAACCAAATGGCCCCACTCTCAGCTCATCACCGTCGCGTTTGCCCAGTTTCGCGTTAAAATCTCCCATGACCACGGTGTAATGGATTTTGTAGCCATGTATAGCCCGAGATATGTCCTCGTACATGGCTTCCACCTCCTCATCGGGGTGCGACGAGGTCGGAGCGTATACCTGTATGACCTTCAGCGAATACCGCTTGGATATTCTGAGTATAAGGTACGCTACCCTGCTCGACACACTCCCGATATTTACCACGTTGGTCACGAGAGATTTGTGGACGATGAACCCGACACCACCTTGGGACTGTTGGTCGCCCTCCCGGTAGAAGAGCAAGTTACCGGAATTGAGAACTATCGAGTCCTCCCCCTGTCTTCGGACTTCAGATAGGCCTATGATATCCCATCGCAACTTGCTCAATTCTTCTTCCAGCTCGACAATCTTCTCGTCGGTCCGCAGTGTGCGCGTGTTCAGTGTTGCCAGGGCCAATTGCCGTTGGTGGTGGTAGCCCGATCTCTTCCGGAGATTCTTCGCACCCCTTGCCCCGCCGTTACCATGGCCGCTACCATAACCAGGACTAGCGGGGCTGCCGGGGATTAGGGGCCGGTTTTTAATGGTGTGATTCATAATTGGGGGGGATATGCCATAATCGCCACGCTTGGCAGGCGTATTGGCGATCGCAGTGGCGGAAGTTCTTAGTGCTGGACGCTGCTGCCCATCTAGCATCTCGGGATTTCCTTCCGCCAGGTTCGGATGGTTTGACCGCCATCTTTCGGTTGACTGCTTGCGCTGGGGGAGATATTATGACGAGTATTTACTCGTCAGAGTAACTCCCCCAGTGGGCGGTGGGGTCGTCACGTCCCGACGCGACATTTTATTTGGATTATATCTTTGCTTATTTTATTTGGGCTGTGGAGTCGATTATTATAATTTCGGTTTTTATTTGAGTTTTATACGTTTTTGTTTATCATTTCTCTGAAGATAGATTTAGATTTATTAAAAAACTTTGGATAAAAAGCCTTTTCAATAACTTTTTTTACATGTTAAATCATGGATATGTATTAAATAGATCTCAGAAAAAATATGATTAGATTTATTAGTAGCACTTAAATCAAAAACAAGCAGGCAGCGATAGCCTAGTGGAGATACCAACAGACTGCCATGCAGAGGGTATCGGGTTCGAATCCACGGCGCGCACCAATGACTTTTCGGAGTTATGTGCGTATTGAATTGTTAATTATCGCTTGTCCCGTGCCTCGGAGAGCACGTTAAGCCGTCGGTCCCGGTTGTCATGAAGATCTTTGACAATCGTTACAGGGCGTCAGTACCTTCTAACATAACTGACACTAGTCTAAACTATGGAATATCGCTATCCCTTCGGGTTGCGGAGGTCAGACAGGCAGTCGCTCTGTGGAAAAGCTAATATTCAGCCAAATCCGGTTAGACTAGAGAGCGGACCTCTGATTGAAACTGGGATAACGCTAAGAGGATGATGACTTAAATCAAAACCATCATCAATATGTAAATACGTGGTGCAATCTATTGCCTTCGTCAGTGAAATAAATTTGTTAATACTTTTTAATTTCCTGCATGTATCTATATATTCACCATATGTTAGGAACATTAACTAATTATAAAATAGTAAATTCCCATGCCAAAACAATTACTACCACAATAATTGTTTCAGAGCTTTACTTACAACAAAGTAAAGACTACTACGTTGCCCAGGAGTCGAGGAGTCGAGTCGGTATAGGTGCCTCCAACCACATTACCAACTATGACCTTAAAATTCACCCGACATTACATAACCATATCTGTTGACATTTTTCCAAAACTGGGGTATGTTCGTGATGAAATGTATCATCGTTACTCCATTACGCGATGTACGTCAGCGGCGTCTCATTACCGCGACGGGCACGTCCCTAACAAGACGCGTGACAGACGTGGCGCCTCAATATTGAGCTTTTTATTCACCTTTACGTACCAGAAATATGGAAGCACTGCGCTTTGAGACTCCTTGTATAATTAATTAATTGTATTTGGCTGTAAAAGAGAATAAAATTATTTAAGTTTCCTTTTGACATTTTCGATTAACATATTTTTTTTTTATTTTTCATGCATACTTTCTTTACTGTTATCTGTCCTTTGGTTATTGAAAGTAACAAATAAATTTTTTAACCAAATAATTATCTAGTAATCAATGCAGTGCATTATTACAGTGACCAAATTATAAAATGGATTTTTTCATATTATGTTGGTTAGTAACAGAAGAAATGTGTACGTACCCGTAATCTATTGTATGGATAAGATTAGATAGAATAATATATACAGGAAATACCAAACAATATCTAAAGTATTTCTTTTGTATTATATCAAATACTCAATCAATATCAAATAGCAGGTTGAAGTTTATGAATCGTTTTCAGACCTAAGGTTTAACAAGAAAAACAAGATAGTGGGACCAAATTTGATATGCGTTTAACGAACAATTACAGCTACCTACTTGTAATATTGAAGACTTTGGACACCGCAACACAATACTTTTAGATAAAATTAGGAAAAAAGTCTGGTTTTGGACCACTAATTTATTTCGGATATTTTTTTCATTAAGAACAAGATGAATTGGTATTATAAAAATTGCTTAAGATTGTCGCGGATTTCGACAGCCCGTCAGTAGATAGGTACATAAACAAATTAGAACCGTTCTCAGTATATATTATATACCGCGATCGTAAAACGTGACGATTTTGTGTTCCGTTGACGATAGTGACGTACAGATACAAAAGTGTGGTTCTAAGTGCCAAGAAAATGTATGTCGCTTCTGAGAAAAACACTAAAGTATTTATAAATACACATATGACCTCACTATAAGAAAACATTCAGAATTTATTTTAGTTTTATCTTTTCAATGCACTAAAGTCAGCTTAAGAATGTTTTTTGTAATGTCTTCTACATGTTAGAAGCGAAAAACCGTTAACAGACAAACTATTTATTCGTAATGGCATAAAAATATTAAATAATTTGTTCTGATTTGTGTGTCTACTTGGGTGGGCAAGTGAGTATTTGAATAGATCAGATTCATTATTTTAAACAAGACTGTTCACTTAAATCTTGTGATGTATATGTTTTAAATATAAAGCGAAAATAAAGATTTGCATATTGAACAGAATTGAGCGCCACGTATAGTTTGAAAACATATCAGATCTAGCCTTTGCTCCCTTGGTTTAGCTCGCGTCTGATTTTTTTACTGCAGCAAAATGTAAAACTTTGAACTATTCAGTGTGCAGTTTGAATTTGTTTGACTGGAAAACAAACAGAGTTAAACATAGAGCCAAACATGTTTACGAAAATGCTCATGATCTTTCTACCGAACGCTCCTGTCGGCAAAATGCTCGACAGAACTCTCGGTAGAATGCTTGCTAAATAGCCTTCGTTTAGTTTGTAATGTAACTTTCGCAAGAATGCTCATTTCATGTGAATGCGCAGCGCCTTTAGAATATGGGTTTTTAATAATACCAGCCATTCCGATCTTTATAATATAAACTTCGCCACTGCTCAGCACGGGCTTCTTCTCACTGTAGGAAGGATAAGGCTAGTCCGCCATGGTGGCCAAGTGCGGGTCGGCAGAATTGACGTGTCTTACGAGTAGTTTTTGGAAAATAATTACATTCATAGATAAATATGACTTTATTTCTATTAATACTGAATAAGTACGTAGCTAGTAAGCAATAATAATTTTGTAAACATTCATGCCAAAGCAATATCTCGCTTGGAACTTCGAAGTATTTATAACCACACTAATTAATCCGAAAGGAATATCACAATAATTAGGTATATGTGAAACTCTATACGTGTACATTAGTACGTATTTGCTAAATTTGTTTTATTTAATTTGGTGGTCTAATTTCAGAGTATTCAGAGAACACAATATTGTAATAATTTAACTGTTTATTATAAAGTTAATTATACAGCACGGGTTAATTATAAAGCATAACGTACCAACTGCGAATAATTAATTGATATACAGTATAAATGTAGTGTATATTTAGATGTTGGAAAAGGTACAAAATTGATCTCGAAATGGTGTGGGTAGCGTGTTTTTGAGTTTCGCCTTTTCTCTGTGCGGCGGCAAGTGTTGTAGTTGAGTTCGATTCCCAATTGATCCTGTAGGGATAATATCGTTTTGGTTTTCATATTTGTGAATGGACTAGGTAGGTACAGGCATGGGGTCTCATTCCTTAGAACGTTTTCCGTCATTCTTAACTCTCTCAACAGATGGCTTTACTAGTATCAAGTGTTACTGATGACTTTCATGCATAAATGATAAATAAGAAAATAAAGTTCTAAAATATGATATTTATTTATTAAAAAAACCCTTTATTAAGATTAAATAAAAAAATGAAACATTTAATTGAATATGAATATTTTTGAAAAATATGATGTGCACTTCGTTGCTCTGGTGGCCAAAATACGTACTAGCTTGTAGTAAAACGTTACAATGAGTTAACTTTCACTCGGCATTCATAGATGGCGCTTTTACGTATGTATATATTTATTTTTATTTAATTTGGTATTAATCTGTAGATGGTAAAATAAATAAATATTTATTAAATAAACATCAAATATTTGAAAAAGTAAGATATTATGTTAACCAATAAACGGCCATGAGCATTTATTTTAAAAAGTACCTGTATAGGTACCTAGTCGAGCGATTGCGTTTTGTTTTTACATTTAAGTACGTAAAAGTAGTGTAATTTAAATTTTATACATAATAAAAACTTACTGTGTTTGTAGTAGTATTATATAATAAATTTTCATAAATTGTGTTAATCAATATGCGTCTTACATTTATAGGTAACCTACCTATAGTCTGTTCAAGATACGAAAAAATAAAATGTAAACAAACCATAAAATGGTTCTTTTAATGTCGCCTTCGCAACAAAAGTAGATTTAAGTTAAATACTCCAAGCGAAAGGTGCAGTTTGTTTTACAAAAATACGCCTGTCCCTTCAATTCATAAATGATAGGTACTGTATATTTTTTACCTTTTATTTTTTTCGTAGGTATCTTGAACAGACAATAGCAACTAATAAACAGTTGATGTTGAGTATGTTGTAAATCAAGCTAATGAAAAAAACAAAACGCATTTTTAAACTTTGAAAGCCGACTTCTCTAGAAGTCTAGAACTCATTCGCTTGGTTCCCGATAGGTATAGTATTAAATTTATCTATGCCGATAGTCATGACTTCATGAGTCGCACAATTGCAAAATCGCGTACCAAGTACACCAAGTGCGTCTCTATAAAAATACCAGGGTCGAAAACCAGGTATCAATATACTTGCAAGCATAGATATGAGAATTAGTCAGATAGAGCGCATTCGTCCAACTAAGCGTGGCACGTTGACAGCTATGTGTGCGTGAACTTTGGCGACTAGCACTGTACGGACACGCGCGTCTATGTGTGTGAAAAGTTGCCAGATTATGAATAATCTCCCAGTATTTTGCATATAGTTATGTAATATTCTTATATTCATTTGCGGTTTTGAAGAATTTACCATGGATTTAATTAATGCTTTTATAAATACATTTCTTAAATGTACCTAGGTACCGAATTAAGTTTTAACTACTTCGTAAATCTGTATATATTAAATCCTTGCGTTACTGACTGACTGACAGACAAGCTACAGCCGAAACTACTCGGCGCATGAAGCTGAAATTTAGCATGTATGTTTCTTGGGAACCGTAGGGGTGCACCAAGACGGGATTTCTCGAAATTCCCACGGGATCGGGCAAAACGAGAAATAAGAAAATATGTGCGTGCGAAGCCGCTGGCGTCGATTAGTTGAGAAATAAATAGTATGTATGTACACACGGCACCAAGTCAAGCTAAACAGTTGCTGTACGATTTTGATACTTATTCCCTACGCCATAAGTATGTATGTACACACGGTGCCAAGTCAAGCTAAACAGTTGCTGTACGATTTTGATACTTATTCCCTACGCCATAAGTATGTATGTACACACGGCGCCAAGTCAAGCTAAACAGTTGCTGTACGATTTTGATACTTATTCCCTACGCCATAAGTATGTATGTTCACACGGCACCAAGTCAAGCTAAACAGTTGCTGTACGATTTTGATACTTATTCCCTACGCCATAAGTATGTATGGACACACGGCGCCAAGTCAAGCTAAACAGTTGCTGTACGATTTTGATACTTATTCCCTACGCCATAAGTATGTATGTACACACGGCACCAAGTCAAGCTAAACAGTTGCTGTACGATTTTGATACTTATTCCTTACGCCATAAGTATGTATGTACACACGGCGCCAATTTAAGCTAAACAGTTGCTGTACGATTTTGATACTTATTCCCTACGCCATAAGTATGTATGTACACACGGCGCCAAGTCAAGCTAAACAGTTGCTGTACGATTTTGATACTTATTCTTTACGCCATAAGAACGGTGCAAAGGACAAAGTGTATAAGATTGACGAGTAGCAGGGTGTACACGAATATTAGGATATCGTTTGGGGATCGAACTCAAAACAATATAATGTAAGGTATATACTAATGGAAATTGAAATTCTATTACTATATTTATGAGAAAGAAGATATATCTACAATATACTTTTATAATACGGTAATGTATTTTTCATTAACATGACAATCATTATCACATAATCAATTGACAAGTGCATTTTCCCTAATTCAGGCAGAACGGCGTCGACAAAAACTGGCAACACTTACATATTTCTAGCACAAATACGAATTTTATCTAAATTAAATTAGGAAACAGTCAAATTATCAATAGTTACCTGTGAAAAGATATTCCATTTTCCTGTTTTTGTTTTTAGGAACAACTTTTACAGTGTTTAAGAACACAAGACGGCATTTTGAGAATTTAAAAGTTGAAGTGATCGTGACGCGTGAACTGTACGATGCTTCGTAGCGCACTGAGACGAGTTTGTATTCACTTTTCAATTTTGTATTTGCTTTAGTGGCCGCACGCAACTGTGCCGCGCGTTCCATCTGACTAATTCTCATATCTGTGCTTGCAAGTTTTTGGGCACTCGAGTATAGAAAACTTCGTGTGACGCCCTGGTAATGCAAGTTTGTATTGAAAAATAAACCTTATCTTAATATGAGTAAGGATGTTTATCGCAAAATTTGGTAATGGACTTTTCTAAATACTTTCATGGAAATGTATTCCTTACTACCATATATTTAAGGAACTTTGTCGCGCAAAACCTTGCAATTTTTATATTCCTGAGTACTCAAAATACTTTCAAGTATTTTAGTGCTTTGTGCGATAAAGTTCCGTAAATGTATGGCAGTAAGGAATATTATTTCATAAAAGTATCTGTAGGGTAAATACGCCATACGTCGGCCCCTCCCCAAACTTCGGCCGTCTGCACATTTTCGGCTTGCGTTCATTTAAGACGCATTGAAGTTACAAATTTGCCACTCGAATTATAAATTTAGTTCATAATCTACATGTACAAACCGTTACTTTCCGATTAAGTTACACACTCTTCGCACACTGAGCGTCAGTAGCGATTGCGCCGTCGAAGCGTCAATTTCATTTTTAAAGTACCTTACTTGCTATGAATACCCACACTTCGGGGATTGATATTAGAACGGTCAGACATTCCTTTTTTATTGTTTTAAGCATTATTATTAGTAATTAGTGATTTTTACTATATTTTGAGATAGATTTTTCAATGTTTAACGTATTGTTTTAAGGGAAAATAGGAGGCCGCCAATAGAATACCAATTTTGAATTAAAACCGGATTCTCGGCCGTGGCCGACTGAAAGTAAATGCAGTCTGTTTTAAAATTTCCAATTGTACTAATTCCATTGCCTTAATAAGAGAATTTGCAACGCATATAGGCAAATAAATCTATTTTACGTTTAATCGCCAAATACCGGCCGGGGTGATATTAGTTGAATCTCGAGAAATAATGTACACAAAATAGAGGCTGGCTTTAGAAACATTAAAGATCGTAATGTCGACCAGCCTCGAATTCGAGCCCAACTATACAGGCTGATTACTTTTCTTATTTTCTCAAAATTAAATATTTATTATACGTTTATTTATTTATAATATAAAGAGTTAAGTTTAAATGTAGGCATTGATATTATTGAAAACATTTATATTAGCTTATTATGGTATGGAAATATAAGATATAAATTGCTCTTTGGAACTTGCTACCTTAACCCATGTTAATTATGTAGCTTAAAAATATAAATATATTCAATAATGATACTCTGGGCCAAAAATGGTATGAATTATTTTTGAAAAGATATCCAGAACTAATTATAATTATTTTGATGTTTACTTTGTTATAAATTGTAATACTTACCTAACGTTATTTAAGTGCAAATAAAAAAATACTTTACCTACTATTAAACAAATACGAATAATAACGTATACTTAGTGAGACTCCTGCCAAAATAAATCATATTAATAATATTTATCCGTCTTAATTTAAAACATCCTATACCCGGCCGATATTTGGGAAAAACGCGACCGACCATGGCCCGTGAATGGCCGACTTTAGGGATTTTTCGTTCTCGACGCATATAAACCTTAGTACTTTTTCCTTGTAGTAGAAATGTCAACCTTATGCCCATAAACATGAAATAGATTTATCAAACTATCCAAAACCGCATCGGAAGCTATCCTTTCGTTGCAAATTGATGGTGCCAGACCGATTCCAAAACAGAAAAACCGTAAGGATGCCGACATTTAGCGTATTTACCCTACTACGTTACGGTTGAGTACGAGTCGGTAATACGCGAAACGTGTTCGCGTATGTTCAAGTAAAAAATACTTTGAAAATGTTGCAAATATTTTAGTGTTTAGCGCGACAAAGTTCCGTAAATGTATGGCGGTAAGGAATAATATCCCATGAAAGTAAAAGTACTCCGTTACGATCGTGGATCGGCAAAACGCGAGACGCGATCGCGTACGTTTAATTCAAGTAAGAAATACTTTGAAAGTGTTGCAAGTATTAAAAAAAAATCGTTACAATCAGCTTCAAAATTACGAATCCTACAAAATAAATGATTTTATAATAGTTAAATTTAGTTTTTTATCTAATTCTGTTTATCCACTTTAATGGAGGAATAAAAAACGACCTAATTTATCAATTTAGAAATATTAATTTGCCAACATCTGGATTTGAGTTAATTATCTAAATAACTAACTTGCACGTTTGCATAACTTGCTTGTAAGGCCGAATTAATAAACCAATTGTAATGACTAGCTTTTGCGCACGACTTCGTTCCCGTGAAAGTTGGAGAGAAAAAATTCCAACGTTTTTGCAAGATTTTTTCTTAGTTGACGAGGTATCATGGTTTCATAAATAAAAAAATAAAATGAACTGTTGTTTCATTTCTACATTTTAATAGTTACCTATCTATTCCCCTTTTGCAATCTCGACGTTCGCTTCGCCAGGGGTTCGCCATTTAGGTTACATTAATTTCGCCTGAATACCAATTTAATTAAGAATATAATAATACAAATAAAGAATAACAATTTTCACGAAGCAGAACTCAAAGGAAAGTACCACCTAGTATAGTAATGTACCTATTATATTATCTGTAGCATGCACCACAGACCCTGGGACCACGGACCATCAGACCAAGGCAACCTCACAAGGTCATAGGTTTTGTCAAGTCTATTCAAACTAGCCCAAACACTACTAGTTTCTCATGTGTAGTTTAGGAGTTTCAGTGACCACCTGCCGGCTTCATCATCAGACCAAGGCAACCTCACAAGGTCCATAGATTTTGTCAAATCTATTCAAACGAGCCCAAACACTACTAGTTTCTCATGTGTAGTTTAGGAGTTTCAGTGACCACCTGCCGGCTTCATCATCAGACCAAGGCAACCTCACAAGGTCCATAGATTTTGTCAAATCTATTCAAACGAGCCCAAACACTAATAGTTTATCATGTGTAGTTTAGGAGTTTCTGTGACCACCTTCCGGCTTCATCATCAGACCAAGGCAACCTCACAAGGTCATAGGTTTTGTCGGTTTTATCAAGTCTTGTCAAACGAGCCCAAACACGACTAGTTTATCATGTGTAGTTTAGGAGTTCCTGTGACCACCTTCCGGCTTCATCATCAGACCAAGGCAGCCTCACAAGGTCCTAGGTTTTGTCAAATCTATTCAAACGAGCCCAAACACTACTAGTTTATCATGTGTAGTTTAGGAGTTCCTGTGACCACCTTCCGGCTTCATCATTAGACCAAGGCAACCACACAAGGTCATAGGTTTTGTCAAGTCTTGTCAAACGAGCCCAAACACTACTAGTTTATCATGTGTAGTTTAGGAGTTCCTGTGACCGCCTTCCGGCTTCATCATCAGACCAAGGCAACCTCACAAGGTCATAGGTTTTGTCAAATCTATTCAAACGAGCCCAAACACTACTAGTTTATCATGTGTAGTTTAGGAGTTCCTGTGACCACCTTCCGGCTTCATCATCAGACCAAGGCAACCACACAAGGTCATAGGTTTTGTCAAGTCTTGTCAAACGAGCCCAAACACGACTAGTTTATCATGTGTAGTTTAGGAGTTCCTGTGACCACCTTCCGGCTTCATCATCAGACCAAGGCAACCTCACAAGGTCATAGGTTTTGTCGGTTTTATCAAGTCTTGTCAAACGAGCCCAAACACGACTAGTTTATCATGTGTAGTTTAGGAGTTCCTGTGACCACCTTCCGGCTTCATCATCAGACCAAGGCAGCCTCACAAGGTCCTAGGTTTTGTCAAGTCTTATCAAACGAGCCCAAACACTACTAGTTTATCATGTGTAGTTTAGGAGTTCCTGTGACCACCTATCGGTTTCATCATCAGACCAAGGCAACCTCACAAGGTCATAGGTTTTGTCAAGTCTTATCAAACGAGCCCAAACACGACTAGTTTATCATGTGTAGTTTAGGAGTTCCTGTGACCACCTTCCGGCTTCATCATCAGACCAAGGCAGCCTCACAAGGTCCTAGGTTTTGTCAAGTCTTATCAAACGAGCCCAAACACTACTAGTTTATCATGTGTAGTTTAGGAGTTCCTGTGACCACCTATCGGTTTCATCATCAGACCAAGGCAACCTCACAAGGTCATAGATTTTGTCAAATCTATTCAAACGAGCCCAAACACTAATAGTTTATCATGTGTAGTTTAGGAGTTTCTGTGACCACCTTCCGGCTTCATCATCAGACCAAGGCAACCTCACAAGGTCATAGGTTTTGTCGGTTTTATCAAGTCTTGTCAAACGAGCCCAAACACGACTAGTTTATCATGTGTAGTTTAGGAGTTCCTGTGACCACCTTCCGGCTTCATCATCAGACCAAGGCAGCCTCACAAGGTCCTAGGTTTTGTCAAGTCTTATCAAACGAGCCCAAACACTACTAGTTTATCATGTGTAGTTTAGGAGTTCCTGTGACCACCTATCGGTTTCATCATCAGACCAAGGCAACCTCACAAGGTCATAGGTTTTGTCAAGTCTATTCAAAAGAGCCCAAACACTACTAGTTTATCACGTGTAGTTTAGGAGTTCCTGTGACCATCTTCCGGCTTCATCAGACCAAGGCAACCTCACAAGGTCATAGGTTTTGTCAAGTCAATTCAAACGAGCCCAAACACGAGTAGTTTATCATAATATGTAGTTTAGAAGTTGCTGTAACCACCTTCCCGGCTTCATCATCAGACCAAGGTGCATTCACAAGGTCATTCATCACTGCACCATTTCAATGTTACCGTAACATAGCCACCAAACTTACGTAAGTATGTCAAATATCAGCTTTATGGAACAGTGTACAAAGTGCATTCCAAATTTTGAACGGAAAGACACGAAGTCATAAAAATATCGCTAGATGTTTTAACGCCACCGGTACATACGTAAAATAGGTACCTACTAGATCGGTTGATTGTGTTATAACCTTGAAATGAGGCACACTTGGGTGACAAGGTGAAATATCATAATATTTCTACATTTTAGACAGAATGCTTTTTTATTATAGCGCCATCTCTTCTTTTTAATTTAAAATAACATTGCTTACAAAATGAGACGTAAGATGTCGCTACCATCGACTCCCATTTTTTCGTCGCTAGCGCCATCTGTTGTATTATTTACGGTATTAACAAGTACTTATAAAAATAAAGGTCTAATATTAAGGATCTAACGTGGCCAATTTTTATGGACGACTTGCGGCATCTGTACTGTAAAGTATTATATTTATCTATGGTACAGGGAACCTGACTGCACGGGCGGCATAGTGGTTAAGCGGTCGCCTCACCGTTTGACACCGAATAGTCTCCAAAGGACTGCACTTCGTTGTTTTGCGCCTAGATCTTAATTTCTCTGTTGAATGCCTGATGATTCGACTGAGTTAAACTAAATAAGGAACTCAGCTGTAGTTGAAATTTGGAGGCAAAAATAACACGGTGACAAAACATACATACTGCTTAGTACGACAGTATAGTAATGCAGTAATCAACGGACTCACTTTAAATTGGCTTTCTCCCCTGGTTATAAAAACCCTCGATGAATGCTTTGATTGGAACGTGCTCGGTAAACGACGTTAAATAACTTCCCTATACGTGCTGAACTACTGTTTACTTCTGCGAACTGAAAGTACACCTTTGTAATAGGATTTTCTTTACATTATAAAATTATTATATGTATTATACACGAGCGGCTTCCCGCAGTTTCAGCCCTAAAATTTAAATTCCTAATTTCCACTGAAAGGTAGAAACTAAGGAAGAAACATACTTATGCTTCCGTCGTACAGGGAAGCTCACATAGCCCTTTAAACCCAATCGACAGGCCTAGTCGAAATATTGTCTCATTGGATGTATCATTAGTATGACTAGTTCTAACACTATTTGTCTGCAAAGCCTACTAACAGGTCTCATGATTGCTTTATTTTTTATTTAACTAGCCTCTTAGATCGTAAAAATCCAATGAGAATTACTTTGAAGTACCGAACCGTTTGTTTGGTTTGGCAAAGAAAAAGTAATGTTTATTATATTTAAAAAAATATGGATATAGAATACTTTAATGTTAGGTTCTCATTACATGAAAGAAACCTTTTCGTTGGGGAACGTTTCTGAATATTCATGAACTCGGTTATTATTTGAAATGTAAAGGGTTTTCTTTTGAATTAAATATGCCTAATAATATATAGAGCAAAAATTACTATGATAGACAAATATTTATTTTGCGCTAGATTAAAAAAAAAGGACACTTGTTAACTGGAAATAGGTAGTTTAGAAGAATACTAAAATTGCAGTTAAACAATCTACTTGCAACAAAACAAACTTTAACGGGGATTTCACGAGTTCGTGTGGATATTAGCAGTAGGTACACAAACATAGTAACTGTTGAAATTGTACTCTAGATGTTAGTTATGATGGCCAAATCTTCTAAAATACAGTTCTTGCGCTTACTTTTTGTGACGTACACCACAAAAAGTACGAACAAAACAAAGTTTTAGTACTTTTTAGAAGAATGAAATGAAACTTGTACGGCTTGTGTTGTGAATGCTCCTACAAGTTGTCACTGACGTTTGGGCCGCCCCGTGCCCTGCCCGAGATATTTCCATAAAGAAGCCTTATAAAACAAATTGTTTTAACATTTACAAATTTTGGAAGTTGTGCAGGTACTGGGACTCTGGGCCTTTGTTTCAGTCCAAGAAAAGTTGTTCCTTGTTTCGTAATTTTTGTTTAGCTGTTTAAATTGAATGCGACGGAACTACTTATTATCTGTATTGTCTTGCAAATTGCTAGCTATGTGGGCTCATGCACATTACAACTAATCTTCATTGTTGTTACATAAATCATGTGATAACAACTTTGTCTTGCTATGATACTGATTCTATCGTAAGACGGAATAAACAGATCCCAATGATAATCTTGACAATCTTTTCATATCACAATCTTGAGCCGCTATGGCCCTACAATAAAGCTAGAGAGCAATCATATCTGTTCTTAATCCACCTTATGATAAAATTTCAGTCTATTGTGGTCTACTGCTAGGTTTATACCTCTTTGCACGCTATATAATCCAACTCTCCGCTTTTTTCGCATTGATCTAATTTAGCCACCTTCTTTTATCTTTCTTAATTTAGGTGATTGCTCTACTTCACTGCTCTATATTTGGATTCATTCATGATAAAACCGTTGAAATAATCAAAGAAAATATTAATATCAAAGAAATTCTTAAGATATTGAGATATATAAATATGATTATATTATCACTTGAAGTTATTTGGCAATATTGATATTTATGGAAATATACCTACTAGTATTATTTGAGCCAAGAGAATAATCAGATAAAAATATAGTAAATCTATGACAGAGACGTCGAGTATTGGATTTTGCGAGACTAATGTATGTGTGTATTTGCTCCACAGCTGACACCAACAACTTGGAATAAATTTAAATTTTAAGAACAGCTGACGCTGATCCACGTTTAATGACCATTGTTTCGTATTTTTATGCACTTTTCAACTATCTTTCTGCAATTACATTTTCATGCGATTAAAAACTATTCAGAAGTTGTGTCCTAAAGACAAACAAATTAAAATAATATTTTATATTTTTTTACGGATTGTAGTTTTCACGGCAGTTTTGCTTGGGCATATATCACAAGATCTGATAAAAATAAACAGTTGATCCTCATAACTTATGGCCGGCATCACAGTCTCCGCGTTATAACATTATGTTAGAATTATTTTTTTATAGACTCACGCCTGTATCCCTGAAGGAGTAGGCAGAGGTGTAATATTACACCCACATTTCGCCATGAATTTTTAGGTCACACGTAATAGGGGGCGAGCCTATTGCCGTACCGGGCACATTACCAGACCCCGTGCTGCTACTGAGAATTTCCTAACGGAAAAACCCAATAACACTTTGCCTGACCCGGGGATCGAACCCGAAACCTCCCAATCCCACGCGCACATTTATTCCGCGAGATCAACGAGGCAGTCAGAATTTAATTATACTTAGTAAAATTTTGTTGGTAATTAGTATCCTCTTAATGGTTATGACCGAAACATACAAGACATGCCATCTCATGTGACTTTAAAATTATTTCACTTATTATATTAATTATTCGGACTTCTAATTTTGAACGGTTTTTTTTCTGTTTTGACCTTTAAAAATTCAATACTACCGGAGTCATCTCATTAGTTTTTTAAAACCTTATTATGTGCATTAGGTACCTACCCAGAAAAGACGTGACCAATCATAGCTTCGCATTACATCATTGACCTCAGTCGAATTTCTTTTATGAACACGTCAAAGTTCAAATACTCGCGGTGAATATTGATGTGGCTCGTGCAATTCATCATTGTTTGAATGGCGTCATAATTAGACTGTCCTTACCTTGTGTTTGTGGCGTGACCCAATTTAAAACGTACCGCCAGTTTTAAATAGATGAAGTGTCCAAGTTATGAGTAGATTTCAGGAATTGTGATCAAGATGGCCTTTAATATGTTTAGAGGTTATAAATGAATTCCAGTGAAATACTAAATATGTATGTTGTTTTACGAAGGACGTTTTCTAAATATTTTGTTGTACGTGTGCAAATTTGTGTCTAGGGCGCTGTCTACAACTTGGTGATATTATTTTGTATTTAAGCGAATGATTTGTCAAGTAACGTCCAAGGCTGTTTAAATAATGGTTTCTAGAAAGAATAATCCGTCGAAAGTGTTTCACTGCGATAATAAGTGCATCAATTTGTCGATGAGTATGATAACATCATAGGTATTGCGTCTTCTATCTACAGAATTTTGCATGTGAATGAACACGTCATTACCGTAAAAACACCCGTTTAAAGTTTAGTCAAAAAGCATTTAGTACCAAAGCTGACAGACTTTTCTCTTGTCCACAGTATGAAGATGACAAAGGACTGCCAGTGGTTCCAAAGTGCTGTCCAAGCGGGCAGAATCTCACTGTCATCATGGATGAAGACGGCAATTCAAAGACGATCTGTGCCCGAACCACGTTGACCTTTCAGCCAATATTCCACCAGGCGAATGAGACACACATCTTCAGTTACGACAGCAATGTCTACGAGACCATCGTCGGCAACCCCTGCAAATACGAAAAGTAATTAAAGGTTTTTGTTTTATGTGTCTATATTTTACTTATTTAATAATGGTACAGTCAACTACAAAAGTCGCTTCACACCTTAAAATCTTAGCTGAGTCTTTTATAAATTATGAATTAGGTAAGATTTCTTCGTTGTAAGGATTTGTTGCGACCATATTATAACCATTAAAAAATTACGTAAATGTGTATGGATCTATGTAGCTAACTGTACCTACGTAGCGTTTGCTTCGTTTCTGTTGTTTAGAATATTATTTGCATTCAGGAGAATATCACTCTATCTAATTGTGACAATCGTACAAAAATCCGTAGCTTTGAGATTATCGCGTTCATACGAACAGACAGTAAGAAATCATTTTAAAATATGAATTGATTTTAACAGCATTAATTAAACTTTAAATTGTAGGTCTACTGATCCAATCAATTTTTTACTTCAATGTTCTAAGTGTAGATAATATGAAGGTCTCAAGCTTGAGAAATAAATTATCGCGTACTTACTTAACCCTTGAGGTGCGATCAAACTAAAGGCAAAGTGCCACAAGTGCGAAAGGTCACGCTGCTGCAAATTTTCATTGGCATAGGTTACCGGAAAAAAAAATTTATGACACCTTAATATAATTATATCACATAAATTGCATATCATTGTGTTGGTTACAAAATCACCTATCATAATAATAACATGAATTACTACTAAATACTCACCTTTTCAGCAAAACAAGGTTACAAACTTAGAGGTTTGTTTTTTTTCACTCGTTCACACAAACATTTCATCACATATTAATGAATTCCATTACTTGTTTGGTTCATAAACACAAAAACATTATCACATATACCTTTAGGTTTTCACACAATACATTATTTGTTTGAAACAAACGAATCTAACGCCACTAAAAAAATTATAATCCGAACGCGTAACAAAAAGTTCGCCGTGCCAGGCCACCATGTTACTGTAACGAACACTGTGGCTGTGAATTATTTACCATTTCAAAAACACGATAACAGTGAAAATGTACAACAATGCTAGTATTTAGTTGCTAAAATATGTTTTCAGATAAATAATCTGGGTACTTTAATGTCTTTCATAACTATAAAAAGAATATTTATCATAAAACACTTACGAAAATAGCGAGTTTCAAGAGTAGAAATAGCCCTTCTAAAAAGTTTTTGCCTTTTATCACTGTATTTCTTGTCTTTGTCACGAATAATGTCACTTCACAATTAATATTTATTTATTTCTGAGTAAATCTATATAAGTATCTTTATAAAATATTCACCGATTTCTTCCACAAGACAGCTTTTATTATAAAGATCGCGGAACAAAACACAATAATGGCGGACGCTTTCGCAACTGAGACACAGGTAATTATATTTCAATATTTTTTGGCACGCTTCGTTTCCCTCACCCTTCTAAAACGATTTAGTTGCATAGAATATGAACTATTCTAATATATACTACTTTCGTTTCTTGGTTTAAGTAAAACAAAACGTGAAAAAACCGCGTCCAATAGAACGATTTTTAATTGAGCACGACCGTCCGTGCCTCAAACACTTCGGACCACCAAAATTAGAGCACGACCGTGCGTGCTGTAATCACGTGGGGGGAAATAGTGCGGAACAACAAGTTTAATTAGTAATTAGCAACAGGTTGTGAATAATACGTTCATTATCATCAATCACGGCGCTTGTCATAAACTGCACAGGTACCATTCATGCTAGACAGGTTGTACTTGAACACTAGCTTTGCTCCCCGGTACCACATAGATGTTTTATATCTTCTGTAAATATGACTTGCATCAAACATATGATCCGTCACCGTCATCAATCATCATACAGCCTGCTGCAGACCAATGCTGGATGTAAGTCTTGTCTAATTTGTGTTGCAATAGGATTGTCGTTGGGTGAATTTTGCACAATATACCACGCTGTTCAGGCGGGTTGATATATGGACCAATATGTACTTACATAAGTAAATTACAAAATAATTCTTGAAACTACATGAAAATCTGACAGTTTGTTTGTATTTATAAAATTCTTCCGCTACTGACTGACTGACATACAACGCACTGCCAAAACTAATAAGCGGAAGAAGTTGAAATTAGGCATGTAGGTAGGGGTACCCACCATAAGGTTGCACTAAGAAAGGATTTCCTGAAATTTCCACAGGATTGGGCAGGAACAGTTAAATGAAATAAAATGTGCCCGCAGCTACGCCCAGCTGCGGGCATACTCTTTAATAAAATTACTCTATTAAATATGAAAATAATGGCATAGGCGTTATAGCCCACCTACACCCATCATTATCGTCGACTTTTAAATGCTAGATAGAGTTAACTCGTAGGTGTACCTACTGTAAAAATAATCAAAATGTAGTTATATACCTACACCGAAAATTATCAAATAATCTGGCAAAGTTGTCCATAAACCAACATACTCGAATAGCCTTAGATCGTACGTCTACTAAGAACGAGTAGTTTTTCGGTTTTCGATCGAATATAATACATTTACCTCCGATTTAAATATTCGGTCTATCTATGCATTGGGAGAGAGAGATATTTTTTATGGAGCTTTATAAAGAACAGATGAAATTATTCGTATGGTTTACAAAGAAACAGTTCCTAACCCATCTCTTTTCCTCACAGATACAAGCTACAACCGGACGTATACAGCAAGGACGAGTTCTATCTCCTCGTGAACGGCTCGCTCTTCGTGCCGTACTCGCAACCTCCACTGCTGGGCACCAGGGACTATTGCATGGAGACGTTCTGGAACGACTCAGTTCCGGCCGGCATCACCCTACCTGTCGTGTGCTTTACTTCTCCACCGGAGGAGATCAAGACGTCGGCTACGCTCATTGTATATGCTACAGGTATGTAGAATAAAATCATCATAGTATAAGCATATCCCTGGAAACACAATCATATGGTTATTTGACTACTGTAAAAGCTAGATAACTGGTAAACATGTTAGAATTAAATTATTCCCTTATTCTATAATATTATAACAGGCTACTATCAGTGGAGACATTTCTCGCACCAGTCCACAAAGACCAATAACTTGTGCATGAAACATTGTAAAATATTTTTAATTATGAGAATGTCCTACTTCAATAAACCACGTTGAAACAAACAAGAAAAACCAAAGGGTCAAATGAATTGCTATAATAGTACTCATTGCTATATGACTACTATTGTTTGATATATTTCTTGCAGACTATCAATAATAATTACATGATGGAAACCAATAATTTTAATCGTAATGTTACTATTACAGTAGTTAGGTATATATGTGCGGTAGAAACAATTTAAACTTAACCACATATTGGGAATGTTAATTATACTAAAACCTTTTTGGTTATAGTGCTTATCTACTTACTACTGACCGCATTGTTGGTCTCGTGGCATAATGTGCGCGTGGGATTGGGAGGTCTCGGGTTCGATACCCGGGTCGGGCAAAGTGTTCGTGTGACCTCTTCGGGGATATAGGCGTGAGTCTATGTATGTATGTATGTATGTTTATCTACTTATATAGTTTGTAACAAAAATATGCTTATATAGCGGCCTATGCATTAACGATAAACTGGTAGTTTGGTGTTCAAATGTGTATTAATAAAGAAAACTCAGATGCTATTTTGAAGGAATTTCCTTTTATTCTTTATTACATTTACATACGAATATTTTATCACTCATAACAATTCTAGACGCTTCATCAACAGAAGCTGTATTTTTACGAACGTAGGTATAGCTTTCGTAAAATGTCTTAAAGAAATTCATAGTATTTCATCAAAATACCTTGTGGAAATCTTTCCATTTCCATTTGATATCGAATTTACTTTATTTATGAGGTCTAGTAAAGGTACTACACATAAATATGAGAACCTTAAGACTTGAAATAAAACACCAGTTGAGAGCCGATAACATCTGCTTGCGTCAAATAAAGAACAATAGTCTATGTGATAGTTTTTACAAGCTAAATATGCTAAATTTGATGTCCTATCAGGTAAATAAAAATCATGGTAGGCGCTTTGTCATTTATTTTTTAGGATTCCTACCACCCCAGTCACGCTACTCGAATAAACGATTTTAATCAAATATCTATTTGAGTATACCTACATGAAAAAAGGGGTCTTAATTACGGCGTATAATTTCCACAGATAAATACCATTTCATTAATAAATAATAAGTCTTTACGTAACAATCGAAAAATACATCGGCAACCCGTTACAATATCGACTGTGTGGGAACAAACTCAGCTGTTGGTTTTTCGGCCAAAAATAAACAGAAGCAAAGTTCGTTATTAATTAATTATATAATTTCACTTTTTGTTTGCGAGTAGTTGCCTCGCAACAAATTGTTAACTTCATTACGATAGACTATTTAGTTGATAAACTTTTACTACTCGATCATTAAGAGCCTCCAAAAACTTTGTTTCTTCAACCAAGTTACTGTGAGAAATTATCGCGCGTCGACGGCGCGTTTAAAAAACGTGGTTTACATAGGCCCTAGTGACTCACGAGGCTTGTATAGTAAAAACAAATGGCTACAATAAACACTTTATTGTAGCCATTTGTTTTTACTATACAAGCCGCGTGAGTCACTAGGGCCTATGTAAACCATGTTTTTTAAACGCGCCGTCGACGCGCGTTTGTAGCGATACAGACGCGATACGCACGCAAGTCAGACGCAGCCTGTAGACCTTTGCACACCTGTATAAATTCAAACGCGCGTGTGTAGCGATACAGACGCGATGCACACGCACGTGTGTAGCGATACAGACGCTCTCAGATTATAGAACAAGAATCAGATGGAGCGCGCGGAACAGTTGCGTGAGGCCACTAAAGCAAATACAAATTGAAAAGCGAATACAAATCCGGCTCAGTGCGAAACGAAGCATCGTACAATTCACGCGCCCCGATCAACTCGACTTTTAAATTCATAAAATGCCGTCATGCGTTTTTAAACATTTTAAAAAATGTTTCCAAAAGCAAAAACAGAAAGATAGAATATCTTTTCACAGTTATCTATGGATTATTTGACTGTTACATCATTTAATTTCGATAAAATTCGTATTTCTGCAAAAAATGTGTAAGTGTTTATGTGCCAGTTTACGTCGACGCCGTTTTCCCTGTATTATGGTAAATGGACATGTCAATTAATTTATGTAATATGTAATAAGAATTGTCATGTTAATGAAAAATATATTAACATATTATAAAAGTATATTTTAGATATATCTTTATTAGCAAAATAAATATTGTTATAGGCTTTCCAATATGTATACATTGTTTTGGGTTCGATCCCTATACGATCTAAATATTCATGTACTTAATGTGTAGAAACAGAAATAATTGATTGCAGGCATTCATTTTTTTAATAGCTTACGTTGTCCCCCTCCTGGGTAAAGGCCTTCCCCCAAATCTTTCCAGGTATGCTTGTCGCACGTAATCTCAAGCCAGCTCTTGTGGTAGGCGTCTAGGTCAATTTGCCACCTGTTTCTTGGCCGGCCTCGGCGACGTCGTCTATCCTCTGGTACCCGCAGTGTTGATACTCTTACCCAACGAGCCTCGTACATACGGCTGACGTTCCTCGCCCAGTTCCATTTGAGACTGGCAGCCTTTCTTCCCACGTCTTTGATGCCTGTTCTAGAACGCAGTTCGGTGTTCCGTATCCTGTCTTTAAGTTTAAGATCCAGGATGCAGCGCTCTATGGCTCTTTGGCAGACCCCTAGGCGTGACCTGTGAAGCTGGGTAGGTGACTAGGTTTGAGAACCGTACGTAGGAATGGTCAGAATAAACAATCATATTCATGCGTTTGCGCTTCTAATATTTAAATATTTTAATAGTAAAATTAGTGTTGTCTACAAATCATAACATTTATACTTTATTGTGTACTTGATAAAATTTCGCCGGTTTATGAATACCTTTACAAGGGTGAGAGAATTGATCTATATTCACCTGTATAGTGTACGTCGCTTTCATTAATGTTCACTGTCTCCGGTGCATGAATATTATATTTAATGAAATCTATTACAGTTATACAGTAAATTATTCAAGACCGCAAACTAATGCCAGTATATAACTTCCATAAAAACATTACAAAACTTTGTGCAAAATAGTGTGGGAGATTGGGTGACGGATTAAGAATACGGAATGTCACCACCCCATATCATCCCATGGGTGTCGTAAGAGCCGACGGAGGGAGCATATTATGCAGAGAACAGCACTGTAAGAGAAAGAAAACTTGATACAAACCCTACACCAACCCGTTTGGCCAGCGTGGTATAGTAGGCCAATTCCTCCTTTCAAAGGAGAGTCTTAGTCCAGCCGAGAACTGTTAAAGGCTGATGATGATGAGTGGGAGATTATTCATAATCTGGCAACTTTACACGCACATAGACGCTCGTGTCCGTACAGTGCAGTCGCCAAATGTCACGCCCACATAGCTGTCAACGTGCCTCACTTTGATGAATGCGCTCCATCTGCCTTTTGTTCTAATAATCTGAGCAAACGATATACTAACGCGCGTGTGTATCGATACAGACGCGCCACGTGGGATTCGTTTGTATCGATACAAACGACAACAAACTGCTCTGTAGGATAAAAGCGCGCCGTTCGATGCGCGTTTTTGAAACGCACGTCGACGGCGCGTTTAAAAAACGTGGTTTGCACAGGCCCAAGTGGGCCAGTGATACGTCCTTGGCTTCGTGGTATATTTTATTATATTAATGTGTCGTTTTGTCACCACTGTAGGTCAGACCGTGCCTAGAACTAAAATAAGCTAAAGTATTGATTTGATACGAAACAAACTTAAAATAATAACATTAGGACAGATTCGTTTCAGACTGCAGTATTACCTACAAAACTTAGGCCTTAAATCTAATAACCTCTTTCTTTTCAGGTCTCCTAATATCCGTGCCGTTTTTGCTAGCGACGGCATGTGTTTACTTATGTATCACTGAGCTCCGGGACACTCACGGCAAGGCTCTCGCCTGCCACACAGTGTGCCTGGCTTTAGCCTTCACGTGTTTAGCTGCCACCCAACTCGCCGGTAGAGCCTTCCCCACAGTAGCGTGCAATATAATGGGTAAGTTGGGGAAATTTTAGTAACTTTTTACCCTACTTTTTAGGTTAATTATACAGCTTTTGGTAGTACCACTGGCACCTATGCGCATTTGGTAGGATATACTGCTATAGATAAGACTGGTTTTAAACTTGAACTTTTGTTTCAGCTTACCTCATACAATTTTCGTTCGTGTCCTGCTTCTTCTGGTTGAATGTAATGTGCTTCGATACGTTCCTAAACGTTCGGTAAGTGTACTCTAGTTATTATGTTTAGACAGACATACAAATCAGAGTAGTAAGTTGCTAAAAGCATTGGTTACGATGCTCTAAGTTAGCGGGCAAAATGACAGCCGTAGAAATTTCTTTTTTCTCTTGTATAATGTCGTAACTTGAACCTTCGTTTAGGCAAATATTACATAGATAGATTAAAACCTGCTCTCCTTATGGGTACGAGAATCTTAGAAGCAACCGCAATGTACGTAGGTAAAACATTTAATATACATTAACGGCAAGGGAAAATACATCGAATAAATCGTAGAACCGTAAAAATATATAGCTTTTATAGAGATTTTTTTGTGTAGAAGAGCTATTTCCTAATTTGTTTTATTTTTGTTACCAGAAGGTATATAAACTCTTCAGTATCAAGACGCAGTATGCGGCGGAGATTCGCGTGGTACTGTTTGTATGCGATACTGTTGCCGCTATTACTTCTCGTCATCACCATCACAATGGACTTGTCTCCTTTAGTTCCTAGCACTTATTTGAAGCCCAATTTTGGTGTAAAAGGGTGCTGGTTTAAAAGTAAGTTCCTTTTAAAATACTTTATCAGTTAAATTGTTTTCTAGTTTTCAACAAAACAAAATAACAGCAAAATTTGGGTAATACTTCCTTTGTGTTAATAGCCAGCGAAAATTGTACCCAAAGGTTAACTGATTTGTTTACAGACTTCAAAATAGACTAAGCTAGGACTACTTTAGATATTGAAGTATTTATGCAAGTTGAGGGAAAAACAGAGACGATCTTTATGTGGATTTGTACAGAGCATGAGTCAATCCGAAATGTTTAGTTTCACGGAAAACTGGCGTAAAACTTGTGTGAAAGTAGATCTAAAATTTAAAAGACCGTAATTTGTCTGTAGACCTTTCAGAACATATTTTGCTCTATTCGTAGGCAATAAATAAACCTCTAGTGTACGCCCTTGTCACAGTTTAATTTTAGACTCGAAATCAAGTCCTCTTCAGAAAGCTTCTTCTCCGAAGAGGCTGGCATTCGAAAGAGTCACTCGAATTGAAGTGGCAACTTATTTTTCTTTAAATATTTCGTTTATATAAAGCGAAAGTTCGTTAGCGCAATTGGATTATCTACTGTCACTGGCAGTAAGTTTCATTAAGAGATTGCAGTAGTTAGGCTATAATTTTATTCCTACGTTTTACTGCAATCTCAAAGGAATGTCGAAGTTGAGGAAATATATCAACGTGTCTTTGGATAGCACTTTTCGTTGTTTTTCCCGAAGGGGGTAGTCTAAACCATAATTTCTATTTACGTACAGCAAAAGGCATGAATCACTAAAGGCACAATTATCCGCCGCGGACGTTCAGTGGTTGTGTAGGCGACAACAGGTCATTAGGTCTCAGCCGCGATGAGTGGGTTCATCAAAAGTGATATTAGGTTTTTCTATAAAGAGTTCGCCAAAAGCTCATTTTTTGATTCGACAACACTTTGTGTGATCCACTAGTTGTTTTTTCGCATCTGTTTGTAATTTGTGTTCGTTGATTAAATGTTTGTAAAGTCCAAAATGTAGTTACTAACCACACATGTCTTTTGCAGCGGATCAAGCAGCCCTGCCGTATTTCTACGGGCCGGTGGCGCTGATCCTCCTAAGCAACCTCGTTATATTCATCCTCACCTCCAGAGCCTTCGTAGTGCATTACGATAAGCTAAAGGACGTCACCCGTAAGTTTACATAGCTATTTACAGTTTTACGAGCAGTCGTAAACTAACCTTCCATGTTGGAACTGTATACCTACGGCCTACAGCCGAATGGTTTGGTTATTTTCTACCAGCTTAGTATATTAGTCTCGTTTGTAGGCGGTCTTTGAAGAATATTTTTTGTAGGATATAATTTTAAACTAACGTGTACCATGGCTGAAATAATATGACGAATTATATGAATTTATGTCTTTGATGAAAGAACAATGGCAAGTTCCCATACAACACTTTATTTGAAATCGATTCGAAGCGTCTATGTATGAAAAAATTTTAAAAACAAAGGGGTTCTATTACTTAAACATAATCATCAAGAGTTTTTATTTTGGGAGGCTATAAAAAAAAGATATGAACATTGTTTATATTTTAAGGTTATGTTAATAGAAAACAACTTTGTAACTACACAATACATTCAGATAAGGGGTGGTGATGTGCAAAAAGCATTGATAGGATATACCTTGACTGATTCAAGATCAGTGTCTAGACTTGATAAGTACCTAATATTCAAATAAATAAAAAATCAAAGTTCCATCACGAAATAGGGATGTAGACTATGTAGGATTTATATAACCCTTTATCTTTCACAATTTTATTGAGTATTAGAGCCCCACCTCATTATGAGGCCATGGTGACGTCGCCAGCTACCGTACAATTTATATTGAAATGTATGGTACCTAACTCACTTGACCACGGTTTGGCAGCCATAGGTACATTTCAATATAAACTGTTTGGATACGCAGCCGACGACGTCACCATGGCGTACAAATGAGGCAAGGCTCTTAAGATTAGACGTCATGGCATGATGTTAGATCTCTCTAATAAATAGGTACTTACAAGTCACTTGCTTTTATAAGGGGCGAAAGCTATTCGCCCGCGTGGAAGTCGAAAATTATCCCACAGGAACTCAATACCAGGATAAAAAGTATACTATACCCTATTCCAGGTTATGGTCTATCTGTGCGCCTAGTTTCATTCTAATCGGTTCAGTAGTTTTTTCGTGCGTAACAAACAGACAAACAAATAAACATCGCATTTATAATATTAGTAAGGATAAGGATATGGGATCTCTCTTAGTGCGCCACCAACAGGCATGACAAACCTTATCAACTGAAAGGTGACAGCTGCAAATGAAATAAAGGAATGTTTTTGTAATGAAATACTTACTCCATAATTGATAAAAAAAAAACAGATAATTTGTATTAGATTGCTTTAAAGAGACACCAATAGACTTAAAAACTCTTTAGTAATAAAACACTGCAAAAGGATTTATTATTTAATAAATACTAATTAAAGATGAATTGACCTGACGTGGTTCTATTTTCATTTGGATAATATTTATCATGTTCTGTGGTAGTTCGGTCAGGCTATCTTTGAATATTTTGTCACTTTGCCTTCATTCTCTAATGAACATCCACACAGAAGGCACACATTTCTATGGCCTCGTGGACACGGTCCAGCTTGTTCACCTTCATTAGCATCTTGCTGCAAACTCTGATTTACTCAATCCATAGCGAGTTGCCAACATGCTTCACAAACATAATCATCATCAGTAATCTAAAAATTAAGAAAAGCAATTATTACTACAGGCAAATAAAACGCATCAAACTACATCTAGATAGACTAATGTTACCGAATTTTGTAATATTTTAAATCGCTTTGAAAATTCACTGAAACTTACTTACACTAAATTGGTAAGTAAGTATAAGAATGTTTAAAAACTTACGATTTGAGGATAAACCCAGTTGCAGAGCAAAGTACAAACTCTTATGTTCTGATCTAAGATGTGATATCGCCGGAGAGTATTGACGCAAATGTTACAATTCATGCACAATCGAAGTCCGTGTAGAAAAAGCTATAGGTCCAGATGTTTTGAGCGCAGATAGTCCGTAAGAAAGCACAAGTCGTCGTATGGGGCAGCGAATCAAGTCCAGGGGGTAAACAAGAATCAAAAATAAGGATAATTCAACAAAAATCTGCGAAAACAACGAGAACACTACCAAACAAGCTTTTCGGAAAGAAAAGAACGTTCACAATGTCACAGATTATAGTTGGTGCGTGGTTGGTGCCACGAGAAGATAGACTTTTTATAAACACACATTCAGGGTTTCACAACCTTTGTGTCTAACAGTTGTTTTTGAGATTTTATGCCTTAGTGAACTTTTATACTTTTTGAACAGCAGTTTTTTTGTTTCAATGCTCAATTATGCTACTAAGTATTCGAATTTATATTATATATATATTATCTATGACTTCTTGTCGCGACCATTTTTTTTCTAATTTTACTAAAATAAACATATTTAATTTTGTGTTTGAGTATTCGAATTTCCCGGAAGTATTTTCATGAATTTGCAGTTTTTTTTTAGTTTTTACACATAAGTAATTCTGAAAATGCAAGACAACAATAGAGAGCCATGTATGTCAATAATAGAGTACTCGATAGTATAGTCAATAGCTAAGCTATCGTAAAATATAAAAAGAAAATACCACTAATGAATAATATTACAGACCACTAGCTAGTACATTACATTAAAATGTCTAGGCATAGAGATTTTACATTGTGTATGAACGTCACAATGAACTTAAACAAAATCGTTATATAATAGATTGACATCTGCAATTCTGCACCCGCTTTTCAGAGATGCCGACCGTAGGCCGAGCATTGCCACCAAAAATATTCTTAACATCCAAAAAATATGTTTTATCCTCTGTTAAATGCTTAAGAATGAAAAAAATTAATGGATTAACGCAAAATGTTGACGTTCCAGGCGTCTGACAGATTCCAGTACCACAAAACACTGTTAGCAGCGCATATATCGATAAAAACCCGGTCAATTGACATATTACTTTGCAATGACACATATTTGTGTACCGTTGCGCTCATTGGATTTGACATTATTTGTTTTTGACAGATCTGTCGCTAAGTTACTTAGTAGAACTTCTTTGTTTCAAAAAGTCTTTGTTCTCGTGGCACGGTCTATCGGAGAGGTTGGACTACATAAGGTTATATTTCTTTGCGGTCTATAGGGATCATAGACTCTGAAAATGACATTAAACATGCACCGGAAATGAATGTATTCAATAAATAGTTTATCAATTTAGATAATTTAATGTACGCTTTTATACTTGAAACTAAAAACGTACAAAATTCGAAATAATTATATTAATAAGGTTTTCATAAGTTACGTTTATAGACGCTTGTAACACTTCACAGGTATAATCTGGCCATTGTTCTAAAGTTTTTTGTTTTGTTCATTATATAAATGTGTACAAGAATTGATACTTTTTGACCTAAGTCACACGCGTCGCAATTTTGTAAATGTTCGAATTCTTATACCAACGCAGTATCATTACGCAGTAGTCTAACAACAATACGATCGTAATACAAGTGTAGTAAAATCCTCTAATGTTTGATCAATGTTTAGCAGATCCTCCGCAAATACACCTACAATTTTGTACTTGCACTTAGTAATGTTTTGTCCTTAGAGATAAGCAGCTTTAACCTTATACTGCAAATATGTATGCTGTAGTTAATTATTAATGCAGGAATTGTACAGGTACCTTTAAAATATAATTAAACTAGAATTTTCACTCCGGCTCTACCCGCGTGAATTAAATACATGTACCTTGCTCGCGAAAGGCTATCTAGCTATTTTTTGGTAAAAACAGTACAAAAATCCGTTCGATAGCTTCTGAGTTTATTTCGTTTACACAGACAGAAAGGACGCGGCTGGAACTTCATTTAATAATATGCATAGAATTACCTAACCGTTTTCATAAAAATAATCAAAAATCCATTCAGTAATTTTTGCGTAATCTCTTACGAAAAAACAAACAAGATGCGAACAAGTAGCAAAATCCATCCAACAATTCTCTCAAACTTTCACGTATATAATTAACTAGAAGACGCCAGCAGCTACGCCTGCATTTTTTTTTAAATTGACCCGTTTTGGCCGATCCCGTGGGAATTTCGGGAAATCCCTTCTTAGTGCACCCCTACAGCCCCCAAGGAACATACATGCCAAATTTCAGCTTCCTGCGCCTAATAGTTTCGGCTGTAGCGTGTCTGTCAGTCAGTCAGTAACGCAAGGATTTTATATATTAAGATAAGTAATAGGACAGTTGCTATTGATGCAAAATGTATTGGAATCTTGTGTTCTAAGAGCAGAAATATGTTTGAGAATAGTACTTATTCCTGTTTTATTTGTTAAAATAACGGCTCAGAGACAGCTACAGTCTCAGGTCTGAGATAGGATTTTAGTTTATTTCTTGGATATCTGACACTACATTTTCTATTCTTGATTTTCTATCGTACGATTTATTTTATATCGTATATTTAGGTCTGCCCTTCATTTGAATAATGTGAGGGAACGAATCGGTTGCTATATATAACTTTTAGAATTTTCGTATCTTTTAATAATTTTAATAATATTAGTTTGACTGAGATTACATTTCATTTAGAAAACATATGAACGTAGAAATCGGTTGGCTCTAAGACTAACTATACTTCATACCGGTCTTAATTTTATTTTATTCGTGTTCCCGTAACTACATAATCCCACCGAATCTAACCGGTGAAAATATCGTATAATCTATTATAGTTGATGCCAAAACGAATAATTCACATTTTATTTCTATTTCGCATCATTTTTCAGAACGATATATCTTGTTAATGGATTAGGTAGAGCTACAAATATGAGATATTTTTGTCACAGATACGTACAATACGCCAGATCCCAAGTATGAGCTTAAAATAGAAAAAACACATTAAATGCCAAGCCGGTTATAAATGATCACAAATAAAAACTCGACTATGTTTGTCACATGGTACCTACATAAATAATCTGCACTAAAAATATAAAAGTATAAGTGTTTCTTTGTTCGTCCTTCTATAATGATATGATTTTGTGCGTGGATATAGGTGGGAGGCTGGAGAGTTAAATAGGTTACTTTTTGCCACGATAGTCGAATCCTACGCGGCTGGAGCCGCGGACATCGTCTAATGTATCTATACATTTTTAATTTTAAAGAAAACTGTAGCAATACATCTTGCAACAGGGTTTTATGGGCTTTTAAAATCATCGAATGTCCTCTAGGCTATCAAGCTGAGGACCATCATCCCATAATAATTATTGATACGATAATGGGGTGGACCTTTGCTATGGGACTCCATGACAGCTTAAGATCAGGCGGCAGGAAGTCAGTTTGATAGGCAGCAATAAAAAAAAACGAATCAAGAGACATACTGAATAATTGAATACCTATATTTTTTAATATATTGCTATTTTTGTCCAGCATTAGACTTGACGCACTCCGACTTCAGCACGTCGGACGACTGGGTGCGGCTGGGCACGGTGCTGGGGCAGCCATTACCGGTGCACGAGACCGCGTCCCCGCCCCGGGAAGCGCCTGTCAACTTCAATCAGAGGCTGAAGAAGTACAAGAAAATGTAAGTTGTATTATGATAGGATTTTTTACGGCTATAGCAAAATATAAAGCATTTTATACCATGCCATACTTTTTTATACTATATTCGACCAAATAAACGACTTTCATTTTCATTTGATTTAAAATATTTTCTACACTCAATGATGTAATTTTTTAAGAAAGATGCAGATGTAATTTTTTAAGAAGCTACAAGCTACAGCTGCATATAAGCCAATCCTTTCTTGCGGCACAGTAACATTAGGAGGATAGTCAACTACAATACTGTGGCCAGATTCGTTGTTATAGTATTAAAATACTTGCTTTCTATATATTTTTTTAATTGACAGTTCTGAATCGTTGTTATATTATAAGAAAATGATTGGCATGAAGGATTAGCATATTAGCGAAGTGTAAGTGGGATAAAAATTGACAACAGTATATTAAACTCAAATCATAGAAAACCATAGATTATCACATTTATCACCATAAAATATATCGACGTCTCCAAGCAATAACTCGGCAATCGAAAAATATAAATTTTAGAGGAGAAAAGATTTACTGATTTTATCAAATATCTTTTCAACGAGATAGACTATTGAAGTCATTGATGTATTAAATGAAAGCTAATTTTTGGCGAAATATAATTGTGTAATTATTACGAAAATTATTTTATTGAAAACCTAGTAATTTACGAAAATAAATAATACCAAAAATGTTATACCTACAATTTTACAGTAATAGTACTTGCGGGATTATTGCAGTAAATTTATCAAATAAAATATTTCGTAACGTTATATTGCGGACTTCTACGGCATTATTTTATATTGAAGGGCTGATACGTAACGTGATTTTGCGGAGTTATTGTGGTAATATCAAATACTTAAAAAAAACGGTATTAATAAATAGCGTTATTATTACGAGGAACATTAGAGCAATTGTGTTATTGTAACCACTCGATACCGAATGTAAAAAAATATTTATATGTTATATTAGAAGGTAATAAACGAATTATATATCGATTACAAGTAATATTTATAATACTTTAATTTTAAAAACAATCCACTAAATCAAATCATGTAATTAACTTTGAGCTACACAATCTCTACAATTTAGTTATTCTTCTGAAATATTTTTGATTCTTGCTTCAGAAAGTAACTTAATACAACAATTTTCTTACAAAACTAACTGGCAAAACGTTGCAAATACTGCCTCGGTGGGAGTTCGTTTGTTCTTCGGCCCTATCCCCTATTCCTTCTCCCTCATCCTATCCCTTTTCCCAACCCCAAAGGGCGGCGACGCACTTGTGATGTTGCTTGTGTCCATGGGCGGCGGTAATTGCTTACCATCAGGCAATCCGCCTATTACAATAAAAAAAAAGTTATGTTTTGTAAGTATTCAAAGGTTATAATCAGTGATCAAAATCTTAAATCTATTTGATTCTAAGAAATAATGTTTTCATATTTATTTATTATTTAATTTGATGTTGACGTTTAATCTTGTATTTAAACTTAATTAAAAGTTTAAATACAAGATTAAACGTTTCTTAAAATGGAATAGGTATTTAAATTAGAGAAACATATTGTGATTACGACAAATTTTGTAGATACAGTCATACAAAGATATCGCAGCTAAACGAAATAAGCTAGGTAAGCGTAGGATTATAGCCCATGATTCAATAAATTGTTGCAAACTAAGAAATTTTCGGACAAAATATGTAATGAAATAATACGCAGTAAAAAAATTAAAAGGTTGGTGCAAAGTTGGTATGTCAAACAAATTTCATGTTTTAACAAAAATAATTAGTCAATGTCAACTTTATAAAAATTTGATATTATCGTTTTGATATAAAGTTTGAAATATTATCCAAATTTAATTGATAGCTAGTTGTACACCCAAATTCCATATTAAATTAATGTATTTTCGCAGTCATCTCTACTGTAAAATCTTACACTGTCTGTTGAGCCATATTATATTAAGTTGCATGTCGCCAATGGGTCTTTGGTCTCCTTTGTCTTAACCCAGGCGTATAAGGCGGATAAATGAAATGCAGTGATTATCTAAAACAAATAAAACAAGAACTAATGATAATGATGCTATTTTGTTGGGTTTACACATTGAAATTAAACTACAGTTTACAGATTTTATCGTATTATATTGATTTTTGGCGTTTGACTAGTAAAACCAGTATAACGCGATACAATTCATAAACTGTAGTTTAATTTTGGTTGTCTGGAAGAAATCGCATTTTGCAATAAGACCGGCCTTGTACCACTAGACTTATGTACTTCTTTTGATCCATGTATTCTTGTTTTTTCTGGTTTTGTATAAAGAGTTACTATCTTTCTATCTATTTATCTTTAATTTCAATGATAATGATAATGTTATTATTCAGTCATACTGCAAGTTCTTATTTTAACAATTTACTTATAAGGTTAGTATGTATTTAAAAAGGGTATGTTCTGTCTATAATGGAGCCACAATAAATTAATTGCCACCTTCATTCCTTAAGCTTAATTCTCAAAGTGGTAGACGTCACAAGCTGCTTAAACAATGGTCTCAAGTCCTCATAAGACATAAGTACATAAGACTATTATGTAGAGATGCGAAATCTTTTGATGAATTCTGCTTTGTCCAATGTAATGTAAAGCTTGAACTGATTTCTAGCTTGGCGCCTTTGTTTGCGACTCGGAGTCCTAGTTTTATTATCATACTACTATCACACAAAACGAATAAAACTACACAGAGTCCTTGCCTTTTCTTTAAACAAGTTTCACAATAGGAGTATTAGAAATATGTTAGATTTAGTACACTATTATAAAAGATTTGACCCTAAAACCCAAAGAATTTACCTATAATTAACTCAAAATGTTTAAAATGTACATACAACATCTAAAAACTCCATTATTATTCTAACTATTCAGTTTGTACATTATAAATTGTAACTTATATTGAATCGCTAAAGACAGTGGTTCATTTTAAGCTGATGAAGCACGTCATGGTAAGGTCTATAATGCGTTTATGACAAATGAATAATAATGGTTAAAGATTTCAGTTCAAACGCTATTCAACTCATTGAATCATAAACAGCATAAATGAGTCGTCATAATGAAGTCATAGTAAGATATTGCGGTTTTATTCAGTTTAGGTCGTAAAGTGAATCGCTATAAGAGGTCATGGTAAGCCTCCTAGACAAGGATTGATAAAAAGAATCGTAACTCTGAGGAATAGCTCCATTTCTCCATAAACTCAAAGGGTCGGCATGCAAAACTTTGCTTATTGGTATACGTTGGTGGTATGCGCGCTGCAACTGCACATTATCCATATTAAGTATACAGCTGCATCTTGAGTACTCGTACGCTTTCGCCCTCTTTGTCTAGCTGAGGTATAATCATATATTAGGGGCTAATATCGAGCCTGGCTCAAATATCTGGGTGCAAGTCCAGAGCTCTGAATGCAACTGTGAACGTAAACAAACTTCGCACACCGAGCCGATAGCCAAGGACACTTGTTGGGGTCATGGCATATATCTATTATTGTCTATCAGCTACCAAAAGAAATAGACAACTGCCCTTTGCAAACTATTGCGTGGCTAGACAAAACAATAATATCTGGCAAAGAGCTAGGTGTATTGAAATTTGGAATTAATTGACCGTATTGAAATATTGCGTACATTAATGAGTCAATACCAATCTTAAATAACATTGTTAGTGCATATTACGAAATACATATTTTAAAATTATTTCAACACTAAACCCCATAAACACGTTTACCAATGATTTCATGAAAATTATTTACGCCAATAACCCGGTAATCGCAACTTACCAAAATAAAATATGAATTCATTTTTGGTAAAGATCTATAATAGGTTTTTTGCTGAAATATTATTGTGTATAAATTCCCAGCAATAAATATGTTTGGCATGATTTCTTTGTAAATATCATTAGGAAAAATCTGAAAAAAAATTCCAAGGTGTATTCTAGTCCATAGATGCCGAATATGACTCACAATAGCACATTACCGAGTTATTGGTTGGGGGCATCGATATATTATTCAGCATTCAGCAAGATTAGTTAATTCGAATTTATTGTGTAGCATTGATATTGAATTTTGTAGAAACAAAAGAGCACGCAATATCTGGTAGGCTCAACGTGCAATAACTACTCGTACAGTAGAAACTCTCCGTCGTAAAGCCTTCGACCTTCGCAATAAATCAGCCGAGTGCCTCTGCGCTCCAATTCACGAATAGTGTTTTAGTGGCGCAGTGGCTTAAGTTGTCACTTCACTATTGCTAAAGTGCCGGGTATTGGTGGTTTTCATATTGAACGACCTAAAATGTTTTTGTTTTATAATGCTTAGTTCTATTCATTTGGATCACTAATTCTTTTTAAGAAACTTCTTGCAATCTACACCAATAAAGTTAATTATGTGGGTTCATTCAAGTAAATGGGATTCTAGACCGCGAAGTATATTAATCGTGATTCATCTTTTCACGGCTCTACCGCTCGGCTACGAGAACCGGAAACCGCGGAAACCTCTAACTTCTGTATAGGGGACTGACACACACACCGTTCCTACCTTCCGCCAATAGGTGAAAGATCAGCCCGTTATCTGGGTTTTCATCGTGAACACAAAAATAGACTGCGACCTAAAGCATAAAATCTAGCATCCACTTAAAGCAAAAGAAGTTTCTTTGCTAAGATATCGCCTCGAAATTGGTCTCTTTGTCCATAGATTCCGCATGTGTTGTCTCCTGTGCTTCATCATGGGTCTGTCCTGGGTGCTGGAGGTGGTGTCATGGGCGGCGGGCGCCGGCGACTCCGCGGTCTCCGTGTGGTCCGTGTTCGACCTCGTCAACGCGCTGCAGGGCGTAGTAATTTTCTCCATTTTTGTTCTGCAACAACCCGTCCGATCTCTTGTTAAGGTAAGTTTGTTTTTTATGTTTAAATATTGCAGCTAGATGAGAGTGATTGAGTAAGTTATTTACTATTTAAATAATATTTATTAGATAGCTGACAGTGACTAAAGTCAATATCGCATTTATATAATGAAATATTCAAGTGTCTCTTTACGTTTTTTACTAGTGTCTTAAAAGATGTTGTTCGATGGGATAATATAAAGAAATTTATATTATACCTACAAAGATGATTATTTTGGTATAAGGGCTGTTATTCTTTTTTGGTCTGATTTTTAATAAAGTTCTTTTATGTGTTAGATATTTAGTAATTACGAGTATGTATGACGTAGGTGACATTTTATTCATATGTGTATTTTTTTGCGCAGCAATCAAAACTCTTCAGCTCGTGTAAAAGGAAAACGGATGGTTCCGAAGTGTCAGTGGTGAGTGAAAGAAACAGCATCATGGGGGCTGGCAGAAGAGACTATGTGTAGTGCAGTGCACAGACTATTGGTAACTAATATTGTAATAATGACGAACAAATCATTCGAAGTAATACGCTCGAGACTGATAAAAGTAAAAGTATTAATCGTTTTGAAGATTTTCTGGCGAGTGGCTTGGAAGATTTTTATGTTATTTCGCGTCAAAGTATTATGGTGAATATCTTCATTTTGTTTTATGTACTCGACCATTCATTATAGAATAAGACATTGATAATATAAAATCTCAAATCGTTCAGCCGTGGCTAAAGAAAGAAGTGCTGGCGATATTTCTAGTTTTATGATATAAAATATCTTTACCTCACTCAAAATGCAGTCGACTCATGTTATAGCATTCACATGCAAATCCTGAGCCACTCGCGCTAATAAATCTTCAAAGTTGCATCGCGAAACTGAAGGTGTATAAACTTCACTCATAATTTCATTCCTGTGATAGCGCCTTAAACTTGTTTATAATATTATTATTTTGCTAAAGTTCTATTCTTATTGTTTTGCTTGTATCTTGATTCTAACTAGCGTAATATTGAGAACAGATTACAGATTTTACTTTATTTAAGATTATAAGTTACCGTTTATAAGGCTGGTAGCACGATCGATGTTGGGCCTACTACGATTAAGTTTATTCTAAGAAATATATTGTTATATTATTTAATCGATGGAAGAATAGGTAATTTTATATTAAACGATATTATATCGGGAATATTATTTGTACCTAAGATATAAATTACATACAAATTAAAATGATCTTGAGATAATCGCTATGTCGTGTCGTTGTCGTCTAATGTAAAATATTCAAATGTAACGACGGCCTGCCTATTCCCAGCCTGCTTGTTAAATGTACGGTTGTTAATAGTTAGCGTAAGAAAATTGAATATTTTTATAAAGTACATGACCAAGTTAATGATTTTATCTAAACATTGGCTGACAAAGCGTCAGCTACTGAAACTACATTCTTGATAGATGAGTAGTGCCATACGATAGAAATAGTGAAAAACAATGTGGTGCATTTGATTTCCTTGTTGAGAGCTAGTCATAATAATGTATATTAATGAATGTTACGGATAAGTTATTTAATTTATTTTCATAATATTAAGATGGATTACAATTTGGTATGAATTTGGAATAGAATGTATGTGAAGAAATGACATCAACTGTGTTTCTGGCTGATAGAAAAGGTTGCATACGATCGAATCGCATAGACGGGATTTCCCTTTTAAAACATGCCTCATTTAACGTTAATATTTTTTACAATATGCATGGTGTAATTGTCAATGACGCGGATACACAACTTTACATCACGCAATTTACCGATGCTGTATATGAATGTTCATCCTTATCACTTCAAGGAAAGTGTTGATAGCTTCGAAATGCACATATTTTCATATATTTATACCAAGTTTTATGAAACGCTACCTACAGGTTGGTAGTGCATTTAAATTTCACAGTTAGTTATGCAGTTGATGTATCTCGAAAACTGGATAGAAATTGAAAAATATTTTAATTTTTCCTTGATTCATATACTAAACACTAATCGAATTCTAAATTTGAAGCTTCTATATCTGCTAGAAGTGCCTTAGACTTTTGATGATCGGTCAGTGAGTGACAAAATTAAGAATTTTGACTCGTCATAATTCTAAAACTACTAGTTCAAATTGAATGAAATTTGAAATACACCATGTTTATACAATGCATGCACGGTTACTTAAAAATCAGGCTTCTAGTTTTATTCACAACGAAGTTATAGCGGGTCAAAAATGGCCTGAATTGCTTCGAGAAAAGGATGGTACGGCCGTGCCGCTTTTTTGCTCAACTTGGTGGGGGCACTGCCGTGCCCCCAGATTGATCGTAAAAACTCTGTAAATGGAGGTAGTTTTGGTGATGACAAAGCAGGAAAAATATGATTGGCCTTATTAAATTTTTTGCTTCTTAGGTATGCATTTTATTTAATTTATGATGACTCGTATTTTTCCAGTTAATTTTAGGATAAAAATATGTCATGAAATGCATTCTCTTGAACAATAATAATTATTTGTAACATGCAACCATCTTCAACCGACTATCACTCGGAAAAGCAGTTGATTTTATTTCTGCCAGTCGAGGTTCGACTCCGACCGATCAGAACAAAAATATAGAACAAATATAATGTAACGGTGGAATTAGAAAATTTCAACCCTAAACTCGCTTAACTCTCTCAACTTCATTTTATGTTGTTTCAAACGCAACTAATTCTATTAACAAACTTCTACCAGTTTAATTGTTTATTGACACGGAACTAATTTTCAATAACGGTACTAAATTAAAATAATAATCTGGATAAGACTGTTCGTATGAATAATGAAACGGGAATACGTAATAACGATATGAAAGTACCATTACGTGTAGATAAGGAACGTAAATGTAAGGCTTGACGAACGAAGAGAATGTTGTAAATAGAACGTATTCAATAGGGACCAAATGTTGCGCATCAATGCTCCGAGCAACATTTTAAAATAACTTGACGTTACGCTATCTTGGGATTCGCGAATTGGCAAACTCAGATACTGTCCATTCTGTGCTCCGCTTTGATTGACTGGAGCTGTACAGAACAATGCTTGTCAAATTAAAGAACACCAATGCTTCTTGTGTTTAAATTGGCTGTTTCTACTCATTCATTCAACTTATCTATTGAGTAACAGGCGTGTTTATAGAGACTGAAAAGGAGGAATAATAAATCCGCAACAAAAACTGGCCTTGAAGTTCGTGGTCATGTAGATGCCAGTATTCTTGTAGAAAATCCAATTGATCGCAGTTGAAGTTAAACCTAAGACAAATGTTTTAAATCAGTTTATTATCAAATTTTCCTCGAATGCTCTGACTAAATGTTTAATAAATCTCCGCTTATAACGTATTCATACATGTATGTATGGCAGTGAATAGTTGATAAATAGATGGGAGGGATGTCAAGTGGTATCGTAACTTTTAGTCCGCTACGGAATACGCATTTTTAATACTGTTTTTTTCTGTTAGCTTTGCTTTCGCTAATCAATTTTTTTCGTGTGGATAACATTGAATCAAAATTTAAGGACCCACGACAATAATTAGTGTTGTAATTTAAGTCTATTTACTTTCATTTTAATACCATCTGTTACGTTCTTTTATGAAATATTGAATCTTTATTAACAGTAAATGAATATAAAAATGTAATTAATGTATAGCAATGAGTTTGTATAAAGTGTATTTATCTTAAAGGCTAAAATGTATTTCGTGTACGTTACAAGATCCTCTATGTCGTTAAGAACTTCTTTATTGTACTAAAAAAGGTACGTACGTACATGGTAAACATTATGTTACGTTAAGGGTTTTATATGAATTTATTTGCAGTGTTCGTGCGGCCAGGGCGTAATGACGTAATATCTTGTAACGTATGCTTAATGTGTACTGCGTTAAAGTTAGCGTGTATGCGTGTGTAACTATGTATTATATTAATTGTTAAATGTTGATGCGGAATTTTTAAGTGAAATGACAATTTAAAAGTGTATATTTGTCTATTTTGCAAAACATGACGTTAATAAACAAGCTTTATATAAAATTTTGAGCTGACTTTTATTCATATAAGGTACTTTACCCACGCATTGGATTGAAACCTATAAGTAAGTATATCTAGCTTATAGTACTTTGATGTAGTTTTCAACCAGAATTACATCTCAAGAGAGAGAGGAGAAAGTTTTTTTAGACTTAACTCATTTCACACATACTGGTTGTTGAATCACATGGTTACTGCGAAGGTAAAAAAAATACCTATCTATAAGACTATTCTACCCAAAGCATCTTTTTGTGTCAACACCGTTGAGTAGTTAATGACTTAATATCATAATTATGCTAAATGTTTGTCCTGAAAATCTATTAACTTCAGTCCGTACTTAGGAAGAATGATTTTCACCTTTATTAAAGGCTGCTTAATCATTAAGAATTATGTGACCTGTATACCAGTTTTAATCCACTTTCTAACTTCAATTAATCGGTGCGAACTTTAAGCATAATACTCTAATAAATATCATAAACAACCTCCAAAACAAACTTACCCAATTACGCACAACTGTACTATTTGTATAGATTATTTCTGCATTGCAATTAGCTGGGCTCCATTGTTTGATCTGTCGTCTCAATTGGCATTTGTAATGCCGCGTTTCCACGCTTGCCAAGCCTCAACAAGCTTCCACAAGCTCCAAGCGTCCACAAATCTCGCTTGGCGTTTGGGAGCCGTTTACACGCTTGTGAATGCGTCAGTATGCTACGTACATCCAAGCATGGCGGACACCGAACTTGTATCTACTATAACCTTTGGTTTAACCTACTTTTATCTGAAATATACTTAAAGAGAAGCAAAACCAATTATTTTGTATGATGTAGATTGCCAGGGCCTCTTCCTTACCCTCTACGGAAAACCTTACCTACATAGCCTCGAAATATTACTGGTGCCATATAGGTTACGGCATTGGGTATTTCAATACACCTGCATATTATTAATATGTTCCCCCGTGACATTCCTCTGGGGGCGATATAGTGCATAATCATACAAACAAGCAAAAGAAGTTCGACCAGCCACTCATTTTGAGACAGAACTAGACGTGCGTTCGTTTCGAGATCACAGCGACTACTAAGCACGCGCCAACGTGTGAACGCGTCGCAAGCGCTTGCCGCAAGCGCCCTTTGATCTGTGTCCAAAAATTGACACTAGACCGGATCCTGTACAAGCGTCCACAAGCTCACGCAAGCCAAGCCAAACGGCCTGTTTACACGCTTGTGCTTGTGGAAGCTTGTCGAGGCTTGGCAAGCGTGGAAACGCGGCATAATAATAACGGACCACAATAGGTCTGGGGGAGTAAGAGGTTCGAGAGAGAAAGGGATGGGGGAACAAGGTTGTGGGTTGTGCTTCCTACCGAGTAGACGTTAATCTTGCGGAATTCCGAGTAAATGCGGATAGATCCATCGTCGCTATCCGCTCCTTTCGATTCCGTTTCGAATTGCTCTGAATTATTTTTCACATAACGAAATATTGACTTGGATTTGCGGGGCGTTCTAGTTAAAATTCGAAGTACTTTAGAGTTCACGGTATTGTTTGTTATTGTAAATACTGGTTAGATAGTTTGACAGTGTGATGATGGCAACATTTGCTTGCAAAATATACCTAATATCTACTATTAAATCTAAACCGAAAGGGTAATGCTACGATCTGAAATTGTTCTTATATTATGAAAGATCAAAAATAAAGAGTCAATGACACGAGTGGTTTCCAAGACCTTCGGATCTATCCAGGGTAGATGGTTGGAACTAGGTGGATGAACCTACATGATACGAGCATAGAGAACCATTGTCCTCGACTGTACTAATTTGTTGCCCAGTACCTACAAAGGTTCTAGGACTGCTTGCCTCAATAGGAAAGAGGTTTGATATTATTGCAGACATAGATGTGGCGCATTGTATCCTTTATTTATTAATATTATGCCCGTATAGTTCCACTGTGGGGCAAATACCACTTAACTCTCCTTCCATCTATTTCTGTTTTCAGCCTTTAGGGACCAGTCCTTAGCAAAGGAATCAAGCTTGTCCCGTATCTTTCATTATTTGATTTGTTGTTTAGTTCGAATAAAAGAGTAATTGTTGTAAGCATAAAATAAATCACAGACATCACACATCTTTCTGTTTAGGTGACGGATATAAATATAATTTTTATTTGCTTTTCAATGTCATATTTGTAATGGCTTGAGTAGCCACCACACTTGTTAAAAAACAATAAAGTGAACAATACAAATCACTTACGACTAGCACAGGTCACTCGTTTTACGAGCCAGAAGCAGGCTATTAAATATTATGAGTTTTTACTAAGGAGTCATGGCCGTAAACGATTCACTTGCGGTAATAGCTATTCTTACATCATTATGAAAAATATCAATTAGACGATGCTTTTCTAGTTAACAGCAATCAAAAGTCCTCGAGATAATGGTTAAATATTTGTAGCTAAGATATTGACGAGTAAGATATGCATGCTATAACTTACGTGGTCGAATAGCAGTGCGTCTACATTTAGGCGGCTCTATATACATACATAGAGCTACCTATGCCTGTCTCCGATCTACTGAATCGTGAGCTCGTCTAGACTAGCCTGTTCGTGCCAGTAATGTCGGCTAGCCTTCTCGGGCCATGATATTTCTACTATATAATACATAATTATATTGTCGCATCTAGCGATGGACCCATGGCGAGGCTCGATGAATTATCGCTTGTCAGTCTGGCAGGCAGCAAGACAGGGTGTCGCAGCGTTCCGCCGCGGGTAGGTTAGATGGCCAGAAATATTTCAGTCGCCTCGTCTTGCAGCGCGCGTCGAGTCGATGAGGTTTCGCTCGTTATAGCTATTCGTTGTAGCTCGATTGTATCACTGTACGGCTACTCATTCATAGTGTGCTTATTAAGTGGATACGAAACCAACTTCGAAATACATCTTCGTAGAGTTTACGTTATACAGAACTTCTCTCAAATTTATAAGAGCCCTTAGATTTTGAAATAAATATATAGATTTTTATGTATTAAAGCGCCTGCTTAAGTGTCCGGTTTGTTTCATAGGTTCCTAAATCTTTTTATGTCTGCCACGCTAGATGGTGATAAGATAACCTCTTAAAAAAAACCCACTTGATTCTCAAAATAGATTCAGTGATTTCCTTGTCATATATTAGGTATTTTCTTCAGTATTATATCAATACCGTATTCATAAAGGTAGCCGGTAAAAAAATTTCGGTAAAATTCGATCGATTTCGATCAGTAGGTATTATTTAAAGTAAAGTCACATAATTTTTTTGAAATTTTTCATTAATTTGCTGCCGGCATTACTATTATTATAAACTAAATTATAGCCTGTGTTGTAAACTGTTTAAGAACACTTAAGAACTTTGACTTATTAAGTACGCAGACTTTAGGTAAGGAATCTTTGTTTAGGTAGCTTCCGACTATTACATAAACTTGATAAAAATCTAAATCTTTGTGTTGTATTAATAAGACTATCTTTATATTAATTCCGTGTTTCGTAACAAAGCGTACAGTGTTTTACAGTGCTTATTGTTATCTCAGTGCAGGAAAGCACGCGACCAAATCACATACCAGTGCACTCACATTACAAAAGTGGTCGCCGCAGCGCTGCCGGCCGGTGTACTTTTATGATGTTAATATAAAAAAGAAGCATTGTCACGGATTTCATATTTCTTGCTTTTTTAAAAACTGTGTTGCAATATTAGAAAATATATTCAGTTCATACCTGATTCTGATAAAATAGTCCCATTTGAAACTATCACAAAATTGCTACCTTTTCTCTGAAAAGACAAAGACCCATATCTAAAATCTAGTTGATTCAAAACTCAGCATTATAAGGTGAAGTCAAAACGGCAAGCTGGAGAAAATTCTAATAAACGTTTGAGATTCATAATAAAAGGGATAGAGATCCTCAAACGTTGGTCGTAAGTAACCGAAATATTGCCCAGTATTATATATACATTCCTTGCTCATATATTTCTGTGCTCGGATATTGCCACTAGAATTTCTCCAGGCATGTGGCAGATAGTTGCGAACGAGAGAGAACGCGCAATACGCCACCTCCTAGATGATATGATACGCTATGCTTTTTGATATTTCTAATGAAATTTTACAATTTAAAATTGCTTCCAAATGGGACGAAAATTGCTTTGTCTTTATGTTGATGTTGGAAGGATCGCTGCTCTGAAATGATAATAGTTGAGGGTGTTATCCATACATACATACATACACTCACGCCTTTTTCCCGTCGGGGTAGGCAGAGACAACAGAACGCCACTTGCTTCTATCCTTACAAACCTCACGCGCTTCCTCTACACTCATTACTCTTTTCATACATGCTCGCCGGTTTCGGGTACTTCGGACCTTGCCGTTTTTTAGGACGTCCCCAATTTGATCGAGGAATGTCCGACGAGGTCTGCCGCGTCCGACTTGCCCACACACATTTGCTTTATAAATCTTATTCGTCATTCTTTCTTCACTCATTCGCCCCACGTGTCCAAACCACTTTAGCATTCCTTTCTCAATCCTAGTCACGACATCTTCTTTCAGACCACTGCTCTCTCGTATAGTTACGTTCGGAATTCTATCGATCAGCTCAATCCTAGTCACGACATCTTCTTTCAGACCACTGCTCTCTCGTATAGTTACGTTCGGAATGCTATCGATCAGTCTCACCCCACACATACTACGCAGTGATCGCATCTCAACTGCGTTAATTCTAGTTTCATGCTTTTTCTGCCATACCCAACTCTCACTTTCATACATCAACGTGGGGACAAGCACTCCATTATGAACCGCCAATCGCGCCTCTTTCGGCACAGTCTGGCCGTTCATAAAGGCATACAGTGCTCCATTTACACGATTGCCCGCAGTCACTCTTCTTTCAATATCTTCTTCACATCTTCCGTCTCTTGTAAACACGCTACCCAAATATACAAATTCTTTTACTTGCTCTACTTTTTCATCTTCAATCGTAATATTACACTCAGTCAAACTTTCATATTTTTCAAACACCATCACTTTCGTCTTTCTTGCATTAATTTTCATACCTTTAGCTTTAAAGCTCTTATTCATGCAGTCAATCATTTCTTGCAACTCATTCGCCGATGGTGCAAGGATGACTTGATCATCGGCGTACAACAGGCACTTAACACGCAATCCTACCATATCGATCCCGCATTCAGTTTCTCTCATATCATTCATGCAGCTATCCATGAATAAGTTGAACAACCAGGGTTAGGCTGGACACCCTTATCTGACACCTTTCGAGATGACGAACCAATCCGTATAGGCACCATTTATTCGGACACTTGCTCTAGAATCCCTATACAGGGATTTCAGAGCCCTTATTATACAGCTGTCCACCCCCTACATGGATAACACCTTACATAAGTCCTTTCTATTCACCCTATCATAAGCCTTTTCCAAGTCTATGAACGCGCAATACACCTTCTAGTTTTTCGCCAGACATTTTTCGGTGACGCAGCGCAAGGAAAAGACTTGATCCGTACATCCCATTCCCTTCCAAAATCCCGCTTGCACGTCCCATATCTTGTCATGCGTCACATTTGCCACTCTGTCAATCAAAATTCTGGCATACATTTTTCCAACTACACTAAGAAGGCTGATTCCGCGATAATTTTGACATTCCTGCTGCGAACCTTTGCCTTTATATATTGGGACAAGCACTGCCTTCGTCCAGTCATCTGGAACTTGGCCCTGTTTCCAGCATAGATTAAAAAGGCGATGCAGCAGGTTAACTATGAGTCCGTCGCCAGCCTTCAACATTTCAGTCGTCACTCTATCACACCCAGCAGACTTGCCTGACCTCATACCTTTTAACGCTTTCATAACTTCGTCCATTCCAATTTCATCACTAGGGCTCACAAACATATCTGTCATCTCTTCTTGTTCTATTTCTGTTATCCAAGAACTTATATTTAATACGTTTTATTTTTAACACGCTTTTATTAGGTCGGTCTGTACGTAACTATGTAATGGAATCTTAGGTGACTAATTTAACCATCTTCCAAGGGTCGTAGCGTAATGGAAAGTGGCAGCCGTATGACAATACAATAATATGGTACTGTCGAACAACAACAAATTATTGCTAGATTTCAACAATACAAGTCAAACAATTGCTGATTGAGGTTATGTATGACATGTGTTTCAAGTTATGCAGGTCAACCAATACAAATAAATATGATGTATTTTAAACAAAAATAACCTGGGAACACTGTTAACAATGAATATATAGCTCAGATACAAGCCTATACAATACCAATCTGAGTATAGGTACAATCAACAGTGGCTACAACAGCGCTCTGCACCAAAAAATTATGTTTAGAGTCCGGGCTAACATTGGGTAAGTTTGCAGTGGAAGCGATTAATTCATCCAGTCTCAGCCCAGGGCATGGGTTTATTTGTGATAAAAGATAAGTTGTATCATATTTGAACATTTGCGATAATTGTGTGAATCCGGTATCGACGTCCACGTGCCATCGTGTCTTGAAAACGTCGCGTTTGCAGCCTAATAGCTAAGTATAAGATACTTCATTCATCTATTTTGGCCAATATATTTGTATGAATGTGTCTAATTTAGCTCAAGCCTGACATCAGTGAAGATATTTGGTAAGCAATCAATATTGTAATTTGGATTTCAATTCATCACTGTGCAACACAGTACAGTTATGTCTGAGATTTGTTGTTGCTGGCAAGGACTGATGAATATAATCACGCTTCCACCAATCTGCTGCAAATAATCCCAGTCCTTTCTAGCCAAACTCTAGACATAATTTTTTGAGGTTTGTACTCAGCAATGCAACAGCGGTAAGATAATCAACCGAGCTAAACATTCTTTATCCGATTCCTTCAAAAACCATCCTGGCTCGCAAGCGCATGTGTCTGGACCACATACTTTTTGGATTTGGGAAACTCGATTAGCGACAAATACCTCCAAAGTGTGGACAGACGCCTTCAACCAACAAAGAACAATTTGGCTGTCTGTCCAGGCGTAGGTCCCATTAATACAAATGCTTTTACCCAAAGTACTAGACACGTGGTTCAATAAGCGTACAAGTAGTGCTGCTCCCGAGAGCTCCAATTTCGGAATGGTCAGAGATGTCCGAAGGGGTGCAACCTTGCTCTTCGCCATGATCAGGGGAAACTCTCACCTGACCTGAGGCACCGACTGTGCGCAAGTACACCACGGCCGCGTGACCACGTTCCGAGGCATCACAAAACCCGTGAAGGGTGGCCTTGTACTTCCCGGGAGGAAGGATGGGACGAGGCAAGGAGATCTCGTTGACGGCAGGAAGTGAGGATACAAAAGAGGTCTATTCCTCAACAAGAGTGCCGTGTAGAGGTTCGTCCCAGGTCAAACCTGCTGTCCAAAGGCTCTGCAAGAAGCATTTTGCCCAAAATATGACAGGACAAATCCAACCGTTTGGATCAAAGGTTCTGGCGACAGTAGACAACACGAGACGTTTTGTCCAAGAACAAGGCAATTTCAAGTCTACGTTATACGTAAAGATGTCTTGGACTGGTCTGTACTGGACGCCGAGAACAGCCATCATGGCGGGGTTGTCAACAATCTCAAATAGATGTGGATCCTGCTGATGATCCTCTGGCAAGCCTTCCAAAAGCGCTGGTGAGTTGGAAATCCATTTGCGCAACTCATAACCAGCGGAGGCCAAAATACCTATCAATTCGTCCCGCAGGAGGATCGCCTCGTCCGCTGTGGAGGCGCCCGAGCAAATGTCATCGACGTAAATATCGTCTTTCAAGATGGCGGAGGCTCGTGGGAAACGTAAGCCTTCGCGGTCTGCGAGCTCCCAAAGAGAACGTATTGCCAAGTAGGGGCTTGACCTTAACCCGTACGTATTAGTATTGAGCTCGTAGACAACCATGAGATCGCGAGGAGTCTCTCTCCAAAGGATCAGCTGGAAACGACGGTCATCAGGGTCGATAATCGTCTGTTAAACATCATTTTTATGTCGGCCACAAAGACAACCTGATGTCGTCGGAAGCTGGTGATGACGTTACAAAGGTCCTTGACCAACTTGGGACCAGAATGCAAGCACTGGTTCAAGGATACGCCTGTAGAAGTCTACGCAGAACCATCTAACACTGTGCGCAGCTTGCCAGTTGATGGCTTTAATACCGCATGATGCGGGAAAAAGTAATGCTCCACCGAACGCCAATCCAAATTTGACACAGACATGTGTCCCAATTGTTCATATTCTCTCATGAACTCAATATACTTCTGTCTGAGCTCCGGATCACGACTCATGCGACGCTCCATAGCCAACAATCTCTTTTCAGCTAAAGGTCGTGACTCACCAAGCGGAGGCCGAACAGACAAAAAAGGTAGCTTCGTAATAAGCCGACCAGAACGGAGTCGACCGGTGTTGTTCTGGAAGAACAGCTCGCACTCCTCATGTTCTGGATTCTAACGGGCAGCTTGAGGGGGCTCCTCTACCTCCCAAAACCTTGTCGCACGAGTGATTGATTTCCACGGGGTAGCCGGGATCGATCACTCGCCGAGCAAATAAAGAGAGATAATTAGGTTGACTTACGGGAAATAAATAAAAATATCACCAGGAAAGGTTAAACTCGCGTTATAATTCGATTATTAGAAGAGACAATTATCCAGGGCGTGGGCGACGTTGTTGGCACTTCACAGGTCTTCAGATGGTGTACTCAACTCGGTGGTTCTGGCCGGAGCAAAAGGGCCAAGCCTCGTGTGTCCCCTGTATTTATAGGACCGGCGTGGTGGGGCGCGAGGGAACGGCCCACTGCTGTGCGTCACTCGTAGCGAGGCTCACGGCGCAGGGGCGCTACGTGACGTCACACACCCCCCCGTTAGGCCGGGATTTTCCCTAAGGAAAATTTCCTAGCCCAACGGGCGTAGCAGCCCTGAAGATACTCCCTGAAATTAGAGAAAACAAGGGCCTGAGTACCTTGAACAAGTGACAACCCTATACGCTAATTAGGATACCTAAATAATAATGACCCACGCTTGCATTCTTCACGCGTACAACGGCAGTCTGAATTTGAACATAAACATTTATCATTCATAATTCATCACACATACTTACATGTAAATGCCGAGGCCAGTGTAATAGCCTAATATTAAAGATAACAATCTATGGAAAAGCGCTTAGGGTAATTATTAGGTAATAATGATTTGTAGATATAAGAAACTTGATCTAGCCCTACGACTTATAAATCTTGGGTTCGGCCTTTGCCACTAGATAAGTAAACTTTTTGAATATAGTTAGGTATAACAACAGATTTTTCGTAAAGATGAACAAAAATAATATAAGCCGCAGACACGGCCGGACCGCTCAATGTCAAAGGAAAGAATTTAATAAATATTTTGCTCTAATTAGTAACTAGAACACGACCAGTAACCACCTTTTGAATGTAAACAATGGTGATTCATTAGTTAGGCATTTATTTATCGGCGCGTCGCTGAGTGAACGCGCGTGCGTCATAACGACAACTAGGTACGATCTAAATGGTAGGTACTATTCGACTGTTCCGAGCTCGCGACGCACGGTTAATCACCATGATCGTTTATAAAGTACATATAATAACAATTTGATTATGGAATTTATACAGAATTAAGAATAACAACAGAACTTCAGAACAAGGCACGGCGAAAAATAATACGCCAATCCAGATACATTTCAACAAACAGATTTGCGGAAAGAAAATACACATGCGAGAATCAAACTTGTATGCTCAGCTAATAGCGACCTTTTAACCACTGATCAACAGGGTAAAAAAACAATATATTTAGTTTATGGTTAGTATTTTTTAAAACAATGTTCAACATAACATTTGAGTACACAATTGCGCAGCAATTTCAAAATAGTATTGTTTACGAGAAAAAAATATTTGCTACCCACCACAGAAAATATCAATTTATAGTAGGCACTACTACAAACGGTAATATAAATTAGAAACTTTCGTTTGAAAAAATTAAACAATGAATAGGTAGAAGGTATTCTTATTGTTGTTTTTATACTTTTATTATTCTTTGTAATTAATCAACTTTAAATCCTTGATGTGCCATTCGCCTAAAGGTTTTCCGGCCATGTCGTTAAGTTTGTATACTAGAGGTGATTTTTTTGAGGCAATCTTACATTTAATAAATTTAGGCGCCAATTACTTGCTAAAGTATTTATCCTTGTCACTAAGTAGAAACGTTCTGCGCCAAACTATATCACCGACATTGAATTCTGCCTGTTTACGGCGAAGATTATAAGATGAACAATTTCGTTGGTGGGCCGACAACAGAGCTGAATGTACCTTCTCGAAAATAGAAGATAAATAGCCTAAAGTTTCGGCATAGCCGTCCCGTGGTTCAAGCACCATATCGGAATTAAATTCCTTATCAATATACTGAGAACCACATGTTATGACCTCCCTACCAAAAACAAGGAAATTAGGAGAATAACCAGTAACCTCACTAACTGCGCAGTTAAGGGCGAATTGAACTTTAGTGATTAGAGTGTCCCAGATTCGATGATCAGATTCTATGAAAGTTGAAATAGCTGTCATAATGGTTTTGTTGTAACGTTCAACTGAGTTAACGTGGGGAGTATACAACGGTGTAAAATGCAAATTTGGAATTTTATATTTTGACAACATACTTTTAAAGGTTGCGCTAATAAATTGTTTACCGTTATCCAAAACAATAGTAGATGGAATTCCATGCACCAAAAATACATTTTCCTCGAGAATTTTTGTTATCACTTCTGCAGTTGCCCGTTTAATGGGGAAAAGTAAACAATATTTAGAGAAACAACAACTGACCACAAATATAAAAGTGTTTTGTTTCCTGCTGGGAGGCAATGGACCAATCAAATCAATGCTAATCGTCTGAAAGGGCTTTTGACATGATTTGGGTTTTCCCATTAGACCTAAATTTGGGTGATTTTGGTGTTTATGGGTGATACAAGGTTCACATGAACTGACGAACTTGACAACATCGGTGTACATACCAGGCCAAAAGTAATTAAGTGCGAGACGTTTGTATGTCTTAAAAATACCCAGATGTCCAGCAGTGGGCGAAGAATGATTCTCCCTTAGAATGTCATTTTTTTGGTCAGACGGAATAACCTCTTTCCATTGAAATTCTCTAGTGAGAGGGTTTAATGTTTTTTTAAAACAATACAATTTATTGTTTATTACTTGATAGTTAACAAAGGAAGTCGGAGAACTTAAACAGCCTTTGTAGATATTTAAATACCAAGGATCATTAGTAGAAACTGGTAAATTCTGATTAGAATTAATATCTATATTTATATCATTAGCAATAGCAGAAACGGGTAAAGAGCGAGACAGAAAATCAGGTAAAACGTTATCGGAACCCCGACGATGACGTATTTCGAAATTATAGGAAGATAAGCGAACTCCCCATCTGGCTAACCGGCCAGTAGGGTTATTTAAGGTCAAGAACCATTTCCAAGCAGCGTGATCTGTGTAAACAATAAACTTTTTACCATTTTCAACATAACAACGCCAGTGTTCTATAGCAGATAGAACAGCCCGGGCTTCGCGCTCTGTGGCACTGTAATTTTTTTCTTGCTTAGTGAGTGATTTGCTATAGTACGCTATGACTCTTTCCTCACCATTTAACCTTTGACAGAGGATCGCGCCAAGTCCAAAATCGCTAGCATCTGAGTGTATTTCAAACGGTTGCGAGTAGTCAGGACAAGTCAACACCGAGGAGGAAATCAAACAATTCTTTAGGTTATTAAACGCCTCATTAGCCTCTGTCGTCCAACAGAATGGAGGTGCGTTTTTACTTTGAGATGTTAACTTATTTAAGGGTGCAGCAATAGAGCTAAAATTCGGTATAAAACGCCTGTACCACGAGGCTGCGCCTAAAAATCGACGTACTTCTTTTCTATTAGAAGGAGTGGGATAATTTTTCATTGAATTTACTTTATCCGGATCGGGATGCAATCCACTAGAGTCGACAACATAGCCTAAATATTTTAGTTTATCTCAAAAAAATTGACATTTTTCGAGATTAATTGTTAAATTAGCGCTTTTTAGTTTATCAAGAATGCGTAATAAAAGAGTAATATGCTCGTTGAAGCTGGAAGTGATACAGATTATGTCATCGATAAAACAGAAAACCTTATTTTCAAATTCTGGACCATAAAATAAAATATCAACTAATCGTTGTTGAGTAGCTGGCGCATTCGTAAGACCGAAGGGCATTCTTTTGAATTGAAATGTGCCACGCGTAGGAATATAAAAGGCTGTTTTGCAACGGTCCTCTTCTTTAATTAATGTTTGCCAAAAAGATTTAGACAAATCTAAACTAGACAAGTATTTAGCATCTCTCAGATTATCTAAAATTTCCGAAATATAAGGCAAGCTATAAGCATCTTTTTTTGTAACGGAATTTAATTTACGACTGTCCAAACAGAAACGCAGTTCACCATTCTTCTTAGGGGTCAAAATGACTGGATTTAACCTCGGGCTTTCAGATCGTTCAACAACATCCTCTGAGAGCATGTCGTCAAGATGCTTTATTAAAATTCTTTGTTTATCGGGAGACATGCGATAAAATCTTTGCCGAATAGGGGGACAATCACCTGTATCAATTGAATGAGAAATAATATTTGTGCAACCGAGACCCCGCTTCTCGTATGAAATATCGGTAAATTTAGAAATAATGTTGTCAGCGGTAGCTCTCTGGTCGACTGTAAGATGATCGTAAGAAACAAGATGTGTAGGGGGAACTGCCTGCAACTCCATTACTTGAGCGTCAGACTTGTTCACAATCAAAACAGACTCTAATTTGTTAGGAAATAGGCCGAAGCTTCGCCAAAAATCCATGCCAAGGATAAGGGAATTTTGAATCCCAGGTACAACATGAACTTCTAAGTTAATCAATTTATCCTGAAACTCAAAGGGTAGAAACACCGATCCCAAAGACTCAAATCGTTCGCCGCCAGCTGTTATTAACCTTAAAGGTTTCGATTTATCCAAAACATTGTCTTTCAAAAATAAGTTATGCAAATTATTACCTAAAATTGTAACGCAAGATCCAGAATCTAAAAGACCAGTGGTAGGTATTCCGTTTAATTTTAGAGTAACGTAAGGTAAATATTCTACTTTAGAATTACGGATTGAGGAAATATGATAGCTACTAAAGATTTTTTTTAAAAAGTCCAACCAATTATTCCACTCTGTTTTATTACAATTAGTTGTATAATTTGATTTTCCACCATCCTTGTTAACTAGTTTTTTGAAACTGTAGGGATCGACTTAGATTTACAATTGGGGCAGTCTGACACCTTGAAACCCTTTGTACCGCACTTAAAACAGATTAGGTAGTGTGGTTGACGGCAATTACGTAATGAGTGCGAATTGCATCTACAACGCACGCAAAAAAAAATATTTATATTAGAAGTACTCGATACGGCGTTAACTTGTGGTACAGACTTGTATCTCGATGTATCAGCGACAGAGTTATATTTATTGAAGTGATTATGATTGTGAACATTTTTGTTTGAAGAAAAATTAGAAAACGGATAATTATACGCTAGATCAGGTGCTACAGTATTCTTTGAAACTTTAGGGGGTTCAGAAAATTGCTTACTGCGACTTTGGTAATTTTCGAAAAGACGACAAACTTCGACCAGACTATCATCATCAACAACCTTTGTAGTGAGCAGACAATTAGTGTAACAAGGTCTAATATTATTTAGCAAAATTTCTAGCTTCTCCGAATCAGCGATAGGAGAACTAAGTCGCGAAAACAGACCGTGCATTTTTGCCACGTAAATAGTTTTTGATTCGTTTTCGCCCTGTGAGCGCTGACGAATCTCCGTCATAAGCCGATAATCGTAGTTATGCGGACTAAAATCTCGTTTCAAAAGTTCGCAAAGTTCTAACCAAGTCTTTACATTATTTTTAACAGAACGATACCAAACTAATGCGTCACCCGAAAATATTTCAAAAGCGAAAGACAACATCTTGTTGTGAGGAATAGATCTACAGGACATAAATTCATCAATTTTTTCAATAAAGGATCTTACACATGATTTACCGTTAAATTTGAATTTACCTAATTCCGAAAAAAGCTTACGGTCATAATTATAGGAAGTGTTTCCCTCTGCCACTGAGCAATCCGACCGCGAATTACGGCTCGTGATTAATTGTAATTTCGCATATAAGTCATTAAATTTATTCCACACAGACTCAATTTTTTTTAATATCAAGACTGCCGGTATCCACCCTATTCAATCGATGAAAACAATGGTGTAGCACGGTTTCGACCTTCTGTTGAAGCTCGGAAGTATAGTTTGCTTCCAACATAGTTAAGTGTTTATTTGATCTTAATAACGACTTTTCCACTTCTGCCACATCCTCCTCTGGTGGGAAGGGTGAAGATAATATATCCTCTGAGGGAGTTTTAACTGAAAGTTTAGCGATTTGTTTGCGGGGATCGTCAGGCTTTGAAACGCCGCGTATTGTGGTCTCATATTCTAATGCCGCTTTAGTTAATAATGAGAAATTTATAATGTAAGCCATTATTACGAAACAATAATAGAAAATCTAAGTATTTACGCCGGCACTAGAAAAGAAATTAAATATCGCCAGAAAATCGAATACCGTGCTAAAAAAAGCTGAAATACACAAAATTATACAATGGTGTGATGATTGGTCAAGGAAGAAAAAATTTCTTAAAGGTCACTCAAAGGTTGAATCACAATATTCTTTCGCGAACCCGTGGCTCGTTAGTTCAACGGCTAAGCGGTTAGAACCGGTTGGCGGCTCGACACGCTGCCCGCGGTGGAACGTGATTTTAGACCGACGTTAATTAAATCACCGTTATGTTATTTACACAGTTAAATTGCTTATGGCCAACCAAAATAGATAGAAACTGTACCTGTACGCAATTCACCACACCAGAATATATGCACACACAGGAGAAAAATATACAAGAGAAAAAGAAATTATTTCACTCACCTGTAAAGTGCCAACTTACGTTTAAAAAATTATATATATAATATAATTATAAATTCTATTGGGCGCCAATGTCGCACGAGTGATTGATTTCCACGGGGTAGCCGGGATCGATCACTCGCCGAGCAAATAATGAGAGATAATTAGGTTGACTTACGGGAAGTAAATAAAAATATCACCAGGAAAGTTTAAACTCGCGTTATAATTCGATTATTAGAAGAGACAATTATACAAGGCGTGGGCGACGTTGTTGGCACTTCACAGGTCTTCAGATGGTGTACTCAACTCGGTGGTTCTGGCCGGAGCAAAAGGGCCAAGCCTCGTGTGTCCCCTGTATTTATAGGACCGGCGTGGTGGGGCGCGAGGGAACGGCCCACTGCTGTGCGTCACTCGTAGCGAGGCTCGCGGCGCAGGGGCGCGACGTGACGTCACAACCTCTGAACCGCATCAGAGAGAGCGGAGCCTACAGCCAACAAATTATCGAGTTCGGGTGGAGGGGGATCCCTAGGTACAGGTCCCATCAAGGCAAATCCAAATATGGTCGGGATGGTAGTCAAACCATTTGGCACCAAGACCCGTTTCCCACCAATCAAAATTCCACCGAGGACATCAGAGCCAATCAACAAGTCGATTTGTCCCGGTGTGTCAAATTTGGGGTCTGCCAGTTCCAATCCCGATGTCTAATTCACCACAGCAGCAGGTAGCTGTTTCTGTGGGTGCATACCCAAGATATTCTTCAGCACAATAGCCGAGGTTTTAATCCTCGGGTGTGAAGATTCAACAGGGGCAAACAAAACCTTAACTTGCCCTTCAACATTAGAGGCTACGTCAACTATGCCCCGTATACAATTTGGAAAAGAACCCATATTTAATTTAACCTGCCCTACCAAATAAGTGGAAACAATGCAACCTTGTGAACCTGTGTCCAATATAGCACGGACAACAACAGAGGTCCCCGTGAGTCCCCAGACCCTAACAGCAACCGTTGGTAGGATAACGGTCTCAATGGGGGAGGTTGGCGTTATAGGGCAGGGGTCAATGACATATTGTTGCCTGGGCGGCGACCGTTGGCCAGGACCAGGCAAGTCAAAACGAGGGTGCGGCTTGAAGTCCTCAAAGGCGCGATGACTTGATCCGCGCGCCATCTGTGGGGGTCATAATGACGCACCCGCCCAAAACGAGGTGGGCGCGAGTCAAGGCGGGGACGCTCCGCCAAAGGAGGGGAATACCTGGGGCAGCAGTCATGGTGCTGGTGACGCTGAACAGCACATTCAGGTGCGCGAGAGAGAGCAGGCGTGCGCATGCTACGGTTCTCCAAGCGGGGTGAGCGGCGATCAATTGAGTGAGGCGACTCTCGGCTACGCGCCGGTGAGCCTCGGCTGCCACCTTCAAAACACCCGCCCGTGCGTGGCGTCTGCTGGTTGGACAAGCGGCCAACCTCTCTGGCATTCTTACAGAGAATGTCCAAATTCTGTCCTCCACAGTGAGGACAGGGGCGAGAGTTTGGGCAGTCTCGCTGGTAGTGGGACCCCAAGCAAGAGAAGCAAAGGCTGCGAGCATTCGCGATGCGCCTACGAGAGGCGACATGCAGGTCCAAGAATGCCCTACAACTGGACGTTCTGTGCCCCGCGACCTTGCAGTAAGAGCACTCCGCTGGGCCCTGCGTGACTGCAAAGCGAGGAGGGCGCCGGTCAATATTGGCTCGGGTGTGAACGCGAGCCTGCTCCTTGACCTTTGGCGGCTGCGTCTTAGCCGGCGTGTCACCACCGGAGTTGTCCAAGACCCGGCACTCATCCTCGAGGAACCTCTCCAGGTCAGCAAAGTGGGGCAGATGGGTCGCGCTATCCCCACCAAAGCGCTGTTCAAAACGTGACCTCAGGTCGGCAGGCAGCTTCTTAAGTACAGTGTGCACTAATAGATAGGACCATTGGTCCACGGGTAGGTCAAGGCACTTAAGTGCGTTGATTGCCACCAAAAGCGGGTTCAAAAGTTGGGTGCGCAACCCAAAGACCCGGATGAGCGTGGGCAAACTCAAAATCTGTTCAATATGCGTGACGGCGAGGCCACGCTTGTTATGGTACCTACGGGTAATTAGGTCCCGAGCCGTCTGGTACGCCTCGTCAGCCACGGGCAGATGCTGGATGAGGCCCTGGGCCTCTCCATCCAGAACCGACATTAAATATGCCAATTTTAGTACCGGCCGAAGGTCAGCCCTGTCATTGACCAGGCTGTTAAACAAATTAACGAAGCCCAGGTAGCTTCCTAGGCAGCCATCGAAATGCGGTCTAAGGTAGGAAGTCTACTTACCAGCCCCGGTGCTGTCCTAGGACGCTCCTGCTTCAAGCAGGGTCCGTCCCTCTCGGCAACTAATTGTCTCGTACTGTTGGAGACAGCATCATACAGGTCTAAGACCTGGGCATAATCTTCGCTGACCTTATTTCGCTGGACAGCGGTGAATTCATTAACTGACACTTCGAGACAGCAAGCGCTGAAAGTGCGGAATTGTTGTTCCACACTTGCCAGGCGATCATCAATCCGCTTATACCTTTGTAGTAAGGCCTGCTGGCGATCAGGCCGGTTCACCAAGGCACTGGCTGAGGCAAACCAGCGCAAATCTGATGCAATAGCACCAGCAGCCGCACGCAAGTCCTTGATAGCTGACATAATTAAGCTTCAAAAAAGCTTGGACGCGCGTTAAATAATATTAACAATCAAAACTTAATATTTGTTAAAACTTTGAAACCAACAAAGTATTAGCCTGTTTACTGCTGGTACAAGCAAGTGACAGGTATTTACTGCCCAACAAAATTAATAGCAAGCTCAAATCTACTTGTTTCAATATATTGACATTAGGACAAAGTTATCAAAGGTTTGAACTTTAAATCAATTAATTAATTATTTGCAACAGACAGGCTCACTGGGTTATTTGTGATATACAATAGAAAGTAAACACAGAATATGTGTTACCTAACAATATTATCTATATATTGTAACAAAATAAAGGTTTGTTAAGTTCAATTTATCAATGTGACCCGCCCAAGATGCAAGGTCAAGTTTGAATGTTATAATGTTTCAAACCCAATTTATGCAATAAACTAAATTTAATAAATTTATTGATACATACAGCTGTTATGTATCCAAACAAATCGACTTATTAATGCTAACAACAACAAATTATTGCTAGATTTCAACAATACAAGTCAAACAATTACTGATTGAGGTTATGTATGACATGTGTTTCAAGTTATGCAGGTCAACCAATACAAATAAATATGATGTATTTTAAACAAAACTAATCTCGGAACACTGTTAACAATGAATATAAAGCTCAGATACAAGCCTATACAATACCAATCTGAGTATAGGTACAATCAACAGCGGCTAAGATACAACCACGCTCTGCTACCAAAAAATTATGTCTAGAGTTTGGCTAGAAAGGACTGGGATTATTTGCAGCAGATTGGTGGAAGCGTGATTATATTCATCAGTCCTTGCCAGCCACAACAAATCTCAGACATAACTGTACTGTGTTGCACAGTGATGAATTGAAATCCAAATTACAATATTGATTGCTTACCAAATATCTTCACTGATGTCAGGCTTGAGCTAAATTAGACACATTCATACAAATATATTGGCCAAAATAGATGAATGAAGTATCTTATACTTAGCTATTAGGCTGCAAACGCGACGTTTTCAAGACACGATGGCACGTGGACGTCGATACCCGATTCACACAATTTTCGCAAATGTTCAAATATGATACAACTTATCTTTTATCACAAATAAACCGATGCCAGCTGACCAATTAGCGGCAATACACTAGGGTTTTGATTTTACAACCAAATACAAGATCAAAACGCGCTCACAAAACGGCATCTTCGAGAACGAATCAAAAGCTAAGTTTTTTCGCTGACCGCGGGAAACGACAAAGAATAAATGGATTGACATTGACAGTTCATAGTGTGACCATAGTCAGAAATTTTCAATAGACTAAACAAATGCTACTAAATCGATATAATCGACTTGACTTATCATAAAAACTATTTCTATTTCAAACAGATCTGATGATGAAACCGGAAGATATGAACTGGACATTCATGATGGAAAATCGTATCATAGCTGTTTTGCATTTCTTAGAAAAGTCTTGTAATGAACTTTGACCACGATTAGGTTTCAAGGTCTGATGATGAAGCCGGAAGATAGGCATTCAGTGATGAAATATCGTATCATAGTCGTGTTTGCACTTGTGAGAAAGGCCACGTTATAGACTTTGAACGCGATCAGGTTTCAAGGTTATAACAAACCTATGATATATTGCAATTTGGAAACGACGGTGAGCACCTAATTCAGCCTATAGGCATCCAGTTCCCGGCCAAGTATAGCTACGGTACGGTGGAAAGGCGCATGCTCCCAGTGATTTTAAGTTGGACATTTACCGTGCACAAGACGCAAGGCTGTACGGTAGGCCCACAGATTACAAGAATTATCCAGATGTACTCATCTTAATATATAAAATCCTTGCGTTACTGACTGACTGACAGACAAGCTACAGCCAAAACTATTGGACGCAGGCAGCTGAAATTTGGCATGTATGTTCCTTGGACACCGTAGGGGTACACTAAGAAGGGATTTCCCGAAATTCCCACGGGATCGGCCAAAACGGGTAAATAAAAAAAAATGCAGGCGTAGCTGCTGGCGTCCTCTAGTCTGTCATATTTGTTCGACGCGGAGTGTAGCCGGTCAAATGTTATGCATACCCCAGACGTCTTTTCCCTCCAGTGCCAGTGGTGCCACCTCAAGAATACTTCACCTCTTTTGCGGGCAAATTATGAAACGTAAAACGTGTTACCCTATTGAGCTTTTGTTTATTTTTAAATCACAGAATTGAATAGTAATCAATAATTTATTAATCTTATCAATTTATTATAATTTTTTATTATTATATATTATTAATCTTTTATAATTTATTAATCTTATTGATTATCTTTCAGCACGGCTGTTTAAAATTTCAAACAAAGCATACAACATCTGAATTGTCACTAAAGTGTCGGTTCTGGCTGTAGTTAGTTGAAGTAAATAAAGCTAATTTGTACCTTTCTTTTGTGCTTTGTATTTATCTATATAAATAAAATTCTTGTGTCACAGTGTTAGTTAAACTCCTCCAAAACGGCTGGACCGATTTGTATGAAATTTTAGATGTGTATTCGGTAGGTCTGAGAATTGGTCGTAATCTATTTTTCAGACCATAATCATAAGGATAGTGCAACCCAAACATTATTCTTTTTAAATGTTTGAGCATTTATTTATTTTTATTTTAGAGCTAGCATCAAAAAATAAATACATCTCTTAATTTTCACCCTGATATCACCAACCTCTATTTTTTAATAGCCGCATAAGCAATTTAGTCATATCAGAGAAACGCCTCGCACAAACCGGTGTAAAAAAAATCGTGTCAGTGTGCTAGTCACAATACTCCTCCGAAACCGTTGGACCGATTTGTACGAAATATTATCACTATAGTACACGCGTGGGCTACATCTGTAACCCAGAGTGTTGCATTGTCATAAATATTGGTAGAACTAAGTATGTCAGAGCGCAATCGTCCTGTGTATTCCTCGATTAACCAATCGACCGCTCCGCCCGCTCCAACTAAAAGAATGCCTATTAAATCGGCATAAGGACGTGCGCAAAATTCGTCCTAGAAGTTGGTGTGCTACACTTGTGCCCCGTGCGTGCGTTGAAGGAAAATATGTTCCTAGTGCACATGTGGTAAATATTGTAATTTTTTTTTAATTATCATGGCGTATTAATGCTCGGTCAGTAACATGGCAGGTATAAACGGTCTCATAATGCAACATCATCATATCAGCCAAACGACGTCCACTGCTGGACATAGGCCTCCCCCAAGGTTCTCCACACAGACCGGTCTTGAGCCGCACGCATTCAACCGCCTCCCGCGATCTTGACGAGGTCGTCGGTCCACCTTGCGGGGGCCTACCTCTGCTGCGTCGTCCGGTACGTGGCCGCCACTCCAGAACCTTTCTGCCCCAACGGCCATCGGTTCTTCGAGCTATGTGCCCTGCCCACTGCCACTTCAGCTTGGCTATCCGGAGAGCTATGTCGGCGACTTTGGTTCTACTGCGGATCTCCTCATTTCTGATTCGATCTCGCAGGGAAACTCCAAGCATAGCTCTCTCCATCGCCCTCTGAGTGACCTTGAGCCTTCTGATAAGGCCCATAGTGAGCGACCACGTCTCTGATCCGTAAGTCATCACTGGCAACACACACTGGTCAAAGACTTTCGTCTTGAGACACTGCGGGATATCGGACGAGAAGATATGTCGTAGCTTCCCGAACGCTGCCCAACTGAGTTGGATTCGACGATTGACCTCCTTCTCAAAGTTGGACCTACCTAATTGGACTACTTGTCCCAGGTAGATATACTTGTCGACAACTTCGAGCGTAGAGTTCCCAACCTGAATAGGAGCAGGTACAACATGGACGTTCGACATGATTTTCGTCATGTCCATGTTCATCTTAAGACCTACTTGTTGGGAGACTCTCAGAGGCCATCGAGCATTGTGCCTAGGTCTTCCATGGTCGCAGCCATGACTACGATATCGTCTGCGAATCGAAGGTGAGTGATGTACTCGCCGTTGATGTTGATGCTGAGTCCATTCCAGTCCAGAAGCTTGAAAACATCCTCCAGCGCAGTGGTAAACTGTTTCGGGGATATGACATCCCCCTGTCTCACTTCTCGCTGGAGTTGAATAGGTTTCGAACTCAGGTCCTGGAGGCGGACTGACATAGTGGCGTTTTCATACAAACACTTCAGCACTTCGATATATCGGTAGTCAATCCGGCACCGTTGGAGAGACTGTAGCACCGCCCAGGTTTCGATCGAATCGAAGGCTTTCTCATAGTCCACAAACGCCAAACATAGGGGCTGGTTATACTCCTCGGACTTCTGTATAACCTGCCGCAGCGTAACACACGCAAGCAATGCACTGTATGAGGCGCATTTGTAGTGAACATCAGGAAGGTGTGTGTACTGATTGCTCGCGAATAGAACAGTCTATTGTGAATTATTTAATTAAGTGGCTAATGCCATTGCTAGAGATAAACTTTTAGATAAATATTTACGTTCCTAAATGAAAATAAGACTATGTCATCTCAAGCCTGCCAAATATTGATGATTTTTAAGAAGTTTTATCTATGTTTGATATTATAATTGAGAAGACAAGTTTTGATTAATTTTATGTTCTATTCTGATTATAATAAAGATATCTAAAAATTAAACAATGAGTTGCATTAATTTGTTTACTTCTTCATAGAATTATAGTATTTTCGCTGTATAATGATATGCATTACAGTTCATGACTGACAAATATAGTGATGTAACCTAAGGAAATTTAAGCGATTATTTATAAATATCGAGATAATTCGCGCAGGACATGGAATCGTAGTTACCGATTTTAGATCTTCTAAATTTATCGCCATTCATCTCCTCATGATAGTCTCCTGTTTTATTTTCTTTAAAGGCAAGAAGTGCTTGAGGTCTAAATCCTTTTGCGTTCCCGGCGTGACATATGCTATCATAATAAGCCCTCGCCTTTGCCCTCTAGTACTTTGGTAGAGGAATGAGTATGTAACACCTCCGCCGCTTTTAGTGATTTGATTAATTTTATCAATGTAGGGAACTCATTTCCCTCATAATAACCATAAATATGGTTTCGGATTGACACCACATCGAAACTATCTATGTCAGTTATTGAAGCTTTACGCTCACGTTTCTTCGGAGTGGACAGCTCTTGTCTTCAAAACCAGTTTCTCCGAATTTTGTTTCGTTATTCGAGAAACTGTAGCCTTGCTGATGTCCAGATCTGCCGCAACTCTGTACACAATCCTGTCGCTCGATATTACCGGGACCCCGTTTGCACGCTCCCGTTCAAAGTAGGTCCTCAAACGGATTACTAACTCACGGCTTTGAGAGCTTAAAACTTTATTTTTTGTTGTTTTCGGCATTATACGTACCAAATAAAACACAACTTGAAATAAATAATAACACGCCAAACAGACAGAAATACAAACCGCATACAAGGCAGATGCACTCGTACTGATGTATTCGATCACAAGTTTGCCGATCCTATTAATCGAGTTCATGTCGATTCAATGGTGTCTCTACTGAAAGAGGTTCCGTTTCATCCATCTGACATTATGAGGATTATATTATATTATATTTAAATAATTTATTTACAGTTAATAATTATTATAAAATAGAGAGAGCTATACTAGTATCAATTTACTTTGTAATTTTTTATAGATATATTATTTTAAATATTTGTTTCTTTTTGCCCATTTATTTTCATAAGTTAAAAGTAGTATGCGTGTCACGTAAAATGAGAACTGTCATGCATATCATCATACAGCGAAAATACTATAATTGATGATACTACAAGTGGGCTACACCTGTAGGCTGTGCCTGTTCGCTCAAGGAGTATTAATGGGTGCGTGCACTCTAGTGTTAAATATATTCATTAGTTCTGTGAATCGATCGTAATCTATTTTTTAAACCCCTAAGTCATAGGGGAGGTCTTACCCAAGCATTATTTTATTTATCTTTTCAATATTTTTTTCTTTTTATTATGTGGCATTTAAAAATACAAAAAACTCTTAATTTTCGCCTTTTTATTACCAACAATAGTTATATTAGTAATTTTATTATATCAATAGATCAATTATCTGTCTCTGTCACTCATATACCACAGTGTCACACTTACAATGAGTGAGTTACTTTTTTCTACCCTAAAATTAATTTATATGGCACAACAACGTTGACTGGCAATTATAACATTAAGTAGGTACTGATGTCCTTGGTAACTTTATTCAGAATTGTCTGGAATAGGGTTTGGAAAAAAAGGAAAGGAGAAAGAACTATAAAAAAGGGATACAGAGTTCGCCGGGTCAGCTAGTCAAGTCAGCTAGTAAAAATGTGTTGATATTTTAATAATGAAAAATATTTAGTATATGATATATGGTGGTAATTATTCGGGTAAAGTTCTGATACGATTTTTTGGTTTTCTTAGGGTTATTTAAACCATAAGAAAACCTGCAATGCCTACTCGTATACACAATTAATTTTCCACGTGAGTACGTAAAAAGCCGGCCGTACAGTAATAAACAACGCAATGAAATACAACCTGTGAAAGGTTTCCATCCACGAGGGGTAATGTTCAGCTCTGTTTATAGCAAAGTGTGATTGATAGCCCCTTATCTGCAGGTGCACCCTAAGTGAGACCCCACCTTAAAATATGTTCGTGCATATTTCGGGGATTAAGGATAAAAATAGTGAGGGGTGTGCATTAGCTGATATTGGGAACATCGGCACTCACCTTCTATGGATATTTGATGTATGTGTCGATGTTGTGTAGATGTTGGATTATATTGGGAAAATATATGTCGAAGGCAAAGAATATTGGTGAAGTAACACGTACAGTAGTTTTTTTGATGTAATTGTAAGTAAGAATATTTGTTGAAATGATTGCTTTTCCACTGCTCGGTTTTTCGGCTGGAGAGAAAAAGTAAGGAATATGGGTAACCGAAAAGGTTACCCAGATTCCTTGCTTTTTCTAAACTTGCATTTTCTGGGCTTCATGTATGACTAACGGATAACTGATTTATGAACATAATACAAATAAAAATACAAATACTGCATCGTGTATATGAAAAAAGCGTGGTTAAATAAAATTTCAACACGGGGGAATGCGGGGTATGGAACTGGTATGTTTATAAAAAAGTATATTGATTAGTTAAGTGCGAGTAGGAGTTTTTTGGATCTGACCGTACTCTTGATGACTTGCAACAACTCAAGACGTGCATATAATAAAGCTCTTATACGTTAGTAGTTTCGTACGTGAAGCAAGCAGTGATACGTTTCAATCACTTATAATTAAGTGGCTATTAGTCGCGTTAAGAAGTTACTTAAGTGGTACTGGAGGTCGTTCACATATCGATAAATAAGTATCTTCATGGCTTCTCGACTCGTATGTATGTATGTTTAGTTTGTAAAGTAAAACGCCTGTACCGAATAATTACCTACGACAAATTTTAGCTTAGAAATAGATTCAGTCTTGGAAATAGCCATAGGTTGCCTTTCAGTGCATTTGCCAAAATAAGTTTTGCAGGGGTTGAAATAAGGGTGAACGTCGCAATGTAGAAAGTTTATATCTTGTATGTAGATTACCTTTTTCAAATAATAATCCTAGCTTTATGTAACTTACATTGTTATTTAGTATATGTGAATCTGATCATGCAAACTGAATTATAAACACTGCCCGTTTTTCTTCGATTTAGAATGTTGTATGCCACTTTATTTGAAAAGCATCATGTAATACTACTTTTTCTATTTGTGATACACACATGGCTACGTCTTTTACATTTCATCAAAAGAAATGCCAAAGAAGCACGTCCAAGTTACTGCATACTGGGAGGATACTCTTGTGTAAATGGAAAGGAATAGTTTGCTCATTCGACTTCATGAGCTTTTTACTCATTCACAGAATTAATTTTTTCAGCGAATTGAAATAATTTAATTTTACTGACTTTACGACAATATTTTAGGTTATAATTGTCAGGTTTCTCATAGCTAAGTAGCTAGCGGCTTTCCGGAAAACGGACACAAATTAAAATCCTGTAATTCTACGAATCTCTTAAGTAAGCTACGTTCTATACGCCCTTTTAATACAGGGATGACAAAATCAAGCTACGGGCTAAAAAGAATTTCATTGAAGTACTCAAATGAGCACTTTGTAACGATAGACAATACTGTTAATTATTATTGTACAATATTGGTTGTTATGGTCGAATGTGTTTCAAGAGTAGGAAGGTAATAAATTCAAGTGTCTCACTGAAACTGTCTACTGAGAGCACTGTTAAAAATTTTAGGATACCTTTGCTACAGTGTAAATACAATGAGTTGATTTGCATTTGCAAAATATTTTAGTAATACAATAAATACAGTATATTTATTCACCTAAAATCATTTTAAACAGTGTGCGATGATATAAAACCCTATTTTCATTAAATGTAACTTGGATAGTAAATCAGAATAAACTGTTAAATCGTGATAAGATAACTGTTAAATCGTGACAAAATAAGACTGCATCGCGCAGTCACTATAGGTACGTGTGCTTTTATGTGTTAGGCATCTGCAATAGCGATCAGCTGAGCGGCGGCGGCGGTCAATACACAAATTTAATTTTCAAAGTGTATGATAACGAATATTTTTTAAACTTTTAGTGACTTATTTTTTCATGTATTTGTATTCAGTTATAGTAGTATATTAACCCCTTAAAATATTTTGCAAATCAACACCCTGTATATGTAAACGATGTTTATTAAACACATCTGTATTAATTTACAAGAAAAGTGATAAATGTATAATTTTAGTTTTTAAGACATATTCCGTAGAGTAGCACGTAATTTATTTAATTATGGCGTATCATTTGTCTGAGTGCGTCCTTATTACTAGGCAGATAGCGGTAGCATCAGAGATTCGTACCTGTTCACAACATTAGCGATGTAAGCAACCAGCTGTCGTACAAGATTACTGCCCTTACTACCAGTGTGGAGATCACTACTATGAGTTTACTCACGTACGCCAGATTATTGAGTGATACATTGGAGAGAAGTCCTATGCTTAAAAAGCTAGGAAATTTGTGTTGTAATTTAAAATATTGTGTTTGAACACGTTTGTCGTAATACATTGATATGATTGTGTAATTGTAGCAAATCATTTGTTATTGCCTTATTAGTTAAGCAAATATCTTGGCTTTATTTATCGCCTGTATCCCCGCCTTATGAATTTTAGGTCCGCGAGCCCAATGCCGTTACCTAGTACATGTATCTACAACTAAATTATAACCGTATTTATACTAACACACAATGCTAGAAAATGAAATATATCAAACAAATTTTTGTATTGATTCAGTTAAATCGATATAATTATCTCGACGTGTCGCCTGTAACTAGTGCACCAGGACAGATCTTATTTATTGCCGTAGCTATATAGTTTTCATTTTCAAGACATTAATATTCTTTAGTTTAGTGTGCACAAGGCAGCGATAGCCTAGTGGAGATACCAACGGACTGCCATGCAGAGGGTATCAGGTTCGAATCCACGGCGCGCAACACTGACTTTTCAGACTTATGTGCGTATTGAATTGTTAATTATCGCTTGTCTCGTGCCTCGGAGAGCACGTAAAGCCATCGGTCCCGGCTGTCATGAAGATCTTTGACAGTCGTTATAGGGCGTCAGTACCTCTAAAATAAACTGATACTAGTCTAAACCATGGAATATCGCTATCTATTCGGGTTGTGGAGGTCAGACAGGCAGTCTCTCCGTGGCAAAACTAATATTCCGCCAAATCCGGTTAGACTAGAAAGCGGACCCCAGGTTGAGGCTGTGATAACGCTAGGAGGATGATGAGTTTAGTCGTGCATAATTAATGTCTATCGTACCTCTTTCAAATGTTGTTTTTTTTATAAATACGTAATTACGTACAGACATCAGCAATCGACAAAACCTAAGTCTATTAATAACTGCAAATACATTTTTACTTCAATTCTTTTTATTGCTGCATTTTTAAAACTACTGCATTTTAAATATTTCCTTCAGATTTGTTTTGTACTTATTGTTTATATAATTAACTGATTTCCATTATAATGTTTATTATTATCCACCTACTACAAAATTATATAAATATAAAATCCATTAATAAGCGTAATATTTCAAAGAAGTAACAAATGGCTGCACGCACTACTCCCAAAATGATTTCGCCGCACAAAAGCCGTATTAATAGACTTAAACCGTTAAACGGTTAATCCATTATCAGTTGTAGGGGCCGGTACGTGACTTATCTCTGTATTCGCTAACATCCCTCATCCGCATCGATTCGTTTTCGCTTCGCTACATAAAACGTGATCGACGTTAGAGCAGAAATTCGCTTTCGAAACATTGCAGCGAGAGCTCATTGGGAAAAATATATGGCTATCTGGGTCTGTTTGCCTGTATAATTTCGAATTGGGGTTACTTTCTTGGTATATTATTTCATTTTCGATGCCGATATCACCTTCTGCGAATAAATGTGGGGTCGCTTTCCGTTACTATTGTAACTTCGGCTTGATTAAACAAATAACTAAGTAAATATTGTACGTTATTTGCATAAAGTATAAATAAATATATTTCTGCCGATTTTAAGACGTTCTAAGATAATGTTTCTCAACTTTCCTACATTTACTTGAGACTGTAAGGGCGGTTTCAGATTAGCGTATTTTTCTGCGCGTATCCGGTCGTTTCAGCATACGCGCTTACACGCGCGCTATATTACGAGCTTCAAAAAACCAAACGGGCATATTTCGGCGTGTTCGCCCGAAACTGTAGTGACATCTTGTCAGTGTCAACATAGATTCTGACGGCTCGTGCATATACGAGCTTAGAAGCGCGTCAACGCTCGTACGAGTTGCGCGTGTGCCAAAAGGCGCGCCTGTACGCGCCTACATGCGCTTCCAAATACGAGCTTATACGCGCGTATAAAACGCTAATCTGAAACCGCTCTAAGAAGAAATGTATGTGAAAATATGATCTTTCTGCATATATGTAATACTAGCTTTTGCCCGCCGCTTCGCGCGCGTTTAATTCGGGGTAACACAAATCTACTTTCAGTCTCAAGTTGTGTGAAGACACTCCTGATTATTCTTAAGTCTTCAGAAACTCTATAGGGTACAAAGTAACTCGGTCAGTATCCGTGACATTATCTACCGTTATCTACGGAAAGGTACATAATAACATCACCTTCATACAGTCTAATATCAAACGGATGGACCATAGCCGTGATAGATACTTAGACAATAAAAAACTGTTTTTTTGTTACACATATTGCATGTGCATAAATTCGACGTCATTGTAGTTACAAAATTTTGATGTTACAAACTGACGCTTGAAGTTTATTTATTGGTATAGATGTATTTTAAATTACACGATATCAACTATCGTGTTTTGCAAGTATCATGTGTCTCATATATGGTATCGTTTTAAATGTCCTTATTAATTTGCTGATTTTAGCAGATGCGTCTAGATGCTCTTTACGACAAATTAATGTGAATCGTCATGAGACAATTTAATATCACAAACGGGAATGAATTGCTTTGAACTGATTCAAGCTATGATGTCATATTAATTATTTTGATGAGTCTGTTAGTTACATGTAATACGATATCTTGAATTTATTAACGAATCTATTATCGTCTGAATATTTGAGGACCTTGGAATTAATTCTATAAGAAAACTAGATGTGTGGAAAGTCAAGAAATCAGGAAATATAACAATTTAACCAGGAGGATGGATATAGACTATCGGCTACTTAGAATCCAGTCATCAGCAAATGTAAACACCGCCGCAGTGATAAATCTCAACAGTGTGTAGACGTCATTAGTGTAGTGTGTCGGAGTACCGACATTGCGAACTTAAATAAAGACCAAGTGAGGGTAGGTGCCGAAACCCACACTTCCACAAGACGGCGCTGAGCTCTCATCAGTCTCTCCGCGACCACGCTCGGTGCAAGACGAACGTAACGTCGGAACCAAATAGGTATTTATACCTTAAATAAGTTAATTGTACGCGATTAAGACCCGCTAATTTATTATTTTGCATGATGTATTGATTTGCGGATTGTTTTATATACTTATTGCATATGAACAATTGATAACCTGTCGGTTAAGTGCTAGTTAGCAGGTCTCTAACACCCTGCCTGCTAATTGTTGATGCTGATGCTGACATGTCACTAATTGTCAGATTGGCGCCTAGGACAAATTATTCTATGAGTTGTTATGATAATTTGTATCGTGTCTAGTTGTCATAATACTAGCTATGCCAAGTTTACGATTGGATGACTTGAGTAAATTCACCCAAGATATTAAATAGTTATGATCTGTCAACCCTTCAACATAATTGATAGACAACGATCCACAACTACAAACTAGTAAATGTAAACGTGGGTGTTACGCGTTTATGATGATACAACACATGTACTGACTTTATGAGTTTTCGAATCTATTCATGTAGAATTATTATATGCGAAACATTTTGGTTCATCACAAGGTGAGTTTATTACAAGTTTGTACTATATTGCGTAAATTATCATTATTTTCCCTATAAATAATTTAGTCATGGGCAGCAGTTAGGGAAGGCCTATATTCCGCGGGGAACGTCTGCTGGCTAAAGCTATGATTGCAGATTTCAATAGAAGATTACAAATGGCCAACTACATAATTATATTCATATTATTCTATTACCTGGGACCTTACCTCTACAACCAGATAAACAGGCACATTTATATATACAACGTGTAATGGAAATAACGCACATCCTCAGACACCCCAATTAGAAAACCTTGTTATTATCATAATGCATGCATTGAAATATTTTTTTATTAGCCTAAACATTGTTTTTGATCGAAAGTATTAACTTCATTATAAGTAAAATGCGTGGTCACTACAAACCTGCGCACGCACACAATCACACGAAACGTTTGCTGTGGTAAACAAACGACAGCGAAATACGATACGGTCTATCATTTTTTAACATCGTTAGTGGCTATTGTGACTATCTTAATTTAATCATAATAATCATACCTAGTTAGCATTATTGATACATTAGAAATTAAAGTATTAAAAGGGTATCAATGAGAGAATTAAAGAAGAACGGCGTGTTTAAAGTTGTGAAACATAATTTTTTTACAATAAAAGAATAACCAAATGACTCACAGGCTTATTGTCACTTGTTCGGCGTCCTCTTTTTAAAATGCTGACATCAGGTGTCCACCACCCGGCTTAAATATTCCTTTAGTTCACACACACACAATGTTTTTTTTCACTGTTTCAAAAGCAGCTGATATCTTATTTTAACTCCCCGGCACTTGTTGTCTCGACACAATCAACTAGTGGTTTAATAGGTATGTCCCCATAAAGCAAAAGTCCAGGGGCGTCAAGTCAGGCGACCTAGGAGGCTACTGGACAGGACCTTGTATTCGACTTCACGATGCACGATGATCTCGAACGTTCTACGTCAAACGCGCGAGGGCACCATCATGTTGATAATACACATTTTGTAAATAAACAAGTAAACTTGTTAAACATTTTTTTCACTACACTCACAGAGAATCCAGGTAGATGACTAATTTTATTTATCTAAGCGCAATGGCCACCCGGCCGGCCGGCGCTGTGCCTACCAGCGCGGGCGACCGACGCGACGGTGACAAAGGAGACACATTACGTCTCGCTCTTTCCCGTTGTTAATGCGTAAGCGCAAGAAAGATGATAGATATTTTGGTGGTCAATTGTGTGTTATTGTCTTGTACCGGCTGTTATGTTGTATTAATGTGTGCGTTCCTGTACGTGGAACCACTAAACAAATGCATTTAAAAAGAAGCCGTTCTACGTTGACTTAAGGTTTATTTTCGTATATTTTGCCTTTTCAAAGCAATGAGTGACTATAATTTACGTAATTTTTATTATTTTAGGATAAAAAAAAAAATGATATTAAAAATGTCAGAAATGGATTCAGTAGCTGATTCTGAACAAAGTACTTTCAAAATGTGCATTAAACTTGTTACATGTTGTATAACTTACCTAGTCATGATTGTAAGTCGGCCGTCCTAAATTACCTACTGCATAAAAATTACGATGAGACAGAAAATATGCTAATCGCTTTGTCCTGATATATAGCTTCTATTTGCCTTTTTGGATACGGTTGCATACACATTACACTCACACATACACTCACACACACTCACATACATACGCGCACACACACACACACACCAACTTGTAAATTTTTGCATAATATCTACACCCATTGTCTTAATAATGCATGTTATTTCATATAAAAAGTGTAAAACTGTAGTTTACATACCTTCTTTTATATTGCAACTAGTGTCGTTAAATATTATGTATTTTGTATTAATGCGGGTTTGGAGCTGTTTATCCTTAATACAGGCTATTTCATAGCCTAGCTAGGAAAACAGTAAGCCATCCACTATTTTGTGTAGTAAAATACTTCACAGATACTGTAACTACTTAATATGTAATGTACTACAATGATTTACTTGCCAATAAAAATATTATTATTATTATATTCAGACTAACAATATTTATTAACCCTTGTTCATTGTGTCCGTTGGTCGTATGTTTGTAAAGTCGATTGTACGCTTAGTTGCCTGCGACACAGGATTTATTCATAGTGCGGGAGTCGTCACTATAAAAAAAAAACAAACAAGATAAACCAGTGCCCAACCAAACAAAAAGCCACCAAAATAGAAAAAAAAACGATAACTAACAAGGAAACATGTTACTTCTCGCTTCGCCCGTACTGAATATAATATGCTATTGTTTCATATACTTTTTATAGACCCAGATCCTAGTGCATACAAATATATTTCATTTGTTTTTATTTTTTTGTATTGGATTTTATAAAATATTGGCCGAAATATTCTGGTTCATTTAACCTGCGTGTATACTACCCAATATTTTTTGCCTATGGCAACATTTTGATTAAGATGACCAAATAATACAATGTGTGTGAGGCTTATTAAATTAGTATTCTATGCATTATGTACGTATGTACAAAAAAATAAATTATGTGTATGTTTATCCATTATCTAGTACCCATAGTACAAGCTTCTGCTTAGTTTGGGACTACATGGTGTTGTGTGAATGTGGTAGAACATTAACCCCTCGTATGCACGCATATCTACGCGAGACACAATAGCTTTTTAATTGTGTCTGGTATTCCGGCATACGAGAGGTTAATATTATTATATATTATTTATTGATTTTCTGCGGTACGCACATACAATTCAATACCTACTTATCCAGCAGATACGCTATATTTAACCCATCTCAAAAATATATTTTTAATAACATCTCAAGTTCAAAATTAAATACGCATCATAATTTTTTGACAAACACACACCTTAATATCCGCGGAAAGACCTCGCAATCGCTCGCAGAAGCGTGCCCGACAGTATCTGTCTGCTATGACACGTCATCCATCTTGCTCATTTTTCCTCGCCGTTCCGATACCCAGTTAGGTTTTGATTGGATGGTATTTCCTATAAAAATCATACGAAACCGTAAAATTGTTTTTTGAAGCTACCGTAGCTACAGTTACTGTCGCCAATTTTTCAGCTTTTAAATTTTCACGTATTTTCCACAGTGCAGTACGGTGTTTCGTGTTCGTATTTGAAGAGGAAATATTGTTCGTAGAACCCTGTTCAAGGCTTCTTAAAAAGTGAACAAATCAGTATCCACCCAATACTTACATACCAATAATGGCGTTTAGTGAATAGAAGCCTGTAGCTAGCAATTTTGAATACCTTTATTGGGATTGCCTAATTTTATTTGACCTTATAGTTTTATATTTGTAGTATTGGTCATCATGGTCGGGGCCTTAAGCGTCAAACATATCACCCATCCCATTAAGATTATCTATGTTGTACACTGCACTTAGTTTGCGCTGTATCTTATTATCACATCACATCCTGCAACGCATCCAATAATTTACAAATGAAGAGCTTGATAGTAATGAAATTTAAAATTGATAATATTGACGATTTTTTAATGTATCTAGAGATAGTAGCCTGAAATTGATTTATGATGGGCTTTAATTTTATGCTGGAGCAGCGAAAACATTTTACAGATCTCTGGAGGTTTGTCTGGGTTACTCCCGTTTACCTTCATCTGGCTTGATTATTACAGTTTTAACAAGAATATAAAGACGCATTACAAGGTATTAAAAAATGCATTTCATGTTATTTGCGTTATTTTACACAAGTTTATTTAGCGGGTAGGGTTAATCGCGTTACAAAATATATTTATGGTACAAACATTTTGCCCGACGTTTCAACGTTTCTAGGTAGTAGAGCCTTGCTGATTTCAGCATGAATGGGCCGGCTCGACCGGGGAAGTACTACCCTCTCACAGAAAATCGACGTAAAGTAACAGAATCTAAACTGTTGCGTTTAGTTCGGTGAGTGAGAGTGCCGGAGGCCCTATCCCCTATTCCTTCTCCTCATCCCACTCCTTATCCTATCCTTTTTCCCAACCCCAAGGGGCGGCAACGCACTTGTGACATCTGTGGTGTTGCTTGTGTCCATGGGCGGCGGTAATTGCTTACCATTAGGCAATCCGTCTGCTCGTTTGTCGCGTTATACTATAAAAAAAAAAACGGTCATACGCTGGTCGAGGACGTGGAGGGATTTATTTTTACGTTATGATTAGAAATGTGGACAAGCCCTAATGAGCTATTGATCTTGGCGGCTGCATTCATAATCTACCGGGAAAATCAAGGGATACTTTAGCGTATAATTATAAAGTTCTTTATTTTCCCTGACAGTTTTCAACATTTTTACATAATTCACACTTTATTTCTATTTTCATAATATTTGGTAGATACTAAAATACATATTATTGTCATCAATACTAATAGGTAACAATGGAAATGAAATGAAATACTTCTTTATTTCGTGTAAACTTTGCAAGTACTTACGAAACGTCATTAAAAAAAAAACATTATGTACAATTATTTTTGTGTGTCGAATTAGAACAGCTCAATCCCAAGCGTTTTGGTCGTCTTTATATTCAGATATTTTATAATATGATTTTGAACACAATTTCGCTTTTACAATAATTTTGAACTTATTTATAGATAGGTCTCTTATACTATAAGGGAGCTTGTTATAAAAGCGTATACATTGCCCCATAAAATAGCTACTTATTTTGTGGAGACGAGTGCTATGAACTTCGAGATTATTGCTGTGTCTTGTATTTACAGAATGTATATCACATTTTTTACAAAATTTGACAATATTTTTATGTACGTATAGCAGATTTTCATAAATATATTGTGATACAACAGTTAGAATTTTTATTTCTTTGAACTTTTCTCTTAGAGAAACTCTTGGACTGAGGTTATAAATTCCCCTTACAGCTCTTTTCTGCAGAACGAATATTGTAGTTAGGTCTGCAGCATTTCCCCAGAGAAGAATCCCATACGACATTAAGCTATGAAAGTAACTGAAATAAACCATTCTAGCTGTTTCTAAATCTGTGAGGCGTCTAATTGTCTTAACTGCATAAGCTGCAGAACTGAGTTTGCCCGATAGCCTTTCTATATGTGGACCCCATTGTAGTTTGGTGTCCAGCATAATACCTAAAAACATAGTTGTCTCGACGGGCTCAATCCTAGATTCATTAAGTTGTACATTGGTTGTCATATGTTTAACATTGGGCATTGAACATTTTAAAAGTTTAGTTTTCTTATTATTAAGTAATAGATTATTTTCATTAAACCAATTAACAACTTTAGAGAGTGCATTGTTTACTTCGTCAAGGTTACTCTGTCGTCGTTTAATATTAAAAATCAAAGAGGTATCATCCGCGAACAATACAATCTCATGATTATTCTTTACGTAATAAGGTAAATCGTTAATATATATCAAGAATAGAAATGGTCCGAGAATTGAACCCTGCGGGACACCCATTTTCAAAGCAGAACCTGGAGATGTCTTGACATTAACCTCGACCTTCTAGATTCTGTTGCCCAAATAAGAAATCAGGAGATCCAGAGCTTTATTCTTGAAGCCGTAATGATATAGTTCCCTGATAAGAGTATCATGATGAACACAATCAAAGGCTTTAGACAAGTCGCAAAATATACCTAACGCATCTTGTGACTTCACCCAAGCTGCAAAAATACTTTTCAGTAACTCAACTGCTGCGTCAGTAGTTGAACAACCCCTCGTAAATCTGAACTGTTTCTTGTGAAGAAGATTATGTCTATGGAAATAACTAAGCAACTGATTAATAATTAGTTTCTCAAAAATTTTGCTAAGTGTTGGCAATACAGAAATAGGTCGAAAATTTGAGGGGTCTGATGTGTCACCAGATTCAAATAAAAGTGTTATTTTGCTATACTTCATTAAATCAGGAAATGTTCCAGAAGTGACACAACCATTGAACACTGTTGCAAGATGTGGAGCAATTAATGTAATACTCGTAATAGACGAAACAGTCTTTACTGACAATCCCCACAAATCCTTTGTCTTTTTCATATTAATAGTTTTAAATTGTTTAAGAACATCATCAGTAGTAACAGCAACAAATTCAAAGGCCGTAACACATTCCGGCACGCAGCATTTCAGCAGACATTTAGATTGACACATTTAGATTCACAATTAGATTGTCAAGTAACTTATTGTATTAACAAACCTTTAATATAGCTTTCACATCCTACATACATTTTTGCTTGTTGTATTATCAACAAATAATAAAGAATATACAAGAGATAAATTTATTTGTGAGTAACCAAATTGTGTATTTAAATAAACAGGGGTAGTATTTAGGATGATGGAAAGGCTCGACATATTTTAATCAAACGATTATTAAAACGAGCGTAAACTAATTTCCCTTGCGTCATTCCGGTCTCCGCCGGACTGCATTATAATCGTATGGAGAGTGAAGTGTTTTTCGCAGTTTCCGGTAGGGGCGCCCGCGCCGGCAATTGCCGTCAGCGCCCTCCCCCGGAACAACATCCGGTACATAATCGCGCGACACTGGACGCGAGCTCGTTTTTACAATAACTTGTGACGACACACGCGTTTCGTATAAAGATTGATCGTTTTGTAATTTTAAGTGATGAGCATTTGCAATGGTTATAAAGAGATTATTAATATTATGAGTTGTTATGATTGGTTTTCGAAACAACTAACTTTGAAACATACAGAGTATCTCGTACAACTAATATTTTTTGGAACTATGTGCGGTATATATTCTCATGACTCTGGACGAGCGCTCATTTTTATAATAGCTTGTGATGTCATACGCACACGAGTATTAAGATTGATAATTTTCAAAGATTTTTTAAACTAATCATATACTTGATATGATAGGATTGAAAAATATCTCTGTCTGACCCAGTTTCACTCGCGCAATTGTTGGAGAGCAACAACAACGACGGCTACCGATTTCAATGTCAATCAAATGCATATACCCGTCATTCAATAAAAAAGAACAACATATCGTCGGCTTATTGCAAGAACTCATTAACTGCAAAAAATCACTAAATACGTTTTTAACTCCAGTGGACTTCTTTTGACACATTCAAAAAAATGCAAAAACACTAATTTCTATCTAGTAAATTTTAGTCGTTACGGCCTTGCCATTAAGTCCATAACTGCAACTTTGGAAATGGGGCATTTACAAAAAATCACTTAGATGTACAAGTTATTTTTATATAAATAGATTAGTATTAAAATAACAACATTCATAATACACAGAACTCATTTTTACCATGTAAGTAACTTTATCGAAACAAGTGTAGCTTAAATAGCTTAGAATTAGGTTCGATAAAGTTCATTATTTGTATTTAATTACTTTCTGTTATGAATAATTTGATCACAAGTGCACAATAAGTAATATTATTGAATTTTTATCCAAATGAATTTTATACATACATACATATCGTCACGCCTTTTATCCCCGAAAGGGTAGGCAGAGGTGTATTTCTACACCCACTTTTCGCCAGAAATACTTTAGTCCCACGTAATAAGGGGCGAGCTTATTGCCGTACCGGGCACATTTCCAGACTCCGTGCTGCTACTGAGAATTTCGTGACAGAAAAACCCAGCAACACTGCCCGACCCAGGAATCGAACCCGGGACCTCCCGATCCCACGCGCACAATTATGCCGCGAGACCAACGAGGCAGTCGTATAGGGTTTGATGTCGAGTTTTCCGTCTCTACGCAAAGATGGTATTTGCATCGTGTCATCCCTTAGTCGGCTCTTACGACACCCACGGGAAGATAAGGGGTGGTGACACTTGTATTCTATACCGTCAACCACACGGCGGAATTTTTTGAATTTTATGTAAATCATAATATTCAAGATGTCCCTAAAATCATTTATTGTTTTAAGTTACTTTTTTATGTTGTCGATTACTTAATTCAATTTAATTAACATCGGTTAATCATCATCATTAGCCTTTAAAAGTCCAATGCTGGACTAGGCCTCTCCTTTGAAAGAAGGAATTGGCCTAATATACCACGCTGGCCCAACGGGTCGGTATATTTATATCAAGTTTTCCTTCTCTTACAGTGCTGTTCTCAGTCGGCAACGATTGTGTCAGCCGTAAAATGATCCTTCACATCCTAGTTGAAATTCTTCCAGGCCTTTGTCACATCCTTAACCATTCCCTAGCCCGTGGTATCTTATCAAGTTGGAAAGATGCACTAATTTTTTAATTCTTTTACCTAAGAAATCCAAACCCTGCTCCTTCTCCAATTATCGACCCATATCCATACTACCTTTCCTATCAAAAGTCCTTCAACGTCTGGTTCACTCTCAACTTAGCTCCTTCCTACATATACATGCGCTCCTAAATCCCTATCAATGTGGTTTCCGCCCCGGGCACAGTACTGTCACTGCATTGGTTTGTGTAACAGTTTACGTTAAGCTGGGTATGGATAGATACAATCTAACGGGTTTGACCCTACTTGATTTTAGTAATGCTTAAAAGCATTACTAACTACACCATTGATTTTCACATTATACTTGCCATATTACGCTCTCTTAACGTATCTCCAACAGCAATTGACTGGTTTCACAGTTACCTGTTTGGTCGCCGGCAACGTATACGCATCGAAGACACTTATTCCACTTGGTCTAACACAAATGCTGGTGTGCCACAGGGTGGCGTGCTATCTCCTTTACTCTTCGCAATATTTATTAATTCTATCTCAAACCAATGTCTTTCATCCTACCACCTATACGCAGACGATTTACAAATTTACGAGCAAAGCTCCATTAAATAAGCAAGCAGAGCTCTGTACTACCATAAGCCTGGACCTGGCGCGTATCTGTGAGTAGACCACGAAATATGGACTTAAGGTAAATCCCGACAAAATTGTTATCGGCAGCCCCAAACTCGTCTCGAAATTTGTTGGTCCCAACTGCCACGCATTAGTTCAACGGAAACGACCTTCCATTCAGCAAAACTGTAAGGAGTTTAGGTATTTACTTTGATGATACTATGTCATGAAGATCTGAAATCCTGGAAACGAGTCGCAAACTATTTGCATCAGCAGGTTCGTTGCGTTGATTTCGCAACTTCCTTCCATCTGCCACTAAGATTGCGCTTGCTCAAGCTCTGCTTCTGCCTATAATTGACTGCGCGGACGTCAGCTACCTTGATCCCACTGAAGAGCAGCTAGATAATCTTGAGCGTCTCCAAAACATTTGCATACGATTTATTTTTGTATTGCGCAAATATGATCACGTTTCAGATTTTCGCAACAAACTCAAGTAGCTGACAGTTCGTCTTCGTAGGAATAATCACATTCTTACATTGTTATAATAATATAATGTACTACTTAATCCTAATATTCTCCCTCTTATCTCAAAGAACGGCATAAGTTCCTCCATGACACACATGTAAAGTCCTTGAGGTCGTGTGAGGATCTAACGCTGGAGATGCCGAAGCATGCCACAAATTAGATTTTTCTTTGACAAATCTTTTACTTTTCAGGCTGTGCGACTGTGAAATGCTTTACCATTGGAGATCCGAAGAGCAAACTTAATAAAACTCTGTTAATAACCTGTTTATTTCGAATAAATAGGTGATGACTGACTTACATGGAAAGTTTTTTTGTGATAAATGTTATTTTGTTTGTTTGGAAGAATTTAATTTGTTTTTCATATGGCTAGCACTGTTTTGTTCAATATAATACTAGTTATCCCTTTCATAAAATTAGAGCTTTTTTTCGGCGGTAGGTGTTAGAAAAGTAACACATGTTGTAAAGTGCAAAGATTTGATTTAATTAAATAAAACTAATTAAGTGATATTTTTTTGGTTACATTATGTACAATAAGCCATAAATACAGTGTACTTACATTGTCAAAAGTATTATTGCATATGTAATCTTAATCCTGCAAGATACACCACCTGCCAGCACTTCACAAATATTTGAGATTGCACACTATTTGAAAAACAACTTTAACTCATAATGTCTCAACTGGCTGACATCCGAACGGCACAGGATAATCTTGAAGAGTCCTTTTCAAGGAGGATGGCAGAACTCGAGGCACAGCTTCACATTGGTGGTCCGGCAAAGGAGACTGTCGCTAAGGTAGTGGAGGAGTTCCGCACGTTCCGGGAGCTTATGTTTTCGATGCTTGGCCTCTTGAGACGGCAAATCAACGAATGCGCCCATACACTCGACGCGATGGAGACGAGGCACAGGCGGAAGGCACTAATTTTTCTTGGGGTTCCAGAAGAAGAGAAGGAGGATTGTCGGGCCTCTGTGCTGCAAATAGTGCATAAGCTGGCGCTCCCTGATGTAACATCGGCTGACATCAACAACTGCCTCAGGATTGGAGCCTCCACCAGTGACCGTCGACGACCGATTCTGGTCTGGTTTGAGAAAGCGGATCTTAGATCGGCCGTTTGGAGAGCCAAGACGAAGCTGAAAGGTACAGCAGTGTCGATGAAGGAGTTCCTGACGAGATCACGACAAGCAGTGTTCGGCAAAGCTCGTCACCACTTTGGAATGCGGGCCTGCTGGACTCAAGACGGCGTAATTGTGGCGAAATCGTCCGATGGTAGCCGCCATAAGTTCACAACGATGGAGCAGCTCAACTCCCTGACGGCGAAGTATCCCAGAGAAGTAGGCGGTTTGGCATCAGCGGGTGAAAGTAGCGTCGCCGTGAGTACTGGTTCTTCAAACGCGAATTCCAAGGCGCGTAAATAACTGTCTGTCTGTCTGCCACTAGTATAGACTTGTTTTGTTGTTTTGGCATTCGGCTTAACATTGTTTATTACATTTATTGTGTTATTATTTAGATGTGACCATAGTTATATAGGTGTTATGCTATCTAGTTTATTTTACCCACATTAATATTGCTTTACTCCAGAAAAGTCATTAGATTACCTACCAAAGAGTATACAAATACTACGTAAGATTACCTACTTTGTTTACTTACATTCACACTTCTTACATATGTCAAGTGTCGTTGTCAATGTTGTCAAACTGAAGTTCGCTTGAAATCTATAGTCCGTTCACAGTTATTTTACCTCTAGCTGTTAGATTGGTCAACCTGGGTCTTGTGTTGCTATATTTGGTATATAATACTCCCAATTTAAATATACATTATTGCTAAAAATGTACTTGTTTTTTTATTGCCTAAGCGATCGTATTGAATATTTGGAAGTAATGTTTGTAACAAAACCTCTTGATATTGGCATGGCTATATTCATGTAAGTACATTTATTTTCTTACGAAATAACGAATTTCCTATGAAGATAGAAATTATAATAATAATGTTGTCTATTTAATATAGAAAGGTAAACGCATCATAATTACGCCAACGTGAGGTTCTAATTATCAAATACAAAACCTGCAAATTAAATAAGAATGATGTGGGTGTAATTTTACACCTCTGCCTATTCCTGCAGGGAAAAAGACGTGAGTCTATAAGAATGATCCATGTGGACTGCCTATGTTATGATGATTCGTAACTGCTGTTAGATTTTGTATCAGACTCAGAATTTAATTCTATTATGAACCTGTCCATTTCAGCATCCGTAGACCCATCTGTTTCACGAAGCTTGTCTTCAATGTGGCGCTCATGTTTGCATTGTTTTTGTCAGTCTTCTGCAGTGATAGATTGAAAAGCTTCTTCAGCTAAATTCACAATGTTGGTTGCCTCTTGTCCTAAATTTTTGCTTGTGACTCGCCTTTTAATGAGACTCCACATAAGTTCAATTGCGTTTAGCTCGCAGTGGTATGGCGGTAATCTAACCACTTTGCGGCCATGAGCTTCAAGCATTTGAATTTTTGAAGCATTTCCACTAATATTGGGTAAAATGATATGCACGGGTAACCCTATTTTACATTCCTGTCATCACAGGGTACAATTCCAACATAAAGAAAATAAACACCGACATCTGTCAGAGGTAAAATAACTGTGAATGGACTATAGGATGCAAGGCTTGAAATAGTTGCGTTCGGAAACATTGTGTGTATTACGTTTCGGTGTACATTGTGTTAGCAGTAATAACGTTTCATTACATTTTCTTTCTGCTAAATATTTGTGTAAGCTGGCGGGTGGTGCAGAGATAGTATTATTTTATCTTTGTACCTTAATATTTTGTACCATTCATTTAATTTAATAGTATAAGTTATATATATATATATATATATATATATATATATATATATATATATATATATATATATATATATATATATATATATATATATTGTTATTTATATATTTTATTTGTAGTTTATGGATAATTTGTCTGATAGCGATGCTTATCTATCTGCTAATGAATTTGCTTCCAACTCTGATAACGAGAGCTTTTGTTCAGTTGATGGCACATTGGTTCGGCATGGATGGCCGGCATCATCTAGAATAGGGTTTTGACATGTATAAGTGTTGTAAACAACCAAAATGCAGAAATAAATATGCCTTTATGTCTTTGGGGGACTGCTTACGACACACTTTTGCACAGAAATCGGGCTTAATGTTGAATGTTTGCCACATTAATGCGCAAAGCATACCTAGCCACCACAATGACTTGCTTGAAAGTTTTTCTGATGTAGATATTCACGCCGTCCTGATTTCAGAGAGTTGGCTTAAAACAGATCTTCCCTCTACATTTTACTCTCTCCCCGGCTACATCCTAATAAGGAATGATCGTGTCGGTAGGAGAGGGGGTGGTGTAGCAATATACCTCTGCAGTACTATACCCTATAAAATTCTTGCCTCTTCTTCACCTGCGGAGTACTTGTTCCTTGAAATTAATGTCAAAGGTGCCAAAGCTGTGCTTGGCGTCGTATATTGTCCACCAACCGTCGATTATTTCTCCAGTATCGAGCCGATACTGGAATCTTTAGGGTCAGAACGGGGTAAAAGGGGTACGAACATCACCTCATCATGGGCGACTTTAATACCGATCTCCTTTCCAACCGTTCCAGCCGTACCCGTAAACTCCTTAACATCATTGAGTCAGCCAGCCTCCACATTTTGCCATTACAGCCCACTCACCACAATGTTAATGGGGAGGACACATGGCTTGACTTAATGCTCATATCCACTCCTACTTTAGTTTCCTTTCATGGTCAACATCCTGCTCCTGGATTTTCCTGTCACGACCTTATTTTCCTTTCCTATCGCCTAAAACCTCCTAAATCCTCTCCCAAAGTTCTGCACAAGCGTTGTTTTAGTCGTATGGATGTAACCAAACTCTTTCAGGATGCAGCCGACCTGAATTGGGAAAAGATGGAATCTGCGGCTACGGTACATGAGAAAGTTGGCATCTTTAATACTGCTGTCTGCAAACTGTATGATGATCAAGCTCCCGTACGGAAGGTAAAGGTGAAACGGTCACCTGCACCCTGGATTACGAGAGGGGTGCGCATGGCAATGAGGTGGAGGGATCGGGCTTTCCGAAAATATAAGAGGGAGCGTTGCGAAGATAACTGGTTTCTTTTTAAATCTGCAAGAAATCGGTGTAACCTGATGGTTCGCAACACTAAACGCCAACATATTCTCCAAAATATTTCCTCGTCATCCCCCGCCGATATCTGGAAGTTCCTTGGAACTCTAGGTATCGGCAAACAGCGGCGTGCTGACATCTGTGGGACGCTCGGTTTGGATGATATCAATAGACATTTCACTACTTCCTCTACATTGGATCACCAAACCTCGCGTCTCACGGTTAGCTACGTGGCTGCTTTACCTTGCCCCGATATTGAATCCTTCCACTTTTCTCCAGTAGCACCGGATGAGATCAAAAAGATTATCCTCTCCATCAAGTCCAATGCCGTAGGATGCGACAACATCAGCCGTCGCATGATTACCACCATCCTGGACCATCTCCTCCTTGCTATCTCCCACATCATCAACTTTTCCCTCGATTCTGGCACCTTCCCGTCCCTTTGGCGCAAGGCTTACGTTATTCCTTTGCCAACAATCCAAAATGTATCTCTTCCTAATAATTTTCGTCCCATCTCTATTTTGCCTTTTCTATCCAAAGTCCTCGAGTCCTGTGTCCAAAAACAACTGTCCCGATTCGTTTCCCTAAATAACCTGTTAAGTCCTTTCCAGTCTGGCTTCCGTCCTGGTCACAGTACTACCACCGCCCTCCTCAAAGTGACTGGCGATATTAGGGAGGGTATGGAGAACACCAAAGTCACGGTGTTGGCTTTGATCGATTTCTCTAATGCCTTTAATACCGTCAGTCACGATGTCCTTTTATCCCTTCTTTCCCATCTCAAAATCTCATCCGATGCTCTGGATTGGTTCTCAAGTTATCTTCAAGGTCGTCACCAGTCGGTCCGCCTAGATGATTTATCATCGGAGTGGTGTGACAATAGCTCTGGCGTTCCTCAAGGCGGTATTCTTTCTCCTCTTTTATTTTCTATGTTTATCAATCTCTTAACACCTAATCTTCAATGCGCTTATCATCTTTACGCCGATGACTTGCAGATATACTCTCAGGCTACAATCGATGACGTTTCGGTAGCAATAGACATGGTTAACAAGAGACCTAGCCGCCTTACAAACTTGGTCCGAAAAATTTTGCCTATCTGTTAACCCAAGCAAGTGTCAAGCAATTATATTAGGTAGTCAATGGTCTATCAGAAAACTTGATATTACATCTCTCCCGAAACTTAGTTATAATAACACTACTATTGAAATGTGTTCAGTTGTCAAGAACTTAGGATTATATATGGATAGCACTCTTAATTAGCAGTCTCAAGTGACGCAAGTGAGCCAAAAAATTACCAGTACCCTACGCACTCTCTATCGGTTGAGGAACTTTCTGCCGTCCACGACTAAGACATTGCTTGTGCTAGCTTTAATTTTTCCCTTGGTCGACTATGGTGATGTATGTTACTATGACCTGAATGCAGATCTTCTTAACAAACTTGACCGTCTTCTCAATAACTGCATTCGATTCGTTTTCAATCTTCGCAAGTATGACCATGTGTCTACTTTTCGTTCTCAGTTGAAGTGGCTTCCAATTCGTCAAAAACGCAGTTTGCGTGCCCTCACAACCCTCTTTTCTATTCTTATATCCCCTAATACCTCAAAGTACTTAAGTGAGCATTTTCAGTATCTTTGTTCAACTCACGACCGAAACCTTCGTTCATCTGATGATCTTCTCCTTCTTTATCCTCCTCATACTACCAATTTCACTCACTCTTCTTTTTCTATAGAAGCTATCCTTCTCTGGAATGGCCTCCCTCTCGAAGTCAGGACGTCCATTACCAGGTATGGCTTTAAATCAAAAGTTAAAGCACTGCTATTGGAAAAGTTAGCAGAAGTAGCATAGCATTCGTTCATATCAAGGTATTTGTTTCGTATTATTATAAAATATGTATGCATAATATTTCTTTATGTATAGTGTATATTTATGTATAGTATATATTTGTGTATAGTATATATTTGTGTATATTATATATTTATACACGCTGATTTTTAATTGGTTTTGGAGCGAAAGCCATCTTATTACTTATCGTTAACAGAACCTAACCAGCTAATAATATTTGAAATATAAGCTAAAAAAATATTGGAAAAATAAATAATTTAATAGTTCGAGAGCACGAAGTATCACCATTGCCGCGCGCTAACGAAATCCGTTCGATCGTGTCATATACACACATAGGTACTAGGCATTGGTGAATTGGTCATTCAACTGCGGTGTCTGCGATCCAAAATCCTGCGCGCGCGCCTCGCTTGCATGAGAGGCCCCGTCTGCATTTCAACACAGGGCCAGCCAATAGCGGTGGCTTGACGCGGGCGCAATGCATCACTCGTATCCAATCACGTTCGACTGTGTTCGGGTTCATTTGGCATGGGCCAGTAGTCCGTAGCCTTGAACTTCAGTCTTAAGAAATTAGGTCAGCGAGATAGTTGTATGTCACGTTTTATCCCATCACTTTGTGTCCGTCTTACGTAATAAGTCGAGTATTATGGTGCCTATGTACCTAATTATTACGTGTTTGGAGATAACACGGAAGAAGCGACGTGTTCGAAGTGTAGTTAAAATACATAGGTGACAAGTGATAAGATAAGGTGAACGAAACAAGTGAAACTGTGTGAAAGGTGTAAATTGATTGTGATGTAGGCAGCAGACAGCTAAGGTAAATGATTTATTCATTTTTGAATACCTACAGTGATTACATTCTTTTAAATAATACGTTAGAAATACGCAAGTAGGTACCTACTAAACTTTTCCATTGTTAAAATCTTTGTCTAGTTATTCAAAGATAATGTAAGTACCTATGGCAAACAACGTAACTAATAATTCTTAGTTTATCGTGTTTCTTCTAAAAGTTCATTATGATTTCGTGAACCCACAGCTTATTCGTCAGTCCGAGTAACTAATGTACGAAGGAATTATTGAATAGGTATAGCTATTTAGTTACATACGTTTATTGTTCTAATTATTTAATTATAACTGCACTTCATGGTTGGCGTAGTGGTTTAAGCGATGTTTCACACAACATTTTGTGTGATTCATAAATTCTTGTTTCGACTCCTGTGTCCGTTAGTGGTAGGTTTGTAATGTCCTTCGGAACACAGGATTTAGCACTAGAGTACGGGAGTGGTTCTTAAAAAGAGAACAAAAGAAGAAAAAACATGTGTTTAAAATTGTTGGCATCGTAATTACCTAAATCGTGTTTTCTAAGTAAATTACGTATCATTATCGGTCCGCACTAAGTAACTACCGCTGTAGGTAACAGCTGACGGCGCCCGGTGGCGCGCGCGGCGAAGTCACGACCGCGCGGCCACGGGCGCGGCGCTCGAACATACCTAACTCGAGAGAATCGTGCGTTGCTACGTATTACCAACAGTTACCGATTTTTATAACTTTTTTGTTTTAGGTGCTATATGAATTTTGATTTTGAATATGAATAGAGGATTTTATTTCGGACATGAGGTTTCTTTTTCCTAAACCAATAAAAAATCAGCGTGTATATTTTGTATTATATATAAGTAAAACTACATCAGTCTCAATTTAATTGTAAAATACACCTACCTTTAATCTCTGCACTATCCTAAGGTAGACTGGCGGAAAATGCCTAAGGCCTTAAGTCCACCTTGTATACGCATTGTGTATATGAAGTTTTAAAATAAATAAATACTATAAATAAAATAAACATTTGATTCGATTTTCGTTGTCTTATTACAATTTAAGAAATAATTAATTCACATACCGAACAGACTTACAATAGCCAAAAGTCATTAATATTTATTTTGTGTTAAAAAAAACTAAATAACTTTGTAGGATTAGCGCCCTTCACTTGTTTTTATAAATATACATATTAGGCTAATCGAAAAGATAAAATTTTTCATCACCGTAATTATATTTAGGATAATATGGGCAAATCGATATGACCACTTACAAAGTCGAACTAAAATGCCGTTTATCTCAGAATAGTGAATATGTCACATAATGACTTCTTGCAATAAGCCGACGATATTTAAATGGCGGCAGGCCAATTTGTGGAGACATCATTAATGTTCTTCTCACACCTAATATATTATCTAGGTGTTTTTATTTCACACTATGGGGTTGGTACTAGTATACTACGAAAATATTCCATATCATAACTATTAAAATCATCACGCCTAAATTACTGGATCGGTCTTGAGTACAGACTTGCAAAACTGAACCTAAATTGTGTTAAGCGCTCTTATCGTCTTACTCCAGGTCGGTAATACCATACTGATACTCGCATTTGAAACTTAGCTGCAGTAAAACGCTCGGGAAATTTTCATTCCACAATAGATAATGTTCATTCATCGAAGTGGATGACTTTCATTTGCCTTTAAAGGAAGAGCGCTTTTTCCACGATCCAACCACCGAGTAAACTGATCGCGAGGTGTATCTACAATTTAGAGCTTTCATTTACTGTCATGTTTTTTAGAATGAGCTTCGTTGAGTTAACGTTAAGGTATAGTTTATAACGGCTGGACACGAAGAACGGGAAATCGGGCTCAGGAGCCATTGGATGGGCAAATAACTAGCAGTGGACTATGGCAGGATGATGATGTTGATGATAGTTTGATCAGACCCGTCACAGTACAAGCGTCGATGTGCAGATCTTTTCTGTGTTTTTTTTTAACATTGATAACGTCGGTAGTTAAAACATTAACACAGTGTGATATTGCCAGTGTATGCCGGAGGTGAACCCCGAGTCACGTTACCTGGTAAAGGCATTCTATAGCTACCTATAAACCTCGTCAATTTATTGAAATAAATAGCCGGACTTCTTTTCTGCGTCCTCTAAACATACGTGGTACATTATATTAGTACACTAGAGGATGGCCGCAGCTACGCCTACATTTTTTATAACGCGCTAATCTTTCAATTTTTTTTGTAAGATTAGCGCTTTCAAGCAAACAATCTCTACAGCTTTATAATTAGAGTATAATTGCTTGTGTTTGTCGCCTTATTTGCCACAGTGTAGCATACTTTTAACATGGCCAGATTGCGTATAAGCCGAGTACTTAGTTACAGAAAATATTTATTACTGAATTCTCTCGGCTCACAAGGTGTGGAAGCGTGTTGAAAGCTCGTTATAGAGTTGGTTATCTAGCGCCGTCTACCCGCCAGTTAGAACGCGTGGCAGCGGATTAAGGCTATTATAGCATCATTGGGCCTCTAATGTCTTATTTAAAGAGATAACGTTTGAATAAGATGGACTTTGTGCCTTGTGGTTGACGGCATAGAATACAAGTGTCACCACCCCCTACCTTCCCGTGGGTGTCGTAAGAGGCGACTAAGGGATAACACGATGCAAATACCATCTTTGCGTAGAGACGAAAAACTCGTCATCAAACCCTAAACGACTGCCTCGTTGGTCTCGCGGCATAAATGTGCGCGTGGGACCGGGAGGTCCCGGGTTCGATTCCTGGGTCGGGCAGTGTTATTGGGTTTTTCTGTCACGAAATTCTCAGTAGCCGCACGGAGTCTGGAAATGTGCCCGGTACGGCAATAGGCTCGCCCCTTATTACGTGGGACTAAAGTATATCTGGCGAAAAGTGGGTGTAGAAATACACATCTGCCTACCCCTTCGGGGATAAAAGGCGTGACGTTATGTATGTTATGTATGTAAGATGGACTTTGAAGCTATTTTGGACATCAGTTGTTGTTTGACGTAATGCTCGTAGTTTAGGATTTAAGGTGATTTATTTATATAGGCTACTATAATAGAATTTATAGAATATTAGCTTATCTACAGAGTAACTGTAACCTGACCTCTGTAATCATTCCATACACCTCATGACTAATGCCAGTGTATCTTAAGGCAGCTAGTCCAGATAAAGATTTTTAAAGGACTTCTTGGCAGCCTGTACTGGATGACGGAAATGGCTCTTCGAGGTACAGCGTAAATGACTAATAACAGATTGTCCTGATTGGAAATCGAATCAGAGATACAGTGTTAAGCTGTAAGGGTGCTTTCAATTTAGACGGTTAGTGAAGGACAGCTGACGCTTGGTTGCTGCAGAATTATTACGACCGTGGGTTGTACTGCTGCGGAACGGCAGCAGTACGACGTGAATCGAATTATTTGAAGAGGTATGCGGCTGGAGTCTGATCGAATTTTAGTGATTTCCATCGAAACCAGACTCGGTGCCATAGACTCTGACTTAAAAGAAAACTCAGCTGATTTTTAAACTATTTTAGAATGTCTAGTAGCGAATGTTACTATGAATTATATATATCGGAATGGTCATCAGTACAGGACGTCAATTTACTACGAAACGGAAGTGCGAAGATAGCGCGCTTCGACAGAGTCTACGCGTCACGTTCGCTACAGTCGAAGAGGGGGGATGACGGTTGACGTTCAACGGAGCAACGACAACTATAACTTCTCTTGGAGACTCCGGGCGGGCAACAAGTACCTAGAAACTGTCACTCGTTTCGTGTTCAGTAATACAAAATAGTTGTAGTCAGTTTTGTTAAATTTGATTTGGTGTGAACTTATAACACAAACTGTGACGTGAAGTGTTGATACCGGCAAAGAATCAAGCAATCCGCCGTCATCAAAAGTGGCATTATGGACCAGCGCGACCACAAGGCGCATGCGTAGGCGACTGCTAACTCTGCTATGTTGGTGAATCAGCTGAGCTTGCGATTGCAACCGTGGTGAGCGTATTTTGTCTGATTTTTTTTATTGGTTCTGTCAATTTTGTTTAGCGGCGGTAATAGTAAAACATTAAGCGTTTAGCCTAGGAAATGTTATAATCGTTGTGGTGATATTGCCATCAAATCCTACCAAGTGTTGTAGGTTCGATTCCTACACGAGACTCTTGAGTTGTGGAACCGTTTGACTTTTACGGTGTCGTGGTTCCCATGGCATGATCTCATGAATAATCTTCTTTTTAATGGCTTAAAGAAGAAAGACAAAAAAATGTGGGTAGTAATGATTTAATTGTGACCTATGCCGTATTTTGAGTTAGCGTTTGGTTGTCTAACTACCACAGTGATCTAGCTATAGCGTAGATAGCGAACAGAGGTTTTGAGTTTGATACGCCAGTTAAAAAAAAAGCCATTGGTTATTTTATTTCTTCATGCGAGGGTGGCTCGCACTCGCGAACCTTGTGATCATATTATGCTTGCTTGCAAATAGATTATCTTGTCTCGGTCTTACTTTATGGACTGTAATAGTAACGAGAGTGACAGGCCGACTTGCAAGTGCGTTTGAGTGAAACATGCTAGTTATTGTTGTAGTGCAGTTGTAATATTGGTTTTAGAACCAACAGCCAGCTTTGGTTGGTTTTCTGCTAAATCTAGAACAATAACTCCGGTCTAGACTGTCTTTCGCAGGGCAGCGGCGCTAAAGTTGGTAAACTAATCGAATCGTACATACTAAGTTCATGGTGTAAGACTATGCGGAGCTATTGCTTCTGACTGTGCTGATTTTGTGTAGAACAGCTTGTAGCTTTTATTTCTTAAATAGACGTGTGAACTGCAGTGCTGTTTGGACGAGTTCGGTTTTTTGGTTAGTGTAACCTGACTATAGTCAAAAGATATTACTAGCGCCATTATTTTATCGACTCGTGGTGTTGATAATACGTAACGGTTTTCGTTTAAATGTGATGAGAGCCTAAGTAAAAAGTGACACTGTTATACTCGTTGTAATTCTGAGTTGTACAGACGCGAGACGATCTCGGTGTTGCAATTACACCTGCCTCTTTGTGTGCATAAATTTTTAACATGGTACATTAAAATGTTTCTTACTCTGATTATTAGATGGCACCACTAGTAAAATTAAATTCAATTTTAAGATTTTACCCGTGAAATTTACCTACTGTGTGTTTTTTTAAATTCATGTGATACGTTGGGAGTTTTTATCAAGTGCCTCGAGTTCTCTGGCCAATTTCAAGTTATGCTTAGGACGTTTAGGAGTGATAGTGTTTCTAGTAGAAGCTGTTAAACTCGATTATCAGACGTAGAAGAAAATGATTGAGTTAGCATCGTAGTGCGTTACGATAATCAGTTACAGAGATTTTAATTTTCATTGTAGGTAGAACTAGGTTAGTGATCGTTAGTGATTGATGATTGTGTGCTTAACCTTGTTCTCATTAAATGGGTGCTTTGTTAGTCGTTGTTGTGATAATTTTGTGGTACCTACGTTACCGTCAGTGATTTGCATAAACTTTATTACTTATTAATCATAGTATCACAAACGTTGTCTATCGTCTTGAACGCGAAAGATCCGTTGCTGTATCGCTAATGATTAGGTTAGGATAAGCTTCGTATTTAGACTATCCATGACAAAATTATAAAGCTATAAAGACTGGTTGGATACTTGGTAGTAAACTTAACATCTAGACTATCAGCCTAGTAAGATTTTTTTTTAGTCTGCTATGTGATAAGGAAAACCAAAGCAACATGTTGAACAAACGTAGTTTAAGATTACTTTGTTAGACGGTCGAAATGATTATCCGGGTGGTGTTGTGTATCCGGATGGAGGTTTCATAGCGTGATGTTGAAGACCCGATGGATGTCAGAGTATGAGCAATGCAATATTTTAATGAGTTTCCTATTATTTGAACGAGTACGTGTGTTGCTCAACATGTCAGCTTCGAGAGAAAGAGTTAGTTGTGATTTTCATTAAAACCTGTAGTGATTTTGATCAGAGTAGCTTTATTCCCCACCGACTTGGGTCAGGAATAGCCGAACGACTGTGCGATAATGTTCTTTTATTCCTAGAGCGAAGTGCATTAAGGTGTGGTCGTTGATCGCAATCACGGATACCCTGCTACTCAAGTAGCTCTCATTTGATTTTTGATCGCTAAAATTATCTACCACTGGTTTCTGTGTCGTATGACAAGAGCGTGTTGCGAGAATCTGAAAGTACTCAAAGACTGCCGATTGGTTATCTCAGAACTGTAGTAGTTGCCTCTATGCAGCCAAAGGAAATCAGTTTGTCCGAAAGTAGCTTATCAGTTCTCGCCATGTTCGCATTTGGTTTTAGTTTTTGTCAGTGGTCAAATCTAGTTTTGACATAGATCATTGAGAGTATGGACGGGAGTTACGTTCTGTGCAGTTGTGAAGTTGTAAACGAATTTGATAATCGCTTAAAATTTACGAAGTGCGGACGCGGAATTGGTCTGAAAGAACGGATACTCTATTTAGTGGGTATACAATGAGACGAATCTTTGAAATACTAATGGTAGATTTATTTCCTTTTTCGGTAATCCTGGTGGATAGCGCGGCCTGGCGGTCGGCGCGGTCGGCGCGGCCTGGCGGTCGGCGCGTCCTGGCGACCGGCGCGGTCTGGCGGATGGCGCGGCCTGGTGGCGAGTGTGGCTTGGTGGCCATAGCCCGTGTGTGGCGCGCAGCCCGTGCGTGGCGCGCGGCTCGTGTGTGGCGCGGGGCCTATGTGAAGTCTGTACGTGGCTTTGAGGAACTTGGTAACTGGTATAGCTAAAGTATAATATATCTGGCCGAACCTGGCAATGAAAGTGAAGGTGGTTTATTAAAGGAATTTGGTTAGAACATGTAGAGTCCAAAAACCTTAGCTTTAATGTTTTGGTTAACTTGGTTTGAAATATCTTAAAGTATAAAGGCCCATTTGAGGTCACAGAAGTTCTTTACGATGATCGTTATAATCGCACAGCCCATAATTTTAAGCGTAACTGTAAGTACGCACTCGACAGGTTGCGACAAATGCCTGAAGGTCAAAGTACAACTGACGAACTTGAGGTAGAACAAAGTAGTTCTGATATTGAAGAAAGTGTTTAAGGTTACATGTTGATCGGATCGGACCGTACCAGAGGCTGACGTGTAGCCGTAGCTCGGTAGAAATCGGCGTCTACTAACTTAGTAGTCCGTGAGTAGGCGGTATTGCAGTCAGCTCTGGTGGAGGTCGGGTTTCAGTGGCGTTCCCATGTGGGATTCGCAGAAAGTAGAGTAACTGGAGGTTACTGGGCTATGCATAGCCATGATCACATGTAGAGCTTAAATGTTATGGTTTACTTGGTTTGAAATAATATCTTGAGAGATACAGCGATAGTGAAATGTCAGTTTTACTTTGAGTTTCCTGATTATTGATTTTGATACTGAAACTTTGTGCCAGAGGATCAGAGCATAACTGACGATCTTAAAGAGAAAAAATTGTGAACCTTAATACTGACGAGACAGTAGAAAACTGGGCTTACACGTTGATTGGTTGTGTGATTTAATGTCGGAGGTCGGTTTGTAGCCGTAATAGCCGTTAATCAGTACAAATCGGATTTAATACAACTGTGAAGGCAGTTGTCCGTGAGTACACGGTAGGTGCGCAGACGACTCCGATGTTTGGTTGGCGCAGATAAATGGGTGGCAACCGAGTGACTGGTGTCCTTCTCTTACAGTGCTGTTCTCTGCATAATATGCTCCTTCTGTCGGCTCTTACGACACCTATGGGATGATATGGGGTGGTGACATTCCGTATTCTTAATCCGTCACCACACGGACGTGGTACGCGTAATGCAGCGGTGAAATTGCGCGTGTGTACGTCATTACGGTACATTTTTTAACATTATAAAATAAACCATTTTTTTTTGCTTCAGTCGACTACTAGTTCGATATTCCTCTGGAGTCTCTCACAGTCACCTTGGCCTTCACACTTAAGAACAATTTTAGGTCATCCGCGAAAAGTAAACAACCTGCATGTTTTATCACCTCGGGCAAGTCATTTATCATAAGAATAAATGCAAGTGGACCCAAATTACTACCTTGTCCGACTCCTGAAAGGGTGAGATATGGATTAGACCCGTATCCCCATACTCCACGTACTCCACGTACTGCTTCCGATTGCCTAGATAGCTCGCATAAAAATCTAGTAAGTCCATGGTAAAACCTGCCAACGCAAACTTTGTCAGGAGAACATCGTTATATACGCTATCAAAAGCTTTTTGGTAATTGAAATAGGCTATGTCAAGTTGAGTTCCCGCTGCTGAGTCGAGCACCGGTGTCGCGTACTTCATGACATGAGGTTCGAATTAGTACTACACCCTGCACGGAATCCGAGTTGCGCATTCTTAAGACGTGCATATGGGCGCAAATTAATATGTAATGATTATATTGTTACGAAAATGTTAATAATATTTAAGATTGATATTTAAATAATTATTTGTGAACACAGAACTGAGAACTTCACTACTTTACAATATTAGACACTGTATTGGCTGCTTAACTGTTATATAAAGATTTGGTATTTAATTTATCACTTAGTTGATTTCCACACTCTACTCGGTATATTACGCTCTATTAACATATCTCCACCAGTGATTGATTGGTTTCATAGTTACCTGTTTGGTCGTCGGCAGCGTATACGGGTCGAAGACTCTTTCTCTTCGTGGTGTAATACGACAGCCGGCGTTCCACAGGGTGGCGTTCTCTCTCCATTACTCTTCTCAATTTTCATAAATTCCATCTCCTATCAACTTCAGTCATCCTACCACCTTTATGCAGATGATCTTCAAATTTACACACAGGCACCGGCGCATGAGCTGTTTGAAGCATTTCGCATCATGAACTCTGATTTAGAACGGATATCTGCTTGGAGCCTGAGATTTGGTTTGCAGATCAACCCTGTGAAAACACAGATTATCGTTGTTGGTAGTCCCAGGATGATCTCTCGCATCGACTGGAATTTGCTACCCCAAATTACTTTTGGTGGTATCCCAATACCTATAAGTGACTGTGTGAAGGACTTAGGTGTTTATATTGACAAAACTCTATCTTGGGGACCACAAATCACTGAAGTTAGTCGCAAGTTGTTTGCTGCGGCGGGGACTTTGCGAAAACTGCGGAACTTTCTGCCGATTGCCACTAAGATTGCACTTGCAAACTCTCTTCTATTACCTATCCTTGACTATGCCGATGTCAGCTATCTAGATCTCACTGAGGAGCAACTTGATAAGCTTGAGCGTCTTCAAAACTTCTGTATTAGGTTCATATTTGGATTACGTAAATATGATCACGTTTCTAATTTCCGCAATAAGCTCAAGTGGCTGCCAATTCGCTTTCGGCGGAATACTCCCATTCTTTCCTTACTCTATAATATTCTTTTCAATACTTCTACTCCATCTTATTTGAAAGAACGTTTCAAGTTCCTTAGTGACTCTCATTCAAGATCGGGTCTTAGGTCATCGGTAAATTTGAGATTGGAAATTCCAATGCATTCCACTACTTTTTACGATAAATCCTTTACTGTACAAGCGGCACGGTTGTGGAATGCATTGCCTGTATCCATCAAACTGGCTCAAAATATCACATCTTTCAAAAACTTAGTGAAAAACCACTACTTAACTCTTTAACTTTCAATAATATTGTCAAACTCACACTTTCTTTCTCTCCTTTTTTTACTATTGTCTACTCCCATTACTTAATTTATTATATTATTGTTTGTATGTATGTATATATATTATAGTATATATATTAGTGTATTTGTATACTATAGTGTGTATTCGTATTTTGTTTGGTATAATTTCATTACTACGCCAAAACTGCCCTATGTCTGGCTCCTTACTTCTCTTTTCCTTATGGGTTGCCTGTAAGAGATTGCTTTTTAGCGATAAGGCCGCCGTTTGTGCAATATATACTTATATGTTGTAATTCCTATGTCAAATTTAAATTTGGTGTACAATAAAGATTATTATTATTATTATTAGTTATTAAGATAACTCCAGAACTTTCAAAGTAAAATCAATTAGTATTAAATAACATTATTCTGACACTTATTTTTACGGTAATAAATAACATGCATTTATATTTGCATCCTGTTGATAGCGCCATCTGTTGACAATTTTGTAAAGCAGCGTTTGGTTAATAAAATAAATTTGTTATTCGTGTAAAATAAATAATTTGGTGTTGTGCAAAATTCATTACAATATTAATGTCAATTTTTGATTAGTTTATAATTAATTGTACAGTAATTTCTATTTTATTATATGTTGAAAAGGAAGTGGCAGTTAAACATTAAATGACGGTTAGTTTATAAAAAGGAATGTAGCTCACATTTTAATTCAATTCTGTGCTAGAAATCAACTGATAATAAACCAAGTAATATTACGTGAGTGTTTTTATTATAGAGTCTGGACACCATAACCCTGGCGTATCGCTGACATGCACTAACCTGGCCCGAAATGCAAGAACCTAGTGCGGACTCAAAGATTTCGCGAAAGTCGACAAAACCGCGACTGGTCTATAGTCACTGACTTTCGAACTAGGGGTACCTTTTGGGACTGGCGTTATCCTTGTAAGTTTCCAACCATCGGGGTAGAGGTTTTCCTTTAAACAAAGGTTGAACAAATACTGTAGCGGGCGGGTCAGTAACCTTGCACAGTCTTTCACTAGGAACGGAGAAATCCCGTCAGGACCCACTGATCTCTTAGGTTTAAGACGCCTAAGGGCTGTGCTTACTTCCGCGGCCGTTAACTGCCCTATGTGAACGCGTGTATCTCGGTGAGGTGCTTCGCGAGCCGCCACCTGCGTGCTCAGTTTTGGACTATTTGTTGCATACACCGACAAAAAGTAATCCGCAAACGCCTGGGCACAATCACTGTCCCGTAACGGTATAGTATCCTTCATGATCTGAGTTTTACTACGTTTCGAACGCATATGATTAATATGCGCCCAGAATGAGCTCGGTTCCTTTATTAATTGTGACTCGATTTGTTTCCGATACTCGGAATAAGCAATACCTATCTTATTTTTTACTAGCGCCCGATAATGAGTAAACTTTTCGTAAGCTTGCATGGAACGATTAGACTTACATCAGCTATCAGATCTGCCGTGTACCATTCCGGGTAACGATACCGTTATTATTACCGTTATTATTATTATTATATATGACTTAGTTAGACATGGAATTCAACGTTCACCACACTAGCCAACAACATTGTTGCCGTGACGCCAACAGACGTGCGCCGCACTGCTCTTGCACCATCTTGCGTCGACACATTTTGTATGAAAAATCATAACCGTCCGTGCGCAGTACGATACCCGGACTGCAGCAGTCCGGCACCAAATGTCTAAATTGAAAGCGCCCTGAGGCAGCCGTTTAAATCACTACACCATTATGTTATGTTATCAGTGAATTCTCAGTGGTATTTAAAATAATCACTGTGCTTCATAACTAAACTTTTGGTACAAAACGTTTAATTTATTTTGTTGTCTATACGAATCCACTTTGTAGCGTCCGCTTGCCATGTCATATCTGGAGCATGCCTTACGCAACGAGGCAATAAATCCTTAAATAAGCAAAGCTAATATAGACTACGTTACCCAAGAAAATTGTAAAAGCAAACACAAGTCAATGCGTATTAGATTAGCCACTAATTACAACAACTGGTGACGGTCGATAGCCATCGCGGCTGGTATCGCAATCAAAATAAATGACTCATTTCGCTAACCTATTTCCATTATAAAGTAACTTGAAGAATGGTTAGCTTAATAGAAATGTTAACAAAGAAATATGCTTTTGTTCTGATTCCTTTTATCGTATCATGTATAATAAAAGGCATGGTTATTTAATACTGGTCGTAAGTTTCGTATGAATGTTCTCGTTCGGGGTATCCTGTGAATTGCTGTCACGAAAAGTTAAGAAAGTTTTATATTTCAAGAGTATCGCAATGCTTATAACTGTTATTGAACAATAAATCCATTGTGATTTCTTTGAATATAATGTGTTTGTTTATCAAGACAATCGTTATTATGAATTTACGTTTATATTGTCGTACTGGTCCTTTGCGGTCTAGTAGCCGCTTGTTTGCTTAAACACCGTACACAATTGAAAATGTATTGTGTCTCGTAAAGATCTGCACTTAAACATATGAGGGGTTAACATATGCACTGTACCTATATATTATATGTATGTAAATGCACCTAAGTATTTCACTATTAGACCACAACACATTAGACAACTAAAAAACATAGATAAGCATTAAACAAATCTCTAAAAGCTTGTTCCTTTGTATTTAACAAGGAAGCAAGATTTATTGAGTCTCAATTGCCTCAACCTGCTACTCGTAATAATTGTGATGCCTTCAATGTGAGTGAAAAGGAGTCCTATTTAAACACAGGAATGCAAATACTCATTGTATTTGCAACCCAATTTTCAGTACGATATTTGCTCTTATGACTGGCATTTTCAGTAAGCTTTGTTTAATAACAGCTATTAAGCTCAAGGACAAGCTAACAGCATGTCAGCCGCAGTGTTGCCATATCCATAATAGCAAAAGGTCGTTCTAAAATAGAATAAAAAATGTGTGAAATAAGTTTTCACTTCTTTTTGCATGAAAATGCAGTAATATATCTGTCGCGCTGTCGGCAACGGCTAGTTGGTATTCATGTTTTTAATAACTGCCATTTTCATCCCCTGTTTCCATACGAGAGCCACTTTGTTTAAAATAACCAATATGCTGCACATGTGACATAATCAATGCATACCTTTTTAATAGGCATAAAATTCATATCACATTTAGTTTAGTTTGCTCTGTCTGCTTGATAAATCGATCAAAATAGTAATAACATAAATTTGAGCAGGGGTCAAACTGACAACATTCTGTCTAACAGTCTTTCTTATCGTGTACCTAACTGTAAAACCATCTCTTTCCGACCATGGCAGATAACTGATTCCCTTAATTAATCTACCCTCACCACAGTCAAGCTTAAATCATTCATCCACCATTAAAACCACTCTACAGTTATCGGGTCCACTTTTGAAAAAATGAAAGATTAAAAGCCATTAATTTACGTAAAACGCGATATTTCATACAAAATCGTTTCATTAACGGATTTTAATTACTTAGCTTCCAAATAATTTAAATACCGTCTAGGCCATCGATCAATGACCACTGATTACGTCTACCAAACGAAACATTGATGAAATTTTGACATCGACATATCGTTGTGTCATTATTCCATTTAAGCAAAGAGCTCAGATATTACATGTATTCATTGATTTTCGTGTGTTGTCGGGGGCTTTGTTTATGATGAATAGAGTTTTACTTTACGCTTTCATGAAATAATGAATTGGAAAAGCGATTAAATTATAATTAACATTCCAATGTGATCATACAACACAACATTATTTACTAGATTATACTTAATACTTATTTCACAGGTAGTAGAGCCTTGCTGATTTCAGCATGAATGGGCCGGTTCGACCGGGGAAGTACTACCCTCTCACTGAAAATCGACGTAAAGTAACAGTACCTAAACTGTTGCGTTTCGTTCGGTGAGTGCGAGTGCCGGAGGCCCTATCCCCTATTCCTTCTTCCTCATCCCTTTCCTCATCCTATCCTTTTTCCCAACCCCAAGGGGCGGCAAGGCACTTGTGACTCCTGTGGTGTTGCTTGTGTCCATGGGCGGCGGTAATTGCTTACCATCAGGCGATCCGTCTGCTCGTTTGCCACCTATTAACCTAAAAAAAAAAGAAAAAAAAAATATACAACTGGCGTACCTCCAAACGCACGCACGACGTTAATGCACCGCAAAGAGAGACGCCAAAAATTTATTAATCAACTCGGGACCATATCAATATCTTGTACCACCATCCAAAGTAAGAGCTGATCTGAACCGAGAACACTGTTGTTTCCTGGGCATTCCACCACGATAAGCTGCGTCGTATTTTTATTTTTGTACCTGGTTCAGCTGGAAGTTCAGAAAGCCGTGACGCCTTTCTAGTCACCCTTCAAAAGTCACAATCTTACCGCGGATATGGCGTAGTCGTAGCGGTGCATGTAAATCATAATAATTATGTCCTTGTTCAGCCCGCTCTGTTCACAGCAACAGAACATTGTAAAGGCAATATTATAACCGTTCAATATCAAAATTCAGTGTAATGAAGAAAATATCAATATTGAATATCTTACTAACATATTCAAAATTGATATTATGCTTATATCTTCAAAATAGGTTTCATTTCTACGTTTACAATATCATATTTATCGTGTCACAATATCAGTATCGACGAAATAACATGGATGACATAGATGGATTACGTTTTAAATAAAATACAATTTCACAGGTAAAATGTATTCGTATTCTTATTTGAACATGGAGTGGGAGGTGTCCAAGAGTGATTGATATATAATATGTGTTGAATGTTTCTCAATATATCAACTCTTTTTTATATGAATATCTTTTTGATGATGACTGAAAAATTTAAACACCGTTCTAAGTTTTATTTGTATAAAAAGCCCTAAGCGGAAAATTTGCTTTTTCTCCATGTTTGGTGTTTAGTGCCAGCAAGATTTTATACAAATGTTAACCACACAGTGCCTTTACAAACGCAAAGGTTTTCAAAAGCCCTCTTCTTTTTTTTTTTTTTTTTGGTATCGAGTTGGAAAATCCTCATTGAGTCCCTCCGCCCTGGGGGAAGGGCGAAGGGGACTGTCAGTCTCCTACTGACTAAAAACCAACCCGTGTTCCTCATGTACCCCTGTGTCGGAGGGTCGGGTATCACCGAACCATTCCTCGCGAGCTCCCGACGGGTATTGGCCCGCCAGTTGGTCAGGCGGCCCCCGAACAAAACCCCCTTGGCGGCGGATGAAGCTGTTGGGCTCCGCCGCCACAACAACCAGCGGCCGCAGAGGATAGGGAGGACGACAACGCAACACCGCATCTCCTCTTCCTCTGTAACAAATGGTGCGCCCCCATTTGGTCGCGGGAGATAGGGCGCGTGGCAACGCAACGACGACACGCCTCTCCTCCCGCGACCGCGCCCGACTGCGAGTGACAGACAGAACTGTCCCCTGCACCCGCACCATTGGACGCGTCCTGCGCAGGCCCCTCCAGGCTCACTCCCGGGATCTCTCTTAGTTTCACCGCGGGTGACCGAGCCACGGTTACTGAGCCCCCCCACCACGACAAGGTGGAGATCCCACGGGGGGGATAGGTTTTCAAAAGCCTACAAATCTTCAAGCAACTCCGTCAGCCACCATGTTCTGCAAATTCTGAAAACAGGCTGCATTTTTTGCCAGGACAGAAATGTTTGGCCACTGTGTATGACAATATGGTTTAAGTATCTACTTCAGATTATAAAGAGGCGCCCAAGCTGTTAATTTGAAAAAAAGAGTCAATTTTGTAAATCAACATAAATTTCTATACAGTGTGCAGTGAAGTTTATCAAAGGTTTGTATGAATAAACAATAAATTATTCATCGAATAAATTGTATTTAAATTCTATATGTAGTGAGTCAGTACACATGGTATTGTTCGTAGTGTCATATTTTGATAAAGTAATGCATTTTTCCTGTCACAACTATGTTAACATGACGTAATGAGAGATAGCGAACGCAACTATTTTGTGTATATATGTGAATCATTTGAATGTAATTTTTATAATCATAATAATGCCAAAGATCGCTAATTCTTAAGAAACGAAATAATAATGCAATAGGTACTCATATTAAGTGATACGAAGTAACAACTAAGCTAAAAGATTAGAAGTAGAATTAGATATAAGTTATCAATTTTATAGGCTTTATTTTATAGGCTGTACCCCCGAAGGGGTGGGCAGAGGTTTTTTTAAAGACAACTCCCGCATTAGGACTAAATCCTGTGTCGCGAGGGACTTTACAAACATGCAACTAACGGACACAATGAACAACTATTGCCGCTACCGGACACCAGACTCCATGCTGTTACTGAGAATTCGGAAAAACCCAGTAACACTTTTGCCCGGGAATCGAACCGCGACCTCCGATCAGCAGTCGCAGACGCTATCCACTGGACCACCGAATTTTATAGATTAGTACAAATTTTAAGTACCATACTAGGGGATGCCCGCAGCTACGCCCCACATTTTATTTTAATTTAACAGTTTCTGCCCGATTCCTTGGGCATTGTGGAAAATCCCTTCTTAGCACACAGAGAACGCAAACCAATGTTCCTTGAGATCGCAGAGGTGCCCCTACGATCCCTATGGAACTTACATGCCAAATTTTAGCTTCCTCCGCCCGATGACTTTAGCTGTGTGATAATAATATCTGTCAGTCGGTTAGTAAAGCAAGGGTTGTTAAAATGTAGTAGTAAGTTTCCATACCTGTTTTCTATTACGACTATCTATTATCCTCATTTTGCACACTTCTTTCTTCCTTGTAGTGACAAATACTATGCTCATAAAACACATTTTCCCAATAGGTGCTTTACCTTGTTAATGCGGAGGGGTGTCTAGTTGAAGTGACACTCCAACGCCAAGAGAGTTAATGCATACATTTTGATATAACGCCTCAGGTCCCGGCTTACGTCTGAGCCGGTTTTGGGCCACTGTGCCAGATTTGCGTATGAAAATTATGAAGGATATAAGCTGGCTTAGGTGACGGTAATACTACTTACATTTTGAGGGGTTGTTTATTGTCGCGAACGTGTTGTTTCAACATGATGTAGTGAATGAATATCCAGATTGTTTTGTATTATTAAATTTTTATATGAGTTTATTTATTTTGTTATGATGGTGATTATAAGCAATACCTAAAAACCAAACTGATTACAACTAAATTGTTGACATTGTATCAGCTGCAACTAAGTTTACATAAAAAGTTACATAAAAATTACTCACTTAAAATGTGTTAACGAATGAAATCTCGATAAAAATACAATTTCAGAAGTATTCTACGTTTATCTACAAAGTAATAAGATCATCAGTTTGAATAAGTAGTATCAGCTACACACTTGTAATTTTCATTCCTTTCATAACAGAAAACATAAATAATGTTTTTATTATATTGTATACGGGATCAAAATTCTCATATTAATGTGAGATAAAAAGCACCTGTTAGTACATCTACTTACTCATCGAGAACACGCAGTTAATATTACTTCTACTCACTCATTCGAGTATCGTTCACGGCCTTCGTTGAAATATGTGGAAATGTAGGTAAATCGCTGAGCAAGCGCTACATGTGCCCACGTATCTATAAATCGATGTATCATCGTGACGAGTAACACCGAAGAAGTAAAAATTTACTTACAACAATCATATTTAAGTATTTCTTTACTTTTTCATCTGTTTAAAAGGTATGGTTGCCGAGGTACCCATTAAACCAAGAGTTTTAGTTACAGGTGTCCGGGAACAGGAAGATTCATACGTATGACATTTATTGACTTTGTTTTTAATATATGTATAAATAATATAAAGATCTCCGCCTATATATGAAGCTAAGCTGGATACTGCCAGATTTATCCATTAATTTCATCAGTATCCCAATATATTGGCAAAATAGGCAATAAACAATAACGAAAGAAAATACGATAATATCGTGCCCACTTTATTGGTCTCCCATAATCTAGACCACAATAAACAATAGAATATCAGCGAAATAAGTTGATATCAATTTCTGCCAAATAAACTAAAATATTCCTTTGGGCATAAGCATTATCTGTGCGCTCTTTCAATTTGCTTTCTTCGTCAATTCATCTGCCAACCGTTGTAATCTCCTTTGGGAATAAGCCAACCGATTCAACAATAGACGACAAGGTTTGTTAATTATTTTAACCTTTCTAGGACTGCAGGCTCTTTCACAATTTCGCAACTCGACATAGTGGAAACTGAAAATGCAAAGAATATGACACAAGGGACATTTCTTGCAGTTTTGATTAAACTATAGTTTGGTAGGCCTGTTGATCTAATCTCTAGTGACTCCGACTGCTAAGCCGGGGGTCGCAAATTTGATTCCCATCCAAGACCAATCTATGTGTGATGAGTATAACGATTTGTTCTGTGTTTAGGTGTAGTTTATCTCTATTTATTTAGAAAAGGAATGTATCTCTATCTATGATCATACATTTGAGTATTTATTCCTATATAGGTAGTGAGTTTATCACTCATTTAATACAGGCTCGACATAGTTCTAGGCTAGCTCTGCTAGTAGAGACCTGTTAATTTAAAAATTTAGTGATAATTTCTTTTTTTCTGTCATAAAATTTAGTATGCGTTGGATTGGTAAAAAATTATACGTAAGTATGTACCAGATGATAGCTATCTTGCGGATACATAAATTAAGAGAAATGGCTAAAAGAACTACAACAACTAAAGACACTATTCAAAACTTCATAAATAAAGAAGACTACGTGCCAATTTTTATATTGAAGGAGTTATCGCCGTTTAAACTTTCAATTCGTTCTCATGTAAGTTATGCTTAGGATGTGTCGCAGTAGTCCCTGAGATTAGCGCGACCAATCAAACAAACTTTTCAGCTTAATAATATTGCCACTATCCACGGACCACCCGTACAATAAAAATACGTGTTTACTTAAACGTAACGAGAAGTAATTCCAATTTTCTTCTTGAGTGTGGCATGATGGCGACTACACGCTCTTCACAACATTTACTTAAAACTCGTCAACACATCCACAAAGTAACGAAAAGTAATTGTCAATTTACTGTTTGCTCACAAGGAGTGCTACTCTGTTTGACAATGTGACTTGCATAATATTTAAGACTAGCTGCGCCCGCGGTAACTCCCGCATTTTAGGGGTAACTCGCCGCACCCATGGTGCCCGCGTGGATTATGTAGAAACTTGAAGTAAAAAACAAAAAAAAATATTTATTATTTATGTGTTTAACTAATAATCATCAACTCGAAATCTGTAGGACCCATTAGGGTATCCACAATTCACCAAATCACTCCCTAAACTACTAATCTACTGAACAAATTTCTCCGCCGTCGACCTTCAATAGCAGTAGTGTGACATTAGTTCTATTAAAAAAATTGGGCAAGTGCGAGTCGGACTCGCGCACAAAGGGTTCCGTACCATCATCTATAAAAGAAAATCACGTTCGTTGTATGTATACTTAAATACTTTATAAGTTTCTACCTGTTTATTAAGATCGAGTAACAAATTGCTTAAAAATTATGTTTGTTGTATGGGAGCCCCCTTGATTATTTACTTTTTTAAATTTAATTATTTATTTTGAAAGGTAATATACAACTACATATTCTGTGAAAATTTAAAGCGTCTTCCTGTTACAGTTAGTAATTTTGAGCAAAAAATATTTATTATTTATGTGTTTAACTAATAATCATCAACTCGAAATCTGTAGGACCCATTAGGGTATCCACAATTCACCAAATCACTCCCTAAACTACTAATCTACTGAACAAATTTCTCCGCCGTCGACCTTCAATAGCAGTAGTGTGACATTAGTTCTATTTAAAAAATTGGGCAAGTGCGAGTCGGACTCGCGCACGAAGGGTTCCGTACAATCATCTATAAAAGAAAATCACGTTCGTTGTATGTATACTTAAATACTTTATAAGTTTCTACCTGTTTATTAAGATCGAGTAACAAATTGCTTAAAAATTATGTTTGTTGTATGGGAGCCCCCTTGATTATTTACTTTTTTAAATTTAATTATTTATTTTGAAAGGTAATATACAACTACATATTCTGTGAAAATTTAAAGCGTCTTCCTGTTACAGTTAGTAATTTTGAGCAAAAAATACGAAAAAAGACACGTTTTTTGTATGGGACCCCCCCTTAACATTTTCATTTTTTTATTTTTAGTATTTGTTGTTATATCGGCAACCGAAATACATAATTTGTGAAAATTTAGCTTTCTAGCTATCATGGTTTATGAGATACAGCCTGGTGACAGACAGACGGACAGACGGACAGACGGACAGACGGACAGACAGACAGACAGATAGACAGACAGCGGAGGCTTAGTAATAGGGTTCCGTTTTTTACCTTTTAGGTACGGAACCCTAAAAAGCAGCCGGTAAGCCGAGGATCAGATGAGGTCGAGCGTAATAACATCCACTACGTGTGTCGTATTACGTATCGGATTGGACGACTAATTGTCAGATAATCGCTTTCGATTTTAGTGCACGACTGTATCGATTACGGCGATATAGGTTTCTGTTTGTAGAGGAGTTTCATTTGATTTTACGATGGATTTGTTACACGCAGTAATACATGATATTATCTGAGCTGTATTTATATTAGTCGATGGTTCAAGTCACTTCCCTCTGCGAGAACGGTTTGACCAGTCTACTACGCTAGCCAAGTGCTGGTTGGCAGACTTCACAGGGCTTTCGAGAACATTATTGAAAACTTTCGGACATGAACTTTTCTTCGTGCCTTTTGCCTTCACTTTGTAGAAAGCAATAATTAAGTGTTTAAAATAAATATTAGGTAGCTACTTCTTAAAGTAAGTGATGCGCGACGTGGGCCGACCCGACGCAGAACCTGTGTCGGTGTTCAGTGTAAGTCTCCCAAAGGACATTTTACTAATGTTCCTACATTAGAATATACTCCCACGTTAGAGTAAAGTGACATTTAAAATTTGGATCTTACCAACTTTAGTTAATTTGTCAGTGATCACTTTTTGAAAGGCAGCATCATATTTTTGATCGAATATTCTTATACTTATAAAGTTACTTATATGTATAAAGCTGAAGAGTTTGTTTGTTTGTTTGGTTGAATGCGCTAATCTCAGGAACTACTGGTCCGATTTGAAAAATTCCTTCAGTGTTAGATAGGTAATTTATCGAGGAAGGCTATAGGCTATATAACATCACACAATGAGCCACGGGAGCGGAACAGTAAGCCTTAAATAACGCGGGTGTAACCGCGGGCATCATCTAGTGTTTGGTATGAATGACATTTTATTTGCAAATACCAATAATTTTAGCATATTTTGTGCTAGTTTGTGCACTATCTAAATATGCAACTAACTAAATAACTACTAATTGCAATCGGAGAGTAATTGCCAAGCTATTGTGTTTAGTTATTGCATAGTTAATTATTCACAGGTTATTATTTTTAATTTATTATGTTATTGTTTTTTCCCGGAAAAAGCGTTAACAAGCAAAGTAAACTCTCGCACGAGACTCTCGAACTTATGAGGCAAAGACGGGGAATGTCATATACGCAGACGTCTTCGACAGATGGAAGAAACCTAAACCGGAAGATCCGGAAGCTGGTGCGACGTGATCTCCGATGTTCCAATACGGCTGCGATTGAACAGAATCGAGGCACCAAAGTCTTCGCTCGCCAGCTTGGTAGAATGCATCTGTCGAAACTCAATACTGCGGATGGCAAAACCGTAACCTCCAAGTTCAAGATTCTCGCTGAAATTGAGAGTTTCTACAAGGACTTGTACGCATCACGGATGCCTAAACCACGACGACCACGAGACCCAGCGATGATGACCACAGAGCCCAACTGACGCGCCATTACACGGATGACTGATGTCAACCAGGGTGAGGTAAGAGTGGCTCTCGAGCAGCTCAAGAACAACAAGTCTCCAGGGGATGACGGAATCACCACAGAGCTCTTAAAAGCAGGTGGGACAGCAGTTCTGAAAGAGCTGGCGAGCCTGTTTAATTCCGTTATCCACCAAGGCCTAACACCTCAGGCGTGGAGTGGGAGTGCGGTGGCTCTGTTTTTCAAAAAAGGTGACAAAACCCTGCTGAAAAACTACAGACCCATCTCACTCCTGAGTCACGTCTACAAGTTGTTCTCGAGAGTCCTAACAAATCGCCTCGCCAGAAAACTCGACGATTTCCAGCCACCGGAACAAGCCGGGTTTCGAAAAGGCTACAGCACCGTAGACCACATCCATACTCTTCGGCAAATTGTACAGAAGACCAACGAATACAATCAGCCGCTGTGTATGGCTTTCGTGGACTACGAGAAAGCCTTCGACTCCATCGAAACCTAGGCGGTTCTGGATGCTCTGCAGCGGTGTCGCATCGATTGGCGCTACATCGAGGTGTGTAGATGTTTGTACGACACGGCCACTATGACCGTCCAGCTCCAGGACAATAAAAACAGCCCCATTGAGTTGCGTAGAGGGGTGAGGCAGGGGGATGTAATATCCCCTAAGCTCTTCACCAACGCACTCGAAGACGTCTTTAAGACGCTGGACTGGACTGGACGGGGCATCAACATGAATGGCGAGTACATATCCCACCTTCGGTTTGCCGACGATATCGTCATCGTGGCAGAGAGCCTGGCAGAGCTGAGTGAGATGCTGCACAGCCTAAATGGAGCCTCTCGACAGGTCGGTCTCGGCATGAACTTGGATAAAACCAAGATTATGTTCAACGAACACATTGTGCCGGGACCAGTTTATGTCAACGGATCGATGCTCGAAGTTGTTCAAGAGTATGTCTACCTTGGGCAAGTAGTCCAGCTTGGTAGAAACAACTTCGAGAAAGAAATCGACCGCAGGATCCAGTTGGGTTGGGCAGCGTTTCGCAAACTACGTTGAGTTTTCTCTTCGCCCCTACCGCAATGCCTGAAGACCAAAGTCTTCAACCAATGCGTCCTCCCTGTTATGACGTACGGTGCCGAGACGTGGACACTCACAGTGGGACTAGTCCATAAACTAAAAGTCACGCAGCTAGCTATGGAACGGGCTATGCTTGGCGTCTCTTTGAAGGATAAAATTCGGAACGAAGTTATCCGACAAAGAACCAAAGTTACATAGCTCACAGAATCAGTAGGCTCAAGTGGCAGTGGGCTGGCCATATCTGTAGAAGGACCGATGGCCGATAGAGCAAGCGTATCCTAGAGTGGCGACCACGTCTCGGCAAGCGAAAGGTAAGGCGGCCCCCGGCTAGGTGGACCGACGACCTGAAAAAGGTGGCTGGGACAGACTGGATGCGGAAGGCTGAAGACCGTGTACTGTAGCGCGTGTTGGGAGAGGCCTATGTCCAGCAGTGGACTGCGATAGGCTGATTAATGTTATTGTTAAGCGAGCGATAACTAACATTTTTAATACACATATAACCTTGAAAAGTCAGAGGTGTGTGCCCGGGGTAACTGGCGATCGAACCCGAGACCATCGTCTAGGCAGTCCGTTACGTACAACACTGGGCTATCGCCGCTTTGCAACAATGTGCCAGATCTAACTCTTTTATTGAACATAGCTCAATCAAAAGTTGATATAGCGTCATAGTCCTCTTTACGTGCCACACAGTGCGACAAATTACAGACAAAATAGTATCTTTTCTAGAAGTGCTAGAAGTTTTATTAGACTGGCCGAAGACCCAGACTTAGACTTGGACCTATTCAACACTTGTTCACGTGGTCTTAAACGTATTATATACAACAAATGGTTCAATATGAGCCATTGCTGTGGTTTTCTTTCTGTGTGTTTTGTCTTGCTTTACTTAGGTTTGTTTATTGTTTGGATTAAATAAACATAGTCATATACATCTATGTGAAAACATGTAAATGGTTCTAAGGTGTTATTTCCAATATTTTATAGCATTATAACTGTTTGTTTTCCGAATAAAATAAAAATAAAGTAGATGACAATAGGCTCGCCCCATATTACATTGGGATCGAAACATAAGTGGGAAAGTGTAGTTGTGTAATACACCCCTGCCTACCCCTTCGGGGATAAAAGGCGTGAAGTTATGTTATGTTATATGTTTATTATGTTAATGTTTTTTGATTACTGACAGTATTATTTTAGACCATACATACTTAGGTAATTCGTTTGTCAGTCAAGTCTAAGAATCTTCTTAAGAGTAGCCACCTGTCCCTTACAAATATACGAGGATATCTACTCGAGCGTAGAAACCAACGATACCTCCTGAAGCCACGTGAACAGAATTTGTTATTTTTACTATCGGGAACTCTAGTTAACTACCTGCTGTTTTACGTTGTCTCTACAAACGATGCTCATTTTGTTCTACGTGGACAGCATGTTTTGTCTGAGGTGAAGTAGACCAGTAAAAAGCGGGTAGTAGATACGGTACTTAAATGTATTTATTGAGAGTCCTAACCTACGTTTAGTTGAATTTGTAAAAAATATTTTTGCTTAAAACATGGTTGCATTACTAAGGCTTCGTTTCACAGTTTTGAACGTTAATTTTATTGTATGATGTTATCTGCCATCTTATTTAATACGAACCTATCGGACTACGGTAAATTGGCCCATATAATTGTAAAGGAACATTATGACAAAAGTTAATATCGAGAACCAGGACGTTCAACCCTTGATATAATCGTGACTACGCTTTACTAATCATTCATGGGCCTATCCTAATTTAAGTGTCAAAAGTTTTTATTGCATTGGCACTAGAGTAGGCACTAGGATATAAGTCAAAGTGTTATACTTATAATTCGCAGAAACTTACATATTACATGGTATAGATAGGTAGCATTACGGGTTTAAATTCATTATCATACTTTTAGCGTTATCCCAGTTTCAATCTGGGGTCCGCTTACTAGTCTAACCGGATTTGGCTAAATATTAGCTTTTCCACGGAGCGACTGCCTGTCTGGCCTCCGCAACCCGAAGGGATAGCGATATTCCATGGTTTAGTAGTCTAATCTAGTCTAGTCTAGTGCCAGTTGATTAAGAAGGTACTAACGCCCTGTAACAACTGTCAAATATCTTCATGACAACCGGGACCGACGGCTTAACATGCTCTCCGAGGCACAGGACAAGCGATAATTAACAATAAAATTCAATACGCACATAACTCCGAAAAGTCATTGGTGTGCGCCGTGGATTCGAACCCGATACCCTCTGCATGGCAGTCTATTGGTATCTCCACTCGGCTATCGCTGCATTACGGGTTTAAATAACATCATTAAAATCTAACCATGGCGCATCTTATCAGATGACGAAGAATTATAGATATTATACGTCTGTGCCTTTTATTTTTGTACAGAAAACATGTAGGTAGTACTAGGGCAGCGAAAGCATCATATTGCATATGCAAACCATATGTCATAAAGATGTTTTATTCAGCAGTTATATTACTTTTGTAAATCCACTGCTTTAAACGTTTTTAAATTAATTTAGCTGAGCTGCGAAATCTTTGAATGTATAAATAAAAAGACTTACCACTTTTATTTACGATTGCAGAAATGTATGTACATTTAAAACTAAAACAATCTAGACAGCTATGTGCCAGACATTAGGAGAGTAAATGTTCTGTATTTCTTTTAAATAAAAGTAAAAGTCTTTCAAAGTATTCTGTGAACTTCGTCTGTGCTGTCTCCGGATTTATTTAGAGTAGTAGCGATTGAATTGACTCTTTTGTAAAAGTTTCACTCACTGCAAGCTTTTAGTCCTAGACTGATAGTGAATTGATGTAATTAACTTATTTTGTGGAGTAAATCACTGCATTCTATTAGTAAAATACTAGGCACAGTTACATTTCTAATTGAAATTGGTAATATGTTTGTATTTATATATATGTATAGAGTCGATTCGGCAAACTTTGAATTTAATTATAAATTGTTTATTCGGATTTTCAGAAGTTATTGCTTATTTCGATTGATATAACACTTTTCGTGGCAATATATTACATTACATTACTACATTTGTTTCACGTGGTTTTCAAACAAACACAGTCCGACATGAGTGAATTCTATATTTAGGTAGCTTAATTATAAAGTTGCTGTAAAATATTAGTATAGTTGATTGAATCAGGCGTTACTTTGCAGAACTCCATTGTATACTTAGGCGTACATTAAATATTTTATATAATTGGATTCATTTGTTTTCGGTATTTATATATTTATATAAATGCCCACTAAGGATCCATAAGATCAAGTGACAACTTTTCTCTTCATATTAAGTACTAAAATATATTTTATTGTTAACAATTAAATAATTCCGTCTACGTTCCGTTAGGTGCTTTTTGGATAGTATCAATCTTAAGTATTTTGATGTATATTAAGTAATCTGAAATAAACGTAGATGGAACACACACACGCTGTGACAACAACTGCAGGATCATATTGAGTTATAAGAATCCGATTATACTTACCTGCATTGTACCCTTAGATGCACATTTTGGACCATGCAATGTATTATTATGCCTTACATAGAGTGTTCTATTATTCAAAAAATGATATATACATTTACATAGTTGACCAGTTAATTATTTCCTTGGTATTTGCTATAAGTCACTCAACTGATGTGAATGTAAAGTGGTGAATCTATTTTGGAACATTATCGTGTCCAGACAAGATTTCAAAACAGAAATAAATAGAAAAACACTCAATGGTAAAAGCAGGAGTGCAGATTGCATTATCATTTTGCAACAACGAATTTAAATCTAAGGAGTAAGAGGGGTAATTACTGCGTCCTAATAATACAATTTTGTATAACTTTTAAGTAAATGCATCTAATATATTGCAAAGATACTGACCTCGTAAAATGTATACGAGAGTAAGTTGCTTGAATTTCTCAAAATATCCTTATTTATTTTCACTAAATGTTGATGCGGCAATCCCTTAGCAAAACAACGTAGTTCGCGACAACAGATATCGACTAGGGAGTTATTCAACGTACACTAACATTCCATAACATTGAACCATTCATGCACCGCTTCACAGCGCCGGCGGCCGCTTTTCACAGAAAGTTAGCACCCAACTTTGTCGGAGAAACCGTACGCGTGCACGGCCTCAACTAAATTTTACTCTCGTGCTCATTTGCCCAAACTACACTATTGTCTAGCACCCCTCATTTCCATTTGTGAAATAACTACGCTGATCCCGTCCCGTAAGAATTGTTGGTGGCCAACGTTGGTTTGTAATTGGAAATCGGCGACTGGCTATTACGAGCCGTTAATAGGCAACTAATCGCAATGATTGTCTATTTCAAGTAATTTTCAGTACAGTCATCACTGGCTTGGGTAACCTTGGTTTTAAGTTAATTTGAATAATTGCTACTAACAGTGTATTGTCGGTGTTTTAAGTGAGTACTCTAACTAAGTAATTACTTAAGTATGTAATCAGTTTACAGTTAATTTTCTGTGCGTAAGTAGATATTATAGTTCTGAGAATTTGTAGTTGGTAATTTATTCACTTGATGTAACTAGTTCTACAAGTGCATTACAAAGTTACAGTAAAAATCGGGATTACAGCACCTAATTCCGACAAGGGGCGTTATACTAATCCAAAGGCGAAAAGGATAATTAGTGAATTTGACGTAAATCGGTCGTACAGCTAAATAAGACACTATGAGCGAGTATGCAACGTAAGTACCTAATATCCAGAACGTTCCGGATATTTGATATACATTTTTTTCTCCAGGTCGGCCAATCACAGGAGGGCATCGTAAGCGCTCGTGCTGTTGAACATATATGGCAATGCTGGCCCACTACTGAATGGTACAAATAGATACTCATGGTCATCAGCCAATACCACTTCCGTACCGCATACATTGCTATGCCGTCGCTGCCAGCTGGTTGATGCTGATTACCGCAACCCGGTGCCTGTTCTGTCGACAATACACTTGCGAGTGAAATAGGAGAATAATTGCTAGGCAATAGACGTGTTCCCTAGAAACTTTTAATGCATTTTATTGCCATTATAGAACCTCTAACCAACTAATAAGTCATATTCGTAGAGAAGCCTTCCCTTACGAGTTTCACTCCACTAGTAGCACAGAGATCCGGTACCTAATACAAAATTTCATATTATTATGTCGTCTGGCACTACTATGTTATAGGCCTTTTGTCAGGATGACACTGTTTTGATTGAAATGGGCGACGAGTGTGTTACGAACTTAATAGAAAAAGTACTAATATTTCGTGCTTTTCAATCATAGGTTGTTAAGCGCGTCAACGAAAAACTAAATAAGTTAATTTGCTGTATTCTGTGTTCAGCTACTTGACTATCATTGTAGTGTCTAATTCATCAACAGTCATACTGTATATCCATTAACAACTAATGGCATTCTGAGTATGCCTTAAGCGGGACCGATAAAATGTCTCCCATTAATTTGGTAAACTTCTACATTTCTGATATTTTTTATGTACTTGTTTTTAATGTAATGTTTATTAAACCGAAACCCTCGCTATTTGACAGAAAAAAAGTTCCTGTTATAGTTTGGAGCGTGTATATTCCTGAAAGTGTCCTCAGCAAAACTAAGACTTTAAGCAAACTAGTTGGTACCAACAAGTTTGTACAAATAATATAGTACTTATGTTGGTGCTACCAACATTGCAAGTTAAACGAAGGAGACGTTAAGATGTTGGTGTATTGTAACTTGGAATTGTTTCGACCAATGTGCTAGATGTTTCTGTTTTGTGTATCTGACCTCGTTGACAATTAGTGTCTTGAAAATTTTTCGAACAAACGAACTTATTTCGTAATAAAATTATGGTTTTCTTGGAGATTGAGCAAATTGCATTATACTGTGCTTACAGTAAAAAGTATATGAATTTGTTTTCTTGTGAATACTTATTTTCAGAACTTTCGTGACAGTACACAGTTAACATAGTATTTTCTTGGATTTACGCGAATGTTACACATTGAAATTAAACTACAGTTTACGGGTTTTATCGCGTTATATTGGTTTCACTAGTTATTACATTTAAACGGAATGATCTAAAAACTACATTTTAAATTACTAGCCGACGCGCGACGTTTCGAATTCTTTACAGGATTCATGTTCACGGCAGACTGGGTGATTGATGTCTTATTTTCTTGAATGTATAAGTTATCTCAAAGTACCCGAACATTTTTCAACTATTGTTGCTACTATTCACGCAGAATGAGCTCACAGTGTCCTTAAGTCTTCTGGTGACTTTGTCCTTCTTGGGTTTCATTAGCCTTATGACAGGGTCCCAAGCTGGAGGGAAATTACAACCGTCTTCCCTATTGAAATTAGGGTGTTTTTTAATTTCAATAGCCTCACGTATCATCCTTGTTTGTTTGTCTACGTATCAAAACTCTTAGAGAATATTTTTGGGGTGACAAATATAATTGTGCAAATTTTTTTTAGGGTAACTGTGGAGCCTGACATTCTATGTGACTCGACAAGGATTATAGTTTGTAACTAGGCATCTAACACTAAAAGATTTCTAATACGGGAAATAGACTATTATTGGACTACTGAATAAAGACAATTTCTGTAATATTACACGAATAAACCTTAATCAAACAGTAAATACCTAATTTAAAGAACCTCACTTCAAAATAATGGTTTGTAATGGTCGTAATATTGTAATACGAAAATTTCTCACAATGCAATACTTTTTGCACTTAAACTCCGGCCACGAAAGAGAAATATTGCAGAATCAACAAAGAACTTTAATACTTATCCATTTTACGGCTCGTATAAACCGTATTTTTGTATAATATAACTAAGTATTTCTTTCTCATATAATACATACTAGCGTTACTTTGTTTACGACTTCCTACTTACAGGTATACATACGTGAGTTCTTAGTTATTTTGTGTTATTTACTTAGTTATGCTTGTTTACTTGAAGATCTAAGATTATGTTGCAGCCTCAAGAAGATTGGTTATACTTATATGCGGTGTATTTTAAGTTGGTGCTTTCCCGAAGTATGCCCAGTCTATCATATAGAAGATATCTATAACAATAATCAAATAAGACTAATAAGTTTACGATATCTTGGCAAAATTAAAAGTAAATATTGTGTAACTAATATCATAAAATGAATGCACAATGTGGAAACTGTTTCAGCAATTACGTAATTTTACCGTATCTGCTGTTCCTATATGCAAACAGCAGGTATATATTATAGATAGATAGATAGATAATTCTTTATTGTACACCACAAGTCACATTACAGAGTTAAAAGAGAACAAGAAGAAGTTTACAAATATAATGCACAATGGGCGGCCTTATCGCTAAAAGCGATTTCTTCCAGGCAACCTTTGGATGGAAAGAAATAAATAAGGGAAACAGAATTATAAAATGGTGTAGTAATAAAGTTCCTTGCTGAGTAAAGGTAAACATACATATATTACGTAAATACAGAAACATATAATATACATACATGCATTCATACATACATACATACATACATACATACATACATATATATACATACATACATCCATACATACAAACATACATACATAAATACATACGCACATAACACATTATAGATATTATAGTCACAATACCCTTTTGACACTGACTAGCTACTCGATAGGAAATGCTGTTTTAATGCCTTTTTAAATATGCCTATCGACTTTGCTTGCCTAATTTCAAGAGGCAACGCATTCCACAAGCGCACTGCCTGGACAGCAAAGGATTTACTATAATAATTTGTTGAATGCGTTGGCATTTGCAGCCTCAGATTCTCTGACGACCTTAGAAACCTTACATGTATGTCATGGAGGAACTTAAAACGTTCTTTGAGATACAAGGGAGTGTTAGGATCGAATAAAACATTATACAATAATGTAAGAATATGAGTATTCCTGCGAAAACGAATAGGGAGCCACTTGAGTTTGTTACGAAATTCTGATACATGATCATATTTGCGAAGACCAAATATGAATCTGATACAAAAGTTTTGGAGACGCTCAAGTTTGTCAAGTTGCTGTTCAGTGAGATCAAGATAGCTGACATCGGCATAATCGAGTACTGGAAGGAGTAAAGATTGAGCAAGCGCAATTTTAGTGGTTGTTGGAAGAAAATTCCGAAGCCTACGTAACGACCCCGCTGACGCAAACAACTTACGACTAGTCTCCTGAATTTGATGTCCCCAAGTTAAAGTGCTATCCAGATAAATGCCCAGATTCTTTACATGGTCGGTACATTTTAGAATATTGCCGTCGAATTTAATCTCAGGCAACATTAACCAATTGACCTTCGAGATCATCCTGGGACTGCCGATGAGAACAATCTGCGTTTTTAAAGGATTAACCTTGAGGCCATACTTTTTGCTCCAATCACAAATTTGCTTTAAGTCAGTATTTATTGAAGCAAACGCATCTGCTACTGATTCTAGAGGTGCCTGGGCGTAAATTTGTAAATCATCTGCGTAAAGGTGGTAGGACGAAATTAACTTATGGGATATTGAATTTATAAAAATTGCGAAAAGTAACGGAGATAGAACGCCACCCTGCGGTACGCCGGCAGTTGTATTACACCATGAAGAGTACGTTTCCTCAACGCGTATACGTTGTCGGCGACCGAACAGATAACTATGAAACCAGTCAATCACCGTTGGAGATATGTTAATAGAGCGGAGTATGCCAAGCAGGATGTGGAAATCCACGGTATTGAAAGCGTTGCTAAAGTCGAGTAAGGAAAGTAGCGTGAGCTTTCCACTATCCATACCCAGTCGTATCTCATCAGTGATATGTACCAATGCCGTGGTAGTACTATGTCCAGGACGAAAGCCGGATTGGTAGGGATTTAGAAGAGCGTTTTTAGAAAGGAATGTGCATAGTTGTTTATGAATAAGACGCTCTAGGACTTTGGAAAGGAAGGGTAGTATGGATATAGGACGGTAATCAGAGAAGGAACAGGGTTTTGGCTTTTTAGGGAGAGGAATTATTTGCGCATCCTTCCATGCTGAAGGAAAGATTCCGCTTGTAATTGAGTAATTTAATATATGACAGAGGACAGAAAGGATTTCATCGAGGATAGGAAGGATCATGTTTCGACTGATACAATCACTACCAACAGCATTGGACGAGATTGAGATTATGCTCTTTTTAACATCACAACCGGTGAATTGCTCGAAAACAAAAGATGAATATTTGGGAGTTGGAATACTTGAAAGATCTAGTACAGTATTAGTTTTAGTAGTCCCATCAAAATTGGACGAAGTAGTGAAATGAACATTGAGTGAATTAATATTGATGTCTTTGGATGTCACGTCAATTCGTGACTTTCCCACTCCCAGACTTTTGAGAAATTTCCAGACTTTAGCTGGGTCTTCGTTTTGGACAGAATTATGGATATGTTGGCGTTGTGCTTTCCTACACACCTTATTGCAGAGATTTCTTACACTAACATATTTATCCAAATTAAACGCAGTTGGTCGTAGCTTATACCTTGTCTTGGCTGCAGCTTTTTTGGACATTATTTTTTTTATTTCATCAGTAAGCCAAGGTGCCGGTAGGTGTTTCAGCCGTATGGCACGGATTGGTGCGTGTTTGTCATAAAGCTGAATTATTTTAGTCGTAAAAATTTGGACTTTAGTGTCTACATCATCTGATGAAAACAAGGATGACCAATCAATGTTACGAGCATCTTCACGGAGCTGCGATCGATCCATTCCACTGAAATTGCGCTGCATTATAATCCTCGGTTTTGCCTTAGGGGGGCGTAATTTATATGAAATGTAGAGCAAGTCATGATAGGAGAATGCATCAGCTGAGCATTGACCATGCTTATGAACAAGATTAGGAGAAGAAACGAAAATGAGATCGAGTAGAGAAGGAACAGAGTTTGGAAAGTGATGAGTGGCATTAAGAGGCAGAATAGTTAGGTTGCTAGATTCAACAATACTCTTAAGCGAGGATGCACGTTGGTCCTGTCTTAAAATGCAAGTATTAAAATCTCCCATTATGACTGTATGATTGTAGGAAGGTATTAAACTTTCTAGAATTTGTTCGAAAGATGAAAAGAAGTTGACGCGTAATGAAGGGGAGTAATAAACACCTAGAAGAACTTTAGAGTGATTCAATTCCACTTCTAAAAAGAGATGTTCGCCGGCGTTCGGAGGTGGAGGCTGTTCTGAGATGCTAACTATACTAAAAGGTATTTGATGACGTAGGTAAATTGCGACACCACCGCCACCCCCAATCGCACGGTCATTTCTAATTAGACGGAAACCAGGAAGAGAATAACAAATAGATGGTAGACATGGTTTAAGCCATGACTCCGAGACAAGAATAGCGTGTATGTTCATACAGTCAAAGGTGGTCAGCATATCAGAGAAATGAGCTGGAATACTTTGTGCATTTATATGGACTACATTAAGGTTTCCTGGCACGTCACAAAACTGAGACTGAAGAGTTTCATTAAGTGTAGGCAAACTATTGAAGCTGTCATCAAGGCTAGAAGCGGTTAAAAAACTTTCATCACTAGTTGTACTATCACACATTAATGTACGTATACGAATAAATATAATAAATTAATAGTAAATAAATAAATATAATATACAAAAATTTTATGAAAAGAAATATATATATTTATAAATATATATAAATATTTAAACTAAATAGACTAAGATCTTTCAATCCACCCGCCAGTTGCGTGTTAAAGAAATTAGACAGTTACACAATAAGAACTCTTAACTAAAACACAAGTAGTACCGGAAAAACAGGAATAAAAAGAAGCAACAATAATAATAAAGATACGACTGGGTGAAATAAATATACAGAGAACAAGAAAAAAGAAACACATAAAAATAAGGGAAAAAAAACAGTTTGTTTTTGAACGATTAAAAGCCTTGTATCCAGAAGGGTAGAAAAGTGATACTGATACATGTCAAAGTGATTGTGAAATAAAGAGAAGGTATAATACGTAAATAATTACTATAAAATTAAAGAAGGTAGAATAACTATGATTGAAAGCAATTCACCCAGTCCGCTAAACAAAACAAAAACAAGATATTCAAGAACCTATTTCTTAGCCGGTGCCGCGGCGCGTCTTGATTTCGCAGCGGCAATCTTCACAGTGGGCTTCTCCGGTTCCGCACTCTTTATCCTGTCGAGATCACTCAAGGACAGAATGCGGTGTCGTTGACCATCCGCACCAAGAACAAAGACGGAGCCCTCCCTCGTCCAGCACTTATCCACGCCAAACCGCTCCCGAGCTGCCATAAACGCTGTATGTCGCGCACGGGTCAGGAATTCCGACATTGTTATACCAGCTCCTTTCAACTTGGTCTTGGCAAACCAAACAGTGTCCCGTAGTGACACACTATGAAGCTTGACAAGAATAGGCCTGGGCTTCTTGCTGGATTGTTGGCGACCCATCCTGTGGCATCGTTTGATGTCTGCTGCTGAGAAGGATTCCACCTTGAGGCGCTGCTTTATTAAATGTACAACCACTTGAGCTGTTTCCTCGTTCTTATGCTCCTCAACACCATGCAGAAGAAGTATTTTTCGACGGCCACGCATCTCCATGTTGTCGACCTGGCGTGCAACAGTCTGTAACTGCTCTGAGAAAGACTTCATAGTGATCAGTATGAAGTCCTTGAAAGCTTTGAAGTCTTCCTCCAGGCTGCCTGTGGTAGTCGACGTTTTTCTTTGAAGATCCAGTTCAAATTTTGCCATTCGCTCTTCAAAGTATTGTTGGATGTTCAGTAACGACATGTCCATGAAGTTGTGTCAGTGCTGGTGTTTGACTTAAGTTGTGTTTTAGTGGAGATAACACTTTACTGGCAGGTATTTGATGTTAATTGTATATTTTATCCATAAAATATATTTAAAATATGTATTAACTATTTTATTTCAATATTTTTTGCTATGATGCAAAAAAACAGCTGTTTACTCTACTACCCACTTGACAGTAATTATATAAGTATGAGAAAACTTTGTACAATAAATACATTGTAATATCATTCGAATACATTGTGTATTCGAATGATATTATGTCCATTATACACATTTTATTTCGTTTCATGCGAAACTTTATGAAGGACGAGCAACACAAAATAATTTGATTCACACGAGTTAAATATCGGTGGACGAGATTACTATTAAAAAATAGATTTATTATTTAAAATACAAGTTTATTTTTAGAAAGGTTCTACAAGACTGATTAAATTAACATTATAATTAAATATGAAACTTATAGCTAAATATGCAGTTTTGATGACACGCGCCATGTTCGTTCGATGCGTAGTCAGCAATCGTGGGGTTGACGCATGTCGCCCGATTGCTTAACTCCTCCCTCCCTTAGTTGGAAGCGCGTCCCGCAGCTTCCCGTAGCGTCCTCGCTACGACTAACATCTGGCGTGTTCTTCAGTTGCCTCAATTTCCAGATTTTCCAGGCGATGATTCCCACCAGGATGAGGTACAAGCCAATTGTTGTCCAACTTGGAGTAGCCATCAAAAGTTGCCAATCTATATTGTTGTCATCTTGGATATCATCTGCACGGTCCATCAACTCATGGATGCTGTCTAATGCGATGTCTTCGAGCTGCAGTTTGTAATGAATGTTGTCTTCCGTGGCGGCTCTTGTGCTTGGTAGCGGGATGACTTCGTCTATTGTGACGGTGTTGGTGTTTGTCTTCAGGGTTTTGTTCAAGATCTCCAATTGACAGTCGCTGGTTATACTGGCTATGTGGATACCAGATATTCTTTTGTACTCTGTTCTCAATCCGCAGCGGCTTCTTAGGATTTGTTGTTGGTTGAGTATTATAAGCCATTTGTTGTCTTGAAGCTTCTGAATCTTGCCCTGTTTGAGGTTCATTCGTGCTCGTGTACAGTTAGCTGCCTGGTGTTTGATGAGTGATATTATGCAGTCTTCAGATGAATCCATGGGTAGAGTGTTGAGGGATTCACAGAGGTGTGTTTCTTGCGTGAGGGCTTTGCAGTTTCCTTCGAGGTACGAGTACTCCTCGCTTCCCAGTGCTAGGTATTTGGACTTGGGGATTATAGTTAGGTTTCGAGTATCGGGAATGGAGTATATATGAAGGAGGTCGAATGGGTTCGGGTCATCAGAAGGTATTTCTAGGATAAATGTTAAAGTGTGTTCTGTACTGTAAGCTTTAACGTTGATTGACTTTTCTAGACTGTGTATATTTCTAATACTTATTTTATCTACGGGTCTAAATTGATTGACTTTTTGAATTTCTAATAACTCATTTAATAAACTGTGCGGGGCTATTATACTAGGATGCATCACACCCAGTTGAGCGAATGTCATTGCGTCTTCTAAAACTACATGCTTATCTAAAAGAATCTGTAAGCTAAAATCTATTTTATTTTATTTTTTTATTTATTTATTTGGAATAACTAACAGTTACACAATATATAATACAAATTTGCATAGCATTTACATTTGAGCAAATGTGCACTCACACTGTTATTCACAGATTACTTAATAGTGAACTAACAATTTAATTTAATTATATTATTACATATTTCCAATTTAATTTCAAAAACTTAATTATTTATACAATTCAAATTACTGCTGTGTATACAAATTTTATTCAACGAAGCTATTAATATTTAGGATTATACTATTACGAAATTTATTAGCAGGCAATGCAAACAAATCTAAATCTGTAAAAAATGTATTATTATTATGACACAAACGACGAAGAGGTGCGCGAACTCCAGCGTTAGTGCGACAAGAGGTAACGGCAAAGACAGGATGTGCACGCACCTCCCGCCGAATGACAGTTCTTGGTACAACATAACACAATTTGTTGGTGATATCAGGGCAGTTATATCTATTATTACAAATATCAAATAAGAACATTGCTTCCAGAAACAGTCGTCTGGACTTAAGGCTCATCAGGTTGTAAGTATTAAGTAGCTCTTCAAAAGTGACAAATCTATGAAAACATCTGTAATGCATCGATTTAAGGAACTTACGTTGCACTGATTCTAATATATCCACATATTTTTTATAATACGGGTTCCATATTGCTACGGCATACTCCAATTGGGATCTTATCAAAGATTTGTACAGATGACAATAAGTGTTAGCCGATTTAAATTCAGTTGCGGACCTCATTACAAATCCATATAAACGATACGCGTTCTTTGTTATGGCATCTATGTGTTGGTCAAGATGTAACTTACTGTCAAGCAGTACCCCGAGGTCTCGGACTAACGTCACCCTAGATAAAGATGAATTATCTATGTTATAATTGTTATTAACAGGGTTTTTATTTTTCGTAAATGAAATCGAGAAACACTTAGAGACACTCAAGTACAATTTATTATCAGAGCAGTAACGAACAAGCCTATTTAGATCCTCTTGGATTAGGACACAATCATATGGACTTTTAATAGTCTTATATATTTTTAAATCATCTGCATATAATAGAAATTTAGAGTGTCTAAAACAGTCCCCGATGTCATTTACGAATAAGATAAACAAAAGAGGGCCGAGGATCGAGCCCTGGGGCACGCCGGACGTTACGGTTATTGATGCTGAATTAAATCCTTTTATGACAATCTTTTGAGTTCTATTGGTGATATATGAAGAAAACCATCGGAGGAGGTTCCCTCGAATTCCATTAAATGCAATATTTTTTTTAACAGTAGTTCATGATCCACCTTGTCAAAAGCCTTTCGAAAGTCCGTGTAAACGACGTCCACTTGGGTTTGTTGGTCCATATTTGTAAACAAATAATCAGTAAAAATTAATAAATTTGTAGTTGTTGATTTACTTTTTACGAATCCGTGTTGTTGAGCTATAATAATTTTGTAAATATTGGGGTGAATGGCGTCGTGTACAAGCCTCTCGAAAAGCTTTGACAAGGCAGACAATATAGATATCGGCCGATAGTTTTCTATTTCTTGCTTAGAACCAGATTTATGTACGGGAGTAACGTTTGCTCTTTTCCATATTTCAGGGAAAGATCCTTCCCGCATACATTTATTGTATATAATGCAGAGCGGTATGTGAATGTGTTCAGCTGTTTTTTTAAGAAAGTAAGGTGGCAGGTGGTCCGGCCCAGGGCCTTTAGTAGAGTCCAAAGATTTTAAGGCTTTTAGAACTTGTTCACAACTGAATGAGATATCAGTCATAAGAGTGCAACTAGCTGTGGTCTCCTTGGAAGGTGACCATGTATTTATGTTAAATGTAGTAGTCTCATAAACTGAGTGAAAGAAGTTCATAAACATGTTACAGATCTCAACTGGGTCGCTGGACAACTGATTATTATACGTCATCGAAGATGGAATACCACTCTGGCCTTTGCGATTGGAAACATAGCTCCACAGATACTTTACATTCCTCTTAACATTCTCTTCAACAGACTTCATGTATTGTCTATAATGTTTTTTACACTCTATGTCAAATCTACGACGTAGGTAGGAAAACTGTTCGTAATCATATACATTACTATAAACTTTCCATTTCACCCAAGCCTTATTTTTACTTCTAAAGATACGTATTAGCGATTTAGAAAACCAAATTGGAAATTTAGACGACCGCGGTTTTGATAGAGGGGTATGATTTTTGACAGCAGTAAAGATAATATCATAAAATACATTTAGGCTCTCCTCAGCAGATAACCCGGCTAAGATAGCTTCCCAATTGATATCAGCCAATTCCTCACTTATAAGCTCATAATTTGCTTTGTAGTAGTTATATCTAACAATATGCGCATGCTTCAAGGTCTGGTATCTGGGTTTATACTCAATGATAGCGTAGAACGGTGGATGATAATTATCCGGTGGCAAAAGGACATTGGGTGGTATGTTAATAGAACAATTATTGATGTTGCATATGACTAAATCTAAGATTCGGTTCTTACAGTTTTTTAAATTATTCATTTGTGAAGCACCAAGTAAGGATATAAAATTATCCATATGCCTAGCTAAGGGTGAGGGACCCGTGCAAGATAATGTTGTTACAGTATTATTCACTACAGGAACCCACTCAATGTCTGGTAGGTTGTAATCACCAAATAAACAAACATGATCAAAGGAGAATTGATCTAATAAACTCTGAACGGTTTCGAAATGATATAAGTAAACCTGTTCCGACGATCTTGGGGGAATATATACTACACCAAATAAATATTTTTTATTATGAGCGGCCGGGAGCTGTATGAAAATGTTTTCTATTTGAGAATGGGAATTAAAATAATTAGGTATGCACTCAGATCTAAGAGACTTCAGTGCCGCTATAAGAACTCCACCACCTTCTTTCTTATTTGTAGCGACTCGATCGCGATCACAACGATAGACCACATAACGGTCGTCCACTATTTCATGATCAAATATATGCGGTGTCAGCCAAGTCTCTGTAAGAGCTATAATGTCATACGAGTTAGATAATATGTTCATATACAAAGTGTTTAGTTTCGTACGAAGTCCTCTGCAGTTTTGATAATATACAGTTACGTTATCCAACATTAAAATCCTGAGAATACTATAATTACGAATACAGTCAAACCGTAAATACAATTAATCCTAACACAAGGTGCCAAACTATCCATGACCCAAGTCCAATACGTATTAGGCAATGTTGAAAAATAATAGATTACTTTTAGTTTTATTAAGTGTAAATATAGATATAACCGCATTAGACAACTGCCAAGATATCCTTCTATTATATACGTATCAAAACTATGTAACATCACCATGTAACATCTTATTTTATTACAATATTTCCCAAATGATCCAAAAAAATACAGAGAGTGAATATTATAAAAACAGCACAATAATATTATTGATTTAACGTTTATACAGTAGGTAAAGTACTCAGCACTATCACTATTGCTTGTTGGGCTTCGCTTTCGGTTTAATTTTAGCAATATCCTGTTTAGAGCGTATAGCGATAGCCGCCTCACCATCAGCTTCCCGTACAAGGATAGTGGCATGTTTAATCCAGACATATTTAAAGTTGTATTTTCTAGCTGTGTCTCGAACCACCCGAAACAACTCCTTCTTTTGTAGCGTTAAGTGTTCATGAATAAATATTGGATGTGAGGAGCCTGTATAGCCTAACTGTTCTGTGTTAAGTCCTTTTGCCAATCTGAATGTACTCAATAAGTTGTCTCTTAGCATACGGGAACTTAGTTTAACAATTATATTTTTCGGTCTTTTATTATCTTTGTGCGCATGTGGCACTCGGTGAATAACTAAAATATCCTTGTGTGACAGTGTGAAATTTAATTTAGATGTAATATTATCCATGATAGCTAGCAGGTTTTCACTGCGCTTTTCAGGGACATTACATAACTCCAAGTTGCATTGGCGCGCTTGTTGTTCCATAGAGTCAATCTTTAATTCCAGATTACTTATTGTTTGACTTAAGCTCTCCGAATTCCCAGTTTGTTGACAAACAGTGTTAATATGATTTTTAAGTTCCTCTTGAGAATCCATAGTGAATTGTAAAGATTTTTGGATTGTTGTCACTTCCTCCGCCAACCCTTTTTGTTGAGTAGATAATTTGTTGACATTCTTTTCTAAAGCTGTGTGGTCAAAGCGCAAAGTATCGAGGTCTTTTTTTATGTGGATTGTAGTTTCGGAAACTTTTGCCAACTCTGATTTAATATTTTTAATATTATCTGACAAATTGGTCATCACAAGATTCAGATCATTTCTCAAATCATCCATTTTTTTATTAAAATCCTGGGACAATAATTTAATAGCTTCCACAAACTCAGACTCAGGCTGCTTGCGTTTTCTTTGAGTGACGTTCTCTTCAGAACTAGATGATTGTGCGTTACCAGGCATTGAAGAGATATTAGTTTGTTTATGCGACATCTTGCACGATTGTGTTTGATACTATGTGCGAATCACAAAATGTAATGATTCCAAAAGCGGCCGCCAATTTAGCGCTGCGAACTTCACTCACTGGTGGTCTAGCGGTATAAGAAGTGGCTCACAATAGACGCGCTCAAGTGTCCGCGGGTTCAAACCTCAGTCGGCAGCCAAATGTCTTTTTCCAAGTTTTCTAATTAATATTTATTAAAATAAGTGATTCGGTCACTCACCAGTGCAAAAGCAGGATGGCGCAATACAAATGCCAATATGGCGCCGCTTGTATATGGGAACCTCAACAAGATAGTAAGAGAGGTACCGATTTCGGCAAACAACTATTACACAGTATTCCTCAACAAAAATTAAAATCAGCAAATACAGAATTGTCACACGTCCACTCGCAATAAATCACAACGAACGAGGAATTTTTCGGATTTGAATATATAAATCTAAGAAATGCATGCGATTTACAGTTAAGTTATATCTAGTAGTAGTATTCTTCAATAGGTCAGTTAACTTGTTTTGGTTGTCACTTAGAATGTTTATCTGTTTACTAAATTCATCTATTGTGTTTCTTGCTAAAAATAGGGTTTGTTTTTCAGAATTTTGAACTTTACTAACTGAATTGCGTATGAAAGCTATTTCCTTTTCTAGTCTAATAGCGTCTTCGTAGTCTAGATTGCCAGTTATAGCCTTAATAACAGATCCTAACCCATTAATTATACCACGTCTAACTCTAATACGAGGGACAATAAACAAAATTTTCTTACCTATTAAGTTTACACTTAGTTCTATCTGATCCTTATAAGTCCTATATGTATCCTCAGTACCTAAGATACTGGCTTCCGCTGTTTTTGTATTGGCATACAAGGCTAACAGTTTTATAGAAACTTCGTGTAAATGGGAAACATTATAGACACAAGCCAAGCTAAAAGTATCGACCTGTTTAAGAACTTGTCCTTGTTTCAGCAAAAGTATTCCGTTTTCGTTGTTGACTGGAGTTAGGGTCAAGTTGGCGGTTGCGTAGAACACGCAGGCTCCTGCGATGAGGATCCTGGAACAAGGTGAGGTCGTCGTAGAAGTTTGTAATGTACTCTAATTGACTTAGAGTTTGGATGGCTGCCTATAATCTCTGCTACGTTGTTAGGGTGAAGATGTATAATTTTGTACGGACCTTTGAAGACTGGCTTTGTCTTGTCGTTCCGAGCTGTTTTGGCTACCTGTTTGTAAACTGTCTCACCTACCTTAAATGTTATTTCTTCGGCTGCCTTATTTCGTTTTTCTATAACTTGTTCCTTATTCTTTGACATGTGTGCTGCCAAACACTCCTGCACAGCTTCGGCGTTCATGCGGTGCTTAAGAACATAGTCCTGATAAAATTCCTTAGGGTAAAATAACTCTAAAGGATTTCTCGAAGCTGTATGGCCGAATAAGAGTTCTCGGGGTGTGTAGCCTGTTGTAGAGTGTATGGAGTTATTATAGGCAATGATAGCGTATTTCATAATTAACTGGATAGGGTCTTCTTTATTTGTCATTCTCTGTATTCGCACTATCTCGCCTATGGTTGAGTGAAAGCGTTCTATGGGAGAGTTGGAATTCGGATTATAGGGTGTTGTGAAATGGATGTTGATGTCATGTGAAGCGCAAATGTCTTTTATAACGTCGTTATCGAACTTACTGTCAGAGTCAGTTGTTATTTTTAAGGGTAGACCTATAACTGAGAACACTTGTAGTAGTGCCTCGGCTATGTGTATACTGCTTGATGCGTTTAAAGGAATGGCCTGAGCAAATTTTGAAAAGTTGTCGATAATAGTTAGAAATGTAGATCCGCCTGTAGAATAGAGATCCATAAATAAGTGTTCAAGGGGCTTAGTAGGGGTTGGTGTTAGGGATAGCGAGGGTTTGAGTGGATTCCTCTCGTATTTTGTCTTTAAGCAGATGTCACACTGGTTTATGTATCTTTGGACTGAGAGAAGCATGTTAGGCCAATGGTAGTTCCTATGCAGTTGCTTGTAAGTCTCTTGAATACCACGGTGTATTGTTTTGCCTTCGTGATATTTCTTGATTAATTCCTGTTGTTCTGTTTTGTTTTCTACTAGGGTAACTCGAGCACTGCATCTTACGAGTTTTGGACCTCTGTCATTAAAGATAGTGGTATACACTCTAGAGAAAGCTAAATATAAATGTTCGTCATAAAAGTAGCAGTGAAATATTCGGTCCGCTATGGTGTGTTCTTTCAAGAATTTGATAATCTCAGCCTCCGTATTGTTAACAGGGATAAAGACATCTTTGATAGTGGTTCGAGAACTAGTCGATCTATTTTCTTCTCTGTAAGTGGAACCTGGTGTCGATCTAATATGGAATTGTTTAAGTTGTCGGTCTATAGCGTCTGATAGAATTGGTATGCCTTTATTATCGTTGTCTGGTTGTGTGTGGTTTGTTGAGATAAGTTGGTCAGGGTTAGTGGTCGCTTGACTAATTTGGTCTGTGTCAGTTTTATCAGTGTCTGACTGTAAGTCGCAATCGATCTCCATGTCTTGTTGATTGTGGTCTGTATTGTTTCTATTGTCATTATTATTATTCGTCGGGGCCCTATCTTCCGCTTCTGCTTGTCTACGTGCGTTGTCAAAAATTCTATTTATAATTTCGTCATCGTCATTATCATCTAAGTTAACCGCTAGAGAGTCTATACTGTTATGGAAAATTTTAACCCTGGATAGCGCATCCGCATTAGTATTTTGTTTACCCTTTTTGTATACTACTTTGTAGTCATACTCTGCTAATTTCAATCGCCATCGAGTTAATTTGGAATTTGGATCCTTCAAAGACATTAACCACATGAGTGGTCTATGGTCTGTATATATAATAAATTTTCGACCATATAAATAAGGCCTAAAATATTTAATAGCCCATACTATGGCTAATAACTCCTTCTCTATGGTGGAGTAACGCGACTCGGTATCAGATAACGTCCTCGAAGCGTAGGCAACCGGTTTGTCTGAGCCTACATTCCCTTGTGATAAAACTGCGCCTAATGCAACGTCTGAAGCGTCAGTTGTTAAAATAAAAGTTTGATCAAAGTCCGGGTATTGCAAAATCGGAGAGTTTGTTAAAATTTGTTTACATTTATTTACTGCTTCAAGAAATTCGTTTGTATGAACAACCTTAGCATTCTTCTTAAGACAAGATGTTAAAGGTTTAGTTAATTGTGCGAAGTCTTTAATAAATTTGCGGTAGTAGCCTACCAAACCTAAAAATGATTTTATGTCCTTTTGACTACGCGGTAAAGGGAAATTTAAAACGGCTTTAATTTTGTCCTTATTAGGTTTAAGGCCTTGATCAGTTAGTTCATGACCTAGAAAGTTAACCTGCTTCTGAAGAAATTCGGATTTATCCAATTGAATTTTGAGATTATGTATTTTAAATCTGTCAAAGACCCTTTTAAGTTTCTCTAGGTGATCTTGTAGTGACGTAGACACTATGATGACGTCATCTAAATATGTAAATACATTGTCTAAGCCTCTTAGGATATGATCCATTAGTCGTTGAAAAGTACTCGGTGCGTTTTTAAGTCCAAAAGGCATTTTTAAAAACTCATAATGTCCTCTTTCTGTGGTGAATGCAGTTTTCTCGATATCGTTAGGGTGCATCTCTAGTTGATGGTAGCCACTAGCGAGATCAAGGGTGGTAAAATATTGCGCGCGTCCAAGTCTGTCCAATATGTCATGAGTGGGTACTTGTCTTCTATTATACGATCATTAAGTCGTCTATAGTCAATTACAAGTCGCCATTTAACTTTACCTGATGCATCTGGTTTTTTAGGGACTATATGAACGGGGCATGACCACGGGGAAATGCTTTCTCTAATAATGCCTTGTTTTAAAAGATTGTCAACTTGATTCTGTATTTCTTTGCGTTGTTGAGGGGCTTGTCTGTAGCTTCTAACGAAAATTGGTGTGTCGTCTTTCAGTCTGAGTTCATGCTTTACTGTATGAGTGAAGGATAATGGAATATTGTCAGAGTGAAAGATATCTCTATAATTAAAACACAACTTTGTAATTTCACGCTTTTCTTCCTCGTTCATATGGTCTGTTCGTATTTTATTAAGATTTTTACGAAGCTCGTTATCTATCTCAGTACTGTCTTGTATGTCTAATTTATTTAGTTTAGAAGTCTGAATGTCTAATCGTAGGTCTTGGGGTAGTGGTTCAAGTAAAACAGGTCTATTATTCATTACTATTTTCTTCTCATCTGTAGAGTTAATTACCGATGTCTTAAACGATCCATTTTTAACTGTAACTATGGCCGCAGGTGACTTAAGTCCCTGTGTCCAGCAAAAGTCATTGCATATGTACTGTCCGTCCGTATAATTAGTCTTTACTACAATAAGCTTTTCGCATCTTGGTTCAATTCTAATTTTTTTTACCGGATAATCTAAGTAAATTGGTATCTGAAAATTGGAAGAATTTAATACTCTATTTTCTAAATCTATACTGCATCCTAATTCTTGCAACAAGTCCATACCTATAAGTCCTTTGTACTTTGGGTCAAAATCAAATATGAGAAACTTGTGAAATTTGTCCGTATCAAATGGTGGGGGTAAGGGTAAAACTGCTACGTGTTGATGTTTGGTAATACCATGCGCGGTACGAACTTGGAAGGGCTCGTATTCGACACATTGTTCAAACATGGTGTTCTGTATAACGCTAGGTGATATTAAAGAGTTAGTAGCGCCGGTATCCAATAGAAACTTACCATTAAATTCAGGTAACTCAATGTACGGCAGACGGTCCTTACCTTGACTATTTAGTTGTACTGTGTTTATCAGCTGTGTTCTTCCTGTTCCCCCTCCTCGCAAAAATCCTGAGGGTATGATTCATCAACAGATAAATCCTGGAACGTCTCACAGAGATCGGCATACTGTGGGTTATAGTACTCACTTTGATCGTAGCAGGGGTCGTAGTTCTCCTGATACTGTTCCTGTTCGTTGGATGTATAGAAAAGTTCTCCAAATTGCGGCTTTTGCGGCTTGTTAACAGATCTCATTGTAACGTCTGATACCTTTTGTGGTGGGTTCACTTGCTGGTGTGGCACGTTCGGCTGTTGTCTAAAGTTCGACGAGTTCCTAAAGGTGCCGGACCCGCTTGGTCTAACATTACCTTGTGTTTTATTCTTCCATGGGAGCGTGGATTGTGCCCATTGCTGTTTCTGTTCAGGGGCCCAGTTGCTACGTTGTTGCGGCTGAAAGTTCGGGTGTACAAACCTTTGTTGAGGTGGTGCGGCATTAAACCCAAATGGTTGGGGTGTAGACAAACTAAATTTTGGTGTATCTTTTGGTTTGGCTTGCATAAAAGGTGTATTAAAATTATTGCTAAATTTATGGTGTGCTAGGCGTGCTTCCTCCTGCCTAGCGTTAGTTATGGCTATTTCTAGCGTCTCTGGATTCGAGATACGTACGCCTACTGATATATGGAACTCTAAATTGTTAACATATTGGTCTATAACCATCTTTTCGTAATACGACTTGTCATTATGCTTACCCACTGACTGTAGTGTGTCTAAAATATCCCTAAGACGTTAACCAAACGCTTCGGAATCTTCGTTTTTATTACGGCGAATACGAGTGAGTTCCTGCATCACTTGTATTTCATTGCGCGGTTCGCCTAATCTACGTATCAACGCGGTCTTAATGGCCTGCCACGAGTCTAGGGACTCCTCATAAGCTATAGCGTCGATCGCGGTGCCGCTCAACCTGCTTTTAATTAAACAAATAAGTGCTGGATTCGCTCTAGCTGTTGGTTCCAATAATAACATAATATTTTCCACCTCCCTAATGAAAAAGTTCAATGTTTTCGGGTTACCATCATATTTGGGCATGAGGTCCCTAATAAACTTTAAGTTAGTCATATCTGTGCTACACATTGCCATGGTTATGAATAATAAAAAAAAAATACAACAAATTAAATACTAAAATGTGCTACCTACAACACTGCCTACCGTATTGTATAAATACAGGCGTAATGATATTCAATTACAATAATTAATATCTAATTTTAATCGTTCGCTCAGCGTATTTGCTTACCGCGCGAATCTATTGTTATTAAGTACAGCCTAAGTGCACGAAATAAAACAAAATAAGTCTATCGCGATTATAGCATACAGACAAAACACATGGAATAGCAAGTATAAATGCAAGTAATATACGACAGGAAATATTGCACAGGGTACTGGGTAAACGATTCGTACTTACCCCAGGAACCTCTGCATTTCTTGCCGGGCCTTGTAGAACAGCAGGACTCCCAATGTTCCGGAACTCCCGCAGGCTGCCACCGACGTAGGTTCTTCTTATAGGGGATCGCGAAGATGACGATAGATACCGTCCACTCTATTCGGAGAGTTTTATTCGATATGCGAGTGTCGCGATCCTACCGACTGCGCCAGTTAAATATCGGTGGACGAGATTACTATTTAAAAATAGATTTATTATTTAAAATACAAGTTTATTCTTAGAAAGGTTCTACAAGACTGATTAAATTAAAATTATAATTAAATATGAAACTTATAGCTAAATATGCAGTTTTGATGACACGCGCCATGTTCGTTCGATGCGTAGTCAGCAATCGTGGGGTTGACGCATGTCGCCCAATTGCTTAACTCACGCCAAATTGAAATATTCCATTGTCTACGTTAATAGAGTGATGACCGAAAAATAAATGTTCTTTGCTTTGAATAGATTGCTCAAAAAGCCAAATAAAATGCCATTTCAATTTGAAACATCATTTTCATTTAGTAAAACTTTTGTACGGCTAGTTGATTTTATTAATATGATCAATAGCCATTAAAAGTTATGAATTGAAATGGATTTGACAAGTTGAGTAGAGTTCATACGTCACGTTGAAAGTTGGACAAGGACAAAGCTAACTTGTGACACATCCCGGGAGCCACCTAGTGTGGATATAGTTTCACTTACTAACACAACACGTTGCAGGAAGTAACAGTAAGTTTAGAGTAGTTGGCCTCTGAGCTAAATACTAATTTAATACATTGGTTCGTCTGCGGGCACAATACTCTGTCATGTACATAGTTTCGGTATAAAGTTTGGCTATCCTGCTGATCTTGAAGAAAGTTGTGCTTTTATTTGCAGATGATCCTGTGGTCTCTGGTCAGCATTATGAAGATAGATATTTGGGATACAAAATCCTCAGTAATACGTACATAATAATATGTACCTCAGTAGTAAACTCAGTAGACCTTAACTTATGATCAAAGTCCGTGGTTCTTCCTTATTGTGCGTTTTAATCGTTTTTTACCTGCCGTGAAGTTCCAGTTTTGGCTGTCGTTATTTGTTTTGAAGAATAAGTACAGTCAAATATCCTAGTCTCAACCAGGGAAATAATTAAAAAGTATAAATATGCCGTGGATCTATTACCATCTGACCTCCGCACCACATTCGACAAAGGCTGTTACCTCGTCCATCGTACGTCGAACATACTCGGCGCACAGTACGAAACGGCAAGGCGATATATCTAACTATATTATGCTTAAAAACGTTGTGATTGAGCTCACTTGTATAATTTTATTCGTATGTTCAGGTTTTGCTTTTATCAATAATATTCATTAAATATAATCGCAGCCTTGTTGAAAAGAAAAGTAATCGTAAACATCTCAAATAACATACAACAATACAAATGAATATAACAATCCCTAGGCGTACCTGTGTGATGCAACAAATTGTGGCGCTCACTTGAACACAAAGGGAGAGTCTCTCGATCGTGCTGGTAATATTAGGCATTGGAGGCCTCGACATCGACACTCAAACGTTCATTTTGGGATATTGAACACAGATGATTCTTCGTGCTAGTGGTAAGGTAAATGTACAAACCCAGGCGAAATCATGAACATTATTTTATACGTGTAATTTTTAAGTTGAAGGTTTCATCGCTAGTAATCGCTACCATACAATGATGTACAAAAACCCTAGCATATTTAGAAAATCCGAATCACATGATATACGTGCTGTCGATCGATTGAATCATCTGATATGAAGATTTTAAAATCATCGTCCTAGCATTATTCAGGTTGCATCCAATACTTACAGCCTTGAAGCCCGGGGTCCGCTTACTGGTCTTACCAGATATTTCAGAATATCAGCTTTTCCACCGATGGCCGAGGCAATACATTTATTTAAAACATTAAAGATTTTTAATTAACAGACTTGGTATTACATGGGTCTCACAACTTTTTACGGTCGCGAGACTTGGTATTTTTGACAAGTATTGTTTTTATGGGATTAAAACTGACTGGAGTTGAAACCCGACTATCCATATATTTCTACCGAATCCATATATTTCTATGCTGGTAGTACAACTTTAACAAGAGTTTTGTTACATACTAGTACTTACACGGGTAAGGCATGTAACTTGCCAGTACTTGTGTGCTATCGGATTGCCGTTGCAATCATCTCTAATAAACATGCAGGTAATAATTGTGTTGTACGTTTTGCTGTACTGCTGTTCTGATTAGGGCTGTGTTTTAGCCTGAATGGACTGACAACAAAAAAAAACGATATAAATGTACAATAATAGCATTAGTCTTCAAGAATGAACACAGAAGCGCCCAGCAGGAAAAGGGGCAGGATCAATTTCGAAATCCTATACTTATTGTGTTGTATACTAAACGAGTGGACCAGATATTTCATTTTGAGAGGCAGTTCAATACAGACATACATACATACATAGACTCACGCCTGTTTCCCGGAGGGGTAGGCAGAGACTACGGAACGCCATTTGCAACGATCCTGACATATCTCTCTTGCTTCATTCACTCCCATTAGATTCCTCATGCATGCTCTTCTGTTCAGGGTGCTTCTAACCTGTCCTGTTTTTAGGATGTCTCCAATCTGGTCAGAGAACGTCCGCCTAGGTCTTCCCCTTCGTCCTGTCCCTTCCACACTTGCCTTATATATCTGCTTGGTCAGTCTTTCGTCATCCATCCTCTCCACGTGTCCAAACCATCTTAGCATACCTTTCTCGATGCTTGTCACTACATCTTCTTTTAAGAGGAGGAGTTGCAGGAGATGGTAACAATCATGCATGGTGCGTTAGAGAGGAAAGGAATGAAAGTGAATGTAAGTAAAACGAAAGTTATGGTTTTTGAAAAGGAGGAATGCGTTACGGCTTGTAATGTTATGATCAATGGACAGCGAGTGGAGCAAGTGAATGAGTTTGTATATTTAGGTACGCTGTTTACAAGAGATGGTAAGAATGTAGAAGCTATTGAAAGAAGAGTTAATGCAGGTAATAGAGTGAATGGAGCTCTGAAGGCGTTTATGAATAGCCATAACGTGTCCAAAAAAGCGCGTTTGGCTATCCATAGAGGGGTGTTAGTACCTACTCTTATGTATGGTAGTGATAGGTGGGTATGGCAGAAGAGTCATGAAAGTAGAATAAATGCTGTAGAAATGAGAGCACTGCGAAGTATGTGTGTTTCTTTGACTGACAGAGTAAAGAATTGAGTGATAAGAGAGTGTTGTGGGGTAAAAGAAGATGTAGTGACAGTTCAATATCAGGATAAAATTAGTCGTATTCTCATCTGAAAAAGGAATAAAAAAAACCGAAAAAGGTTAAGCGGAGTCTCCAAAGCCGATACGACTGAGATATTTTCCATTGGCTAGTTTTAAGGACGTTATTCACTTTACCTAATGTTTGCGACCACGTTAATGCTAAAAAACGTCTCACCTGGAGTGGATTCTTGTTAATTTAACGGTAGGTCCAGTTTAACTAGAGTGCGATAGTGAATATGCGGTACGATGACACGGTTCGTTTTACTACATATGCAAACCGACCTACTACTACTGAGGCTATTGCGTTCAAGCCCTTGCACTGCTGATTTATCGCAGTATTATATTAACAGTAATTCTACTTCAAAACGTGTTAATGCCTGTTTTGTGTACTGAACACAAAAGTTCGAAATTTAACAGCTAGTGAAACAGATAGGTACAAGACTTACTTCGTTGGTTGTCTCGAAATTCCATTCTTCAAAAAGATATGCCTGTTGTTTTATATATTTTTTAAGATATCGGCAACGTGTGGAACATTCGGCGCAGCGATGGCATAGTGGAGATACCAAAAGACTGCCTTGCAGAGGCTATTGGGTTCGAATCCACGGCGCGCACCAGTAACTTTTCGGAGCTATGTGCGTATTGAATTGTTGATTATCGCTTGTCCCGTGCCTCGAAGAGCACGTTAAGCCGTCGGTCCCAGCTGTAATAAAGATCTTTGACAGTTGTTATATGGCGTGAGTAGTTTTCTGGTTTATCGCGTTCATATAGACAGATAGAAAGCGGCGCCGCGGTGCGACTTAATTTTATAATATGTTTAGACGTTTCTGTACTTAAGAAAATACCTATAAGTAAAGTTGGTCAGATATTTCGTCCCTACAGGCCCTCCCTAGTTTTAGTTTCATTAAGACTAAAGTGTGAATCCAGTGGATAGTGTACGCGTCTGTTGATCCGGAGGTCATAACATATAAAATGTGGGTGTAATATTACACCCCTCCCTACACCTTTGGGGATACAGGCGTGGATCTATAAAAAATATATTTATAATATCTATATATGTGGTTGACGGCATAGAATACAAGTGTCACCACCCCCTATCTTCCCGTGGGGGTCGTAAGAGGCGACTAAGGGATAACACGATGCAAATACCATCTTTGCGTAGAGACGGAAAACTCGACATCAAACCCTATACGACTGCGTCGTTGGTCTCGCCGCATAAATGTGCGCGTGGGATCGGGAGGTCCCGGGTTCGATTCCTGGGTCGGGCAGTGTTATTGAGTTTTCTGTCACGAAATTCTCAGTAGCAGCACGGAGTCTGGAAATGTGCCCGGTACGGCAATAGGCTCGCCCCTTATTACGTGGGACTAAAGTATATCTGGCGAAAAGTGGGTGTAGAAATACACCTCTGCCTACCCCTTCGGGGATAAAAGGCGTGACGTTATGTATGTATGTATGTATGTATGTATCTATTTATTACTGCAGCTATGTTAATGTATCACTCGGCGTATTTACGCTGCGAGTTCCAAGTATCGTACAGAAACTAAACGAGAAAGTCTGTTTATTCTGTTGAGATAGAAATGTGATAGTTTGTTTGTTTACTTGGTATATTACTTTCATGAGTTTTGTAAAAGAACAACACAGATAATTATGTACCTATTGTAATATGTATATAATTAATATATTGTAGTTTATCCTTAGCATGTTGTGATGTGTTTCATACATATATTAACTTCCTTCTTATTGCTAAATACATTAACGCTTAATAAACTAATGCATCAATATTTTAAATGAACTGTGTAAAGCATTTCATTTGTTCTTCGGTAAATTTGTTTCATAACCTAAATCCTATACCAAAACAACGTCATACCTTTGTACCTAAGTCTGAAGTCTAAACAGTTCAGGGACCGGTAGCCATTTAAGGATACCCAAAAGTTTAGTCCAAATCGATCCAGCCGTATACAAGTTCAATGACATACACACACAGAAGAATAATGTATATGAAAACATTTGCCGTCTCTACACGCCTAATTATAATTATCATTCCATTGACTGGGGTTAATTAAATTATAACGAATGTACGTGACAATGGGATTGTGACAAAATTAATAACATTCCGAAGAGCTCGCGTTCAACTAAATTAGTTCCTGTCACTGTGTAAACACGATGTCACTAGTACACCCTGTAATGTACTGGTAATAGTGTTATTTCACGGTAAACGTAAACAGTAATTTAACCGCTAAATTACATAGTTATAAGGTACTTATTACCGTGGTCGTGAAACATGAAGTTAATCTGTCGTACTCTCACTCAAACTTATACGCAAAGTTTGTAACTACATATTTTATTCATTTCTATCACAAAAGTAGTTGGTAATTGAGAAAATATTGTGTTATCGTTAGTTGTTATAATTACAAAGGATGTATGAATAATTAATTATGTTTGCGTAGGCGTGTAGCTAATAACTTAGCTTGTTCAAACAGACAGCAAAACCTTACGCAAACTTTAGACTTAAACAAATTTCAGTATGAATTCAGATTAGTACTTTTTAGTTTGTTCCACATATAACTCGTCTGTTCTAATAAAAGACATTCATGTAAACTAATTAGTAATCAGCTGCTTGACACATTTATCAATTGACTGACGAAAATACCCAAACCTACGCAATTTTAATCCTATTAGTCAAATTAAAAGCTTTCTATTTCTGCGGTTTCATTACGATTGAGTCAGACAGTGGTATTTCGTTTACATCGTGTGTACATTCACGCAAAAAACCCACCTGTAAAAAACTGACACGTCGCTACCAAAAATAGCCAACGAAAATAAACTGGTACTGCAATCCGACGTTCAATATACGTATCGTATTATAAAGTCATGACTCATCACATAAAATCCGGCATCCTGCACTAATAGGCGGCGCATGGAGCCAAAACCGTAGCCGTATTATCCGTGACAACGCAACAGTGAAATTGAAACCAATAAAATGCTGGTACAAGTAAAACGTTTTTCGTGTTGTGTGACAGCCCTGTCAACCCCAAGTAGGTATTTGACGAGGGTTGTCATAAGTCTTCCTTGGAACACGCGTTACTGCCGCGCCGGCTATCCGAGACATTTGACAAGCATGAAGCTGCGGCGTATATTGGTATTTTGGAGATAGAATGTTATTTCGTAAGATTAATTGGCTATCTACGGCTTGACTATGGAAGTACGATATTGATGATAAAGGGAAGTGTTACATGGATGACATGTTCTATTTTTTCAGTCGTATCCAAAATAGAGAACTATATTTCAAGAAGTAGTTCGGAAATAGTTTTTGTAATGCGTCTGCCAACCATTTCAACAAAATATCCGAAGGGCCGTGAAATATGTTGCAAATTATTCAGATCACTTTTAACTTATCTTCTTTGGTTAGTTTCAACCACGTGTATGTTTTATAAATGTTTTGTAAAACCTCCTTGCATAAATAGACTATAAAGATAACTAGGAGCTGTAAAGGTCATTAAATATCCCTGCATAAGTGTCCCTGCACACAATTTACAGCAGCAGATTACCTGAATGAAATAGTTACTATCAAAGAAGTCAGATTTGTATTAATCTGACTTCTTTGTTCCTACTAAAAGGTAGGTATGCCAAATATAATAGGTACCTATGCCAAAAATAGTTCTTATTAAAGTATCTTTTATGCCTTAAAATAGGACCTTAATGAGATATGAAATCTATTACCACATTTAATACCATTTTGATTCTGGTTGATTTAATGTAAAGATTTACAGATAAAATGCACTGATAATTTATCTATTTTACACTGAAATATATTAATATTTATACGTTATATTGGCAAGGTGGCGCGCGATAGTTGCAGGTAAACCTGCCCTGTTTATAATACCTCTGCTATATCGAATCTCGTCTGAAAGCTTTGTTAATAAGTTGCTATTAAAGGCGTTTGTGGTGCGGATCCCGATCTGCTATCTGTATGTCGTCATGAAGGAGGACTTTTGGCCGAAGGGTGTGGTGTTCCGTCGCTTCCGCGGACAAGTGCCACATGAATGCACAGCATCATCGTGCAAGTTTGATTAACATAGTTCATAAGTATACTTAACAAAAATTGTATATTGTATGTATGTTCATTCTGTAAGGTATCTATCATAATTAAAAATTTGTAGGTATGTCAATCCATTGTCTAGTACCCATAGTGCAAGCTCTGCTTAGTTTGGCACTAGATGGTGTTATATGTATTGTGTATTATATGCGTGTATGTATTTTGTCTATATTTATAATTATAAATAAATTGGGCTTTGCTTTCGACATGAAATGGAGCATTATTAGAAAAACAGCACTAGGTCAAAAGTACACGTAATTAACTCCTTGATTAGTTAAAGTCCTGTTATCTTAACAATAAAAAAATATAATATAAAAAATACAGATATTCTCAGGCTTCGTTTTCCCAAATCCAAGACTGAATACGTTTTGAGAGAAATCAAGGACTTCCTTTAAATACCAGTTATTCATCATCATCAGCCTTTAACAGTCCACTGCTGGACTAGGCCTCTCCTTTGAAAGGCGGAATTGGTCTACTATACCACGCTGGCCAAACGGGTTGGTATAGGGTTTGTATCAAGTTTTCCTTCTCTTGCAGTACTGTTCTCTGCGTAATATGCTCCCTTTGTCGGCTCTTACGACACCCGTGGGATGATATGGGGTGGTGACATACCGTATTCTTAATCCGTCACCACACGGACTGTACCTGACTGATACCAGTTATTATTAAAGGAGAAATATAAATACAGGGTCATATTAATTGACAATAATTACTTATGTATTATGTGGTGGTCTTTCTGATTTTTTCGTTTGAATCGCCGACTCAGCACTTTCACACACTTCTTCGACACGGCCTAACGATTATTGTTCACAGACAAGAACAGAGGCTGACATAATTAAGTGCCCCCGAAGCATGGTACCACTCTGTTGTAAATGCCACACCCGGTCACCCATCCAAGTGGCGCCCTGTGCTAGCGTTGCTTCACTTTGCCGGCGTGTTACGAACGGCAAGACAAGTTACACTATAAGCGCTACAAAATAATGTTATGGTGGATTGATATATGCATGATTTTTTTACTCTTGCGCGCAAAAACTACTAAACGCATTTTTATATTACTTCGCAGTATACTGTAACTTATATCATTATGACACACAGGTTCGTTTTAGATGTAGGTAGCTGACACACCGCGGGTGTACTCTTATAAAGCATAATATCTTATTTCACTGACTGATATCATTGACAAGCAAAAGCATCCTTAAGTTAACAGATATAATCATAAAATATTTTTCTTCAAAAAGATGAAAGAAGAAAAAATGTCACGCAAATTACTGAGCTGAGCAGATTGCAGCAAAGCACTTTAGTACTTGTATATATTCTGTGGCAAAGCGCAACCAACCACAGAATACATACAAGTACTAAAGTAAACCAACGAGAAAAAATTGCGACCAAAAATCCGTGCAATTTAATTCGAGCTTAATAATAAAAATAAGCGTCGTAGAAGCTAACAAGAACGATGAGAGTGAACAATCTTCTTGAGAGACTCTCGTAGTCGACGTGATTGAGTAGATAGCGGAGATATCGACGGATTTATTATGTGACGAGACTAACTTTGAACTGCCCGCTCGCTGCAATACATTTAGTTGATGCATTCATTTGAGTGTTAGGATATTTTGCGGTTAGATGCGAGCGCCTCAAAATCACTCTCGACAACCTTGGGGGACCAAGGTTCTCAACACAGACCGATGTCCAGCAGTGGACGTCTCTAGGCTGACATGATGATACTACATGATCAGCTTCACCAGCAATCTTCGGTTTCGATTTGTATACAGCATACATGTTTTAGAACGGGTTTTAATCGCGTTAAATCATCATACTCTTAGCGTTATCCCAGTTTCAATCTGGGGTCCGCTTACTAGTCTAACCGGATTTGGCTGAATATTAGCTTTTCCACGGAGCGACTGCCTGTCTGATCTCCGCAACCCGAATGGATAGCGATATTACATGGTTGAGACTAGTGTCAGTTTATTTTAGAAGGTACTGACGCCCTGTAACGACTGTCAAAGAACTTCATGACAACCGGGACCGACGGTTTAACGTGCTCTCCGAGGCACGGGACAAGCGATAATTAACAATTCAATACGCACATAACTCCGAAAAGTCATTGGTGCGCGCCGTGGATTCGAACCCGATACCCTCTGCATGGCAGTCTGTTGGTATCTCCACTAGGCTATCGTTGCCGTTTTAATCGCGTTAAATAACATAACATTAATACTAATAACTGTGATTCGATTTATTCTGGTCGAACGTCATTGAGCTCAGTGTTATGCCATCCGAGAGAACTATATCCAGCTGTAGACAACGATGCTGAAATATCTTACAGCCCAAGAGCTGGTCACGATGGCCAGACTACCGTTATTTTAAAAAAGCTTATAAATATCTGTACATGTCTCCTATACAGGTAAAACGACCAACAACTATAAAAATCTTTTAGCTTTTATAAAATAACGAAGTTCTGGCCGTCATGGGGTCTTGCTCTATTAGTTAAATTGATTTAGGGTAGTCTATAAACTTGTTTGATGTAACCACATATTATTATGTTCCCAAATGTTGAAAACTGATAATTGTAGTCTACAAGTTCTTGCCTAAGAAGTAAATTATAGTATTTTTTAACGAATTCGCATGAAAACAGTATCATACTTCTGCGCACACAGTTCTTGTTTTTGTCCTCAAACTTTTGTCGAGCATTTCATTTCCTTCATAAAGTTTAATACCTACACATATTTTTCGTGTTTTGTCATGGGTAGAAGATTTATTTTAACGTTATTAATATCTGAATTAATTGCTGTACTAAATGAATCAGTAGCTTTAATAAAGATAGAAAATAAAAGAATTTACTTTTTATTTTCAGGTTTCCGCCTCTATTACTATAATTAATTTAGTACGCTAATTAATTTCTATAATTCACTCAACATTTCTAAAAATATCTTTTAAATACATACATATATTATACAGTGGGTGTAGAAATACACCTCTGCCTACCTCTTCGGGATTATAGGCGTGAGTTTATGTATGTATGTATGTACATATTATATGGTGGTTCAATGTATAGCGTATGCGTCTGCAAATCGATTCCCGAGTCGGGTAAACGTGTTACTAAGTTTTTTGAAGTTCGCAGTTGAACAAACCGTCAGTGGCTGGATCGATCAACTCCTGAAACAAAGGCCTATTCAATTCACGGTTAACTCAACCACAAGGGGGATAGTAGCTAAAGGCTGCCCACAGGGTGGTGTCTTATCACCCCTGCTATGGAACATAGTGGTAGACGATCTGTTGAGAAGCCTGAATGACAAATGCTTCACGGTCGGCTACGCAGATGATATAACCATCCTAATCAAAGGAGACTCGGAAGACATGATCCAATATCGGATGCAAGCAGCCATCAGGATCTTGGAGCAATGGTGCAACCATCACGAACTGACGGTTAACCCAAATAAAACGGAGCTAGTACGTTTTACCAACAAAAGGAACAGCCGTATGACCAGAAAACCAAAACTTTTTGGCACGGAGCTCAACCTATCGAGTGAAATCATGTACCTGGGCGTAACCCTCGACCATAAGCTCAACTGGAATAAACACATCACCACCAAAACCACAAAAGCATGCACAATCTTCTGGCAGTGTAGGAGAATAATAGGCAAGAAATGGGGTCTTAAACAATACATCACTCTCTGGATCTACACTACCATAATACGCCTCATGCTCACATACGGTGCAATAGTGTGGTGGCCACGTACTCAACTAAGTACAGTCAAGAGCAAGCTACAGAGCATACAACGCCTCGCCTGTCAGGCCACAACAGGATGCATGAAAACAACTCCAACGGCGGCATTGGAGGTGCGACCTCGACCTGCGACCACTGCACCTCATCATCCAGAAGGTAGCGGGTGCCACCGCGATCCGGCTCGATAAGGTTGGGCTCTGGAGAAGAGATGACCGAATTACCCATGCACGCCTGAAAAGGACACTAACTAGCGAAATCCCGATGCTAGATCAAACGTGCGACCTCATACCCAAAACCTTTGTCTTTGACAAAAAATACCGCATACAACTGCAAGAAGAGCACAAGGACAACTTTGGTATACCTAGTATATCTGGTATAAACGAAGTATGATGGGTGCTGGAGTATTCTCCCATGACTTGAACATCAATCTCTCAACATTGCTTGGTAAACTCAACACGATCTTCCAAGCTGAATGCGTTGGGATTATAAGGGCGGCGACGGCGATCGCGGCCAGAAATGTGAGTGACCTGTCAATACGCATCGTCACAGACAGTGCCTCAGTACTACAAGCTCTCGGCGGCAACTGCTTTAACAGCGGCCTAATCATGGAATGCCACCAAGAGCTGCAGGAAATTGCAGCGAGGAACCGGGTCATGCTTCAGTGGATACGAGGACACAGCGACTCCACGGGCAATGACGCAGCAGACCAACTGGCTAGGAAAGGATCGGACACAACAACTCTGGGACCCGAACCAATTGTTCCGATACTGTTCAGCCAACTAGCACTCCAGCAGGAAAACACTCAAGCATCTGACTGGCATAATAACTGGCCACTGTCCACTAAATAAGCACTTCTACAATATTGGCGCCACGGACAGCCCACTATGCAGGGGCTGCATGGAGACCGAAGAAACACCCGCTCATGTGATTCTAAGTTGTACCAGCGTGAGTGACCAACGGATGAGGTTCCTGAACAATCCCAGAACCATGAGCGAAGCCATGCGTAACATTGGTCAACTCATGGCATTCTGGAAGGAGCTCTCATGGTATGAGTAGCAGGCGACAACCGCGTTGCTGCTCACGTACAATGGCCCAATTTAATGACTAAGTGCGGAAAACACCTGTCCAACTAACTAAGTTTTTTGAATTCTCAGTGGCAGCACGGAGTCTGGCAATGTGCCTATTACGTGGGACCAGAAATTCATAAGGCAAAATGTGGGTGTCATCACACCTCTGCCTACCCCTTCGGCGATATAGGCGTGACGTTATAAAAAAACAAAACATATATTTCAAGAAGGCATGTTCCACAGCAGACTTCCATTTACAGTTGAAGGCTAACTATTAAAGTGTGCAGATTATTTCTCGAATAAACGTCCGACTCTACCAAAAGTCCTTTATTTTGTTTTCTCCAAGTAATTTGGTTCGTTGACTGTTGACCAATTTTCTTGCAGATTGACATAGAACAAATAATAACATTTATTTGTCTGGGGGATTCATAGCAATCTGTCGTGTCGTGTTCGCAAAACCTTAACAAACAGTCTGACTAGAAAACCAGCCATTTATTTACTTCAATATTGTTATTTCTAAGACGCGATATCTAAGAAATATGTACTTTAATGATATAACCACATATGTTATATCATAATTGGTATTTTATTAAGAATTTTAATTTTAATACTTGTTGTTGCCTAAACGTAAGCTTATATGGCAAATAAAAATTAATAAATATCGTGGTTCCAATATGTTCAATCATGAGGGTTCTAATGTGAACCACATTTATCAATCTTTATCAAAACGAAGCTCACTTTTTCAAACACATTTTTTTATTTTACCTACTGTAGCAAAAGATGTGCAAGTACATAATATAAAGAACACAGTACCTACGGCAAACAGTTAATAAATAAATGTTGACTCATATAATTAAAGACTTAAACATTTAGTAAACAGTTTCTATATTAACCAGTAATAATTCCAAAGAGCTTTCATGATAAAATCAGTGCGATTCTAATAATTCGCCAATCAACTTAGCTCCACAACTATTCTAACAATCCTGGCGTCAGAAAGTTAGGTGTAAACTGTGAAATTTCACACGGAGTGCGATAACACGAATTCTACGTTGCGAGGGTGTTTACATGCAGAGTTGTTTGACGTCGGAAGTTGAGCCACACATGACTTCGTGTGTGTTGGATCATGGTTCGATGGGTACGCGAAAGGGGGTGCCACATATTTGCAAAAGTCACGTTATTCGATTTGGAATTCGAACGAACTGAAGATTTGGTCTTTTCCAGCCAGTGTTACTGCTCATTTTGGGCAACTGATTCGAAATACAGACATCTTAAAAATGCTCAACATCAAGAAAAGTACCACTTCCTATACCATATCGTTCAATAAATAAGTTCACCGTTGGCCGAAACTCTTTCATCTTTCTTTTTACTCTATCTTCTACTCGCCAGTAGTCAATGCTAAAAGATAAGTGCTTTCCAGTTTGGTTCAAAAACTCTTCTCATTCTTATAATACTGTTGACATTTTGTAATTTTATTTCTTCTTGGATTACGTCCACATAACGAGTGTATTTATGTTATCTAAAGCTTTTCTTCAAACATATACAAAGGTTTCCTTAAAACAAACAGTAAACCAACACAATCGAAAACATTGTGCGATTATTCTTACATAGGTACTTTTAAATACCTCTACTTTTGGCGTGTTTAATTTTTACAAACATGTATCGCTATTAATAACCTTGTTGTACATAACAACACATGTACTTATAGCTAACATACACGTTTAGGTACTTTACTAAGTACATAACCAATAATTAGCGTACCCCAGATACGCCACTAACTAACTTCAACAAGTAAGGTGACATGGGTATCTTCAAGTTTTCGCTCCTTAATTTTATGTGTCTTGTTATAATAATTATGTTGAAAGTTCGTTTTACTCCCAATGGGAGTCCGTAGGTCCGTGACTACCATATTACAGGGTAGGAAAATAATTAAAGTAATTATTTATTTGATATTAAGTCATTGGATATGTGGGCCGAGTGGGAAGTAATTAATCGTGCGTGGGTGGAATCGGAGTATCTGATATCATGTATCTAACTTTTTCTCTCTAATGTAATCGACATTAAGTAAGTATGTGCAAAGCTTCTGCGAGGTCAACGCAAAAAATACTTTTAGTGAAACGTGGTCTCGAAGTTTATGGACTTCGACAGACGCTGCATTTTTTTTGTGGGTAGGCCCCAAACGCCTGAAGAGAATAGTCACATATCTATGCATGAACTAGATGGGGAGGATGAGCTTGTGATTTGGAATTGTACGGTGCAGAAAAATCATCGCGTGGCGTGTATGAATAACCGGTGTCCGAAAGCGCAGTTAGTTTAGCTTCCGCAAACGCAGAGCACAGGCCCACGTTATAAAAGATAAACGATAATAAGACAAAGATAAAGAGATCTAGGCAGATTTAGCAAGGCCTAGACGATGATATCCTATGATGTCATTCAAATTAGAGCATATATGGCTGGCAAAACAACACAAATTGACCGCGTTTGTGTCATCGCTGACGAGGACGGAATACGCACTGCAAATAAGATTCGTGGTATAGGTACCTCAGTTCCACTCTGCCGACAACGCCACTACCCGAGGTCAGCGGTAGCCCACCCTTAGAACAACATTGTTTAGTAAACTAGATTGAGAGCTTTCTGAGCTCCCTCATATCAAATATAGATATATCAAAAATAATAAGAACATGGCATGTTTATGAATACTTTTGTACACATAGTTATTTTTCTTCACATAGTAATATTTATGTAACGGGAGTATATCGCGTAATTATTAGACGATATAGGTACAATACCTTATATTAGTTTCCCTCGAGGAGTTGACGGTCACGCATGAAGAAACGTCTCAGAAAATGTTGTCTTTATAATAAATAATTTTACTTAAAGTTGAACATCCCCTATGTTCAACTTTAAATACACTTTCTGAGCTCCCTCATATCAAATATAGATATATCAAAAATAATAAGAACATATTATCATGTTTATGAATACTTTTGTACACATACTTATTTTTCTTCACATAGTAATATTTATGTAACGGGAGTATATCGCGTAATTATTAGACGATATAGGTACAATCTTAATATATAAAATCCTTGCGTTACTGACTGACTGACAGACACGCTACAGCCAAAACAATTGGGCGCAGGAAGCTGAAATTTTGCAGGTATGTTCCTTGGGGACCGTAGGGGTGCACTAAGAAGGGATTTCCCGAAATTCCCACGAGATCGGCCAAAACGAGTTAATTTAAAAAATTGCAGGCGTAGCTGCTGGCGTCCTCTAGTACCTTATATTAGTTTCCCTCGACGAGTTGACGGTCACGCATGAAGAAACGTCTCAGAAAATGTTGTCTTTATAATAAATAATTTTATTTAAAGTTGAACATAGGGGGTCCGTACTTTATCGCTCTTTATATACATAGGTAATGAAAAGTTATATGTGACAAATGCTAGGGATAATTTGGGCTGGGGATTAACTTTCCCTGAGTTTTAAGAGATGTAGGTAAAGGACCCAATAAATATGCCTACATACATACATAGACTCACGCCTGTTTCTCGGAGGGGTAGGCAGAGACTATGGAACGCCATTTGCAACGATCCTGACATACCTCTCTTGCTTCATCAAATTCTTTAAAGAAAAATGGATAAACTATCAAGACCTCTTCAACTACTTTTGATTTTACTTGTCAACAACTACTTATACTTTTATTTAATTGACAAAGTTTATATCTTAAGTGAGTGTCTAATAAATTGCAACTTATCAGACATTAACTTATAACAATGCTAAGCAGTCTGAAGTAAAACTTACAAAGTATTTTATTTGTTATACCAAATTTTGAGTTCTCAGATGTAAGCAAAAAAAGCATGTTGCAATTTAACAATTTGCGGCAAAAGAGTTTTTCTATTTTGGATGTCAATTTAACAATATTAAATTTCATATTCATGAAATTACAATAGCATTATTTAAAGAACGGAAAAAAGAAATGAAACGGATCACAACTGGTGAAATATTACATCATCGCATGATTCTAACGTTCTACGATTTGGGATCCAGAATATGCGGCATGGCGCGCGGGGCCTGTATACTAGTCAAATCAAATTTGACAGTATTACGCTTTTCTACACAGCGACTGACTGAGGCAAACCAAATAGATAGCAACGTTTGATGGATCATACCCGTGGCAGAATAGTTGAGGTCATAACGGACGTAACTACTGTAAACTATTCCTGATAACCAGAACTGTCGGTTTTACGGGTGCATATTATTGATAAACCAAACAATGTCGCAATCGCTTTACCTCAAGAATCGGTAGATACTTGCGGTCGCCGCTTTGCACTTTGCCAATGGTTGCAATGCAGCATAAAAGCAATACAATTTCAAGATGGCAGTTAGTGCAAGTCGATATAGATGAATAGAGAAGTGCGATGCCATTTTTTGAGTGGTGCTTATCATCTTTTATATCACTTTATTGTACTTTATTTTGTGTGTGGTGAACTTGAAACAAGTTGCCAGCCATATTAGAAATGACATCATGAATATTGAATATCATGTAAGGATTGTAAGGTATCCGAAATAGTAATATTCTTAGTGCAAGGGTGTTTTTTTTAAAAGCCAAAGCGTTTTCAATTTTATTCTTCTTTGTTAGGGTTACCCCTAACATGAAATTTTAGTTTTATTCAACTTAACATCAAAGTTATATTTTATTTGGCTACATTTTTAAGCAAAACCAATGTAAATACACCTACACTATCTGCGTGGGTAAAGATAAATTTCATTAAAAAGCTTTTACCTATAGATATGAGAAGCCTTTCATGCATTAAATAAATAAGATATGCTTTATAACTACATAAATAAATGCGAGATAACTCAAACGCACTTTGCAGTAGACGATGTATGCACATAAAATGAATTTTCAACTAAAAACGTATGAAATTGTAGTGTAGTAACATTCTGTATTCCGCCTAAGACTTTGTGAACAGACAGAGTACTAAGTTAGGGGTGTGTTAAGCTTCGTGCGAAATGTGTATGAAGTTCATATCAAATTTTTTTGAGGCTTCCTGCTTCTAAACCAGGAATGTGTATGTCAATATTTTTACGTGTTTCAAATTTTTATTCATATATTCGTAGTAGTAGTAGATTCAAAATACAGCTATCTATCCACACATAGTATAAATTGAAGTGTCCGCCGCGCTCTGTCAATAGCTACCGGTACCTTGTACGGTACGGTATTAATGATAGATAGTATGATTCCTAAGAAAGGTTTAGGTGTATATTTCACGCGGGTGGAGTCGCAGACGAAGTCTAGTTTAATATATAATTCGCAATTTATCAAATATTCACAAGAGCGAATTTAGAATTTTAAATACCTTTAAAAATCTTTTTTTTTTATTGCTGCTAGTGGCAGACGAGCGAACGGCCCATCTGATGGTAAACGGTAACCGCTGCTCATCTAAATTCGCTAGTAGCGCCGAAAAGGCCGGGTAAGTACTACCGGGTAAGAAATCAACTTAAAGTAAAGCAATATTCATACTGTTGCGTTTCGTTCGATAAGTGAAAGAGCTGGCGGCTCCATTCCCGTTTTCTACTCCCTTATCCTGCTCCTTTTCCTATTCTTTTTGCAACGCACTTGTAACTTCTCTGCTGTTTTGGGTGTCCAATGTCCATGGGCGGCTGAGCAATACACGATAGATTTGCTGATTTTTAAACCCTATGACGGCTACCTGTAAGACAAACTCTGATTTAACTTTGAATTTAACTGTGATGCCGAATCAGTTCATCACGCAAACCAAAGAGTTCATTATATAGATATTTTTAGTTATAAACTACGAAATTAATTACAATATGTACTTTATGAATCAGTTTGGCATTTCGGTAAAAGTTTTAGTAATTTGACAATCACATACATACGTGTGGCAATGTAGTTACTTTAATTACCGCATACATATATACTATACAGTGCGGGTTCGTCCCAGCGCTACTCGTTTCGGATTCAACATATTTGCCACTTATGTAATGTTATAATAGCATTGTTCCAACCCAGTCATGAGTATTTGGAATTAAACCATTTTGTACCGCCGCGATAAATTGTTTACAATCATCCGACGAACTTACTACAAAATTATTATGGTCGGTTTAATACAACGACCACGAGTACTGGTCTCCTACTAAGGATTCCAAGTCTTTTGATATGAAATAAAATGATGTTCCGTTATATTTTTTCTTTGCTTCCGGTAACTGGGATTATCCAAACAATCTATACTTCAAGTTAAAAACAGTACACTAAAAGGGCAAATGTTTCAATGACAGTAACGGGATACGTAATTATTTTATTTATTTATTTAGTAATCTTAGGAAGGCTAACAGACAAATGCTCTTATAAATTACATCAATAAGTGTCTAATTTGCTAATTACAAGCCCTCACATATTATTTAACCAAAATATATGTTCCTTAATTGTTACTTGAAAGATTGTTATTAGTGTTATTATTTGACTGCACTGCTTTTGGCTTGAACAATAAAATTAATATTTAAATTTTTTGTTACTAAAGTTAGAAAGATCCGGCAAATGAGTCCTTGCGTCACTCGCAGGAAATCTCGAAGAACTTTAATGTGCCGTTGCGAAGTTAGAATAATTAATAAACTTAAGTTTAAATTGGGCCTTGAATGTTCAAAGCTAACATAAGTGGCATATGTCAAAAAAATACTGACTCAGCTCAAAAGTAGAAAGCACTGTTAAGAACATTTTTAGACATTCTGGCTAAAGGAATGAACGTACTTTACAAATCACGAAATAATGACTAGTTTCAAGTTAATCTATGACATACAAGTATTTTATTTCTCTCTATATTTGTTAATAGAGGCAAATATATTATGTAGTGTAATCCCGACCCGTTTATCAGAAAGCGCTACATATTTGTAAACTGCAATATATATTTTACGCTGTTTGATAACATGTCACGAACAGTGTTATTGTTTCATTGCACAAAGGAATACTGCGCCAGATAATGTGAAAAATTCATTTTTGTTCTATGATATAAGTAATAGGTAACTGAATTATACTAAAATATGAAACAGAAAATGGTTTTATTTTTGGATATATGATTAGACGATCAGTCTCCCAAAAAGGACCTTGTTTTAGCCACAGTAAATGCAAAATATAGCTAGGTACTGAGTACTGACTGTTAATTTATAAAAAAATTGAGGTTTATTTAACTTTACTTCTTTACAACTTTGGTAGATTTGTTGAATTTAGAAGTCTATTAGAATTTTCTCGACGTAGAGGTCATCGTTTCATTCCTGTATAAATGCTCCTCGAAAAGAAATTTTACTAAATCTGTGTAATATACATTTTAACGACTTTACAAACTCGTGGTACGAGGTATACCGGTTAAGATCGTAGGCATCGTAGGCGAGTGTATGTATCCACAATTTGCTTCCATACAATGGGACTGAACGATATTATTGTATTCAAAATCACTTTGGTGGAAATGGAACTGGTTTTCATGTTTTCCCGTGTTTTGTATGTAAATGTAATCCTGTTGACTAAAGTTGGATGCCATCAAATGAAAATAAGTGAAAATCCTGTTAATACATAGAGTATGTTTGTTTTGAAATCTTAAATAATTATTACGTTTATTTGTACTAACTATAGATGAATCCGCGGTTACAATCGCTTTATTTTGGAGTACTGCTCTGGACCTGCGGCTCATAGCGCGATGTTATACAGAATGTTGATATGCATTGGCAAAATATTTAAATAACACAATATAGACATAATACGTAATCACCTAAAATTATTTTAAACAGTGTGCAATGATATTCAGTTATAGTAGTGTATTCACCCCTGAAAATATTTTACAAATGCATATCAACACCCTGTATTGCCTTCATAACATCGCGATATCCTCGATAAATGCTTAACCAACAAAAAAAAATTATCCAAATTGGACCAGTAAGTAGTTCCTGAGATTAGCGTTCACCCAAAAAAACAAACTCTTGAGCTTTATTATTCGAGTTTAAGTAGTTTTTTTTTTCTCTTTTTCATGATGTGACAAAGGTATGGAAGGCGCTGGCGACTGTAGCACAGTTCATACTGGTACGGTCGTCATCGAATTATCTTAAAAGTATTAGATTAAGAGAAAATTGTTAAAGTGTAAAGTCCTAGTGATAAAAATAAATTACCTATTCTATTCTGTTAGTATAGATTAGTTAAAGATCGCCTTTCAATCTCTGTGCATACAAGATATCCTAATGAATTGGGCAAGATAGCTGTCGATGGCTATTAATCTTATACTAATATATAAAGCTGAAGAGTTTGTTTGTTTGGTTGAACGCTAATCTCAGGAACTACTGGTCCGATTTGAAAATTATTTCAGTGTTAGATAGCCCATTTATCGAGGAAGGCTATATAACATCGTGCTATGAGCGACGGGAGCTGAGCAGTAGCTTTAAATAACGCGGATGTAACCGCGGGCATTATCTAGTATCAATATAATATTCATACCAAAAGTTCCCAATCCTCAGCTTTGGGTATGGTTCAGCTATTCGACGCAGTCCAATGTGAGAAGTATTCACTTGAACATTTAGCCGGTACTCATTAATAATATTGGCAACCGCTAGAACACTACTTATGAGACGTCCTTGGTAAAAATAATAGCTTTCCGATATGAATTTCCCCATCCATAAAGGGCTTGATATTTTTTTTTAGTTATCGTTGCTAATGCATCCATTTGATTTTATACGCTTCTTTAATACCGCCGTGAGTAACATTATCTGTATCAGTTATTAAAATGTGTATAACATTTAAAAAATGAGTACGAAATTCATCTATATTGCCAAAATATCAAATGAAAAATTAATAACAGATTGTTATGTACAGATCTTTGGTACTTTTCAATCTATCAATATTATAGGAAACATCCGTTCAATGTGGTATAAAGGGAAACGTTCTATCGTTTCGGTACTAGGAATCCTAACTAATGATCAAACTAACCTCAAAAGACGGAGTTGCCGAAATTAGAAAGAATCATTTATTCCGACGACTTTCTTCAGACATTCAATAAACCTTCAAGAAAATATTTTCTGATGTAATGATAAGTTTCAAGATAATTAGGGCCAATTAGTAGCTTTCGATGGTGCTTCAAACGTCTAAGGGAGCTCAAAATTGAAGTAAACCAATTTAAAGTTGTTTGATTACAGAAAATTTGCTTACGCAAGTAAGTATTAAGTTCAAGGACGTTTTCGGGAACTTAAACAATCCATTCCCTTATAATTTCTGTATAGACGATATTCGAAATAGAGCTAAACGAAATTCAAAGTCTTATTTACATTTTGATAAGTAGGTTTTAATATTGTTTCCATACATACATAGACTCACGTCTGTTTCCCGGAGGGGTAGGCAGAGACTCCGGAACGCCATTTGCAACGATCCTGACATACCTCTCTTGCTTCATTTACTCCCATCAAGTTTCTCATGCATGCTCTTCTGTTTAGGGTACTTCTGACCTGTCCTTTTTTTAGGATGTCTCCAATCTGGTCAGAGAACGTCCGCCTAGGTCTAGGAAGTCCCTTCGTCCTGTCCCATTCACACTTGCCTTATATATCTTCTTTGTCAGTCTTTCGTCATCCATCCTCTCCATGTGCCCAAAACATATCAACATGCCTTTCTCAATGCTTGTCACTACATCTTCTTTTACCCCACACCACTCTCGTATCACACAATTCTTTACTCTGTCGGTCAAAGACACACCACACATACTTCTCAGTGCTTCTCATTTCTACAGCATTTATTCTACTTTCAAGTCTCTTCTGCCATACCCAACTTTCACTACCATACATAAGGGTAGGTACTAACACGCCTCTATGCACAGCCAAACGTGCCTTTTTGGACACGTTTTGACTATTCATAAACGCCTTCAGAGCTCCATTCACATTATTACCTGCATTAACTCTTCTTTCAATATCTTCTTCATTCTTACCATCTCTTGTAAACAACGTACCTAAGTAAACAAACTCATTCACTTGTTCCACTCGCGGTCCATCGATCAAAACATTACAAGCCGTAACGCATTCCTCCTTTTCAAAAACCATAACTTTCGTTTTACTTACATTCACTTTCATTTCTTTCCTCTCTAACGCACCATACATGACTGTTACCATCTCCTGCAACTCCTCCGCTGCAGATGCAAGTATTACCTGATCATCAGCATAAAGGAGGCATTTGACGAATAACCCATTCATCCTTAATCCGCAGTCACTATGTTTTAAATCTTGCAAACAACTGTCCATGAAGAGGTTAAACAGCCACGGCGACGCTATACATCCCTGTCTAACACCTTTCTCGATGGTAAACCAGTCAGTGTGTGCCCCGTTTATCCTCACACAAGCTCTAGAATCGTCATAAAGGGATTTCAGAGCTCGAATGAGGCTGCTGTCCACCCCATTCATTGACAGCACCGACCACATTTCATTCCTCATCACTTTATCGTAAGCTTTTTCCAAATCTACGAATGCGCAATAGACCTTTTGACCTTTGGCCAAAAACTTTTCGGCTATGCTTCGCAAGAAAAAAACATGATCCGTACATCCCATACCCTTTCGGAATCCCGCTTCTACATCCCATATTTTCTTGTCGGTTACTTTCATAACTCTTTCAATCAGTACCTTTGCATACAATTTACCAACAATGCTGAGAAGGCTAATGCCTCTATAGTTTTTGCAGTCTTGTTGCGAGCCTTTTCCTTTATACAGAGGCACAACTACAGCTGTGGCCCAGTCATTAGGTACTCGGCCGGTGCTCCAGCACAAGTTATATAAAAGCTGCACCAACTGTGATGCCCTGTCCAGCCTTCAGCATTTCGTCTGTAATCCTATCATATCCTGCAGCCTTACCTACTTTCATACTTACCAGTGCCTTCACGATCTCATCCACGCCAATAACGCTTTCATCATTGCTATCGTTACCATTCATTTCATCGATCGGTGTCTCTATCGCCGTTCTTTCAGATAAACCTTCAAAATACTCTTTCCATCTCTTCAGCACGCATGATTCACCATTCACTATCCTTCCATTCTTGTCTCTGATCGATCTGTATTCTGAGAATTGAGTTCTTCCTCTTAATGTTTCTCCGGAAATCGTCAGATAATCTGCTATCAAACTCATCTTTCTTTTCCTCTTTTTTCCTTTTAAACATGTATTTCACTATTCTTTTTGACCTAACAAACTCCTTTCTTGCTTCATCTATGTCCTCGCTCGTTGCTTTTCCCATTCTTTCATTTGCTCTGACAGCCAACCAATCTAACCAAGCTTTCTTATTCTCTGACACTGCTGATTGTTTCACCACCTTGTCCCACCATGTATTCTTAACCTTTCGTATTTTCTTTCTCTTGATCACACCACATACTTCTACTTCATCCATATCATTTATGCCATCGAACCTCTCAAATCTTGCTATCAATCTTCGTTTATACTCATCTTTCACATCTTTCTCTTGCAGATTTTCTACTTTTTTTCTTTCCAAGACTCTATTTTCATTATGCTGTCGGTGTTGCCATCCTTTAAAGAGCTCACTTATCTGGCTCAACATCAAAAACTGGTCTGTGTGGATGCCGATCTCTCGATACACCCTTGTATCCAAAACATTCTTTCTCAATCGTTCATCTACTATTACAAAATCAATCATACTTCTTCTAACATTTTTCGCCTCACGCGTATACATATATCCTTTTGTGATCAAACATGGTGTTTATCACACAAAGGCTCCACTCCAAACAAACCTCAAGCAGAGCTTTTCCATTTTCATTCACACTCTCATCACCGAATCCACCTAACACCTTTTCAAATCCATCTCGTTTTACTCCCACTCATCCATTGAAATCCCCTAACAGGATCAATCTTTCGTTATCCTTACATTTCCTCAAACTATCTCTTAAACTCTCCCAAAACTCCTGCCTTGCGTCTTGCTCTTGCTGTGACATACCCGTAACTATATTGACCGGGGCGTACACCCCAATAATAAAGACACGAGTAAGTCCCACTTTCATTTTCATCCATAGTAGCCTAGCATTTACACATTTAAACTCTTTTACACACTCATTCATTCGCGCAGATAGTATTACACCAACTCCCTTGCAGGCTCTGGTGGTAGTATCTACCCCAGACGAATACGCCGTATATGCGCCATGCTGGGTGGTGTCACAACCTTTCCTTTTTGTTTCATTCACACAAAGAACATCAATCTTTCTATTATCCATCATCTGACATACTTCATCCAATTTGCCGTCCATCCCTCCTCCAACGTTCAACGTTGCAAACCGGCTTTCCGTAGGCCGCTTTTCGCCCTCGCGGAGAACGAGACGTGCCGGGTTGCGAACCGCGTCGCCGCCGTATGGAGAAGAAGTAGATTTTGTTCCCATAGCGTTCCCACGAGATGTAGGGATCTAGACTGTCCACCCCCACAGAGCCCTTTACGGGGGTAAGGCGGAATACCAGCTGTGCCCTGTGACCACCAACACAAGCACCCTCCGTTTACGACCAACTTGCCCTCTGGCCACGAATCCCTCGGCACGGGTCGGTTCACACCTTAGATCGGGGTTTTTTGTCAGGTATGCTCCCTAGAAGTTGGTTTAATTTCGGAGTTTTCCTTCTCCTAGATAGGTTGCCAACCAAGGCTAACGAGGCCCATCTCCCCGAACGTTTGGTTTTATTTCGGAGTTTTCCTTCTCCTAGACAGGTTGCCAACCAAGGCTAAATGCTATTGCTTCCTTTCGGTTTTAATAGTCCGTGTGGTGACGGATTAAGAATACGGAATGTCACCACCCCTTATCATCCCATGGGTGTCATAAGAGCCGACAGAGGGAGCATATTATGCAGAGAACAGCACTGTAAGAGAAGGAAAACTTGATACAAACCCTATACCAACCCGTTTGGCCAGCGTGGTATAGTAGGCCAATTTCTCCTTTCAAAGGAGAGGCCTAGTCCAGCAGTGGACTATTAAAGGCTGATGATGATTATTATTTCCTAAGATCGAGTTGGTGACTGCGGGAAGCGGTTGGATGCGGGTGGCTCAAAATCAGTCTGTGTGGAGAACCTTGGGCAGGCCTATGTCCAGCAGTGTCTCGTCTCGTCGTTAGGCTGACATGATGATTATTTCCTAAATCAATTATTTTTAGTAAAATATAATACACACCAAGAGTGAGTTCACTAGAACCTAGAAGTTCACTAGACGGTAGGCTGAATCCTGTAACTTAAGATCGGTCGTCGTCCTAGCGTTATCCAAGTACAACTGGGATACATCCCGGGTCCATTTACTAGTCTACAAGTATTGGCTGAATTTTAACTTTTCCATCGGTTTTATTTATACATGCATATAGATAGATTTATTGCAGTAATAAGAGGTTTGGTTTCAATACCTTTCAATGTCATTGGTTTGTATTGAAACCAAATATGTATTGAACGATGGTTCTTTCATCACCAACCAACCAGCAGCGGCCTACAGCAGTCCACTGCTGGTTATAGGCCTCTCACATGTCACGCCAATGAGCTCAACTTTTGGCTCTATGGCCGGACGGTCCTTTATTTAATAGGAAAGAGTCTACTGTACGTTTGCTTTCATATTTTCTTATTTTCATGATTGGGCAATTTCGATTGATTGTAATCTGCGATGTACTCTAATATTTTTAATTATGTGTATCTCTTTAAATAAAATACTTTCTTTTGAAATATTATTAAAAATTTATTTCATCTAGATTCTTTATTTTTTATTGGTAATAGTAATATAAACAGTCAAAGGCTATCTACGCCATAACAAAAAATTGCTTATGTTTAATGATAAATTTCTCTAGTCCATAATGTAATGACCCCTTAGTAATAGCAAACCTTGCTATTAAACGCCCTTCATATATATATATATATATATATATATATATAGAATACGTTTATTCAGAATTGTTTCAACACTGGAGAACACGTACATTAGTTAGTACGTAAACCGTTAACGTCTCGTTGCTGTCACTCAATGTAATATCCAATACCGTTTGGGACTTCGCCTACTCTGCCTGAATATACGCATTAGCAACAGTAATCCCAAACGTATTTGATTAAACAATTCCAATATAATATTGGACTAGAATTGTGACGGGAGGTCCCATAACATCATAATTGTCATTTTATTTGTTCCTTCATCTTTACAGGTTTTACTCCAAAATATAACATTTTCGTAGTTCACCCCCGGGGGTGGAATATTAAAAATCCTTCTTTAATGGGTGTCTTCTCTTCACATGAAACGCACTTTTCAAATCACATGTTTAAAGCTTTGGTAGTTTACACTCTGCGATGTCTGTAACATATGTCAGTCAGGACATATATTTTACATGTACTATAATAATAAACGGTTTACTTAAAACGATTCGTCGGCACCCAATCGTATAGATGGTAAGCAATAAATCAACAATTTAGCGAGGTAATTTCCATAATTCACACAATATCAAGTTACCCGCGAGAATAAAGAAAAATCCAATTTCCTTAGCTTGCATTACGCGGAGGGACGAAAGAAGGTTAGTTCAGTCGTCGTTCACACTGGGACTATTCAGATGATATCTCATGTTATACTATGAAATGTCAATCTCGGTGAAGATGAAGGTAATATGGGTCATATAGGCCATGCCATGGCAACGGTTATGACTACATTTATATTTTACGCTGGGTTATTTTCACCGGGGAGCTTTCCCGGTTTGCTATGAGAAATCTGAATGGCTAGAACTATAAAAGAATTTCTCTAGACATGAAATATATTAAATCCGTTCAGCCCTGTTTAATAAATTTGGTTCTTTTCAATGAAGTGGATATTTTCATTTTATTTATTAGACTCAAGATTATTTTGGCTAGCATTTTAAAATACAAAGATTTAATTCTATATTAATACATATTATTATGGTGATTGTGAATCTCACTAGCCAAGCTTCAATTCTATAAGATTTATGTCATAAATTATTTTGGCCAAATCATAAGCTCAAACATCGTGTATGTATGAGTAAATTTTATATAGTCAAAAAATGTATCTAAGCTCCAAACGCAATCATAGATTTATTATTATGGTAAGCAGTGGCTTGCCTTTGTATACCCTCGACATTAGTTAGGTACATGACCACCAATTACTTTTTACCGTACCATAGGGCGAGTTCGCCGCTAGGGACAATTTAAAAGACTCATTAAATCTGTCAATAAATTTTCAAATATATTGACAGATTTAGTGCCCATAAATTTGCCTCTACATTCATCGAATAAAAATGCATATGAAATCTAATGAAGTTGGAGAATTATCGAAGGACAGACGGTCCCATCAATAACTAAGTCTTTTGAAATTATTTTTCATTTCATTATTGTATCATGAATTTGAAAGCTCTTAAGTGTCGTTCAGGAATTAAAAAGGCTAATATAAGCTGAAGTAGGCTCTTCGTTTTATTTTCATTTGGATTGTATTGTTGAATAGTTTAGCTTGGTTAAGTTGAATGAGAAGTTTAGGTAGTTACTATTTACTTTGCGAGATTGAGATGTCACTGAGAGTTAAATGTAAATGTTGTTTTAGTTAGCATCAAGGATTTTTTGGCTTTGTAAAGAGATACCGAACTATAATTGAAACATTTATGTGGGAAAACAATTTTGAAAGATTCCAGACTTGTTAAGAAAACCGGTACCACGAATTTTAGTATGAACGTTTCTTTATAAAATGTTGACAAGATATCTCATGAGAAACTATTTATTGTTTTTCATTATAGTGTATTTACACTACATTTAGAACTACTTCTAATAAGTATATGTTCTAAAGTTATTTCATACGGCGTCAGTATATTGTTCTCGTTAAATGATGTCCCTAACGGCTAAGATGCAACCTTTTACTGTCATGAAGCCAAAAAAAATGAAAGGCAAGTTAAATAAAAAAAATAATAATACCGGCACAAGTTTACGAGTTTTGCAAAATTAGGCAATTACGAGTTACAAAACAGGTGGGAAACATCTATTTATTAAACATCTGGTCCCAAGTGTGGTTACGTCCCTAGGAAGGTGTTTCGGATATGAGCGATTATTCCGCCCACGATAACAATGGTGTAATAAATTATGATTGATGAATGCCCCCGGGAACAGTGCGCGCACCTCTTTATAACAATATTTGTATTTGAGTACATTAGCCGTAATTACTTGAGATTAAACCTGCCCTACTACTACTATTATTATGACCTCTTTTATTTGGCGTGTCTTTTTTGTGTCAGATATCGTGGCATTATTTTTATGACTGTGTTTTCCTACAAGGCTCTATTTATTTTTAAACGTTTTCGATAATATAGTAGTTTAATTAAGGTATTTTCTGAATTTGCCAAGCTAGTCAAAATTTAAAGAAAACTTACTTCAAAAGCTCATCAAAATAAATACCTATAAACAAAAATGGAAAAATATCTCAATTAAGATTTAATACCCTACAATGATATTAAAATGCTATTATTCGTATATGCTTCCTACTGATAGGCTTTAAGTTGGTTCCCCCCCGTGGGATCTCCACCTTGTCGTGGTGGGGGGGCTCAGTAACCGTGGATTGGTGACCCGCGGTGAAGCTAAGAGGGATCCAGGAGGGGACGCTCCGCGTGGGCTTGACGGAGGCCTGCGCAGGATGCGTCCAAAGGGGCGGGTGCGAGGGACAGTTCTTCTGTCCCTCGCAGTCGGGTGCGGTCGCGGGAGGAGAGGCGTGTCGGTGTTGCGTTGCCGCGCGCCCTATCTCCCGCAACCAAATGGGGGCGCACCATCGTTGCGTCGCGGTGGGGCCGCAGAGGAAGAGGAGATGCGGTGTTGCGTTGCCGTCCTCCCTATCCTCTGCGGCCGCTGAGTGTTTTGGCGGCGGAGCCCAACACCTTCATCCGCCGCCAAGGGGGTTTGTTCGGGGCCCGCCTGACCATCCGGCGGGCCAATACCCGTCGGGGGGTAGCGAGGAATGCTTATGCGAATCCCTACCCTCCGACACACGGGTACATGAGGAACACGGGTTGGTTTTTAGTCAGTAAGAGTCTGACAGTCCCCTTCGTCCTTCCCCCAGGGCGGAGGGACTCCATGAGGATTTTCCAACCCGAAACCAAAAAAAAAAAAAAAAGGCTTTAAGTTGGTTGCGTTGGTTGTTGGTTGCCACCCAGACTCAATCGTATATTCCTGCTGTTGCTACTTACACTACAATATATATAATAGGACAAACTGCAAATCTGATATTCAAATATGCAAGTACAACTCATACCTACATAATAATTCTCAGACACGTATTTAGCTCCGGGGATAGCAAACGTCCACAGGGATAGTTGCTATTAATCAAAGTCGTCTATTGAAAGTAAACAATAAAGTGAAACCCTAAACGAACCCTGGACCATTTCAGTTTCAACAAACAACATTAGTCATCTGTCACACCGCACCCCTTCCGACAAAGACAAACATTTTATGGACGCTGCAAACTGAAAATATTAATTGTCGTGCACATACGGATAGGTACGGAAATATTTATAAACAAAATGTATTACGGTGTAAATATGTCCGGATTTCGGGCGAAACGTATAAAATGGAAAGGGTCTTAATTTACGTGTTGTGAGATTTATAATTCAATTCAATGTGGAAGATTGTATACAATGTGGCACGGTATTGTGTGATCATATAGGGTCGTAACGGATCCCCGGTATATTCTCATCAGTCAAACTGAAAGAGGGGATGATTGTTTTTTATTTGTTTAACGATATTGGTCTGAACGAATATATGAAATGTTCTTTACGCTTTCATTAATTTACGTAATATGTATTTGTAAATATTTTAAATCTGATTGGGGCTGTTGAATGTTCTCGTGGTATTATTCTATCTTTACATTTAAATAACAAATTGAAGTCCCCGCCGCGTCCTGTCAATGCGAGCAAGCGAGGCAAGCCGGATCGCGGCTTTACAGACAGACAATTAAAAAACTGCCCAAAGGATTTTTGTAAAATTTTCACCATTATATAGTGGGAATTCTGAGGAAGTGTTCGGTGTGTAATTTGCGAGGTTGTGGCCGTCGGTCGGTCTAGTAATAAATGGTGGAAGAGAAATATGCCAGATCAGCTGTTGCCCGCATTTTCATAGTGCTTGCTTAAAAGTCAATGGATATTAAATTAAAATTCAAAACTATGAGTGGAATATAAGAATATTCTCCATTAGAAGATATTTACATCACACGTAGAAGGAACTCACTGTCCAAATTTCTTGTTTCTAGCTTCAGTCGTTTAGGTTCTGCGATAGTATGTCGGTCAGGATCCATTTTAGGCCCCTTTTAAGTGGGACCTAAAATTCATAAGGCGAAATGTGGGTATAATATTACACCTCTGTTTACCCCTTAGGGGATATAGACAATATATCCCCTAAGGGGTAAACAGAGGTATAAAAATAAAATTATTGGATTAATGATCTTCTACGGCCATTTATAATTTTATTCAATAAACCTTGATCGTGTCGTGTTTGTCCCAGACGTACTTTTATAAGCGCGGGCGAGGCGGCTTTATTAAGAACAGAAGAAGTTATGCTGTTTAATAAACTATTCACATAGACTCTTTACGTAATAACTTTAAGTAGAAAATGTACCTTTAATTTTGAATGGCTCATAATCGTTTTAACGTTCAATTTAGTAACATTTTTGCTAGGCTTACTGCAGTATCTTTAGATAGCGTGATCGATTTAATTTTATTTCGAAAACTTTATTACTTAAAAACAGAAAATGGCTATCAAAGTATAAAAAAATGAACTTAATTTTTACGGTTTCCCATTAATTCACCTTAAAGATTCAGGCTTTGAATTTTAATTACTGGAAGCGAGTTCAAGCCATAATTACTATCGGTGGGAATATTTTACTTTTTAATTATAAATTTTGCGATTAAGCGTAGTATAAAAGATAAAGCAAATTAATTAAGCGATATGATTGTATGGTAATTTCTCATGCAGGTTTACTCCCACTAAAAGATGTGTTTAATGTGGTGGAATATAATTCATATATTTTTATTATAAAGTTAGTCACACTATTATCAAGCCGAAAACCGAAATATTATTCGATTATATTATTAAATAATTAGGAAGGTTTTCACGACCAATATGGTTCTTTATAAATTATGTATATGGCAATCGATGCGTTAGGTTGATGCACTTAATTATAACTTTTAAACTGGGTTTACCGTCATACATATCACTTTGTAGTATCTACTGTGAAATGTTGATTTTGACATCAATACTTCATTGGAAATGACTACATGTATCTTGCGAAATAAGTGCTAGAGGTAGCTTCTATATTATCATGGGCTGAGTACACAGTTTTAGGGAAAATACTGACCTAAAATACAAGTGTATATTTATATTTTCTTTTTTTCGCCTACAGCATCTATGTATTTTTATATTGTCTTATTCTATTGTACAATGGAATTTCTGCAACATAAGCGGCGTTATTTGCACAAATCGGATATGCAAACATTCTGAGGCGAAGCAAATAACCTTAAGCTCTATGCAAATCGAACGCACGCAACCTTTGGCGTTACCTGTCGAACAATATCTATTGAGAAATAACCTGAAAATTGCTTAAGTGAGAACATGACAGTCTGTCGAACCTACGTCAGCGTGTTATTGAGAAATCGAAGGGTCGATAGCAAACTCTGGGCTCTAACTTAACCTACCCATTATACATATTACAGCTGCCAATACCTCATTAGCGTAGCCAGGTTTTGCGGTGCTGATGTTTACAATTTTGCATAAAACTTTACTGCTAAGTTTATGTTATATGTATAATTGTTTAGGCAGAATTCACTACCCTTCAAAAACTTTATACTAACTCTTGTTAACACTGAAAAATATCTGTTATAATGTTGCGTGCTAAACGCCTTACAAGTGATGAAGTTCTTGGCTCATCAACTATTTTAATTTCGTTTTAAGTACATGTTATGTTTAAAAAAATCGGTATTCCTAACAAAACTTATTGTGTTAAACGGCATTAAAAAAATGTAAGCAAATAAAGTTTTCCAAAGCCATTATGAAAAGCAGGAGCTAACCTCAATACTTAGAAAGTATTTCATTGTAAAGGTTCGTACAGACTAGAAGGACTTGAGACATGGATAATAAGGTATATGACAGGTATCTGTACGTAAAAGCGATTATACCAAAAGGATATCAATGTACTTATACTAACGATTTTTTTGAACGAAAGATTTTTCATAGAGTAACTTTAAACATTAGTATGATTCTGAGTTAGACAAGATCTCCGAATCAGACAAGTATTTATAGAATCCTCTACTCTGTTAACAAATTTTCTACTTAAAAAGTAATCGCCGTTTAGATTACGCTAGAAATAATACAAAGTAGACGAAGTTTATGTAATAAGATAAAGAGGTTAACGGGCTTACGCGTATAGTGTGCGCGTAGCTTAATGCGTACTTCTAAAACTTTCAGGCATAAAGATGTTGTATGGCGTTAACTGCTTCGCTAGCTTTAAAAACTTCGCTCAAATGTGGTGCGAACAATGATATTGTTTCAAAATATCATGATGCTATTTAAGTCTAAAAATTGTGTAACTTATATTGGTGCTCAAAGTTGTTTGTTTGCGCGACATTCTTCTATAATTTTATGTGTTGCTTGTCCTAAAATTTATAAGCTTATTTTTATAAGCCTTGCACTGCTGCGGTGTATGTAGATTTATAAAAAGAAACTGCTTTGCATACATAAATAATTAAACTGCGTTTTAATTACGTGCCATTATTGATTTGTGAAAATATTTAACCCCTTGCCAAACATTTTTTTACATGGATACCCGTGTGTCTGGCCTTACTAGACTTCACATAAAATTTACTGCCATCTGAACTGCCAACTGCCACTCATGAATGGGCTTAACCCATAAACGATCTGATCAGATAATGCAAATATTACACATTCATAAGGTACCTGTCTTTTACTGATTTTTACTTAAGAAGAAGCGTTAATATAGACCGCACATCACCATATCATGTCAGTCAAACTCAGAAATATGTCTACTCTTCATGTTATGACTAAGGAAAAAACAATGTCTCATAAGGGTTTTTCAGATCATTCATAACACATAAGGCTTTATCTGTGTCTCATAAGTGTGACCACACGTTCCTGTTGGACGATAAATACAACTTTTTAATCACCGACGCAATTTGGCCACTTACACGAAGCCTAGACGAGCTTCGTACAAACTTCCGCAACGTTTTCACTTGCCCAGATTTATAAAAAAGAAATACCTAATTTAAATTGTGTGAGGTCAATATTATGTGAAGAAGACGCATTTCTTCAAAAAAGAAAGCCGCAAGGAATATGTTAGTAGTAATTTCGTGAGACAAATCACATATGGCCATTTTATTCGAAAGCAGACTCGGCACCATTGTACTCGTAACAATATAAATAATAAAATAAATATACTTCTTTATTATCGACCTCTAATTTGTAGACCAACATTTATGTCAAATAAATAACAAAGCCTTAATGGGTTTACGATGATTGAACGTGCACGATTCCCTCAAAGCATCTTGGCATGAATGTATTGTAGGAATGTCAATACTGCCACAGTTCGACCGGCAAGTGAGAGCATTGTTAGCCGAATCACTCTCTTCTTTTTAAATGCAGCCACCATCATGCTTCAGTATTCTCTGCAGTAAAGCGTTATTTGCCACTTAAAAGGGCAAATAACGAATTTTAAGATCGGTCAGACTATAAAACGCCAATGTTACCCAAAACACTGTACTGAGGAATCGATTCTCAGGCAAACTCACTACATTTAGAATACGAACCCTCCGTAAAATCATTCTTTCCAAGTTGCTGATAAAAAAACCAACAGCCAACAAACTTGTACTCGGCACATTAATGCGATGTATGTCAAGTCCTCACTTAACTAAGAAGGAACTCGACGATACATGCCTCTTACAACGTGTTAATTGCCATTAAAACGAATTTGGCTCTTAAAGCCATTTTCTTTCCTTTGTACAAAGCGTGCGCTGTAATTTGTTTACGCACATTTTATAAGATGCTTTTCATCTGTAATTAAAAATTCGTACGTACTTACGTGTGCAGGTATAGTTAACCCTTTTATAGTGCCGTTTTAAGGTAAGGTTACACGTGTTGATGGGGTGAAGACTCTGAAGATAAAACTGAAGTCTGACGTTTATGAGCAAACGTCTTGATATTGCTATCAATTTAAACATCAAAAAGTGGGTTTATGGCGCGATTGTAAGCTTTGCACTGGCACTAAAGTTGTCGTTGCTAGTCGGTGGATAACATGTAATTGCTATGACTTTATAGTTTGCAGATAGTCCTGTGGATTGAAGCAAGGATTCTTTACGTTATCGTTGAATTGATCTCTAATTTCTAACCGACTACATTATAGTTACTGTAAATCGAAGGCGTTTAAAGTTTGCCTATAGTTAGTCAGTTGGTACCAGCAGAGACGAGTAAGAATATAGACTTACAAAGTCGAACAAAAAAATGTGACTCGATAATTCGTTAACAGAAATGACGAAAGATGTCGCTACGCGTATCGAATCGAAAAATAATTAGGGCCAGATGACGCGTGACGTCACTTGTACCCCCGCTTCATGGTACATAACATCACTAGATGGCGTTATATTCAATTTACTTGTCTTAAATTTATTAACGTGGACGAAAAACGACAACGTAGGTAGCCCTTGTGCAATGTGCAAGGTCATTCGAGAGTTGAGGCCCTCAAGGGTGCTCAACCTACCTACTACGGTACTATCAATAATGCTACCGTTCAACTCTTTAATCAATTTTAATTTTCGAATTATGTGCGTGGTTTAAGTACTTTAAGGTCTACATTTGCAATGAAATGTTGCACTATATTTTGCTGGTCCGATAACAAAGCTGGCAGATGGCCTCGTAAGCCCACCGAGCTTGGGGTCGATTGATTTGTTTTGAGGACCACTTCACACTTAGATGATATCCAGGCTCTGATGATGAAGCTGGAAGGTGGCCACGGTATCTCTGTGATAAAACGACATAAACCGACCAAATTTGGCCTCGATTAATTTGTCTTGAGGAGCACTTTACACCTAGATGATATCCAGGGTCTGATGATGAAGCTGGGAGGTGGCCACAGCATCTCTGTAATAAAACGACATAACCCGACCGAGTTTGGGCTTGATTGATTTGTCTTGAGGAGCACTTTACACCTAGATGATATCCAAGGTCTGATGATGAAGCTGGGAGGTGGCCACGCGGCCACGGCATCTCTGTAATAAAACGACATATAACCCGACCGAGTTTGGGCTTGATTGATTTGTCTTGAGGAGCACTTTACACCTAGATGATATCCAGGGTCTGATGATGAAGCTGGGAGGTGGCCACGGCATCTCTGTAATAAAACGGCAAAACCCGACCGAGTTTGGGCTTGATTGATTTGTCTTGAGGAGCACTTTACACCTAGATGATATCCAGGGTCTGATGATGAAGCTGGAGGTGGCCACAGCATCTCTGTTATAAAACGACATACTTAAGCCCACCAAGTTTGGGGTGGATTAATTTGTCATGGGGAGCTCTTTAGGTACACCTAGATGATATTCGGGGTCTGATGATGAAGCTGGAGGTGGCTACGGCATCTTTGTAATAAAACGATGTAACCCTACCGAGTTTACCCTAGACGGCCGGTTGGCGTAGCGGGAGTGTAAGCGACGGCTACGTCAAAGGTCGCGGGTTCGATTCCCGCTCAAGTCAAACATTTGTGTGCATGAATATGGATATTTGTCTTGATCTGGGTGTTTCTATGTATAACATATAAGTATGTATTTACAAAAAAAGTATAACTATAGGTATGTATGTTTATCCATTATCTAGTACCCATAGTAGGGTCATTTCGCCTGTTCGCATCCATTTAGTGCAGTTGACAAAGGACAATGGGCGGTTTTGGGCGGTTGGCGGCCATCAATGAATTTAAAATCAAATGAAAGTACTAATAATTAGGAACATCTTTTACTATGGGCGTTACGCTGTATTCCATTTAGGAAAAGAAATATTTGAATGTCAATATAACCTAATTGTATAGATAAAAGTTTTGTGACACGGTAACACATCATCAATATACCTAATTATATAATAAAGTATCGCACGTGATCTTTCGTGTGAAGATAGCTCGGCGTTATAAGGCTGAGCACCTAGTACAGGGCGTGTAAAATATTGAAGTGTACCGAGAGCAACAAATAAGACGTCTTAGCGAATATATTGAAGAGGAAGAAGTGTGGTTGTTACCCGTTCGAATACAGTCAAGGCACGTAAGACCTAGGACTTATTTATCATCGTCCTAGCGTTATCCCGGTTGCATCCGAGACTTACGCCTTGAAGCTCGACGTCCGCTTACTAGTCCAAACAGACATGACAGAATATCGGCTTTTCCACAGAAGGATCACTGCCGTCTGACCTCCGTAACCCAAAGGTATAGCGATATTTCCATAGCTTAGACCAGTATCAGTTTATTTGAGGCAACCGTATTGACTTTCAAAGATCTTCATTAAAGCCAAGACCGACAGTATATTCTGTTCTCCGAGGCATGGGGCAAGCGATAATTAACTATTTAATACGTAAGTAAGATCTGGGACTTATTATTCTTAGATTATGCCGAGTTATAGGCGCACGGTCAAATGCTGCGCACATAATCATTATGTGCGTAGTATGGTATATTAAATACTTATATGGCTGGGTAAGAAATCAACCCGAAGTGTTGCGATTAGCAGCAGCAGAATTAACTGGGATTATAGAGGATGAATGAGAGGAACTAGGCTACACAAGGCTTAAAATCATACTTAATTCTTTTTTTAAACCATTATGTTCTTTCATAACTTTATCTACATACAATAATTAATTATGCATTATAATAGCTTATTATTTATTGATGATATTATGTTAGTTATATACAGGGTGTAACAAGACCCTTAACGAAAACTGAAATCCTATGTTGTACCAATCAGTACGAACATTTTTTACTTGGGCACTATACCTGGGAAATTACTGGTTCAGGAGATATTGAGGCTCAAAGTTAATACATAAAAAAGTCAACATTATTATCATTAATAAATCACTCTAAAGAAACTATAAACTATTTATTGTTTTCAACATCGATGGAACTTAAAATCAAAGACAAAAAAACATAACGATAGGTACATGTTGTCCAATATTGTGGTCTTCGGAATAGCATAATATTTACATAATTATGTAAATATTATGCTATTCCGCACGAATATCACTAAACGCTTGCTTTATTTAATCAATCTTCTGTTTTTTTTTTCTTATCCTTCTTCTTTCTTGTCTCCTAAGAACTCATTTTGAATAGAAAAAAATATGGAATAAGAAATTACGCATTTCATTGCACTAATATATATATATATATATATATATATATATATATATATATATATATATATATATATATATATATATATATATATATATATATATATATATGTTATCGTTTCTATTTTATGAAAACATGGACGCAATTTGCTATAATATTATCCCTTGTAGGTATAGTTTGCATCCTCGTGTGATCGATTATTTTAAGGATTGTATGTTTTATTAGAACCATTATAACGTGGACGCAAATTGGACATTACATTTGCATACTATTAATGTTAAAATAAACAATATCCTAATTTCTCTCTCATATTTTAATCATATAAATATAAACAACTAAAGAAAACATAAATAGACGAGTTTGCGTCCATTGCGGACGCAAAGTGGAAGTTTTATAAATTGGGTATTGTAATTCGCGTCCACCTTATTATAATTGTTAACTATAAAAAAACATGCTAATTCATATTTCATACTATTCGTATTTTCATTATTAATATCTAGAAACAGCTATGTATCCTAAAGTTCACATAAAACAATAAAATAGGGGAATACGGGGGAATTGGCGCCACATGAGGAAAAACTGCTTTAACTTTTAACAAACATCACTTTTTAATAAAGTTTTTGGTTATTTTTATAGGACCACTAATCAGGTTTATATTACTAATACAAAAATAAAAAAATGAACGATACAAAGACATTTAGACTAATTTAAAACAAAAATAACATTAGCTCTCATTACCCAAGAGTACGGGGTAATTAGAACCAGATACCCCAAATGCTCATTTTTAAGTTTTCATTCTAAACATAAATTAATAAACTGATTTAAATAATAGTTACAGGTAGCACGCCACTGCATAATGTTGATGTTGTGCATGTATTGTTAGAGAGAGATGCAGGGGGCCTTTAATGTTGCGATCTCTCTCCCACCGGCGGACACGAATAGGCCCCACTCTGCCACTCTATTCTTAATATCTCTATGCTCTTATACGTTGAGGTATTGGCGGTACTGACTTTACATTTTATTAGTGTGTTAGTATACTTATTTTCGAGCATCTTTAAAGGGAGGTCCGTAAATGGACGCGAATTGGGCCATGGACGCGAACAGGCGAAATGACCCTACAAGCTCAAAGCTCTGCTTAGTTACTCAAAGACTATTAAGAATACCTACTTTTATTGAATTGTTTTATTTTTTTTGTTTTCTGCTATTTTGTTAACTGTAAAATAACTAGGTACATTTAAAATAGTTTTACTACATACATTATTATTGTCAGTGCTATGCATACCGTAATTGTCATATTATATCAGATACAATGCCTTTTAAGTGTTTACCTTAACTGTATAAATATATATGATGTGGTTGTGCTAATAAATAAATTAATTAATTTGGGACTAGATGGTGTTGTGTGAATGTGGTAGAATATTATAATATTATACTAGAGGACGCCAGCAGCTACGCTTGCATTTTTTTTAATTTACCCGTTTTGGCCGATCCCGTGGGAATTTCGGGAAATCCCTTCTTAGTGCACCACTACGGTCCCCAAGGAACATTCATACATGCCAAATTTCAGCTTTCTGCACCCAATAGTTTCGGCTGTAGCGTGTCTGTCAGTCAGTCAGTAACGCAAGGATTTTATATATTAAGATAATTATAGTTTGGGCTCGATTGAATTTTCTTGAGGAACACTTTACACCTAGGTGATAATAATTATGATACTACGATACTTCCTATAGCGGTACCGGGTTCGATTCTAGGTATAGTTGCTTTTTGCATTTTCTCATACAAAGTACCTACCTAGTTAATAAATAATATGGTCTCACTCATGGTATGAGTTCGTGCGTGCGTCCTTGAGGCATACATAGAACTAGTTCGTAGATGGTTGTTTACGAATTGTTACTAAATAAGTGTATATAAAACCCGTAACGTACCCATCCCATCTAAATAGGAAATTCTATTTTGGTTTAAGCGTCATCAAGTGAAAATTCAATGTAAACCGTTGTACATTACCTTTCGTGTTTTTACTACGCCATCTATTAGTACACGTTCAAAAGTGATAAAATATGCACGTAAAATGAAATAGATAAATTAGCTTATTATGAGCAATATTACCAATTCTAAAAAATACTTAAACAATTTCAATGGCCGTTAATGAAAAAATAATGATATTTTTATGACTTGTCTGGCTGTAATTAACGTCGCGTGCTATTTGATCAGCGCCCTCTGGATATAGCTCGCGATTTGAGCTTTTTCCGAGGTACATTTTTTTGTTCGACTTTGGCAGTCTATATTCTTACTCGTCTCTGGTACTAGTGAAGTCTGCGTGGATTCGAGGAGGCTGTTTTACCATGCATTCGCCATATATTCAAGACCTCATTTTATCAGTCAAAATGCCATAATAGAAAAATTAAAGAGATTCAATTAGACGACAACTACTTTGCACTACGATACAAATAAAGTACTACTAGAAGTATTAAAGTCCTTGTTACTTCCACTTCGATACTTAGCTACTTCCACAGTAAAACATTTCTATATGAAAACAGTTCTGATGTCCAATATGTGTAGCATAATAGGACCGGTCTAGCACCAAATCCAAATAGCAAATAGAAAATATACGCAAAAATATTGAATATCATTATGCTTTCCTAGCAAAATGTTAACAATGGCCGACCCGCCTAATCGAAAGAATTCGCGTGACGGGCTCGTATCTGACGGCACGTCCGGCCAAAATGTTGGAAAATCGTGGAGTTACCAACTTTCTGTCAATTTACATAGGCTAAAATAGGCACTGAACCTTAATGGGGAATGCCATTAATTTCCCGCGAGATGCCTTAATGATTTTGTCGTTGAAAAAATTGCCCTGTGAATAGGTGTGGGTCGACAGCGCGGTCACTGTTTTTTTATCACTAATTCCCCTGTAAAAGATTAGGCGTGAGAGATGAATGAGTAAGCAAGTAAAACTGTTGTTGGGCATTTTTTAATAACGGGCTCTGAAACAGTTGAGTAAATACATCTTTGAGGCTTGAAAATATTTACTTTTGCATTCAATAAGGTTTATTTATTTACAAACGTTTACTGATTACATTTATAATAGGTATTAGTTCACGTCAGGTCCTATGCATGTGCAATCCGGTAGCGCCATTACATGTCCTATACAAAGGCCTAGCAGACAGATACGTATGGCATTCTACATATCAATTTAGCTTCTAACTCCATCGAACCAAATTAAATCGCACCAAATTAATCTAAACCTATTTGATCAAAATCGTTCGACTATAGCACATTCACATGTGCTATAGTCGAACGATTTTGATCAAATCTAACAACATTCATAGGTATACAATTTGCACATCGCTTTCATGAAAATTGGTGTACATTTTGGCAAATAACTCAAGCCCTTAAATCAATGAAGCAAAAAATAACAAACGAGACACACAAACTTCTCAATAGAACGATGTTGAGTACAAACATACAGCTTCAACCTTTAGGTTAGACCTTCAGTTTTATTTCTACCGATCTTCCTATTCATGTCTGTTCGATTGAAAAATTATTCATAAAATCAATACGATAGGCAGACTCGGTAGCGAGAGGACCCATTTGCCGGTAAAATCCAGTAATTGGCCCTTTAATATAAAGAAGTAACAAACCTCTTAGGGAACAAATTTGACATGTTTATTTTTTCTCATGACGTTTTTATTGTTATTTTTCTTTGTAGATAAAATGTTGGTTGTATGTTATGATTTCTGATACGAATGTGTTTTCATATTGGTAGCATGGTTAACCTGTGTTTTTCAATAGTCTTGGCTTTTTATCATTCAATAGTCTTGGCTTTTTATCATTCACGTAATGGCGCTGATACTCTTGAGCATTCACCTATAATGAGCATTCTTGCGAATGTTACAAAACTAATGAGTGTGTTTTAGCGAGCATTCTCACGAACATTCGGGCGAGCCTTAGAATATAGATAATACATAGAATTCACGCTACAATGGCGGTTAAACCCAATATTTTTAATAATTTACTTCACTTTGACATATAATTTAAATCTAGGGAAGAATCTTCGTAGTTTGTCACTAATTTTAATTTGACAAGTGATGGGCTTACTCAGAATAAATATCGATAAAATATCGATAATGTTTACAATAGATCCTTAGATTTGGTTTACTCAGTGAAATAATTTCAATCGAATGTTGATAAACTCTCGATATCGATAAATAAATTTAAACGTAGGAACAGACACTTGTGTGATTTATTAAACCTGTTCAAGTGAAAATCTGCATTTTATGGACGTATGTGATTGCCTTCACGACAACGCGCCATCCCCTTCTGCTAGAAGCCCCTGCTGCAGTCGTTTAAAAGGGCTCCTACAGCAGGCTTTATTTGGTCTGTCCATTGCATAGGAGCCTTTCTGCGCTTCCCTTCCTTTTGTTTTCTGGCTTCTTTTTTCTCTGCACAACAAAGCGGTCTATGGAACAACTACCACGTCGATAAACGTGTCTAAAAAAGATGAGTATGCGATACTGTACTAATGAAAATAGACGAATGCAATATACGAAACGTAAATATATTTGTTTAATTAAGGTTACATACATTAATATTCTTAATATAAAGTACTGTACGCGAAACCAGTAACGACTTTTGAAAACAAAAGAAAATTGCTCAGTTTGCTCGCATAATTTGCGTAGGTGTAAGCTTCCCAGCAATATTTAAATCCATTTCCAACCCAATTAGAGAAGAGTTATAGCGGACCGCAGGTAAAATAATCCATTTCTTTTTTATTATATTCTAAAAGTAGGTTAATGCTTGCATTAAAACAATTGTAGCAACAGTAACTCGCCGTACAAAATTGCATACGGAACGTACAAAAATTTCGTTTACAATCGTCGGGTTGGTCTAATTAAGAAGTTGGGGCGTCGCATCGTTACTATCTAGTTAAGCCGAGTTCGTTAGGGAAACTCGGTTCCACGGTGGGCCCGGATTTGGCGGACGTGCAGTTCGGTTTCCGCCGAGGGCGCTCAACAATTGACGCGACAAAAACAGTGAGGAGTCTGGCGGAGGAAGAGATTTCAAGGGGCGGGGTGGTCCTGGCGGTGTCTTTAGACATCGCCAACGCCTTCAACACCCTGCCCTGGAGTTGTATTCTAGAGGCACTCATCTACCATCGAGTGCCTCCATACCTCCGCCGTATAGTCGGGGATTATCTCAATGAAAGAGCAATTGTCTACCCGAGTCATCTCGGTATTAGTCGGCGAGTTATGTCGTGCGGTGTTCCGCAGGGGTCGGTCCTTGGCCCCCTTCTGTGGAACATCGGTTACGACTGGGTGCTGCGCGGTACGCTCCTCCCTGGCGTGGGTGCTGCGCGGTACGCTCCTCCCTGGCGTGGGTGTCACTTGTTACGCCGACGACACCCTCGTCACTGCGAGTGATAAGACGTACCGGGCGGCGGCTATAAGGGCGACCGCTGGGGTCGTACAAGTCGTTGGAAGGATCCGGCGTTTGGGCCTAGAGGTGGCCCTCTCTAAATCCGAGGCCATTTGTTTCCACGGGCCTCGGAAACGGCCACCCGCAGGGTCCCACATTATGGTAGGAGGGGTCCGCATCGGCATCGGGAAGAGCCTAAAATACCTGGGGCTCGTACTCGATAGCCGATGGGATTTCCGCGAACACTTTGGACGCTTGGCCCCCAAACTTCTCGGGGCAGCGGCAGGCTTATCGAGACTGCTGCCCGATCTTGGGGACCAACCGCCTCCTGCCGGAGGCTCTATGAAGGAGTCGTGCGGTCCATGGCCCTTTATGGGGCCCCGATATGGGCGCACGACCTGACGGCGCACAACATCAAGGCGCTTCGCGCACCGCAGCGCGCCATGGCCGTCAGGTTGATACGAGGCTACCGCACGGTCTCCTTTGAGGCAGCGAGCCTCCTAGCCGAATCACCGCCCTGGGATCTGGAAGCTGAGTTGTTGGCGTCACTCTATACATGGCGCCAGCAAGCCCTGGAGCAGGGCGAGAGACCGGCGCACCGTGACATCGAGGCGCGTCGGTCGGAGCTCCGCCAGGTCCTGGTGGCGGAGTGGAAGGCACGACTTGTGCACCCCAGCGCCGGGCACGCCACGATAGTGGCGGTAAGTCCCGTGGTTGAAGAGTGGTTGGAGAGACGTCACGGCGTCCTCACCTTCTGGTTGACTCAAATCCTTACCGGCCATGGTTGTTTTGGCCGGTATTTGTGGAGGATAGGCCGGGAGTAAACGCCCGGATGCCACCATTGTGGCAGCCGCGACCCTGTCGAAGACACGGCGTTGCATACTTTGGCGGATTGCCCAGCCTGGGCATCGCAGCGCCGTGATCTGGTCGCGGCTCTGAATACGGTTGTCCTCTCGCTCCCGGCCGTAGTTCTGTCTATGTCAAAGTCAAAGTCAAAAATCATTTATTCATCTAGGTCACAAAGTGACGCTTATGAACGTCACATTTTAATGTACATTACTTAATGCTTCTACATTTACATTTACTGCCCATTCGCAAAGCAATAGGTAGAACCACGAGAAAGAACGGGCAATAAAACTCGTGGCCACTCTTTTTAATCGCCAGTGTTATGTTACATATTTTGTTTTTGTAAGGAGCTGCAACTGTTTCACATTGTAATTAATTACTTGTAAATAGTAATTAGAAACATACATAATACTTAAATAATTAATGCAGTTACCAATTTAACTGCTGCAGTAGCCTTCCCGTGTAAATATTGTGTAACAGGAGCATCCACTTACGTCTTATAATGTAGGCAACTCGCGACCATGTTCATAACTATATGGTGGAAATATATGTTACAGAAGTGACTGTATATGAATACACAAAATTACTAAAACATTAGCCCATAATCACGAGTTATCTTCATCTTACAGTGCAGTAAAACTTTAATAAAATTAGTGGAACAACAATGCAAATGTAAATGTAGTACCTAAGTTGAATGACCTAATAATACATGAACAGTAATTTAAAAGAACTAGAAATATTATATAAAGATTAACTGAAAATGCAAAGTATCTATATAATTCTAATTAGGTATAAAGATCATGAGTTGTCTAGCGTAAGTGACCAGCTACCCTTATCACTGAAATAATCATTAATAGTATAATAACCTTTCTTAATAAGGCAGTCCTTTATTTTAGTTTTAAATGTACTAAATGGTAATTCTAAAAGACTAATTGGTATTTTATTGTATATACGAATACCTAGCCCTACAAAAGAATTATTAACTTTATGTAAACGATGATAAGGGGCATATAACCTATGCCTGTTTCGAGTATTTATGTTATGTATATCGCTTTTTGTGGTAAATAAACCTATATTTTGCCTAATGTACAAAATATTAGCAAATAAAAATTGCGAGGCTACTGTAAGAATTCCTATAGACTTAAAGCGTTCCCTAAGAGTATCTTTTGCACCTAACATGTATATTGCTCTTACCGCTCGTTTTTGTAGAACGAAGATATTCTGAATATCTGCAGCTTTGCCCCATAACAAAATGCCGTAGGACATAACACTGTGAAAATAGCTAAAATAAACTAAACGAGCCGTGTCGATGTCAGTAAGTTGCCTAACTTTTCTGACGGCATACGCAGCAGAGCTTAGCTTTCCTGCAAGACATGCTATATGTGCACCCCATTGTAACTTATTATCTAGTGTAATACCTAGGAACACTGTAGAGTCTACTGTGTCAAGTTCCTCCCTATCTAGCATAATATTAGGTCCCAGTTGTCTTACATTAGGTAAAGCAAATTTAACGCATTTAGTTTTCCTAGAATTAAGTACTAGGTTATTTGCTGTAAACCATTGTGTAACTTGTAATAGTGCATTATTTACATCATCAAATTGATTTCTATTCCTATCTACTTTAAAAATAAGTGACGTATCATCTGCAAAAAGTACAACATCACAGATGTTTTTTAAATAAAAAGGTAAGTCATTAATATACACAAGAAATAGAAAAGGACCTAAAATTGAGCCTTGTGGAACGCCTAGCTGTATAGGTAATTTAGAGGATGTAGTCCCATTTACATCGACACACTGAAATCTCTGCCGCATGTACGAATCGACAACACTAAGTGCGGTTTTCTCTACGCCATAGTGGCGGAGCTTACGCAGTAGCGTGTCGTGCTGAACGCAGTCAAATGCTTTAGATAGGTCACAGAACACTCCAATAGCATTCTTTGATGACTCCCAAGCACTATAAACGTGTTTTATGAGAGCAACACCCGCATCAGTAGTGGATCTACCTTTAGTAAATCCGTATTGATCCTTGTGAAGCAGACTATTTAAATTAAAGTGGTTTAGTAGCTGCTTTAAAAGAATCTTTTCAAATATTTTACTAAATGCCGGCAAGATAGATATGGGCCTAAAATTATTAATTTCATTTTTACTGCCAGATTTGAATAAGGTTATAATTTTACTTAATTTCATCAAATCCGGAAATACGCCTAGGTCAAAGCATTGATTAAAAATTATAGATAGGTAAGGCGCAACAGTCTCAACTATAGTACCTAAAATTTTAATTGAAATGCCCCAAAAGTCACCGGTATTTTTAATATTAATTGAATTATATGCGATCAATATATCTCGCAGGATAACGTGCTCGAATCTAAACACGCTCTTGCATTCAGGTACACTGCTAAGCAAAAAATTTCCAGCGTCTAAAGATGATGATTGTAAACAGCTAGTAGTTGTTAAAGGTATGCTCGCAAAGAAACTATTGAACATATGTGCTACTTGAGTTTTATTGGTGACTAATAAATTGTTTTCTTTAAGGTCAAATTGGTTTTCCCGTGGTCGTGCTCTTCCTGTTTCATTATTTATAATTTTCCAAGTTTCTTTAATTATATTTGTTGAATGCTTAATTTTACTACTAATAAATTTAGATTTTGCCATAATACAAACTTGTTTAAAAATTTTTGAGTATTTTTTTACATAATCTCGAAAAGGTGTGTCAAATCTATGTTGTTTCATACCATATAATTCAAACAACTTGGCTCTACTTTTGTATATACCTATAGTGGCCCACTGGTTAAAAGATCCCATAGTACCCTTTAGTGTGACTGTTTTACTCTTGAAGGTATTTTGAAACTCTTTATTTACTAGTCCAAAAAGTGAGTTATAAATTGTATTTGGCTTTTGTGAGTTCAATATTGAGGTATTGAGTTTAGCAATAATATTGGTTTTGAAACGTATTAGACGATTGGTAGTCTGAGGCCTACATTCTACTGTACGTGATTTATCATATGTTGAACAGGGAAAACTAGCTATCTGTCCACGGTGATCAGAAGGGAGAGAACTAATTACTACTGGGTTTGTGGCAGCACAAGAACTAAATATGTTATCTAAACAAGTACTCGTAGAAGATGTTGCAGATACTCTAGTAGGTTCACAGAATAGGTTACTTAAATTAAATGACTTGAAAAGATTCAGAAATCTAATACACTGTGAAGAGTTCCGGAGGTCCGGAGTGAGAGGTCCTGGAACGCCGTCGCCTCCATCTGCGAAGCAGTCATGCTGAGCAAGGAGGCGGCGGAGCGGGAGAGTAGTGCCTGCGGACGGTGAGCGCTGGGGCTGCTCCCTGTCCGCCAAAAGGCGGGAGGCGGCGCGTGTCCTCGCCGCCTCCCAAGTAGCTTTGTGAGGTGATGGATGCTAGAAGTTTGATGGATGCAAGAAGTTTGATGGATGATTGCGAGATCATATGTAGACGGGGCCCGCCAACACAAACGGCGTGCCAATCCCGGGCGGGGTCGCGAGAAAGTATGCTAATCGCGAATCGCGTGACCCCGCCAACATACGGGACCCGTAGGGACACCGCGGTGGGTTTTAGTGGGTATGCCCCGAACGTCTTTAGGGGAGAGCCTCCACATACCTCCTCCGTCAGTCCCAAGCCCAGCCGTTCTTATGGCTGGGTTGGCGGAGTTGAGATGACTCATAAGGAGAGTTTCCCACCGTAGTGAACAAAAACAAAAAAAAAAAGGGAAACTCGGTTACCGGCAGTTACTCGTTGATTGTCGGCGAAAGTGAGAACTGCTCGCGAAAATGTTGCCGGTAACTTACTTACCCACGCGAAGAACGACTCCACTCACTTGCGACTTGTCTGTAGAAGCGATTGTATCACGTCTTATGACGTACAATTGAACGGACGTGATTGTAGATTTCAGTCGTTCTTTTCGTTCCTTCAATAAGCAATTTTTTTCTATGAGAATCGGCACAAAGACGCTACTACGACACAAGACTACTTAGTTCTGAGTATGAATGCTATTTTAAGACATTAGTGTGAATGCCAATAGTATTGTCAAGACTACGCAGGAGACATTTTTGAGCAATTAAAATTCTGCGTTCTGCAATTGAAATTATTCTTGTAAATCTTCAGTACAACAGTGGGTAAGATGCGAAGTCAAGATCTCTCGGTCACAAGTAAAATTAATGAACTTATAACTATTAACCATCGGCATTTTACTTTTAGTAATATATTTTATAGTGAAGAGTGTTAATTAATTTTAAACTTAAACGTGCAGAAAACTTGCAAAAAAAATATTTTATTTGTGAAATGCCAATATCTGTCGAGTATCACGTACCTGCTAGTCAGTTTGACATGTTCGGCTGCAGTAGCGTTCTCGCGGTCTCCGTTATATCGGACGAAGTTTTCGACCAAATTTCTGATCCATTTTTAAATTTAACTTTGGGGTTGCATCAATACCGCAGTATGGCAGTACCTATGGCAAAAATAATAATAAAATTCGAAATGACTCGATGATTTTAAGTAGTATAAATAATTTGTAGGACAATCTACGAATCACCTGATGCTGAGCGGCTAACTTTTCTTTATCAGGTAGTAAAGCCTTGCTGATTTCAGCATGAATGGGCTGGCTTGACCCGGAAAGTACTACCATCTCACAGAAAATTGACGTAAAGTAACAGTACCTGTTCAGAACTTGACCTAGACAGACTGAGAATTGTTTGCAGAGGGCAGTGAAAACGTGATTGTATTCATCCAGTTGTTCTAAGGCAATCAAATGTCTGACATATGAGACCAAGTTTCTTGGCGCTATGAATTAAACAAATTACCTGGTATCTTCACTGATGTCAGACCTGGAGCTAGCTAGACAAAACATACAACTATATTGGCCAAAATAGATTGAATGAATTATCCACTTAGCTGTTCCTCCAAAGTTGATGTCTTCAGGACACGAGGGCACGAGGCAAGTTGACATATATTCACACAATTTGATTTACAAATGTCAATGTTCAACTCAATATCACAATTTACAATACGACGATTTACAAGACTATTACACAATACAATTCGCGAAGCTGTTTAACCATGTGCTTTTCAAAAACGCGATATTTTACGAGACGACAAAAGTGGTAATTTTTCAAGGCAAGAACAAAGAATGATTTGTCATCTTACAGTGTGACCAGAGTCAAAAATAACAATAGACAAAAAAAATGTACTAAACTGATTTACTCGACTAATTATTAGGAATACTTATTTCTATTTCAAACAGTACCTATTTTGATGCATTTCGTTCGGTGAGAGAGAGTGCCGGAGGCCCCATCACATACCTTCTCTTTCACCCCACTCCTCCTCCCATCTCTTTTCAACCCAAAGGGTAGAAATGCACTTGTGACTCCTCTAGTGTTGCTTGTGTCCATGGGCAACGGTAATTGCTTACCATCAGGCGATCTGTCTGTTCGTTTGCCGCTTATGACATAAAAAAACTTCTCCTAGACTAGGAAAAAATCTAGTGTCGCGAGAAATTTTATAAACATTCAATCTATCGAAATGATATACAATGCCATAATAGTCTATACACTAGTATAAGGGTGGCGATCACATAAAGTACTCAAACCATCAGTATGCGCCAAACTCAAATTTCCATTGTTTGAGTTTTGTGATGCGTATTAATACAATACGGCTATATGGCTATAAGTCATTAATTCTTCACGTAACAGTCAGTCAACAAAAAAGCTAGTAGGTACTCCGTCAACTTCTTTGAGAAAACTTAACACTCAACTTCTTTGGAAAGCTTGGTTTGTCAAGGCGAAGCTCATGTATACGACTAGATAACACTATGACGATGTAATATTTATTACATCTCTTAAACAAAACGTCTTTTGCCTTATTTTTATACAACCCTTATTCAACCAAATCCGGCACTACCGAATATTCTTTCGTCAAGTAATAGCAGTTTAAGCTTCCGCACTCGCATGTACGACACATACAATCCATGCTAATTATGTGGTTCGTTTAAATGTTACTACAGTACTAACTTCGGTACAAGTACGGCATACAAATGAATTTGGTCGGGTTATCGTTGAAACCGCAGGTGTTATCACCACTCGTATCGTTAAACGTGGTTTCATTGGCAGTGCTCGATTCAAATAATCGTTATTTATTTTACAGTGTGAATTGAGTTTTATGTTACGGTATTGGATAGAAGGTTGAATCAAAGTTCTTGTGTAATTGGAACTGGAATTTCGCTTAAATGAGATTGTATGATATTTTCATACATACATACATAGACTCACGCCTGTTTCACGGAGGGGTAGGCAGAGACTACGGACCGCCATTTGCAACGAACCTGACATATCTCTCATGCTTCATTTCCTCCCATCAAATTATATGATATTTTCACACGTTATAAAATTAGTTTTTGTTTTATTCGTTGAGTAGTTTCAGGCTTAAATAACCTCTGTATAGCAACTGCTTAAACCAAATACTTTATTTAAAAACAATATCGTTGCTTTTTATGTTTTACTGATTTTGATTACTAATTCAGCGATGATGCTCATTGAAGAAGAACCGTTTTAACAGTCATGAAGGCTCGAGGAACGTTCATGGATCACGCAACAACTATTGCAGCTTTGTCTTTTCGTTGAATAATGAGGTTGCCAATTTCCTGTATATCGAAGCTTCATATCAGGTTCAGATCATCCATCTCCACAAGTCAATAAACATCGACGATAACGATAACAATTGTAGCGTTGACTGTTTGGGTGTATGATGTTATGTGGTGGTGGTGCTATAATTATAATGTTATAATGATAGTGAAATAAGTAAACATAGAATTCGAAAACCTATCTATAGTGTGACTATAATTATGTCTCAAATATTTGGCTGTGGTCGCAAGTCACTTCAAACAAAATATTTTATTTCTTTTTCAAGTTAATTAAAGAAAATTTCAAGTAAATATTTAACCTTTGGTAAGCACGAGTTCTTCTTAAATCGTATTACACCTATTTATTTCTCAAGTAAATCAGCTTTTACTTAAATAAGGTTTAAATATAGTCTGTGCTTTTGTAGTTTTGCTTCCTTAGGACTTGGATACCTTATTATGTAGTACAAATCCTATTCAATGAGTTCTTCAAAGTAAAACGTTTGATAATCGTATTTTTTATGCCAAAAGAATTTCATATTTAAATAAATTCAAGATTATTCTAGATCAAGCATATAAATATATTTTAGATCGTTAGTCACAGCAAAATGGATTATTTTAGTATAGTGTATAAGTGTATAGAACAATATGCGTGGGTTATTAAATCTCTCAGTGGCCTTTGAGGCGGCTTTGGGAATACTTTAAGATGACAGCCATTTTGACTCGGTCAAAATAAATCGATAGCTGATGTCAGTTTGTTAATCATCTTCTGTTTTATCTTGTTCTTTAATCGCACGCGATGTAGTTTTTAAGTATGTAGTGCCTGTGAGTAATTAATAATCCTAAAATGGCAGAAATATTGGGTTTAAGTGGATAAATATAGATACATAGGTGGGGTTTCGGATTCATCAATTTATGCTTGATTCAGCCTTTTATTTTATTCGACCTCGGGTACTTTTTTTGCTCTAATCTGCCCGTTACTACCAGAATCACTTCACGCAGGCCAAATGCACTCAGTTTTATTGAGCGCCAGATTTAATTCTAGATATATCCAGATTTTTATTTTACGAAACATCTATTTGCCAACAAGACCAGTAAGATATTGCTATCTCAAATTCGTAGATATCAAAATACAAAAATAATATGTTTGCTTTTAAAATGAACAACTTACACATACGAGCGTCTCGGTGATTTGCAATCGAGATAAATGTGAGTTTATGACCGGCAGTTATACGTCGGTTGAAGATGGTAGATGATGCCTTCATCAAGATACTGCTGTGATAAATAGGTCACATTGCCTTACTAAGTCACTGTACTCATTTTTCATACACGTCTCTTTTCACTTGTGTATGTGGGAAAATGAAAAACCATATCGTGGTTTTATTAAGAATACTTTTAGGTATTAGAAAAAATATTTGAGGTAATTATTTATTCATTTTGATTAAAGAGTGATGAACATCAAAATAATTTTTATATCCAAAAACGGATGAGAACCTAGAAGAAACTTCGACACCAGAGAAGATTAAGCGATCAGCAGAAAATCACAATTGAGATGGCGCTAAAATTAATAATAATTAATTGTTAGTAGGTCTACATAAGCAAATACATGTTAATGTGTTTCAAATATGTTATTAACGTCTAGATTTGGAGTCATACAATTTGGCTCAAAATCTAGATGCAGCGTAATTATACTCATATACTTTAGTTTTATTTCAGTTCACATATATATGAGTAAATACAATTTCCTTCATTCATTCTAAGACACGAAGTTGACAGTTTTCAGAAAGTTGCAAGTCTGAAGTATCTGCAGTCGCGGGAAAGAAATTACTTGAAGATTTAAAGTAATGTGTGATGTTTTATTCGTATATTTCAAGAGTTGCAGGGTACGGTAGAATGCCACTCAAATTTGAACCTTGGGAAATAATTATTTTCACTGTGTCTTTGATGACCTGAGATCTTTGATTTAGGCAGTATTTTTAATACTTACTGTAAACTCAATCACAAAAAATTGCTGGACATACATAGGAGATAAATAATTGGTAGGTCTTGAGATCCTCTGAGAAGCCGTTGATCCATCACCTCTGATTTACCCTGTAGCAACACTATCTAACGTATAAAAAAAATATTGTCACATATGCCTTTTTACACAACTACTTGAACAATTATGGGAAAAAGCAAAGAAATCAATTTTTATGTGTTCGCCATAAACTATCAAGAATATTTTTCCGACTATAAAACAACTATTTCATCTACTTAAAAATCCAATTTGCATATTGACTGTAAGTCTTTGATAGTATTACTTCGATATTGAATATCTTGAGTGTCATTTACTGAAAGTATCAAGAGCGTCCGGGAAATTCATTTCCGGTCACGTACCGACTTCCGGCCTGTGATACAGCAGCCGATGAACTAAAAAACTTTCGACCATAACATTAATATTTGCTGCAGAAATGATGGACATTACACATAATAGCATCTCGTGCATATTCAATTATTTGCATTTTCATTAAGCTTCGATACATTTTTTGCATATCCATTGTTTTAGGTTAGAGATATAAATTATTTAAATTTTAAGTATAATTTGTGATACGAGGGATCAAATCATAACAATAAAATGTATAATCTTACCATACTAACTATTCTATGAAAGTAGTTAGTGTTATGTGAGTCTGCAAAGTTTAATTAGTGCTTGCCCCGTGCCTCAGAAACGACGGTTTATAATATTGTGTGTACAATACACACAATATTATAAACCGTCGTTTCTGTTTCTTCGACTGAAACTCTGAAAATTGAAAGTTCCTCAAACCTATAGGCAAATACGCGTTAAAGAGTAACAAAATAATAATATCTTTATTCAGGTAGCAGAACTTTTGTTACTTTTAATTTCACTAAATATCTAAATTAAATATTTACTAATAACTGACGTAGATATCTTGTTGAAATGATTTACGTGCTCGCAGTTTAGTCTCTAAGCAATGTATATATTGACTGTTACTACTTTAAGGCTACGTGCAAATTTGCTTGTCCACAGCATGATTTGTGCCATTATTCCTAAACTTAATGGGACAGTTCTGGCCGTATTCTCAGAGTAAATGAAAAGTGTAAAGGTGTTCGTACACTTAAGCAGCACCTGTTACGAGTATGAGCATTCTTGCAAATGTAACATAACAGGAAAAATAACGAGCGTGGTTTACCGAGCATTCTAACGAACGTTTTGGCGAGCATTCTAGCGAATGGACGGTACATTTGCTTCGACCTTTTTGTTGATTAGAGCGTTCGCTAGAAAGATCGTATCAATGTTTGGCTCTGTTCGTTGTGCAGTTCGACGAACAAAAAACGGGGAATGCTAGTTGTTCTGTTACAAGAGGATGCTCAGGTGTATTAACGCCATAAGATAGATAGTCGAGCAAATAGATATATGATATTATCTCGCTAATATACACTGCGCCAACTAAACTAAAACCCCTTCTAAAACAGCCATAAGTTGGGATCCTAATACTGTCCAACCCTAGCAGAAAATACCTATGCCTAAAGCCATTTTAATACAACTTCCTAGTCATAAATACTCACATCATTGTTTTCAAGTCAGCATACAGTATATCAGTGTAATAACATCGTAGGAAACCGCCCTAAAAGTGATGATCCCCTTCAAAGCACCACAACGGGACCTTAAAATACAACAGCCCTTTGACATAGAACACTCGATCTTGATTTTTACGCCTGTGTAATAATAAAAATATGAGAAATCCCCACAATCTTGATGATATATCATCGACTACGGACACATAAAACTATGGAGTAAACATGCATTCGGGGGATGGGTATAAATAAAGGAATAAATTGAAATTGTTTTAAAAGAATATATTTATTCCTACAGATTTGTGTAAGCTTATAAACGGGATACAAAGCAATATAGAGGCTTAGTGAGTATATATATATATATATACTGTCGTGTTTACGAAAATATGGTTTTGAAAACAAACAAAAATTCTCTTTGCTGTTATGGTGATAATCTTTATAATTTGTACAATTGCAATTATCGCTCATAAGTTTTAGTATCCGCTAATCTTTCCGCTAATTTGGAATTTCAAAGCTGTTTCATCAAGGTAGGTTCATTTTGAATTGGTTACAGACAAACATTTTAAATGCCTACAAAACCGAAGAGCAACTAAAATATCCACACAAATACAGTACTGCTCTCACGTACCTAAGTAAAACATAAAGAATTGCAGTATTTAAGAGCCATAAATAAACAACTGGCGTGCCTCCACGGCTGTAGTGTAGGCGTTATCCTGAACTCATTCGCGAGAGGGTGCGATCACAGGATGTTTACTCGACTCCCGCAGATAAATGCGCAGCTGAGGTTACAGGTGTTAAGTATATCTTTCCTTTGTAAATATACCGAGATGTAACTATCTTGATACGCGTACGTAACATTAGTTGACTTAGTTAATCTTTGAATAGTTTTATACTTGATGAGGTATGCGAGCAATTCAATAATTTTGATAAGTTTTAATAAATCCACACTACCTAGCATACAAGCACCTAGGAGTCGGTTGTGGTGGCCACTGTTAAGGTGTCGAGGGTCTTTTCTCACGCGCGATATACCCTTGCATGTTTGGAAATTGTGTTTCTTTGTCAGTTGTTTAAGTGCTTGTGAACTCCTCCCTCCGTGGTGGTTTTTCCTTACGCGGGTGTTGACTTTTAAAATAAGGCAGATCTTGCACTTGCAAAACAATAAGCTACTGTATTAGCTTATGGCATTTCATCGTGACCATTGTCGTGGCGTCAGGACTTTACGACTACCTATAGCCAACGGCCATGAGGCGGACTGTGCGGTTTGTGCCGGCACTGAGAAATAAAAAAGGACTATATAGGCACCGACGTATCTGAGAATCCCATATGTTTTTGCATTTGAATACTACTAAAAGGCGCATATGTTACAGAGAGACAATACGAAAGCCGTGCTTTATTAAAACTACGACTTTTCTTTTTATACAACTGCAGGCTTAACGACAATGTTTCACTTTGTATTGAAAGTCCAGGTAGCCTTCATTCGTGTCGTAAAGTTGGTATCCAATATCCGACCATAACAAGTTCGTTGTATCCCAGCGTGCTACTGGAGCCAAGGCTAACAAGTTGAGGATTGCCCGTGGCTTTTTTGTGTTCACATAAAATATTGTTTAATGAACATTACCTATTAAGCTACTTTAATAAGTAAAATAAATAGCTGGACATTAGGGTGCTTCTACACGGCGCATGTAGCTGGAGCAAGTAAAGGTGCGGGTTACACGCGTGGGTAATATGCGCAAGCTATTTGATCAAGTTACTCGCTTGTACTTGTACATGGTGCAAATAACTGGAGCAAGTAAAGACGCGGGCTACTTGCGCAAGCTGTACCTATGTACAAGTTATTTGTTCGTGGTCAAGAGCTACATGTGCATGCTATTCGCGCGGTAGCTTTATGACTTGAATCGCGTCAAATGTCTCGACGAACGAAAATTATTTTAAAATCATATGTTAAAAATGTAATTTTAACAGATAACATGCGCGAGTGACCCGCGCGCGTCGCAGAGCACGCGAATTACTTGCGCGGGTGGCTCGCTTTGGTACATGCTCGAGTCGCTGGACCCGCACATTTGTTTTAAACGATATGTTTACGGTGCATGTAACCCGCGCAAGTGCCTCAACATGCTCAAGCTACATGCTGCTTGTACACGGTAAGTGCTAAGAGATATAATTGCTATATGCTACCCTGTAATACGATATAATGGGTTATTCGAGCAACGTGCATTTACTATATTAGAAAATATTCAGTTGTATGGAACTTCAAAATGTTCTCCATAAAATATTAGTAAAGTGCTTTTACATGATATTTATTAAAGATTCAAATTTATTGACGAAGTGCCGTTAAAAAAAATCCTTAACTAAAATTAAGCTACGTACGCTATCCAGAGCTCATATCTTTTGCTGCACTGATTGCGTAGTGAATTAAGCGGTCGCCTTGCCGTATAAACATTTATGCGATCTACAAAAATGATTGTTTTTGAGTCGTAGTGTCCCAGTTTTTATTTTGCTTGTAATGTCCGTGGCACATTATTTATTTTCTCAAAACCTTAAAAATAATGTTTATGCGACTACAATCAGTCGTATAATGAATTACAGAAAACTGTATCTCACTGTAACTTTTAATGTAGTGACTAACTATCGATGACTAAGTAACGTCCGTGTGGTGACGGATTAAGAATACAGAATGTCACCACCCCATATCATCCCATGTGTGTCGTAAGAGCCGACAAAGGGAGCATATTATGCAGAAAACAGCACAGTAAGAGAAGGAAAACTTGACACAAACCCTATACCAACCCTTCTGGCCTAGTCCAGCAGTGGACTGTTAAAGGCTGATGATGGTGATGATGATGATGACTTACTATCACTCCTGAACTTACAAAGAAACCAACTATTCTCTAAGATATATTTATTAGTTTTTCTCTTGATAGACTAAAACAAAGTTGGTGGCTTAAATTACAAACTGTTTTATTTCAAAGCCGCCGTAGGCTGGATTTTCAAATGATTATGGCCTGGGGTTTGCTGCCTAAAGGAATCTCCCTTTGTGATATCTAAATGTGTACGAAATTAGATTGCTGGATCGGAATTGGATTTTTGCGGTAGGATAAATAAATCAATTAAGTGGTTTTTGCCTTTTTGTTTAAATCCACAGGCTTTGAATGTAAAATATTTTGTAATAGTACCTATTATAATATCTAATAATTCATGAGAATATAAAATGTATTTTCAATCAGTTCACAGAAATTTTAGTTATTATTTATTTCAATAAGTATCTAATAGTCGAAAATATATTTATGGGGTAAGTAAACTAGTAGTACTTAAATGTACATACATATGGCATAGCATCGTCGTTTCAGTGTTTAAAGACTAGTTTTGTCAGCACAATATTTTTATTATTAAGGTCAACGACAGCAAAAGGTATAAATTCAAAAAACATTCAAACAACGGTCACAAAAAATACTCAGACTCAAATTGTGATCCCGTGGGTAGATCAAACTCACAACAGAAGATGCAGAATCGCCAGACGGTCGCTTAAACCAATACGCTATTTATGCAGTCGATTCTTTAGAAAGAAATTGAATATTTTTAGTTAATGGAATATCCATTGAGTACATTTTTTAAGTTGAGTGTTAATTGAATCAATACTTATGACGGATAATGCTTTAATAGCTTTTTCATTTTAGTTGAGCATTTAATTACAATGCACATAGAGAATCTGTAAAAATGACAAATAGAACCGGTGAGATTATGCCTCAGTGCCATTGTCCACGATATAAATACCGTATTAATATCGCAGGTGCGAATGTTTTTAAGCTAGATATGTCAATATTGGATTATCCGGCTTCGGTTCGATAGAAAAAGCAAAATCAAAATTAATTCCGTTGACCCAAGCTCCGGTCGTAATTCCACGACAGGCCCGGAAACTATTTCTATTCCGAGGGGATCCAACCCCAAGGCGGCACGCCTCCTTGTTTCCAAATATTTTCCTCTCCATGCCTTAATGCAGCACAATCGTAATTTAAAACATGCTCCCTCGTTTTAAATGTACGGTCGAGCGGCGCTCGCCGCCAGATTTGTGGACGGAATGTGTTAATTGTTTCGTTCATACTCGCACGTTGCGGTCGTGATACACAGATATGCTCTCGCTTGACCATGTTATGGAGCGGGTTTAATGGCTCGAATTAATGAATGACCACCGAATTTAGAAATTCGGCAATTTACATCGGGTATAATAAAAGTAAGAAGTAATAGAGTTGTAGTAATCTTGGTGCGATACAGAACGGGAGGGCGCGTTATCGCCGGTGGAACAGTAATGACGGCGCGATAACATCAGACGGTGAGGAAGCGAGAGCGAATCGAATGATCTCAGATGCGATGCGGCCAGATTAAATCTCCGTAGAAACTGGCTGCAAACATTAACTAATGACTCTCCGGAGATGGGACAAACTTCGATAGCCCCCGAATGCCCCCGATCCACTCGACGCTGACTCGTTTCAGTTCATTTGAGGGAGTCGCCGGGTAATCAGCAATCAAGAGCTCATCGGCGGAGATAACACAAGTTTGTGACGACTGTTTCGTATCCCAATTGACTTGTCCTGATTATCACATGGATAATACAGGTCGTGATATGTTAATATGTGGAACTTAATATTTCATTGCACAACCTGAGTTGATAATTTCCTTTTAGCTTCGCATTTCATTAGAATACGTTTAATTGGTTCAATTAAAACATTTCTTATTAAGGCTTTTTTTTCTTATGATGGGCATATTTCGTGAAATATAACATAAAGGTACGATATTCAATAAGTAAATATTCTTCGCAGTATAATATCGTGTCCAGTGTCATAAATCATCATCATTCAGACTACGCACAAATTGGAACGGTGTGATACAAATGCTAAAATTCTCGACCTTCATTAGTGGCGGTGACAAGCGAATCTTCGGTGTGGTGTGTGCGACCCCGCAAAACTTATACCAAGCCTGAAGTCTGTCTCAATTGCTACTATCCACACCTCTATGCACTCATGCTGTATGTACGTGCAAGCCACCATTCAGTAATAAGTCAATTACTTAATTAAACTCTCAAAATCACACCACTATACGTTAAACTAAAAAATATAAAAAGTTAGTCCAAATAAAATTTCACACCGTTCCATTGCGTGATTCAGTGTGTAATAAATAAATACGTATATTTATTTATAACAAGTTGAAACACGCAAATAATAATGAATATGAAACTTAAACTTAATTAAGTAATTTCGTTTCAATTAACGAGATAATTAATTATTGGCGAGTAAATAAGCGCGCACGCCTTGGTTTCACTGAAATTCAGATACGTTTTGTCATTTGTTTCATTAAAGCCTTTTCAGTGATATTTATTATGATGTTGATTCTACTATGTATTGTACATATCTCTGATTAATTTAATGTCTAATTATTGAAAAGCTGTTTAAGTATGTAATATCAACTTATTAATTAGTATTAATTACGATAGAACGAAAGCTCCTATTTAATAGATTGAGGGAATCAGCACATCATTCGCATCAGTTATAGTATATTATATATATATGTATGTGTATATATGTTATATAATTATGTATTTTTAAATGTATAGTACTTATTAAGATATCTATAATATGTATTTAATATATACTTATATGTTGCACAATTTATCTGACTACTATAGGTATAAATATAATTGTGTATTACCTAATAGATTAGGTATCTGGTTTATATATTATATTTCCTTTTTCAGTTATCGACTTTCTACACTGCTTCCAATGCACCTACCACATTTATTTCTGCACCACTTAAAGGTCGACTGTTAGAGAATGCCTAATGGCATTAAGTCCACCAATGAACACTTTTAGTGCATAAAGTTTAAATAAAAAATAAATTAAAAATAAAGTTTTATATGAATCTGCTTGCTTGTGAATACCAAATACTACATAGATCGCAATTGCTTTTTAAAGATAAATAGAAAATTATGTTAGCTCTGTTAATACGTATTGTTGAATTGAGAAAGTTGCCAAGTAGGTAGTTACCAATTTTGTTAATAGGTTTGGTTTGAAGGTGTCTTTGTATCTAACGTAACGCATAATTAAATTGTATCTGGTTTCATCATGTAAATTAAATATAACCATGCAATTAATGTTAAAATATATCCAGATATCAGCCTGTAAATATAAGAGAGTTGGTTTGGTCAATTGGTAAAGAGTTAATATTGAAACTGTTTATAAAACATTGTACTGAAAGGCACGCTGATCTATCGCATGGTAAGCAGTCTGCATCTGTTTATCGAGAAAATCAGAGAGAACTTTCAGGGTACCAATTTTTATTTATATTGTTTTCTTTTAAGGTTTGGCAAGCGAAAATAATTGTAAATTTTAGGGTGGTTTCAGATAAGCGTATTTTTCAGCGCGTATACCGTCGTTTCAGCATGCGCGCTAACACGCGCGCTATATTACGCACTTCGAAAAACCTGACTCGTAAACGGCCATATTTCGGCGTGTTCGCTCGAAACAGTAGATTCCACAGAGAAACAATTCCTGTAATTTTAATGAAGAGACCAATGATTCAGCCACATTTGAACAATTTATGAACATCCAGCAAGAAGAAGAGGGAGAAGAAGAAATCGAAGAAGACATTACTGTTGAAGTGGACTTTCAAGAGTATGAATCTAATTAAAATATCTAAAGAAATCAAAACAATAGTTAACCCAATAATCAATAGCAATAATAAGGTAATATCTAGAACTTGACGGGTATTGTTACCTTAAATTATCGTAAAATTGTCATGACAGTTAGTATAGTAGGCTTACAGGGGAAACCACGATAAAAAAACGCGCCGAGTACACTACCTCGCAGGTGGCGTGGAAATGTGTGCATATCATGTATGATATGACTCTTAGAATCGCGATATCTCAGGAATGGTAACTCTTAGAAAAAAACATTAGTACCATTTTGTAGCGAATTTTAAGATCTACAACTTCACAGTTTTCGAGAAAAATCCAAAAAATACCTCAAATTTTGACGTTTGACCCCGAATAACTTTTGTAGCACACATAGGATCGATGGGAACTTTTAAGTCTTTATTTGTAATGGTAAACCCTAGCTCTCCACCAATATTTGGCTCTCTGGCAATTTTTGTTATTTGACCACTATTCTTATGTCTAAATTGACCGGACTAAAAAAGTATCTACACATACAATCTATCTATCTATCTATATCGTCACGCCTGTCTCCCATTGGGGTAGGCAGAGACTATAGAACGCCACATGCTTCGGTTCAAACATACTTCTTTCGCTTCCTCGACATTCATTAACCTCATCATGCATGCGCGTCGGTTATGGTTACTTTTAATTTGGCCCTTTTTCAGTACGTCACCTATTTGGTCGGCGTACGTCTGCCTAGGGCGTCCCCTACCGAGATTTCCATTCATTCTCGCACGATACACTCCTTTCGTATTCCTTCTTTCATCCATCCGTTCCAAATGTCCAAACCAACGCAACATTCCTTTTTCAACCTTTGTCACTACATCTTCTTTTAGACCACACTTCTCTCGTATCACACTGTTTTTCACTTTATCATTCAGCCTTACTCCGCACATACTCCTTAAAGCTCTCATCTCCACAGCATTGATTCTACTTTCATGCTTCTTCTGCCATACCCATGATTCACTACCATACATCAGTGTTGGCGCCAAAACTCCCTGCAGTATAGCAAGGCGAGCTTGCTTTGGGATAATATCATTGCTGATGATGGACTGTAAGGCGCCATTCACACAATTTCCTGCTTTCACTCTCCTTTCAATATCTCCCTCACATTTTCCATCTCTCGTAAACAAAGACCCTAAATACACAAACTCGTTCACTTGCTCCACTTTTTCATCTCCTATCATTACTTCACATTCAGTTACAATATCATCCCTCTCTTTGACCATGACTTTGGTTTTGTTAACATTCACTTTCATACCTTTCTTCTTATACGCTTCATTCATCGTGGTGACCATCTGGTGCAAATCCAACGCTGACGATGCAAATAGAATCTGATCGTCAGCGTATAGCAGGGTCTTAAACACTGACCCACCCATTCTTAATCCACATTCAGACTCTTTCAGATCGGTCAAACAACTGTCCATGAACAGATTAAACAGCCAAGGAGACGCTACACATCCCTGTCTAACACCACGATCAATGTTAAACCAGTCAGTGTAGGCCCCGTTTATTCTGACACAGGCACTTGAATCCCTATATAAGGATTCAAGTGCCCGTATCAGACTGCTGCTCACTCCATACACAGAAAGTGTTGACCAAAGTTCATCCCTCACCACTCGATCGTAAGCCTTTTCCAGGTCAATAAAAGCGCAGAAAACCTTCTGGTGTTTACTTAAGAATTTCTCTGCAATGCACCTTAAGGAAAAGACTTGATCCGTACATCCCATTCCCTTTCTGAATCCCGCTTGCACATCCCAAATCTTACTGTCCGTTTCAGAAATCACTCTTTCAATCAGTATCTTTGCATACAATTTGCCAACAACACTCAGGAGGCTGATACCGCGATAATTTTTGCATTCCTGCTGTGACCCTTTGCCCTTGTACAGTGGCACAATAACGGCTTTGTTCCAGTCACCTGGTACACGACCGGACCGCCAACATTTATTAAACAGTAGATACAGCAGGCTTGCAGTGACGCCTTCGCCTACCTTGAGCATTTCATCAGATATCCTGTCATATCCTGCAGCTTTACCCACCTTCATACTTTTCAATGCATATCGTATCTCTTCCATACTTATCCCACTTTCACAATTATCTTCCTCATTCGTTACTATATTCCTATTGTCGCTCCCTCCTCGTTCAAACAAATTCTCAAAATATACCTTCCACTGATTCAGAACTTCCCCATGCTCTCTAATAATACTTCCATTTATATCCCTCATCACACCAACTTTCGAAACCTCTGATTTGCCTCGGGCTGTTCTGACCAAGTGCCAGAATAATTTGATATTGGCCCGAAAATGTTGGGAAATTTTTCTATCAAATTTATCCTTGCATTCTTCTTTCTTTCTTCTCACTATCTCTTTTACTTTATATTTCAACCTGTCATACTTTTCTTTTACAATACTTTCATTGTCATTCACACCACCTTGTACTCTTTTGTTGGCTCTTAAGGCCAGCAAGTCCATCCAAGCTTTTCTGCAACCACACCGCTTACTTCTTGATCCCACCATTCATTACAAATTTTCTTAACGTTCTTCCTCTTGCTTACGCCACATACTTGCGTGGCCGTCTCAATCATTCCATTCTTAAACTCTTTCCAAAATTCTTCTATTTCGCACTCTTCTTTGTCAAACAAATCTTTTAACCTCACTTCCAATATCTCTTTATACTGATCGCGTATATCATCTTCTGCCAATCTTTCAACTTTCAGTCTTTCTATGGCAGGCGAGTGTATGCGAGGCCGATGGCGCCATTTAGTTGTTAGTCCCGCTATACGACTAACTACCAAAAAATGGTCAGTACCCACATTCAAGCCTCGGTACACTCTGGTATCTTTCACTTTTCCTTTTAAACGTTCATCTACCACAACAAAATCTATCATACTTCGTTCTGTCTGCCTTTGCCATGTATACATATGAATCATCTTGTGACTAAACAAAGTGTTAGTCACAACAAGTTTTCTCTCCATACAAATGTCCAGCAAACACTCACCATTTTCATTCACTCTCTTATCACCAAATCGCCCTAAAACCCTTTCACATCCATCACGAGACACACCTACCCAGCCATTAAAGTCGCCTAACATAATTATTCTTTCATTATTCTCACACCTAGCAAGCACATCTCTGACCTTGTCCCAGAATTCCTCTCTAACATTCAATGGTTTGGACATGTCCGGAGAATAAACACATACAACAAAAACTTTCATTAAGCCAATCTTTAATCGCATCCAAAGAAGCCTGGAGTTGACATATTCATATTCTTTCACACACTCATTCATTCTATCTGACAGAATCATTCCAACTCCTCGGCTAGCCCTTTCAGACTCAACAACTCCAGACCAGTATGCACGATATTGGCCATGAGTAGTTGTTGAGCAACCTTTCTTCTTTGTTTCACTCACCCCCAGTATATCAATTTTCCTTACATCCATCGTATCACACAATTCATCGATCTTACTATCCACTCCTCCACAAACATTCACCGTTGCAAACAGGCATTCCCTAGCCCTCTTTTTGCCTCTGTTGGACGGGGAGACAAAACGTGACGTGTGGCAAAGCGCGTCGCCGTCGAGAATTTTACTACACATACAAAATATATAGTACTAAGACTTAGCAGTACCAACATAACATAACTAATCTTTTCCTGTGTGCTTTAAGTGCCCTCTGCAACGCGGTAGCGCCCCGCTGTATTAACATCACAGCGCTATCGAGTTTTAGATATCAGTAGTACTCAAAATGTTATCAGGTATCAGTGACGTTTCGCTAGAGTGGCCAATATGGCGACTGCAATTTGTCTGTCAGAACCATTAGAATTTAACAAAATACTCGACAATCCTAATTTTGCGCATATATGTTGTCGACTTGAAATCTTTATTTTTTATGTTTTATTATTCAGGTAAGGTTTTGATCGAGTCTGCCGTATTCTTTGACGAAATTATTAATATAGATTTGACACTGCGATGGCAGCGCCGTCGGTCGGTTCCAAAGTGAAACATTCCTAAATCAACAACTACTTACAAATTAAAAATCAACTTTAAAAAAAATTCCAGCGGACTAAATTGTGAATATAAACCATTCTCAAGTCTCTTTGAACACACACAAAAAGTTTCATTAAAATCGGTCCATTCATTTAGGAGGAGTTCAGTGACATACACTCGCAAACAAAATCTTAATATATAAAATCCTTGCCAGCCTGGCGCAAGTTCCTAAGAAAAAACCGAAAGTATGAAACGTGCTATCTTTTTTAATGGCTACTATTATAATATGTATAAAACGTGAAGATAGCATCCTTCACTATGTACCCTTGGAACAGTATTCTTTCAAAGTTAGACGGGTTATACGTACATCACTCCCATGGCTGTCAATAGTGTCAAATGTCACAACTGTCACATTATTATCCAGATGGAACTTTGCCGCGTTATGTAGTTTGTTTATAAAACGTAAAAAACATAGTGTAAAAGTGCTTTGTGTATACCAAATAAATGTGATTTTACACTTCTAGTGTTAGTGTTACTATATTTATTTGATTAGAATTGAAAGGAGCGCAATGAAAACAAGCAAAATAACGTGCGAAATATGGCATACAACAACATGCCATGCCATGGTCAAGCAATGAAAAAAGGGTATTTATGGCAAAATGTCCCTAGATAAAGATCAATGAATATTTATAATGTTATATAATGTATAAATGTAATATTTCAATGACACATAAAAAATAAGGAAATATTCTAAAGTTTCATAACCTAGTACTTTGTAGGTAAACAATAGTGCTGCCTGTCAGTTATCGATAATCCGTTATTCAAAATTGGCACAAGGACTAAAAATACTATTCTTTTTTTTTCTTTTTAGATGTAAAAATAACGCTGTACTAACTGTACTGTAATAACGCTAACAGCTGCAACTGGAAACCAAGACTTGATTTATGTGCCCATTGAAAAATTACATCAGTTGAACTATGTATGTGGCAAGCATTTTACGCCGAAAGACTTAAAAAAAAGGGAAATCAAGTCAGAAAAACAGCTGTGCCTTGTATCTATAGACATTTCTTTAAATCTTATTACAGAAGAAATGTTGAAAACCTTTCCATTACATGTACATACATATATCTTTTAGTTCTGCGTATTTTTCTTCGCTAATCTAGAATAGATTTATAGAATAGGCTAATTTGTTTGAATAAACACAAATATTAAATACATCTTTTATTTGTATTGGAAAAGTATAATTCTTGTCGAACCATAATTATAATTATTTCTTTTACCGAATATTATCGATATCGATATTTCGTTAATCACTAGAGGGTACATCCCTATATTGACAATTAAACAATGCTGACAACATAAAAACGATAAAAATTAGTATCTTTATGTTGGTACGAGTTCTCCCTGCACGTATCATACAAAGCTGAAAGTCTCGCATGATCTATGGCACATCCGCCTCTTCTTACGTAGTATTTGTATACTCTTTGATCCTTGCGTTACTGACTGACTGATAGACACGCTACAGCCGAAACTACTGGTCACAAGAAGATGAAATTTAGCATGTATGTTCCTTGAGAAGTGTAGGGCAGCACTAAGAGAGGATTTTTGGTAATTCTACCCCTAAGGGGGTAAAACTGGGGGTCAAAGTTTGTATGAAACTTTTTATTCCTTCAATGGATTAACTCCAAACTTTGTATATTAGTTTCTCAAACGACGATAGTGAACACTAAGAATATTTTTTTTGGAAACTCCTCTCCTAGAGGGGTAAGATAGGAGGTCAAAGTTTGTATGTAACTTTTTATCTCTCTAATGGATTGACTTCAAACTTTCTATATTAGTTCCTTAAACGACGATAGTGAACACTAAGAATTTGTTTTCTAAAAATTCCGACCCTCCGCGGGTAAGATAGGGGTCAAAGTATGTTACTTATTATTCCTTCAGTGGATTGACTTCAAACTTTATACATTGGTTCTTCAAATGATGATAGTGAACATTAAGGATTTGTTTCTTTGGAAATTCCTCCCCTAAGCCCCCTTAGGGGAGGAATTTCCAAGATAGGGGTTAAAGTGTGTATGCAACGAAACTTATTATTCCTTCAGAGGATTAACTTCAAACTTTGTATATTGTCTCCTAAAATGACGATAGTGAGCACTAAGAATTAGTTTTTTTAAATTCCTATCCTCAGGGGGTAAGATAGGGGTCAAAGTGTGTATGAAACTTATTAGTCCTTCAGTGGATTGACTTCAAATTTTGTATATTGGTTCCTCAAATGATAATAGTGAACACTCAACATTATTTTTTTTGGGAATTCCACCCCTAAGAGGGTAAGGTTGAGGGTCAAAGTTTGTATGCAACTTTTTATTCCTTTAATAGATTGACTTCAAACTTTGTATATTGGTCCCTCAGACGACGAAAATGAACACTAAGAAGATGTTTTTTGAAAATTTATATTCTCAGGGGGTAAGATAGGGGTTCAAAGAGTGTATTAAACGTATTTTATTATTCCTTCAGTGGATTGACTTCAAACTCTGTATATTGGTTTCTCTAATGACCTTAGTAAACATAAAAAAAAAACTTTTTGGGAATTTCTTACCCTAAAGGGCTAAAAGGGGAGTCGGAATTTGTATGAAAAATTTTTATTCCTTTATTGGATTAACTTCAAACTTTGTTTATAGGTTCCTCAAATGACGTTAGTGAGAGCCAAGAAAGGAGTTTTCGAAGTCACTAACCTATGGGGGAGAAAGGGTGTCCCATTTTGTAATATAAAAATAACTTCAATGGATTCACTTGAAACTTTGTATATTGGTTCCTCAAATAACGATAGTGAACACAAAAAATTTTTTTTCGAAAATTCTTACCCTCAGGGGGTAAGGTAGAGGTTCAAAGTGTGTATGATACGAAACTTATTATTCCTTCAGTGGATTGACTTCAAAATTTATATATTGGTTCCTCAAATGACGATATTAAACATTAAGAATTCGTCCTTCGTTGTCTGTCTGTCTGTCACTAGGCTGTATCTCATAAACCGTGATAGCTAGTAAGCTGAAATTTTCACTTATTATGTATTTCCGCTGCCGCTATAACAACAAATGCTAAAAATAAAAAAAATAAAATATTAAAGGGAGCTCCCATATAATAAACCTGTTTTATTCGTATTTTTTGCTCAATATTACTAACAGTATCAGGTAGACGCTTAACATTTTCACAGAATATGTAGTTGTATATTCATTTCCAGAAAAATTATTAAATGAAAATAAAGTAAATATAAAAGGGGGGCTCCCATACAACAAACGTTATTTTTAAACATTTTTTCTCGAATTTAATAAACAAATAGAAACTTAATAAATATTTAAGTATACATACAACAAACGTGATTTTCTTTTATAAATGATGGTACGGAACCATTTATTCGCGAGTCCGACTCGCACTTGGCCAATTTTTTCAAAATTGCTACCCTCTGGGGGTAAGAAAGGAGGTCTAAGTGTGTATGAAACTATTAGTCCTTCAGTGTATTGACTTCAAACTTTGTATATTGGTTCTTCAAATGATAATAGTGAAATCTAAGAATTATTTTTTTGGAAATCCCACCCCTATGAGGGTAAGATTGAGGGTTAAAGTTTGTATGTAACTTTTTATTCCTTTAATGGACTGACTTCAAACTTTGTATATTGGTTTCTCAAACGACGATAGTGAACACTTATGATTTGTTTTTTGAAAATTTCTACCCTCAGGGGGTAAGATAGGGGTTCAAAGTGTGTATTAAACGAAACTTATTTTTCCTTCAGTGGTTTGACTCCAAACTTTGTATATTGGTTTCTCTAATGACGTTAGTAAACACAAAAGAACTTTTTGGGAATTTCTTACCCTAAAGTGTTAAAAAGGGAATTCGGGAAATTAAGGAAGTCGGAATTTGTAATGAAAACTTTTTATTCCTAATGGTTCCGCGTTGCACCGAAAGTATGTACTAGGCGATTTGATAATATGGAAAAATATTAATTATTGTGGACTGTATAAAGGATGGCTGGTAAATCGCCTAGAAGAGGGGTGAACGGAAGGAATAGGAGGCGGAGGTATGGGAGCACGCCTTACCTTGTAAGTCAGTCTTCTTCTTTACAAAATGGCGGCCACTGGCGCCTTCCAGAGTCCTGAAGCTGCACATATCACTCCACTACACCCGCGTTGTTACCGTGAAAACCGCGAAGGGGAGCTACGTGCGCCCTATTGTACGTCTCTGTCCACTCCCAACTCAGTGAGATCTAGCCTGAAGTTAGATCTACCTCTTAGTTTAAGTATTTAGTTTGTAGTTGTCGTTATAATTGTTTCGCTAAAGTTAATTTAGATTAATTTTAATATCATATCGCTGTCTTAGCCTATTGATGGGTTATGTGGTAGTACATCCAACATAGCTAAGTTCAATTTTATTTTTTTAAAGGCAACCCTTTAGGGCCGGGGGGATATGGTAGCGCCATCTATCTTTTCCATTGCTAGTTAATTATGTCAACACCTAGCTAATAAATTCCTTTGCATACCGCAGTGTCAAAACGAGCGATTTTCTATCCCATTCCCTCCCAAAGGCACGCCTCGCTCTAATTGGTCGCAAAATTCAATGACGCTGCGACGAAGTCGAAAATCAACCGTCACGCTGATCGGTCGCGTCCTTACGCAGCCCCGCGCACGCGCCGAACGCGTGCCATACCGAAATATTACCGCTATTTTATACTATAAACGAGAACTAAACCGCCCGCGGGTGTAGTAGAGTGATCTGTGCAGCTTCAGGACTCTCGAAGACGCCGGCGGCCGCTATCTTACAAGGTAAGGCGTGCTCCCATACCTCCGCCTCCTATTCCTCCCATTCACCCACTCCTCTAGGCGTTTTACCAGCCATCCTTTATACAGTCCACAATAATTCATAATTTTTCCATATTACTAAATTGCCTAGTACATATACTTTCGGTGCAACGCCGATCCACCTTCATTGGATTAACTTCAAACTTTGTTTATAGGTTCCTCAAATGACGTTAGTGAACACCAAGAAAGGAATTTTCCAAGACACTCCCCTATTAAGAAAGGGTGTCCCATTTTGTAATATAAAAAAAAACTTCAATAGATTCACTTGAAACTTTGTATATCGGTTCCTCAAGTGACGTTAGTGAATTCACCACTAAAACGGGGAGTTCAAAAAGGGGTCTCAGTTTATATGAAACTTTTAATTCCTTCACTTGATTTTTTTTCATCATGCCTGATGTGCATTTAGTTTTCCTTAATTTACATTAATGCGGCTGGCTCTCATCTAAGCGCTCTTCATTTTCACGAACTAAAATGTGGGATGTTTTTGTTATATAACCAATAGAAGCCAAAATACTCAAAACCATTAGTTTGCTATTTTTATTTATTTTAAGGCAGGTAAGCACTTTTTATCAGTTATCTGCTTTGTCCAACTGCTGACCAAGGCTTCTCTCATGTCTCTAACCTAAAATACTAAGAAAGGGTTTTTGAACTTGGATTATTTTTTTTACATTTCTTTACAATATTGCTGAGATATACAAATGTATACGGCTACGGAATCCTTGACTAATTTAATTTAAACTAGCTTTTGCAAGCAGCTACGCCTAAATGAAATTTTCATAGTTTGTTACAGAGTTTTCATGAACCATTAGTAAAATACACATCTAAATCGATTCAGCCATTTTTAAGATTACCCTGCATAAATAGGCAGACAGAAAAACAATCTAAATAAATCATTGGGATAATGGAAACAGGTTAGCAACAATATGCAATACAGTTATTTTGAGATAACAGGCAGTTTGTTTATTTCTTTTTATAGTCTCACGTCAGAGGTGTAATATTACACCCACATTTCGCCATGTTGCATATTAGGTCCCACGTAATAGGGGGCGAGCCTATTGCCGTTGCCGGGCACATTGGCCGACTCCTTGCTGCTACTGAGAATTCGGAAAAACTCAGTAATACTTTTGCTCGAACCGGGAATCCAACCCGACACCTTGCGTTTAGCAGACGCATACGCTATCCGCTGTACCACGGAGGCAGTCAAATATTATTTATTTGTAAAAGCTGTCTGTATATAAAATCCTTGTGTTACTGATTGACTGACAGACATGCTACAACTCATATGTGGGTAGTTGTGGCCACAGCAGCAAAAAAAGTTAGTTCTCGCTTTTTATTTAATTATAATTTAATTTTAACAGTTTTAAAGTAATTTAATGATATAATTTAATTTATTACATTACTCTACCTGCCAGAGAGTGTTATCTCCTTTCCACATACACTTTTATACATACTAGAATGGAGTCACTACATCACACCATCGAAAAACTGAACACCATGTTTCATCTAAGGATGTCAGAGTTTGAAGGGAAACTACAAAGCAACACAACTCCTCCATCCAATGTTGCTGGTCTCTCTTCTGAATTCGCTGCATTCCGTGCATTTGTCACTGAAACGTTAAAGGTCTGCAACAGCAAGTACAGCTGCTAGCACGGAGTGTAGATTATTTAGAAATGCGGGTTCGTCGCAAAATTCTCCTGCTTCATGGCATCAGTGAAGAGAAGAAAGAAGACCTTGCGCAGACAATTGTTACGGTATTGAAGACACATTTTAAGCTTGAGGATTTTACACCTTCTTGCATTAAACGCTGTCACCGGATGGGGAGACCTGCTGCTCCCAACAGACACCGTCCCATACTTGTGAAGTTCCAAGATGTCTTGATGCGTGACAAAGTCTGGTTTGTCAAACCCAAATTCAAGGGCTCAGGCATCACTGCCTCTGAATTTCTGACCAAGAGCCGTCATGACGTTTTTATGGCTGCTCGGGAGAAGTATGGCATATCCAAATGTAGGACTAAAGAGGGCGTAGTTTATGTCCTGGGGACAAACGGCGAGCGACATCGTATGACTTCTCTGGTCGATGTCCAAAATCTTTGCCTCGTCTCCGTGGAACAGCAGAGGCAGACGGTTCCTGCTTCGAAGAACGAGCCATCGAAAGCTAGAAGAACTGCTGCGTCCAAGAAGTAGTGTCGTGTATTGGCTTTCAACTTCTAATCTTCTTCTTTGTCGAATCCCAGGTGGGTGGTTGTATGTTTATAATCCATAAATTGTAATAATATTGCTAGTGCAGGTACGGTAGATAATCTACTTGACATATTTTTCTTTTAATTTTATTACATTACCGACTATTTAATTATAATGTTTTGATAATATTGGTATGACAGTGACAGTTCTGATGTTACATTTACTTGTAAATGTGTTTCGTTCGGCATTAGTAACCGATGACATTTGCGTTTATGATGGGCCATTGTCACACGCCACTGCGGTTAACTTGTACCATTATTCATTTAATAGAAAGATTTTATCATTTTAATTTTAAAGCATAGAACGTAAATTTGACTACACTACCTGGGATTAAATTTAATTTTTTATCTAATATTTTACTGTATTATGTATTTTTTTTCTTTGTTTAATTATTACTTCCTTACACTGAATGTTGCACATATATAATTGTATTTTAAATTGTAAAAACTGGCAGGTGGGCTTTATTGAGTAGTGTCGATTAGTAGTACTGATTTATTTGACTTAGATAAAGTATTTATATATAACCCATATTTATTTATATTATATTATTTTATATATATTATTTATTAATTAGTGCATGGATAGTGACAGTGACGATTTTTATTCTGCTAGTAGCGACCAAGACAGTTACATAAGTGTTCCTTCTTTGGTAGAAAACTTGCAATCTTTGTTCTCTGGTGTTTCGAGAGACTTTAATTGTGTCCATATTAATGCACAGAGTATTCCCGCCCATTTCCCTGATATGCTGGCTAGTTTTGACTGTAAGAATATCCATGCTATTCTATTCTCTGAATCATGGCTTAAGCCATGCATTCCTTCGGCTTCGTATACTCTGCCTGGCTTCCAGCTCATAAGGAATGACCGGACTTGGAGTGGTGGCGGTGGTGTTGCTATTTATCTCCGTTCACTTATTGCTTATTCTTATTAAAGAAAGATGGAGAACATATTTTGAAAAATTAATGAATGAAGAGAATGATTGGTGCAAAATGCTTGAGAACAAGGCGAAGAATATTGGACTAGTGAATGTAATAAGTAAGGATGAGGTAAGACGGGCTGTGAGTGGAATGAAGAATGGGAAAGCATTAGGACCAGATGGAATACCAGTAGAAGCATGGAAGGTGTTAGGGGAGGATGGATGGGCGTGGCTGACTTTATTCTTCAATAAAATGTTGCATGAGGAGACAGTACCCAAGGAATGGTGCAGGAGTTACCTAGTGCCCATTTTTAAAAATAAGGGAGATGTCCAAGAATGCAACAATTATCGGGGAATAAAGTTAATGCCTCATAGTATGAAAGTATGGGAGAGAGTAATTGAGCGACGTTTGCGAGCAGAGAGTGAGATTTCACGTAACCAATTCGGTTTTATGCCTGGTCGAGGTACGGTGGATGCCATTTTTGCACTTCGCCAAATTTGTGAAAAATACAGGGAGGCGCATAAAAATCTGCATTTGGTATTCGTTGACCTCGAAAAGGCATATGACCGGGTACCGCGTGAAGTCTTGTGGTGGGCCCTCAAGAAGAAAGGAGTGCCTGAAAAGTACCTGAAGTTGATCCAAGCTATGTATGCTGAATGCCACACGCAAGTCCGGTCCGCAGCAGGAATCACAGCCAGATTCGATGTGGCTGTAGGCTTGCACCAAGGGTCGGCTCTTAGTCCTTACCTCTTCTTGTTGATTATGGATGCCATATCATCGGACATACAGGAAGAGGCACCCTGGTGCATGCTGTTTGCCGACGACATCGTCCTGGTAACAGAAAGTGGACAGGAGGTGCAGAGCAAGCTGGAGGAGTGGCGGCAGAGACTGGAGAACGTAGGCCTTAGGATAAGCAGAACCAAAACTGAATACATGTTCTGTGACTTTGGCGGTCTCTCTAGTCCAAGCCCGGTTACACTCGGCGGTATACCCCTACCAGTATGCTCCGACTTTCGCTACCTCGGTTCACTCCTGCAACACGACGGCGAAATTGACCGAGATGTTCGGCAAAGGATCAACTCAGGATGGATGAAATGGCGACAGGTCTCGGGCACAATATGCGATCCTAAAATGCCTTTAAAATTCAAGGGACGCATATATAAGGCGGTTATAAGGCCTGTCGTATTGTATGGAGCTGAGTGTTGGGCTACTAAGAAGATGGATGAAAAACGATTACATGTGGCAGAGATGAGAATGTTGCGATGGATGTGTGGAGTTACGAGAATGGATAAGATTAGGAATGAATACGTGAGAGGTAGTCTGAAAGTGGCGACTATAGACGAGAAAGTGAAAGGAAGTCGTTTGGCTTGGTATGGACATATTATGCGAAGAGATGATATGTATGTAGGTAAGCAAGTGATGAATATGAAGGTAGAGGGATGGAAAGGGAGAGGGAGGCCAAGGAAAAGATGGATGGACTGTGTGAGGATGGATATGAAAGAGAAAGGGGTAAATGATCAGATGACGGGCGACAGAAAAGAATGGAAGCGAAGGACGTACTGCGCCGACCCCAAATAGATTGGGACCAGGGCAAGAAGATGATGATGATGACTTATTGCTTATTCAGTATTAAACATGTCCCCACAACCGCCCCCACCCAATGCCGGTGAGCATCTCTTCCTGGAAGTTGAGCTGCACCATACAAAAATTCTCCTTGGTGTTTACTATTGTCCATCTTTGCGTGTTGATTTCTTTTCATCCTTCGAGAATCTTTTACTTAACTATCACCCTCTTACAGTCAAACCATAATCATGGGTGACTTTAACACCTGTCTTCTTAAAAACGATTCACGTTCCTCTTCTGTCTCTTCTATAGCTGTCTCCACTAATCTGCATATACTTCCCCTGAATGCCACTCATCACTTTCCTAATTCTACACCTTCACTTTTAGACCTCATATTTGTCTCATCGCTTGGCCATGTTGCTAAACATGGCCAATGTAGTGCAGATGCATTTTCCTACCACGATCTCATTTATCTGTCCTATAAAATTCGTCCCCCCAAGGCAAAGTCTAGAACTCTCTTGCTTCGCAATTTTAGTGGTATGTCTATTGATAGTCTCATTGATGATGCTAAGGCAATTGACTGGAAACCACTACTGGATGCTGAAATTGTAGACCACAAAATCGAGTTATTTGAGAAAAATATTATCGACCTCTACGATGTTCATGCACCTGTTCGTGCTATTAAATTAAAGCATGCGCCTTCACCCTGGCTTACTGAGGAAATAAGAGTACTGATTCAGAAAAAAGCAGCGGCTAAGTCTAAGTTAAAATCAAAACCTACTGAGGTAAATAAATTAAAATACATTACACTCAGAAATCACTGCAACAGGGTGTGTAGGGATGCACAACGTCAGCCTATCCATAGCTCTGTAGAAAACAGAGATCCAGCGAAAGTATGAAAATTTCTCAAATCTTTAGGGGTTGGAAGGCAAAGTCAGAATATTAATCCTTACAACTTTGATATTAATTTTCTTAACCAGCACTTCTCTGCTTCGTCCAATTTTGAAAGGACAATCAAATTGAGTACAATTAATTATCTTTCATTGCTTTCAACTCCTGATTATACTCCTTTTGCCTTTAGTCAGTTTACTGCATGTGATGTTAAGAAGAGCGTTTTATCCATTAGCTCTAACGCTGTTGGTTCTGATGGTATCACCCGTAATATGATCCTCCCCATCCTTGATGTTATCCTGCCTATTATCACGCACATGTTCAACTTCTCAATTACTAGTGGCGTGTTACCTACAGCTTGGAAGTATGCTCATGTGGTTCCTCTACCTAAAAAATCCAATCCTGTATCCTTCTCTGAATGCCGGCCCATATCCTTACTACCCTTCCTTTCCAAAGTCCTTGAACGTCTTATCCATAATCAACTCAACTCATTCCTTATTAAAAACAACATCCTCAATCATTTTCAATCAGGTTTCCGTTCAGGTCATAGTACCACGACTGCACTTGTCAATATTACGGACGATATCAGGTCAGGTATGGAGGATGGCAAGCTCACAATTCTCTGTCTGTTGGATTTCAGCAATGCTTTCAACACCGTTGACTTCGATGTTCTCCTTGCCATTCTAAGCTCTCTTAGCATATCTCCATCAGTGATTGACTGGTTTCGTAGTTACCTGCTTAGCCGCCGGCAGCGTGTCCATCTGGATGAAACTTATTCGTTCTGGTGTGACAATACTGCGGGTGTACCTCAGGGCGGCGTTCTTTCTCCCCTGCTCTTCTCAATCTTTATCAATTCAATATCTAATTCTATTTCTAGTTCCTATCACCTCTATGCAGATGATTTGCAAATCTACACTCAAGCGAAGCTTGAAAATTTGTTGTTAGGCGTCGCCAGTATTAATAAGGATCTAGTTGCTATATCTGAATGGACTGAAACGTATGGTCTTAAGGTTAATCCCCTTAAAACACAGGCTATAATTATCGGCAGCTCTAGACTTATTTCTAGGATTAACTGGTCTATGCTTCCCCAGGTGTCTTTTGCAGGTGCTTCTATACCTTTCAGTAAAGATGTTAAGAATCTGGGGATATACATAGACACAACATTTTCTTGAACCATCGAGCTACAATACATCAGTCGACGTCTTTTTGCTGCCGTGGCATCATTGAGACGACTGCGTAATTTCGTTCCGACTGCCACTAAAATTGCACTTGTGCAATCTATTCTTCTTCCCATTCTTGACTATGCCGATGCCAGCTATCTCGATCTCAATAATGATCAGCTTGATAAACTTGAGCGACTCCAAAATTTCTGTATATGATTCATATACGGGTTACGCAAATATGATCATATCTCCGAATTTCGCATGAAGCTCAAGTGGCTGCCTATCCGCCTTCGACGGAATACTCATATTCTCTGTCTTCTCTATAATATTCTATACAATCCTTCATTTCCCTTATATCTCAAAACACGCTTTGAATACCTTCACGACACACATACGAAGTGCTTAAGATAATCGGAGAATCTTAGATTGAAAGTTCCTTCACACACTACGGTTTTCTATGACAAATCTTTTACTGTACAGGCTGTACGATTGTGGAATTCGTTGCCTGAGACAATCCGACAGGCTCAGTCCTTAACAGTATTTAAGAAACTCGTCACCAATCACTACTTGGCAGATATTCCTTGACTGCTCTTTTAAACTTGCACTAATATTATATATGGTATCTATTTATATATTTTATAATGTATGTATTTATGTATTTAGTAATTTTAGTATGTAAGTAAATAGTATTGTTATTAGTTTTGCTGAGCTCCTATGAATACACTATTCCATAAAGTACACCATAATTTACCCACTCTCTCAGTCACTAAATCATTGTATTCCATTCTTGGTTGTCTGGAAGAAATCGCATTTTGCGATAAGACCGCCCTTGTACCACTAGACTTAAGATCTTCTTTTGATCCATGTATTCTTGTTTTTCTGGTGTACAATAAAGAGTTACTATCTATCTATCTATCTACAGCCGAAACAACATGTATGTATGTGTGCATGTAGAAGAAATATAGCATGTATGTTCCTTGAGGTGTGTAAGGGCACAGTAAGAGCCCAAGGATTTTTGGCAATTCCTTCCCTAAAGGGATTAAACTGTTTATCAGAATTTCTATGAAACTTTTTATTCCCTCTATGGACTAACTTCAAACTTTGTGTACCTATTGGTTCCTCAAATGAAATTACTTAGTGAACACTAAGAAAGTCTTTTTGGAAATTTTTACCCTAAGTAGATAAAAAGGGGAGTCATAATTTGCATAGATGCCTTTTGGCTCAAGGGATTAACTTCATACTTTGTTTATTGGATTCGCAAATGACGTTAGTGAACACAAAGACATTTTTCATAAGAGGGTGGAAAAGTGATTAAGAGTTTGTGTAAAACCTTCTATTTTTTTCAATTAAATCACTTCAATCTGTGTATATAAAATCTTTTCGTTACTGACTGACTGACAGACACATTACAGCCAAAATTACTGGGCGCAAGAAGGTAAAATGTAACATGTATGTTCCTTGAGGAGGGTAGGGGTGTTTGTACAAAATATTTTATCTAATCGTAATTTACGGGTGCGAAGCAGCGGGCAAAAGCTAGTTTATATATAAAGATATATCGGCTATCGTGACCAATATTTTCTATAAGTCCAATACTCTGCGTCGGAAAACATAGTCTTTGACTTCATAATTTAAGTTCAGTATGTTCGTTCTTTATTTAGTCTTTCATATTGACTAAAAACTACACCTTAAAACAAATTTTATTTAACTCAAAATAGTCCATAAATACATGTTTACAAAACATTCCAACAAAATGGTGCGCGTTGATACAAAGTTTAACCAAATCCTATTAGGAGTCATTGACCATTGCGTACGGTACCGAAGTAGGGTAGATCTTGGATCGTTATAGTAAATGGAGAGAGAGCCGTGTGAATTAATTAATCCATATGGTGCACCCTACTAATGGACTTTTGTTGTGATTCGGTCAGATAACGTACCGTCTTGTACTGATTATATTATTACGTCATTAAGAATAATAAGAGATGTACAGTTGATTGAGAGGTGCTATTCTATTTTCGTCGGGGTTCAGCTTTGTTATATAAATTTAAAATTTATATAACAAAGCTGAACCCCAACTTAATTAAATCGAATATCTAAATAGATATTAATGAGATATTACTTCTTAAAAAAATCGCTGCGTCATATGGGTCTTAGCTATAAAATTCTTTAAAATACTGCAGTAAACATACAAAACTATTTGTGATAATTTGAGTGCTACTTGACTATTAAATGACTGTAATTGAATTACTCTATTAACTAGTTCATAGAATGTAAAGCCTTTTTATTCATTAGATGATTTTCATTATTCATGAGCACAGTGCACTAGTCAGTTTGGGTTCAACTAATTGACCTTTTTAGAGTACAGGTTTATGTTACATTAGCATAAAATTCAAGATTAAAAATGTTTGAATATACAAAATTCTATTTTGATCAGATTTTAATGGACCGATACCCAGAAAAATGGTTTCGACTTTCAAGCCCGAAAAGTTGGTTGCATGTTACGATACATATATCGACTACCCAAGAGTATCTTGTTTAAATGAGCGTAAGTGCTACAAAAATTGCTTATGTTCTAAGTTTTATCAAAATCGGTTCAGCCATTTATGACGCTTGAACCGAAATGTTTGTAAAGGTTGTCGCACAGCGTAAACGAACAGCTCTTAGAGTTTGAACGCTATGAGGAAGCACCAATACAAGCGACAGTCACGAGGTATCTTGTTGCCGCTTGAGTCTCACCACAATGAATGGGTTATAAAATTACGATCGTTAACGTTGTAATTGCTCAGATATTGTGTTATACCGACGATATTATAGTAGAAATGTATTGTAGTTTGCGGCAGCTTGGGGAATATGGAACGTAAAGACATAGATCCCGAAGATAAAATTCAAAGAGAAGATGTCATTCTCATCAGCATCTCAGCCTGTTCAAACATGAACATGACATTCTTGGCATTCCAACACACATCCAACTTATCACCGAGGAAGATGCGTGATATTTTAAGATCATCTAATTTATCACGTACGGCGGTCGGCTCAAACATGCTGCATCGGCGCAATACACCGACGGCACACAACTAAATACGTGTGTATGTGTATATAGAATAAGTTTAGTATATAAGACAATAATTTTAAGAAATAAATCAGTCACAAGTTCACTCCCGGCTTGGACTCATACCCTACCCCACACCTCTCACTGCGGCCAAGACACCCTTAGCCGTCACCATGATCGGTCTTGTGAGTCTACTCGACCGGCAGTGAGATAACCCACTCCGCTACACCTTAATCCTACCCACTTTCCGTCTGCCACAGGTCTCCCGGCGACAGATATCCCGGCCCAGGGATCCCAGGGACTGCTAGGGAACTAGGGATTAGGGTTGTATACGCGACAGTCTGTGTGACCACAGTGTACACGGCCTCGCTATACAATATACCTAACAGGGGTAGGGTAGCACTAGGGAGATAGGGAATAGGTGGACTTGGTTACTGCGACGGTAGCCAAGTTGAGGGATACTACTACAACAAGGGAATAGGAGGACTTGGATACTGCGACGGTACCAAGTTGAGGGAAACTACTACTACAACAAGGGAATAGGAGGACTTGGATACTGCGACGGTACCAAGTTGAGGGAAACTATTGCTACAACAAGGGAATAGGAGGACTTGGTTACTGCGATGGTACCAAGTTGAGGGAAACTACTACTACAACAAAGGAATAGGAGGACTTGGTTACTGCGACGGTAGCCAAGTTGAGAGAAACTACTTTTACAATTGCTACTACTACAACTAATACTACTGTTAAATAAGGGAAGGAATATAATTTCGGGAGGGGTGAAGAACATGCAATTGTATAACAAAAAATGATTACAATTGCGTGTTGACTAAATATATATATATATATATTTTTTTTTTTGAATACATATGTACCTACCGATTAAGTTCTTAACATTTCCCCCGCAACGATCGCCTTAAGACTCTACAGCATGCAACGAGGTCAACTGTCGCTGCCAGGGTTGCATCGCACGTGGCCTACAGCCAGCCAACCGAAGCCGTCAAGAAAACAACTCACCAGTGAACAACCAACTACCGATGCAGATGAAGTTGAGCTGAAGCCTACGCCAGACACCCGCCAGAATGTTCACGCCTGAACATAAGAACTTTCCAGAGCCTGCCCCGGAGAGACGCTAGAATGTTCACGCCGGAACATGACCTTCCTGAAGCCTATCCCGGAGAGACGCCAGAATGTTCAAACATGAACATGACATTCTTGGCATTCCAACACACATCCAACTTATCACCGAGGAAGATGCGTGATATTTTAAGATTATCTAATTTATCACGTACGGCGGTCGGCTCAAACATGCTGCATCGGCGCAATACACCGACGGCACACAACTAAATACGTGTGTATGTGTATATAGAATAAGTTTAGTATATAAGACAATAATTTTAAGAAATAAATCAGTCATTTGTTCACTCCTGACTTTGACTCATTACCCTTCCCAAACCTCTCACTGCGGCCAAGACACCTTTAGCCGTCACCCTGATCGGTCTTGTGAGTCTGCTCGACCGGCAGTGAGAAAACCATTTCCACCACCCCTAAATCCTACCCAATTCCGTCTGTCGCCTTAGGTCTCCCAGTGGCAGATATCCTGGACTATTATATATAAGTATTTATAAAATACGATATAGTAGGGCTAGGGGGATAGGGACATTAGGGTTTAGGGACCACAACAACGACGCCTTTGTAGGAATTAGATAGGTTGTAGGAATAGTTCATAGGACACGTAGGTTTACTACATAATACGTAGGATAGGCGTTAGATTAGATCTAAAATAGGGATAGGTTTATCGTAGGTAGGTTAGGCTAGATATAGGAACCAGTAGGCTTAAATTAGGATAAGTCTAGGTTTAGGTACGTGCAAGCTTAGGGCTATACTTAAGAGCTTTCGAAGGTTAGGCCCTAACTTGTACACAGCCGATGGACGTCCACTGCTGGATATAGGTCTCCTATTTATGTATCATACTACAAGATGCTCGCTTGCCCGCACGTTTAGTTTAAACGTTTAGCCCGATTGGGGGAATTTCGGAAAATACTTTCTTAGTGCACCCCTAAGGTCCCTAAGGATTCAAGGAACATACATCCCATATTTCAGCTTCTTACGCCCGTTAGTTTCGACAGGGCCTTGGCTGTCATTCAGTCAGTAAAATTGTATTTACATGCAGTTTTCATAAAAAAGAAACTGTATGAGAAAGTAAAAGCCCCAAAAAATAAAATGGCTAAAAGTCACCTGGTTCAAGATAATGCCAGACATATCCGACGTTGGTTAGTAAAACAACGGGATCAACGATCCTATAACAAACCCATAAATCTCTTTCATTATGCGGCTATCTGTCACACAAGCATGTACATTGAATGCAAATGACGCCCCGCTATGCATTCGTTTCATACTAACTACGCAACATATATCGCGCAATCAACACCTGTAGCTAAGAACTCATACCATTTTAGTGCCTCGAAAATATTTAGTAGAAATGGCGACATATACAGGATGTCGTTAACTCTTACCTTGCGGGCCCAATACAATAAGCTTAAGCGTAAGATATTGTTGACACAGAAGTGAAACATTTTGTTTCAGATAAACCATCTAAACAAAAGAAGAAAATAGCTACTTCACTGCATCTTTAAATCCTAAAAAACCTTTAGAAACAACAAAAACACCGAATTATTATTTTCATTTAAGAATTAAAAAATCACTCACTTAAGTTTAATTTTATATAATTACGTTTTACTTACGTTTCGTTACGGGGAAATAGAATTATGGCCATTGATTTTTACGCTAGGGAATTTTGTTAGTGCGAACAAGTGTGGAACATTCACGTATAATTTAAGGAATAACAGTATGAAGGGCTTTGGTCTATGTAATTTGTCTGGCATATGAACATTTTGAATACTTGGTCTTAAGAAACCATAAATAAGAAGTATGGAGGCTTCGGTTATTTACAGACACAGTCACTACGAAAGTCGCTACACACCTCATAATCCTTGCCAAGTACCTAGATTTAAGAATTAACCCTTCTCGATTCTTCTTCTTAATTGATACATTATGATTTAGGTAATTTTTCTTTGCCTAAAAATCCTTCGAGATATTGAGAACAGTTAATAATTTGTAGAGACAATTATACATAACGTTACCAAACTTTAGCTCAAAATAGACTCATATTCATGCAAAAAGCTTGCCTATGAATTGTAAGGGTATTCAATTCGAATATCGTATAGTGTTTGAATTTCCGTGAAAACAAAAAAACGCGTATTTGAGAATAATTTTAATCCTTTAAATGGGTTTCATGAATCGCCACGCTTTTAGTTTTCAGAGATAATCGAACGAATGATAACGCCAATGTATACACATAGCGTCGTCTTGATAAGACTACATGTTGTGTCCATATCAGAGCGCTTGTATACGTTAAGAAAATTTACCGTGTCTGCGGCAGACAAGACAAATTCTTCGTGTAAACGACAAGAATTTTGTCTGTTCTACACACGAAAACGTTCGTGTCTTCCGTAGACAAGACCAATCGGAACGTGTACACTACAAGATATTTTTCGTGCAGTCGTCAGTCGGGCGTAGGGTGCGCAAGTAATAACAATTCTGATAATCATTTTCACTTATTTATAAAAATGTTAACTACAAATAAAAAAATAATGATATATGTAATTGATTTGAAAATGAAAAAGGAAAGAAAAAACTAGAGACTTTACTGGGTTCATCCAATTATTCAAGAGAAAAAAACCGGTCAAGTGCGAGTCGGACTCGCGCACCGAGGGTTCCGCATAAACCTGTAGGTATATAATTATAATTATTTAAAAATTTAAGTAATGTAACAAAAAATTTTGGGTTTTCAAATTTTTCCTATGTGCTATAAAACGTTGTTTTATGCCAAATTTCAAGATTCTAGATCGCCCCCCCGTTGGATCTCCATCTTGTCGTGGTGGGGGGCTTAGTAACCGTGGCTTGGACACTCGCGGTGAAGCTAAGAGAGATCCCGGGAGTGGACGATCCACGTGGGCTTGGAGGGGGCCTGCGCAGGATGCGTCCAAAGGTGCGGATGCGGTGGACAGTTCTGTCTGTCCCTCGCAGTCGGGCGCGGTCGCGGGAGGAGAGGCATGTCAGTGTTGTGTTGCCGCGCGCTATCCCTATCTATCTCCCGCGTCCAAATGGGGGCGCACCATTTGTTGCGTCGCGGTGGAGCCGCAGAGGAAGAGCAGATGCGGTGTTGCCAGGTTGCCGTCCTCCCTATCCTCTGCGGCCGCTGGGTGTTTTGGCGGCGGAGCCCAACACCTTCATCCACCGCCAAGGAGGTTGTGGTCTTCAGGCTATCCGCTGGGGTGTCAGGGTAGAATGCTAGCGCCCAAAATGGCGTTGAAGTATGCGCTGTGGTTTTAGTGGGTATTGCACTCCAGCCGTCGAGTCCCACATACGTGCGTAAATGCATTTCCACAGCGAAAAAATAAACAAAAAGATTCTAGATCGAGTGGAAATACCCTTTAGTTTTGACTTGAGCATTTGATATGAATTTCAATTTTATACCCCTACCGGTTCATGAGGAAAGGGGTAGCACCTTTAAAATTATTAAAAATATTTTAATTATATTTTTAATAATTTTTTTAAGCAATTTTTCCTTTATCTGTGCTATAAAAGTTTGCTTCGTGCCAAATTTCAGGATTCTGAGTTCACAGGAAGTACTCTGTAGGTTTTGATTCCCTTGCGAGTAGTTGCGAGTTTGAAAATATGCTTAAATTGCTGTTTCTGTTGAAAGGTGTTATAGACCTGAGTATTTCATATGAATTTCAATTTAATAACTCTACGCGTTCATGAGGAAAGAGTAAGTTACTTTAAAAAAATTAAAACTTTATTAAATGATGTAACTAAAAATTTACATTTTTGGAAAAATTTCCTTGATCTGTGCTGTAAGAAATTGCCTCGTACCAAATTTTAAGATTCTAAGTTCACGGAAAGTACCCTGTAGGTTTGATTCCCTTGTGAGTTAAAAAGAAATCCGAGAATTTGCGGCATAAACAGCTGTATCTTTTGATTGCGTTGGCATAGAAGTTTCACTTTGTTACAACTTAAAGATATTATAGACTTGAGTATTTGATATGAATTTCAATTTAATACCTGTACGCGTTCATAAGGAAAGGGCTAGTAACTTTAAAATTTTTTTTGTATTATATGAAGTAACTAAAACTTTACGGTTTTAGCAATTTTTCCTTTATCTGTGCTATAAGACGTTAGTTTGTACCAAATTTCAAGAATCTAAGTTTACGGGAAGTACCCTGTAGGTTTTGATTCTCTTGCCAGTAGTTGCAAGTTTGAAAATATAGTAAAATTGCTGTTTCTTTTGATTGCGTTGAGATAGATGTTTGATTTTGTTACAGCTTATAGGTATAACAGACCCAAGTATTTGATATGAATTTCAATTTAGTAACTTTATGCGTTCATGAGGAAAGGGGTAGTAACTTTAAAATTAATACAAATATTTTTTATATGATGTAACTAAAAATTTACGGTTTCCGCAATTTTCCCTTTATTTGTGCTGTAAGACATTGCTTCGTACCAAATTTCAAGATTCTGAGTTCACGGGAAGTACCCTGTAGGTTTTGATTTCCTTGTGATTAGTTGCGAAAAATATGCGGCGGTTTCTTTTTATTGCGTTGACATAGAAGTTTGATTTTGTTACAGCTTAAAGCTATTATAAACCTGAGTATTTGATATGAATTTCAATTTAATACCTATACGCGTTCATAAGAAAATGGTAATAACTTTAAAATTATTAAAAATATTTTTATGATATGAGGTAACTAAAAATATACGCTTTTCGCAATTTTTCCTTTATGCATGATATAAGACATTGCTTCGTACCAAATTTCAAGATTCTAAATTCACGGGAAGTACTCTGTAGGTTTTGAGTTTCGAATATTTGCGTAAATTTGCAGCATAAACGGCTGTAGTTTTTGATTGCGTTGGCTTAGAAGTTTGATTTTTTCACAGCTTTAAGGGACAGTAGATTTTACTACTTGATATAAATTTCAGTTTGATATCTCCACGCGTTTCTGAGAAGAAGGGTCTTGACAGACAGACGGACAACAAAGTGATCCTATAAGGGTTCCGTTTTTTCATTTTAAGGTACAGAACCCTAAAAATGAGTTTGGTGGGTTCATTACCCTTTACCGTCTAATGCGACAACATGAGGAAAAAATTGTGCATTATTTTCGCATGAAAATAAGTTGTTTGTTGTTGTCCCACAATACCGGTTGTCCCTCTACTAAAGTTATAAGTAACTCATCAGCCGTTTTGTACTCTACGCCGCAATACACGTCCACACCAAACGCACAACAAAAACTACCCACAGACCACTACTTACCTGGCTGTGTGAACCCTACTACTCCGTCCCCCCACCGCTCCGCAACAACGTTCGCCGCGTCGTGTCTTGGGCAGACAAGATTTTTTTCGTGCACCGCTGCGAGCAGTGTACACAGTTCTTTTCTAGTTACGACAAGAATTCTTGCATAGGCCCGGCGTATTTTCTTACCGTGTACAAGCGCCGTCAGGTCAATAAAGAGTTGGTAAAGGTAATCGATCTCTAGCGCGCGGAACGACCCATGATTAAATAGTTTTATCATTTACTGGGTTGTTGGATGCTTTATCTATACATGGTGGCTTGGCAAAACGCACTGAATAAAGGGCAGCTAATTCGAATGTAACTATAAGTCCTTATTGGGTGACCCTATCCATCACTTTCTACCCTCCGAAAGGAATTGATTGCTGATCTGCTACTGAAACTAAAACTAATGACTTTCTAATCGCGCAATACCACTAGTATAAGAACAATGTAATCTCTTCTCCTAAATACTCCCTGCTCACTGGCGATGAAACGTAGCATAACATCAATTTTATCTGTCTGTTTAGAAGATAATTATACTTTTAAAATGGAGATCTAGTATTTCTGTTAATTATTACACACGACATCCATGTCGTGTGTAATTATCCTCCAGGCTATCCTGATTATTTAAAAAGGCCCAAAACATTTAATTTTTTGTAACAACCTACTAAGTACTCCATACTTGCAGCAAGACATTTCTGGATGATACATAAAATAATTCGTAGTAGACGTCTGACTAACATACTATTATGATCGTCAGACAGATTTATCCGAGATCATTTGCAATACTAACATGTAGTGTACCGCCCTCAATCGTCTTCATTTATATTAGTGCGTGGGCCGTTTTGCATAAATAAATAATGTAGACTATATCGCTCTTAAATTTCAAGGTGATGTGTAGGTCGGGCTGTAGTAAGTAACTAACACGTCTCATGAAATACTTAGTTAATGTTTAAAAGATAGATTAAATAGTTTGTATTTGGACGTATGGCTGTTAAGGGTCAAGTGTTTTACTAAATTAATTAAATATATTTATGGGTAAAATATTTAAAAACGTTAGTTTTTATCGGTGGTCCAATTAATTATATCTACTTCTACTAATTAACTGACATTTTGAATTGAATACTCTCACATTTGGTTGTAGAATGTTAAATTAAGATTTTGCATGGCGGCTGGTGAAATATGGCTGAACTAAATTTACTTTTTTACCATCTGACATAATAATATGTATGTAATACCCATATTTGCGAAATAAATGATTATTTATCTTTAATCTTATCTACAAAGTTAATATGTAAAAGGGTAAAATTATAGCTCGTTCGGCTTCTCCAGATTTGTCCCAATTTAAAGTATTTAGCATCGACTTTTTTATTTTACCTTAATGTACTATATTTAAAAATCTTACATTTTCTAAGGCTACAAACAACCAACTGCCTTCATACTAGAACATTCTTCACAAAGAATGAACGCGTTTCTACTTACCAAGCGAAAGGTTAAAAGAATACAATCATCAAAACAAACAGCCTCGTCGTCGTTTTCCACGCTATCTTTGGGGTGCGGCCACATTGCTGCCACCGATTAAAATTGTTTACGTTGCTAATGAAAGGCCATTAACGTGACGCGACGAAACGTGGACGAACCCTCCGTCATAATTAAAATTTCTGACAAAAACAGTGAACACTAGTGACTTAATGTGTTACTAGAATAGACAATTTAAAAATTAAATTGTACAATACAGATGAATTTTAAACTGATGGTACAATAACAATGAGATCAGCCATGTCTATAGACTGTCCGCTGCTGGGCGCGGGACTCTTCTCAATATGAGAAGTGTTAGGCTTATGTCCACTACGCTGTGAACCAAGTGTGCAGACTTCTCATGTCTTACGAGATTATAAAAACCTGTTTCCTATCGCCGTTGTAAACCATTTTAGTTACTAAAATAAATTAACGGTAATCCCTATTATTTTTGTTTCGTTTTCTGACTGCATGGATGGCGTGCCTAAGTTTCAAATACAGCTCAACAATTACTATGGTTAGGATCTCCTTATGAGACAAATATCCCGCTCTGAACGTCAGGCAGTAAAATTACTCTGGATTACATCAAAAATAGCGTTGTTTGATTATGATGTGTAAAATGGCAAGGTTGCCGCAACTAGTTACATCAGTAACGCTAACTTACCCTTGTAGCACGGGAACTAGAGCGGAGTACCCTGACCTATATCCTACTGAGTTAGTAGAGCATAGCCCCTCTGTGGCTCACTATGTTTTTTCTTACAGAAAAAGCTGCATAGTTTCTAATAAGTTTGAAATCTGAGGAGAGTTATATTTTATCTTCAAAGAGAGAGGTATCTTTTATCTTCAATCTGGCTTTGAAATTCCCAGGATTCTCTCTATCTGAGTACTGCTTTTATTAGGAGTAAGTTGTGTAATTCTAGCCATGTTCAAACCAAGTCTGATCGTGAGACTTAATGCCTTAACTAATGACTGCACGGTTGGCGCAGTGGTTTAATAGCACAGTTTAGTAATGCACCAAGTTTTGTGGATACGTTATTCATGGGTCAACACTGAATAATATACAGGGTGTCACAAGACCCATCACCAAGCCGAAGTCTACTCGGTGTGGACATCATGCCAAGTCATACTAACCAAAAATAATACCTGGGAAACTTTTTTTTTTTGAGTTTTCATATTTTTTAAACCGCAATTGAAAGTGCGCGCGTGCAATGTTCGAAATACCTACCTATCCATGGGGTAATAGGGCATCTAAAGAACATATTGGCGGGGTAAATGCATCGATTTTGTACCTAATTAGAAAAATCCATACTAATTTTGAGCCTCAATATCTCCTGAACCAGTAATTTCCCAGGTATGTGCCGAAGTAAAATGTTCATAGTGATTGGTACAACATGGGATTTCAGTTTTCGTTAAGGGTCTTTTACACCCTGAATACAGTGTTGACCCTGACACAGTTGTCGTAAAAATAGGTTAAATCACCGCTTTTAGGTTTTTATACTGTTCCCGCAATCACCTTTTGCAGCGCCCAATATCATGTACGGAATGCTAAAAGGCCAGTACATCCACAATATAGACTGCTATAGACAAAAGCTGCTATATATATTTTATACTCATTTCAATTTAGCCTAAGAGAAAAGACCTTGCAATTTTTGGACAGATTTTTGACATAATAGAAAAACTGACACATCATTGTCAAACCCTGTTGGGTGTGCCACGATATTAGCTAAACGGTTTTCAGTAATTACACGCCGCAATGATAGGTGTAATTTTTTGGCAATAGTGAAAGCCTTGAGGGTGACGATGGTTTATTATGATGTAGATGATATTAAGGTGAACGTAATTTTTATCTCAAGGAAGTATGCGACAATAATAGTTCGATTATATTTTATTACTGCCGCCGTGGTCCAGATAAAGATAAAGATTTATTTATTGCATAACTGTGAACAGTAGTTCTTATTATTAATAATAATAATAAGCATTTATTTCAGATATAGATCCATAAAATTGTTACAAATTCCATTACAAAAAAATTTCATAGCTATAAAACAACAATTATTCAAACTCATGTCAAAAATAAAAATATACATGTCAGAAATAGCATCAAAATATGTCACACAATGTCAATAAAAATGTAATAAGAAATAAAATCAATAATATGTCAAAAACAATGTCAATAAAAATGTCAAGAAATAGAATCAATACCACAGAAGAATAACTAAAGCATAAAGCAATAGACACAACAGTTTATCCATATCAGACATGCAATATGTAAAAACTAAAAATAGGAAATGAATAAAAAATTGAAGTAATTGAGAAAAATAGAGCAACAAATACATCATTTTTATGGACTATATGCATTACTGTTTACCAAAAAATTCATTTAATTTGTAAAATACATTTTCAATTAACCATTTTTTAAATTTTATTTTGAATAAATTTCCATTTAATTCTTTGAGGCTCCTGTGCAGCCTATTAAATAATCTGATGGCAGTAATGTATGTACTCTTATAATACATCATATTGATTATTATAGGCAGGGTTATATTATACTTATATTTATTACGTATATTTTGTTTTGCTGCAGATTTAAAGTTAAAATATTGAACATTATTTTTCAAAAATTGGCAAAGCTCCAGAATGAAAATACCAGTAAGTGTAAGATAGCCCTTACTTCTGAAAACATTTCTCAAGGACTCTGTGGTGTGCATGTTATATATTGTCCTAAGGCATTTCTTTTTTGAGAATAAATGTGGATTGAATATTTGTAGAGTTCCCCCAATAAATAATACCGTACATTAACAGCGGATAAACATTGCCACAGTACGCACTTCTTGTAACCGTAGTATTTGTTGTTTCAGCCAGTATAGACAATTCGTAACAAGCGCTAGATATTCTTTTGTTTATCTTTTCTATATGTGCTTTCCAGCTTAAGTGCTGATCGATGACAACACCGAGAAATTTAATATCATGCACTTCTTCCATTGCAGTATTACCCACAGTTATATTTAGTGGCTAAGGTTTCGTTTTATAATTCCTGAACTGTATCATTTTCGTTTTTAAAAGATTTACTTTTAAATTTATAGAATATAACCAGTCAGACACTGTAGATAAAGTTTTATTTATTTCAGTTTGAAAGTCGATGTTTTTATCTTTGTTTCTGATAAATATTGTGTCATCATCGGCATACATAACGCACAGGTGGTTTATTATATTTGGAAGTTCATTTATGTATACTAAGAATAGAAGGGAACCCAAGATACTGCCTTGGGGCACACCAAGCAAAACATTTTCAAACTCTGATGTAACTTTTTCCATTGTTTTAGTACCTTAATTGAATATTCCAGTGGATAGCGTATGCGACTGCTGATCAGAGCTCCCGGATTAGATTCCCAGGTCGGGCAAAAGTGGTACTGGGTTTTCCGAATTCTCAGTAGCAGCACGGAGTCTGGTGATATGCCCGGTAACGGCAATAGGCTCGCCCCCTATTACGTGGCCCTAAAAATTCATGGCGAAATGTGAGTGTAATGTTACACCTCTGTCTACCCCTTCGGGGATACAGGCGTGAGTCTATAAAGAAAATATCCTTATGCCTACATATTATAAAACAGGGGACAATATTTCGGTTGTATTTAGGTATTCATCCTTATCCCTGCATATGATAAAACAAGGGGTTTTGATTTGAACACATTTATTTCTCTGTTCCCGATAATCTTGACTGCACGGTTGGCGTAGTGGTTTAAGCGGCCGCCTCGCCGCTTGACATTGCGCCGAGTGTTGTGGGTTCGATCCCCACACGAGGCAACACTTTGTGTGATGTCCCAAATGTCATTGCGGCAGCTCCCAAGGGTTGACTCCACCGCGATTACGATAACTACCGCGTTGTGATTATGAAATTTACATCCTGATTGCTACTGCAAGCATCGGATCGTGGGAAAGTCTATCATTGCCCTATCTTGTTGCACTAATTAAACTAAAATTAGTCTTTTGCTATGTATTATTACATCTAACATTCGAGCTGAGATAAGTTAGGCAGTATTTAAATGCTGTTAAACTTAATATTGTAATGGTTCGGCAGTGCAACAGTATCTACCTTGCCGTCGCACCTATAATGACGCAATACTTTGAATAGAACAAAATTTGACAATACTTTTCTAGTTTTACAAAAAAAAAGCAATCAATAATCTAGCCCTTGTACAGAATCACATGTAGTTAAGCCAACAAAAAATATAGCTTTGTTTAAATGAAACACTACGAATCGTATCCACATTTGGATTGATATTGTAATGAAGCCTTGTTTGTTCAAAACATAAATGCTTCTTTAAAGCCAGGCAAGAATGTATACGTAACATTCTCGTAAAATCTGAATGATTCCAGCACCAAGGGACTTGTGGACTTATGACACCAAAATAAAATAATTGTGTCAGCCTAATACTTGCACTCAAAAAATTAATCTAGTTTTCACTTTGTACTCAAAATTGTTTTCTTTTTAATCGTCACTCTCTAATTTTGATGTCAACTCATAAAACATTGTTTCTCCATAACATGAGAATATTTTCTATCTGGGGGCACCGCAGTGCCCCCAGATAGAAAATTTACATTAAACAATCTAATTTATATATTTATTACTTATGAGATATATTGTGTTTTCCTGCGATGGCCGAGTCAATATATTTATTAAAAACATTAAAGATTTTTAATTAACCAACTTGGTATTACATGGATCTCACAACTTTTTACGGTCATGAGACTTGGTATTTTTGACAAGTATTGTTTTTATGGGATAAACTTATTCGTTTATGTCTCGTTGTGTCGCTGAGTTAACATAATATCTGTAAAGGAAGACCATGACTGACGTTTGATATTGAACGGTACATACACGTTACCTTAGGGTGCTTCTACACGGTGCATGTAGCTGGAGCAAGTAAAGGTGCGGGTTACACGCGTGGGTAATATGCGCAAGCTACTTGATCAAGTTACTCGCTTATACTTGTACATGGTGCAAATAACTGGAGCAAATAAAGACGCGGGCTACTTGCGCAAGCTGTACCTATGTACAAGTTATTTGTTCGTGGTCAAGAGCTACATGTGCATGCTATTCGCGCGGTAGCTTTATGACTTGAATCGCGCCAAATGTCTCGACGAACGAAAATTATTTTAAAATCATATGTTAAAAATGTAATTTTAACAGATAACATGCGCGAGTGACCCGCGCGCGTCGCAGAGCACGCGAATTACTTGCGCGGGTGGCTCGCTTTGGTACATGTTCGAGTCGCTGGACCCGCACATTGTTTTAAACGATATGTTTAAGGTGCATGTAACCCGCGCAAGTGCCTCAACATACTCAAGCTACATGCGCCGTGTACAAGCACCTTTAGTATACGTCTAACTTGACAGTTGAAGCTGTCTGAACGTGTGTATGTGTAGGTACATATTAATAGGAAGACGGGGATTAATATGATATCCTTCGGCTGGTTGGATGAGCTTCTTTCGCCAATGACAGGTTCCTTTAAGACTACCTTACTTACCAACACATACAGGATTAAATACTACATGACAACTAGATAACAGTTACAACGTAAATGGTAATTCAATCTAAGTAAATTAAAAACTACATGAAGATAGTTTTTAAGGATTTATTACAATAAGGCTAGAGCTATTTAGATCAAATGTAGTGATGTTTAAAACTAATTCAATTTAAAATGTCGTGTGAACTCTTTAAATGTCAAATAATTAACAAAGTTATTTTTAGTTATATAATTTATTATTAATGAGCCATTCTGAAAAGGCTTGTGACGGTAAAATATCTACAGAAATATATAAACTAGCTTCTTGTGCGAAACCAACGTAGCTAACAAAACAAGGTGCTACTCAGTAGTTGGAACAGTATGAACGATTGTTTCGCCACTACCTGTCATGTGATATTAAAATATATGTTTTTTTTTTAATGGTAATAGGCGGCAAACGAGCAGATGGATTGCCTGATGGTAAGCAATTACCGCCGCCCATGGACACAAGCAACACCACAGGAGTCACAAGTGCGTTGTCGCCCCTTGGGGTTGGGAAACGGGATAGGATGAAGAGTGGGATCAGGGAGAAGGGATAGGGGACAGGGCCTCCGGCACGCTCACTCACCGAACGAAACACACATTTAGGTACTGTTACTTTACGTCGATTTTCTGTGAGAGGGTAGTACTTCCCCAGTCGATCCGGCCCATTCATGCTGAAATCAGCAAGGCTCTACTACCTAGGCGTATTTTTTTGTCTTTGACAGTCCTTATGCAGAGTCAATAGGTACAAAGGTACTACGAGGCTGCAACGCAAAGATATGGCGATATTGAGAGGATTATCGCTATCCCTTTGGGTTGAGGCGGTCAGCGGGTAGTCGCTGTGTGTAAAAGTTAATATTCAGTCAAATCCGGTTAGACTAGTAAGCGGACCTCGGTTTGCAACTGGGATAGCGCTAGAAGGATGGTGATTCAGGTAAAAGACATAGATCTGTCCAAGACTTTCCAGAAACAACGATATTGACTGAGAGGTTCGAGTTTGCTGTAATTTACTTTAAAATTAATTAATGCAAAATGACGCCTATTTCTCACGAACGTAAAAGTAATCGACCAACCCACTTAAAAACATCGCACCAATAAAACAGTCTCAACAATTTAACAAACTACTATTACACAAACAAGTCTAGAACTCATTCTTCCAAATTAAAATATGAGGGCTCTTGTACAGCCTAACATTATTTACGAAACAACTTCGTACATCTGTTTGTTTTTTTTAATTTTACTTTTGTCACTAAGAGAAAGCAAGACAAGGTTGAGACGTGACCTTTCTTAATCAGGCTATTATCATTCGAGCCTGCCGTCTGCCAGCCTCCTTCGAGCTGAGAAATAAGTGCTCACGTCGATAAAGGCATTCAGATATGGAAGGAACTGACCCAATGGAGATAACGTTAATCAACATACCCATAAATATTATCCTTGCTGTGGATTGTTCTCATATAAAAGAGGGTAAAGGGTTGGTAAAATTTAAACCTTTGAGATTTTTTGGATTGTTCACAGTTGGATTGTGTGTTGACCTATCTAGATTCAGATTTCACGATCAGTAAATCTCAGTAGCAGCATAACGAGAGGATGTCCGCAACTACGACCGCACATTGTGTGGACAATCCATTCAATCCCTTCTTCGTGCACCTCTGCAATCCCCAAAGAACATACTGCGTCCAATAGTTTTAGCTGTGGGTCTCTATAAGTCTATAGTATCATAAGAATGTTGTACATATTATAAGATACATGCCATAGAAAATAAACAAAAATATTTTTTTGTTTTGAAAATTACATTGTGGGTAATCATGTAGCTGCCGCAATACTAATCAATTCCGTCTACATTTACCATTAACCGATGATTCCGCCGTCTGTGGCTACCGCTCGAACATAATCACGACCTAATCAAATTCTATCAATTAAATTTCTCCAAGCCATTGATTTGAGCAATTACTAGCGATGCGAATGGGCATCTACAAACAATCTGTGGGGAACAGGCCTTTGTCTCAATCTGATTCTCACAGAATTAGTTAATACAAGAAATACCACAAATAACAATAAAATTGAGTTTTGGAAATTATGACCTAGGCTGTTTCAATTGATACATTTTATTTATGGAAATGTTTCACAGAAATTAATAAATGTATATTTTTTACTTTTGCTATTCACAGTGAGCGTCAATGGGTAAAGAAATATAATATATTTCAGTGTGGATGTTTAGCATGCCTATATCGAGGCGTATAATGAAATTCTATAAAACATCGCTTTACAACTTTTTATTTAATCCTTGGCTGTGCTTTAATATTGACGGCACAATGATACTTAAACTAGTATTCTATGTGACGACTAAAATGCAAATAAAGAATATGAACAGCATATAGCGACAATAAATATGAGCAGTATATTTATAATATCAGCCCTTATCAATTGCGTCACTGCTGAGCATGGATCTCTTGAAATCTTTCACTGAACTTCTTATGAGATGGTTTAGGCTTTAAGTCCACCACGTTTGCCACGTACGGGTAAACAGAATTGTCTTCAATTGTAAATACAGTGAACTTTCAGACACTTCACCGTGTAGAAGACGATAAATTAATAATTGAATTCCCACATTACCTCCAAGGCAAACAGTCTTGGGTGCAACTGGGATTGCCAGGGCATTGATGATTATTTCGATAAGTGAATGGTGCTCACCGGGCTTGAATTCGAGACGTCAAGTGTGAATCGTTTCATTTCTACTAGACTATTCACCACTAGCAGTAAACGAAGAAAATAATACTGAAGCCTGATAACAGTCTTTATTAGAAACTGCACTGTTTATCTTAAACTATTATCGACAATTTTCAAATACCAGGAAAATTTGTTTCTCTTACCAGCATTTGCCTCAAGATTGTTACTAGAGCTTTTTATTTCTTTTTATTATGGAAAAAGATCCGCTCCGGGTGGTTTTCATTTTCAGTACTTAACGGAAAAGCTGATCTAATCATTGATCGCAATCTTTAATGGTACACCCCACCAGATCTATTTTCCTGCTTAACCCGCCGAGGACTTTCTCAGAAATAACATAGCCACCCGCAATAATAATGGATTTTCATACGGATAATATATTTAAAAGCAGTAAAAGAACGTCGCGTCGGTAAGTATCATCTTATAAGGATTAGTTGGTAATGGAAACAGATTTACCGTAATCTTCACTTTTTGTTGTACCAACTTTATTATTGGATGGCAATCCGTAATTTATTAGCGCTTTTCCATCCTCCGTATCCGACAACACTAGGTAGGTACAGATTAAATAAACGCAGGGAGATTATGTAACTTGTTTTGGTATGGTTATTGGAAAGTGATTAAAGAGAATCTAAAATGGGATTAAACGGCTAACTTATTGCTTACACTTGACCCTAAATATTCGGTAGGAAAGCTATCAGAGAGGATGCGATATACTGTGCATAGCAATAAACTGTATTTTTAGTCGGATGTAGAGGATCACCAAGCTGGTAAGTACCATATACATCTAATATATATAAATCTCCTGTCACGATGTTTGTTCGCGATGGATTCCTAAACTACTTAACCGATTTTAAATTAAATTGGCACACCGTGAGCAGTCTGGTCCAATTTGAGAGATAGGATAGCTAATTATAGTCGCAATTTTATTTTATTGCAAATTATTTGTCTATAATTAATTGACAGTCACAATTATCTGTTAACTCCAAAAAATTCTAACAGATGTCGATACTTTTTATTTCATCAAGGATTACATCGAAACCTTACCTGAATAATAAAACATTACAAAATAAAGATATCCAGTCGACAACATATATCCGAAAAATTTGGATTGTCGAGTATTTTGTTAAATTCTAATGGTTCTATATATATAGTCTAAGGTTCTGACAGACAAATCACAGTCGCCATATTGGCCGATCTAGCGAAACGTCACAGATACCACAGAAAAATAACTGAAGCACAGATACCGGATAACACAGTCTTTACTAAGTAGTTTGTATGTGTAAATACTTTTTGCAGTTATATTTCTTAAACAGTTAAAACGAAAACTATGGAAGTATCCGCCCAATAAAGGAGATTTGTATCAAATATAAAAAAATATATTAAAGTACGTATATACGTATTACGTAATCTATACTAATATAATAAAGCGGAAGAGTTTGTTTGTTTGTTTGAACGCGCTAATCTCAGGAACTACCGGTCGGATCTGAAAAATTCTTTTTGTATATGATAGCCCAGTTATTCCGGAAGGCTATAGGCTATATAACATAACACTTCGACCCTTTGGGGCCGGGCAAAAGGCTAAAAAGGCTAAAACATAATGTCAGCTAATTTCAGGAACTAGCAGTCGGCTTTTAAAAATTGTAATTGCCTATGATAGCTCAATTACTCCGAAAGGCTATATAAAATTACGCCCCAACTTTTAGAGGCCAGACAAAAATAATAAAATAGTCAAACGAGAAGGGGGAGGGTTGGGTCAAAGGCAAAAAAAGGCTTAACGAATAGGATACAATCTATATGGGTATCGTTTTCGAGATTTTTGGGACGCTGATTATTATTATGAAATTTATTTAGCGATCCAAAATGGCGGACGGGAAATCAAAGACGGCGGATGAGAAAATTTTAAATATCAATATGGGTATCGCCTTCGATATTTTAAGGGGTGGAGAATCGAAAAACAACATCTATTTCGTGATCAAAGATGGCGGATGGGCAATCAAAGATGGTGGATGGGAAAATTAAAAAAAAAAATTTTGGTATCGTCTCCGATGTTTAAAGAGATGGGGAATCCAAATACAACATCTATTTCGTGATTCAAGATGGCGGATGGGAAATAAAAAATGGCGGATGGGAAAAATTTAAAAAATCAATATGGGTATCGTCTCTGATGATTTAAGAGATGGTGCATCCAAATACAACATCTATTTCGTGATCAGAGATGGTGGGTAGGAAATCAAAGGTGGCAGACGGGATTTTTTTTTAAAGTCGATATGGGTATCGTCGTCGATATTTAAAGGGATGGGGAATCCATATCCGACATCTATTTCGTGATCAAAGATGGCGGATGGATTTTTTTTTTAAATCAATATGGGTATCGTCTCCGATGTTTGAAGGGATGGGGAATCCAAATACAACATCTATTTCGTGATTCAAGATGGCGGATGGGAAATCAAAGATGGCGGATGGGAAAAATTAAAAAAATCAATATGGGTTTCGTCTCTGATGATTTAAGGGATGGTGAATCCAAATACAACATCTATTTCGTGATCAAAGATGGCGGATGGTTTTTTTTTTTTTAATCAATATGGGTATCGTCTCCGATGTTTGCAGGGCTGGGGAATCCAAATACAACATCTATTTCGTGATTCAACATGGCGGATGGGAAATCAAAGATGGCGGATGGGTAAAATTTAAAAAATCAATATGGGTATTGTCTCTGATGATTTAAGGGATGGTGAATCCAAATACAACATCTATTTCGTGATCAAAGATGGTGGATAGGAAATCAAAGATGGCGGACGGGATTTTTTTTTAAGTCGATATGGGTATCGTCTCCGATATTTTAAGGAATGGGGCATTCAATATTATATAAAATCTATGTTTGTTTTTGCATCATTTATAGACCCCGGAATGATAAGAGATTAAGCGCTAAGTCAATGGTAACTTTGGAAAAGGTGCTTGGAAAAAATGGATTTAAATAAAACTCTTAAAAGGCGATACGGAGTTCGCTGGGTCAGCTAGTATATTATATGTATATAAAAAGTCGAACGAAAATTTGTTTCAAATACCAGCATTTTTAGAGTAGCAATCACACTTTCATGATTGACCGAAACGAAAAACACACACTTATTATATTTTATTCAGTTCTGTATTCAGTATTTTCTGTTCAAATGTAAGATATAAACACTGAAATAATTCACACGTAAAATATTACCAATAAAATCAGCAATATTTTTGTCCACTTCAACGAATTCGAATGTATTATGAACTCGTTAGTTTAGTGCAGTCAATGTGACGACAGAAAATTTCATGCAAGTTGCAGACAGAATAATACTCTGAGTATTTATGCAGTAAAAGTTATGAAATATAATTCAAATGACTGAATTTTATAGTATAGTGTTTCAAAATTTCACTACCATGAAATCATCACAATCGGTAAAGTTAGCGCCACAGCTGTTATATCGTAAGATCATAATGTCACAATAAACAACTGTCCTACTTATCATGAATGTACAAAAATGATCGAATATTGATCAATTTAATACTCTCATCCATTTTAAAGTGACAAATTTACTCAAATAAGTTAAGAAACAAATTGAAAAATCTTTTTGCGATCAATTTCAGTACCTTTACAAATTTTGCAAGATGTTGTCAAAGCTCTATTTCGAGTTGGCGTATGATATTATTAAGTTAACTTCTTCAGCATTTGTATAGAAGCTGTTATTCCTAAAATTAAGGCTCAAAATTCCAGACGAAATAAGGTCACAAAAATTCAGTTTATTAACCATCCAATTTATTTTAGAAAGTCTTGTTCATTTTAATGAAATTTTTTGGATGCCTCGCAAGCTATTTATATTTAAAAAATGTACATAGCTGGGATGAATGAATATAGCAAGGAATTTCTATTGTAGGCTCACAGCTGATATTGATGAATTATATTATGAATATATTGTCTACGGTATTTAGTCTTTACAAGCATGTGAAATATAAATAACTAGAGGACGCAAGCAGCTACGCCTGCAATTTTTTTAAATTTACCCGTTGTGGCCGATATCGTGGGAATTTCGGGAAATCCCTTCTTAGTGCACCCCTACGGTCCCTACGGAACATACATGCCAAATTTCAGCTTCCTGCGCCGAATAGTTTCGGCTGTAGCGTGTCTGTCAGTCAGTCAGTAACGCAAGGATTTTATATATTAAAATTATGCTTGCTTGCAAATAGATTATCTTGTCTCGGTCTTACTTTATGGACTGTAATAGTAACGAGAGTGAGCGTACAGGCCGACTTGCATTGTCTGTCAATCAAGTGCGTTTGAGTGGTTTACATTTGAAATGGAGGTAGACGGATCGCTACCCTTTCTCGACGTCAAAGTGACGGTGAGAGCTAATGGTACACTTGGTAACACTGTATACAGAAAACCGACACACACCGACAGGTATCACAACGCCTGCTCGCATCATCACCCGCGACATTTGGAATCCGTAGCGACCTCGTTAGTGAACAGAGCCTATGACCTCTGTGACCCTGAACACTTAAACAGTGAATTGTCACATGTTCAGGAGGTACTAAGGCGCAACGGATACAAAAAGGAGATACCCCGTCGGAAGAGGAAGGACCGCAAACCTGAAGTAAGCAGAGTGCCGGCTTACATGCCTTATATCAAGGGAGTGACGGACAAAGTTGGAACAGTACTACAGAAATACTCCATCAAGACTGTATATAGTACCCTCTCCAAGGTAGCACACAATCTGCGTACCCCAAAGGACGTAATTCCTCTACAAACACCAGGCGTCTACAAGGTCGATTGCAGTTGTGGTAGTTCCTATATCGGACAGACCAAACGAAAGATCGCTGAAAGGGTCAAAGAACATATCACAGCTGTCAAAAATCGACAAATTAATAAATCTGCCATAGCTGAGCATTTGCTGGAATCTGGACCAAACCACTGGATAGAATTACATCAACCACGAGTCTTATCCACCGATCGCCACTATTACTCCAGGATAGTTCGTGAAGCGGTTGAAATCAAAAAACATAGAAATTTCAACCGGGAGGACGGATACAGACTATCGACCACTTGGAACCCAGTTATCAACAAATGCAAACAACGCCGCGGTAACACAACTCATCAGTGTGTAGACGTCATAAGTGTAGTGTGTCGAAGTACCGACAGTGCGGATAGAACTAAAAATATCAAAAATACAAAACAAGTGAGGGTAGCTGCCGAAACCCGCGCTTCACAAGGACGGCGCTGAGCTGACATCAGTCCCTCCGCGACCACAACCGTTGCAAGCCGGTAGAAACGTAGGAGAATAACAGAGGTATTTATGCCTTGAAATAAGCAAATTATCGCGACTAAGAGGCCCAATTCTCGTAAATTTAAATGACATTGATATTATATTTTGAATTGACTCAGAAGCGGTATTGTGATAACCTAATGTCATTATCGTATAATTTGAAATAAACAGTACGTCGTTGACAAATATTTTGACATGTGTTTCAATTTACGACCTCGTTACGATTTCATTAAATCATGGAAGAATACGATTTTTAAAGTAAGTATGACACTGACATCATATCGAAACTGTATTTATTTAGCTGAATTGGGCGCCTGGTTTGTATCTACAAATAGAATTTGTTGCAACTTACTTCTCAAAAACTATCATCAGCCTTTAACAGTCCACTGCTGGACTAGGCCTCTCCTTTGAAAGAAGGAATTGGCCTACTATACCACGCTGGCCAAACGGGTTTATATCAAGTTTTACTTCTCTTACAGTGCTATTTTCTGCATAATATGCTCCCTCTGCCGGCTCTTACGACACCCATGGGATGGTATGGGGTGGTGACATTCCGTATTCTTAATCCGTCACCACACGGACAAAAAACCGCAGCCTTATTCCCAGATAGATAAAATTTGAACGATTTATAATTAACACGTTCGACCAACGAATGTGCCATATAAAATATTAATGACTACTGCATAAATATGACGAAAAACCTTACGTCGATATTATAAGCACGGCTTAGAGTGAATGAAATATGGCACTGCCATAAGTTTTATGCACTTTTTTATCAGAAATGTTATAGGATATAATAAATATCTCGATAGTGGCATAACTATGACAGGATTTATTAATATATATGTCTGAAAACAGTAAAACAATGTATTCTATTACTTTCGGTTATAAGCAAGAAATTGAAAATTGAAATATATTCTTGTTGAGAGGTACTCGTAAGTGTAGAAATTTAGTTGAGCAAAGATACACGTGTAGAACTCTTTCAAGGATGCACGAACGTGAGAGATTGCTCATGCTTTCGATAGTAATGTACAACATGGAACTGTTCGATTCACCGTTAAGACTTACATCAGATTTGTACTCTACTGCCACCCGCATCCAACCGCCTCCCGCGATTATTACAAAGGACGAAAATTTATATTGCCCCACGTTTGAGCCATTCCGTAACCACGACTTGTGTAACCCACAATCAAATGTCAGTACATACATACATACATAGACTCACGCCTGTTTCCCTGAAGGGGTAGGCAGAGACATATCAAACGCCCACTTTTCGCCAGTGTTTTGATCCCACGTAATAGGTGGCGAGCCTATTGCCGCTTATCGGGATATTTTGTTTGCCAGAGCCTCGTCCATTAATTGGCAGGTGCACCACTTGCAGGTGAGGTTGGCTTGGGACCCTAAGTTCTTGGTGGGAACCCTACGCACCCTTGTCAGTACATTTGGAAGGTATTTTGCCGTACAATACTTGATTCCATAGAAACCATGAAATGTAGTTAAACTAAGCAGACTTTATTTTGTCATAATATTATTAGATTAGGTAAATAGAATAATTTCACATGTTTTTGTCAACAAAAGGAAAATATACTTCGTTCTTAAAATAAACCAAACAGTACAATTGTCACAGTTTCTATGTAAACGAACTCAATACACGAATATTGCTTATAAACAGCAGATTATTTTTACCACAATTCAAGATAGCCTTTCTTACGGTTTTTTCTCATAGTCATTATAGAAACAGCAAAAAAATTAATAACTCTTTGTTTTACAAGTGATTTATTTTATTATTTATAGTCTCACGCCTGTATCCCCGAAGGGGTAGGCAGAGGTGTATATATTACACCCACATTTCGCCAGATTTATTTTAGTCCCACGTAATAGGAGGCGAGCCTATTGCCATTACCGGGCACATCACGAGACTCCGGGCTGCTACTGAGTATTCGGAAAAACCCAGTAACATTTTTGCCCGACCCGGGAATCGAACCCGCGACCTCCCAATCCCACGCGCATATTTATGCCGCGAGACCAACGAGGCAATTTTACAAGTGATTATACATGCAATTAAATAGTTTACCCGGTATTATATAAATGTGTATACATAATAATTTGAAAAGCCATCTACAATATGTGTGGTACATACCTATTTTGCTTGTGATCCTATTTTCAAGAAAGAATTAATGTTATAGGCTAGAACCTCTAAATAAAGAACCTCTAAATAGGTATATCCTGCTTCGTCCACAATTCACTCAAATCAATTCGTACCACATTAGGGTTTAATCCTAGCATTGATCTCGAGCTAAGCTAAGAACCAAAAGGCACTAGGCATGCCGTATATTCGTGCCCTTTCAAATGCCCCTGGGAAATACGGAGCTTGAGTTTATTTTCTGCTAGGTTTCTGAAAATAGCTCGAACTACATAGGCGAATCGTTTGTATCTTTGATTTCTAAGTATTAAATTACACTATATGTACCTCCGTACGTATTCATGGATTAGACTTTTGGCACAAGTCTGAAGCAAATTACCTCCACTGCGAATGGTAAAGTTCCAAAGGTTGACCGAAGAAGGTGTTATCTCCCTGCTGTTAAAAACATTATGATGAATGATCTGCTGAAATGCTCGCGAACTGACAGCTTACTCTAACAAAACAAAGTTGTATGGTACTTTTCATCAACAGTAGAACAAAGCAACTTAGTTGGAAACAGGTTTTTCAGAACCAGGTTAGCGCGCCTACGGGCGCTTGTACATGGTAAGAAAATTTACCAAAATTTTTTTTTTCGTTTTTTTTATGCACGTACGTGTGTGCGAGCAGTGTACACAGATATTTTCTAGTTACGACACGAATTCTTGCGTAGGCCCGGCGTATTTTCTTACCGTGTACAAGCGCCCTTAAGGAGATTATCATGAACGGTTAGGGGAACGTGTGACCACAACGTTTGCTTTCTACTGATGCTTGATTGCGGTCTTCAGTGCTGAGGATTTTTTTGTGGTTGTGATCAAACATGGCGTCTCATATTTAATAAAATAATGGTTCAATATGTATAAAGTGTCTGCCTAGGGTATGATTAAGAATTCCGTTCCTACTTTGCATCAGTCTGTCTTGAGAAAAGCCACACAAGATTTTCCGTTAAAATTAAATGCCACCAGCAATTCTTAATCGCCAACATGGGAAATCTATATACTTCGAAAACCGGAATACAAGAACATCAACCGCTTGGTAACACTTAAATAAAATAATATTGTTGTATGTTTAAATAGTATATTTAAAATTGAACTGCTTTTAAAATGACCTTTTTATTCAATTATTTTACAACTTTATACTTATTTACATTTAAAACTATTATTTACAACTAAAATTATACGTATAATCCTACATTTCAGCTTCCTGCGCCGAATAGTTTCGGCTGTAGCGTGTCTGTCAGTCAGTCAGTAACGCAAGGATTTTATATATTAAAATTATGCTTGCTTGCAAATAGATTATCTTGTCTCGGTCTTACTTTATGGACTGTAATAGTAACGAGAGTGAGCGTACAGGCCGACTTGCATTGTCTGTCAATCAAGTGCGTTTGAGTGGTTTACATTTGAAATGGAGGTAGACGGATCGCTACCCTTTCTCGACGTCAAAGTGACGGTGAGAGCTAATGGTACACTTGGTAACACTGTATACAGAAAACCGACACACACCGACAGGTATCACAACGCCTGCTCGCATCATCACCCGCGACATTTGGAATCCGTAGCGACCTCGTTAGTGAACAGAGCCTATGACCTCTGTGACCCTGAACACTTAAACAGTGAATTGTCACATGTTCAGGAGGTACTAAGGCGCAACGGATACAAAAAGGAGATACCCCGTCGGAAGAGGAAGGACCGCAAACCTGAAGTAAGCAGAGTGCCGGCTTACATGCCTTATATCAAGGGAGTGACGGACAAAGTTGGAACAGTACTACAGAAATACTCCATCAAGACTGTATATAGTACCCTCTCCAAGGTAGCACACAATCTGCGTACCCCAAAGGACGTAATTCCTCTACAAACACCAGGCGTCTACAAGGTCGATTGCAGTTGTGGTAGTTCCTATATCGGACAGACCAAACGAAAGATCGCTGAAAGGGTCAAAGAACATATCACAGCTGTCAAAAATCGACAAATTAATAAATCTGCCATAGCTGAGCATTTGCTGGAATCTGGACCAAACCACTGGATAGAATTACATCAACCACGAGTCTTATCCACCGATCGCCACTATTACTCCAGGATAGTTCGTGAAGCGGTTGAAATCAAAAAACATAGAAATTTCAACCGGGAGGACGGATACAGACTATCGACCACTTGGAACCCAGTTATCAACAAATGCAAACAACGCCGCGGTAACACAACTCATCAGTGTGTAGACGTCATAAGTGTAGTGTGTCGAAGTACCGACAGTGCGGATAGAACTAAAAATATCAAAAATACAAAACAAGTGAGGGTAGCTGCCGAAACCCGCGCTTCACAAGGACGGCGCTGAGCTGACATCAGTCCCTCCGCGACCACAACCGTTGCAAGCCGGTAGAAACGTAGGAGAATAACAGAGGTATTTATGCCTTGAAATAAGCAAATTATCGCGACTAAGAGGCCCAATTCTCGTAAATTTAAATGACATTGATATTATATTTTGAATTGACTCAGAAGCGGTATTGTGATAACCTAATGTCATTATCGTATAATTTGAAATAAACAGTACGTCGTTGACAAATATTTTGACATGTGTTTCAATTTACGACCTCGTTACGATTTCATTAAATCATGGAAGAATACGATTTTTAAAGTAAGTATGACACTGACATCATATCGAAACTGTATTTATTTAGCTGAATTGGGCGCCTGGTTTGTATCTACAAATAGAATTTGTTGCAACTTACTTCTCAAAAACTATCATCAGCCTTTAACAGTCCACTGCTGGACTAGGCCTCTCCTTTGAAAGAAGGAATTGGCCTACTATACCACGCTGGCCAAACGGGTTTATATCAAGTTTTACTTCTCTTACAGTGCTATTTTCTGCATAATATGCTCCCTCTGCCGGCTCTTACGACACCCATGGGATGGTATGGGGTGGTGACATTCCGTATTCTTAATCCGTCACCACACGGACAAAAAACCGCAGCCTTATTCCCAGATAGATAAAATTTGAACGATTTATAATTAACACGTTCGACCAACGAATGTGCCATATAAAATATTAATGACTACTGCATAAATATGACGAAAAACCTTACGTCGATATTATAAGCACGGCTTAGAGTGAATGAAATATGGCACTGCCATAAGTTTTATGCACTTTTTTATCAGAAATGTTATAGGATATAATAAATATCTCGATAGTGGCATAACTATGACAGGATTTATTAATATATATGTCTGAAAACAGTAAAACAATGTATTCTATTACTTTCGGTTATAAGCAAGAAATTGAAAATTGAAATATATTCTTGTTGAGAGGTACTCGTAAGTGTAGAAATTTAGTTGAGCAAAGATACACGTGTAGAACTCTTTCAAGGATGCACGAACGTGAGAGATTGCTCATGCTTTCGATAGTAATGTACAACATGGAACTGTTCGATTCACCGTTAAGACTTACATCAGATTTGTACTCTACTGCCACCCGCATCCAACCGCCTCCCGCGATCTTGACGAGATCGTCGGTCCACCTTGCGGGGGCCTACCTCTGCTGCGTCGTCCGGTACGTTGCCGCCACTCCAGAACCTTGCTGCCCCAACGGCCATCGGTTCTTCAAGCTATGTGCCCTGCCCACTGCCACTTCAGCTTGGCTATCCGGAGAGCTATGTCGGCGACTATGGTTCTACTGCGGATCTCCTCATTTTTGATTCGATCTCGCAGGAAAACTCCAAGCATGGCTCACTCCATCGCCCTCTGAGTGACCTTGAGCCTATCAGAATTACGTTAATTTTATAGAAATCAAAAACTTATGCTCGTATTAAATAAGTATATTTACAATTGCATTTAAGTCAAATTGCAGTAAAACTTAATAAGTGCTCCGAGCTAAAGTATATAGTTTATCACTTAAACATTGAAATACGTGTACGTAATCTAAAGCAAATAACATTTATAAAACTATAGTAAACGAAAGAATTTCCTCATATTTGCCGAAGAGCTTCTTTGCACGTTGAAATAAGCCGGTATTTAGGACAATCTTTTAAGCGCACAGTATTATAAGGAGTTAAAAACATACGATATTTATTTTTAAATGTATCTTCCTATAACTAGCCAGGTATCGTTACATGGTTTAAGCCGCAGGCTGTAGTACCTACACATTACCATTACGTCGACCAAACTTACGATCATAAACTTCTAAAACATGTTTTAAAAGAATAAATAAAAAATATTGTCAATCAGCTTACTGTCTATTAACAACTGCAACTATCTCTTTTTATAATATGACAGACCTTATTCATAGTATATGAAGAAGAAATAATTATGCAATGTTCCCTGACTTTCATAGTCAGGGAACATTGCATTTTTACATGCCGTAAAAATCATGTGGTAATTCCCTTTAAATATATTGTAAATTAGAAATTATCCCTCAGTCGAGCGGCGCTACCTTGCATCCGAGCTCTTTTATAAATTTTATAATGACAACGGCATACAACCTTTGCCGTAAGGTAATTAGGTCAGAAGCGTATAATAAATAGAATAAAGATTATGGCATATCTTGTAACTGCGGTCGTAATTACGGTATGTTATTTCCGAAAAGGTTTTTAAACACGACAGTTTTCATTTAAGGTTTAAGAGCAAACTTTTGAAAACTACGCGTTAAGATTACATTAAGATATCAATAATTTCAATTTCAGAAGTTATCTCAGTATTATGCTAAGCTCCTTTGATAATTAAAAGTAACTTCATATTCTACAAGTAGGTATACAATGCATCACATCGATATTATCGTCCTATCGACCACTTTAAATTACACTGTGAACATGTTGTCAAATGCACCGGACCACAGACTACAATAGCATGGGCATATTCTGATCTGAAGGTATGACGGCTGAAATACTATATTTCAGCCTTAGATTCCGATCCTGCTTCGTGGAGTATTCGATTCTCCTATTCGATGCCCGGCATTCAGCCAGTTGAGTAAGTCGACTGAAGTCGACTCCAATCCTTTGCTGAACCACATTATTTATGCTCAAGACTACAACTTTCTTTCTTGCACAAACCGTGAAAGTTTAATTATCTCAAACGCACGAAGACATCTACAGAAGTTTCCAAAATTACCTCAAAGTGATACAACATGTTTCTGCGAGGACAACATATTGTTGAGTTAGCTGCTATCAAATGGTAAAAGTTGTGCCATGTTCGGTGCTACATTGTGTGTAAAGACACAAACGTCGATGTGTTCAATAATCTCTGATTTATTTTATCGTTCGAGAACTTTCGCTATAGCTGGCATTCGTATCTTGTTTAGAATAGTTTCTGTATATGATACTTATATTACTTTGTCATTCTACGTATGCTTATCATCTTTTACGAATTAGCATTATATTTGAAAGTAAGGATCCAAGACACACAAGCACGCAAGTTAATGTTCTTATCTTTAAAGTTGAACTCACACAAATAATAACAAGCTTTTGAGGCTTGTGCCCGTACTTATATTTAAGTGACAAGGCTCAATAGAGTAATTATTACAAAGGACGAAAATTTATATTGCCCCACGTTTGAGCCATTCCGTAACCACGACTTGTGTAACCCACAATCAAATGTCAGTACATACATACATACATAGACTCACGCCTGTTTCCCTGAAGGGGTAGGCAGAGACATATCAAACGCCCACTTTTCGCCAGTGTTTTGATCCCACGTAATAGGTGGCGAGCCTATTGCCGCTTATCGGGATATTTTGTTTGCCAGAGCCTCGTCCATTAATTGGCAGGTGCACCACTTGCAGGTGAGGTTGGCTTGGGACCCTAAGTTCTTGGTGGGAACCCTACGCACCCTTGTCAGTACATTTGGAAGGTATTTTGCCGTACAATACTTGATTCCATAGAAACCATGAAATGTAGTTAAACTAAGCAGACTTTATTTTGTCATAATATTATTAGATTAGGTAAATAGAATAATTTCACATGTTTTTGTCAACAAAAGGAAAATATACTTCGTTCTTAAAATAAACCAAACAGTACAATTGTCACAGTTTCTATGTAAACGAACTCAATACACGAATATTGCTTATAAACAGCAGATTATTTTTACCACAATTCAAGATAGCCTTTCTTACGGTTTTTTCTCATAGTCATTATAGAAACAGCAAAAAAATTAATAACTCTTTGTTTTACAAGTGATTTATTTTATTATTTATAGTCTCACGCCTGTATCCCCGAAGGGGTAGGCAGAGGTGTATATATTACACCCACATTTCGCCAGATTTATTTTAGTCCCACGTAATAGGAGGCGAGCCTATTGCCATTACCGGGCACATCACGAGACTCCGGGCTGCTACTGAGTATTCGGAAAAACCCAGTAACATTTTTGCCCGACCCGGGAATCGAACCCGCGACCTCCCAATCCCACGCGCATATTTATGCCGCGAGACCAACGAGGCAATTTTACAAGTGATTATACATGCAATTAAATAGTTTACCCGGTATTATATAAATGTGTATACATAATAATTTGAAAAGCCATCTACAATATGTGTGGTACATACCTATTTTGCTTGTGATCCTATTTTCAAGAAAGAATTAATGTTATAGGCTAGAACCTCTAAATAAAGAACCTCTAAATAGGTATATCCTGCTTCGTCCACAATTCACTCAAATCAATTCGTACCACATTAGGGTTTAATCCTAGCATTGATCTCGAGCTAAGCTAAGAACCAAAAGGCACTAGGCATGCCGTATATTCGTGCCCTTTCAAATGCCCCTGGGAAATACGGAGCTTGAGTTTATTTTCTGCTAGGTTTCTGAAAATAGCTCGAACTACATAGGCGAATCGTTTGTATCTTTGATTTCTAAGTATTAAATTACACTATATGTACCTCCGTACGTATTCATGGATTAGACTTTTGGCACAAGTCTGAAGCAAATTACCTCCACTGCGAATGGTAAAGTTCCAAAGGTTGACCGAAGAAGGTGTTATCTCCCTGCTGTTAAAAACATTATGATGAATGATCTGCTGAAATGCTCGCGAACTGACAGCTTACTCTAACAAAACAAAGTTGTATGGTACTTTTCATCAACAGTAGAACAAAGCAACTTAGTTGGAAACAGGTTTTTCAGAACCAGGTTAGCGCGCCTACGGGCGCTTGTACATGGTAAGAAAATTTACCAAAATTTTTTTTTTCGTTTTTTTTATGCACGTACGTGTGTGCGAGCAGTGTACACAGATATTTTCTAGTTACGACACGAATTCTTGCGTAGGCCCGGCGTATTTTCTTACCGTGTACAAGCGCCCTTAAGGAGATTATCATGAACGGTTAGGGGAACGTGTGACCACAACGTTTGCTTTCTACTGATGCTTGATTGCGGTCTTCAGTGCTGAGGATTTTTTTGTGGTTGTGATCAAACATGGCGTCTCATATTTAATAAAATAATGGTTCAATATGTATAAAGTGTCTGCCTAGGGTATGATTAAGAATTCCGTTCCTACTTTGCATCAGTCTGTCTTGAGAAAAGCCACACAAGATTTTCCGTTAAAATTAAATGCCACCAGCAATTCTTAATCGCCAACATGGGAAATCTATATACTTCGAAAACCGGAATACAAGAACATCAACCGCTTGGTAACACTTAAATAAAATAATATTGTTGTATGTTTAAATAGTATATTTAAAATTGAACTGCTTTTAAAATGACCTTTTTATTCAATTATTTTACAACTTTATACTTATTTACATTTAAAACTATTATTTACAACTAAAATTATACGTATAATCCTACAACTAAATTAAAATAAATACATAAAAAGGGCAAAGCGTTTAGGCGTCGTAGTATTCCTCCGCATCACTGTCATCGGGTAACGTGCCCAGAAGACTGGCAGCATTGCCACGTTGAATGGCAATGCTGATTCTTTGAGCAAAGAATAAACCAGCAGCTTTGTTTGAGGGTTTCCGCCGTTGCAGCAGCAGCGCCAGGATGCTTTTAAAATAGTTTAATTTAAATTTCAGTAGGTGTTTCTGCTGAATACGTAAACAGGCCTTATTTCATATGAGCTTACAAATAAATTATGAGAGAAATGTTTATGTTGAAAATTAGAAAACCAAATCCTTAGCTTTGTGTAGCTAATTAGTAACAAGGTCTGCAATTAGAAGTCTTATTGTAATTTTAATTAAATGTTTTGTGTACTAGCTAAATTATTGTAGCGCTGGAATTTTTTTGTTCGCGGTTATATAATGAAACCTAAGAATAGCTGTATCATAAGTTTAACGTTGGTCTGTCTGCGGCATTGTTATTTTTAAGCAAAAACATCTCTCAATTTAGGTGTGTTTATAAATATATAGATAGAGCATGTTCCCAAGAATGTACTGGCCCAGCAAAGCTACCTGAACATAAGATATGAAAGGCTTATTTATTTTTGTGGGTAATGAATCTAGTTGAGGTAAATTTTTTTTTATAGTCATTCTGTCTTGCTGTGTTTCTTATTCAGATCAGGCTGACACCGCGACGGGTCCAAAAATCGTCGTCATCATTATTCGCCTTCCTCCACTGCGATGCGTGGTATTTTATCTTAAAGAACTGCGATAATTGCTTATCACTACACTAGGCCAAATGTATTATTTTCGCAGCGCATTGCAGAATAATAATTTTTGCTACATCATCCTCTTAGCGTTATCCCAGTTTCAATCTGGGGTCCGCTTACTAGTCTAAGCGGATTTGGCTGAATATTAGCTTTTCCACAGAGCGACTGCCTGTCTGACCTCTGCAACCCGAAGGGATAGCGATATTCCATGGTTTAGACTAGTGTCAGTTTATTTAGAAGGTACTGACGCCCTGTAACGACTGTCAAAGATCTTCATGACAACCGGGACCGACGGCTTAACGTGCTCACCGAGGCACGGGACAAGCGATAATTAACAATTCAATAAGCACATAACTCCGAAAAGTCATTAGTGCGCGCCGTGGATTTGAACCCTCTGCGTGGCAGTCTGTTGGTATCTCCACTCGGCTATCGCTGCTTGTGCAGAATAAAAAAATGTTCAGAATATAATGTTTTTATTGGCGTTTAAAAATATTCGCTGGAGTTATACTGGGGGTTGTTCCTCATATACATATTCGTATTACAATAATAATATGTTTTGAACGTGGAAATGTATACCTTATAATCAATTTGCCATTCACCAAGTGTAATGCTTTAATCTAAATGTTCTTTTGAATTCAGCTTCTTATACTGTTTTCACTTCCTGAAGCAAATAATATGTATTATAATACAGATCAAATGCTTGCGCAGTATTATTATACTAAATAAAGCTCTTGCATAAAGTAAGAGACATTTTACATAAATCTCTGATACGCACATGTCTTTGAAAAGTCAAGCGTCGCGTGTCTTGGATTCGTACCAAATACCTACTATCAAAATATTTTATAAAATATCTATAGATCTTTTACAAAATCTATAGATCTTTTATAAAATATTTTGATAGAAAGATAAAAGAATCAAGAAAGATAAAAGATAAAAGAATCAAGCAATCCGCCGACATATATGTCGGCGGATTGCTGGATTCTTGGCCGGTATCAACACTTCACATCACAGTTTGATTATAAGTTCACTCCAAATCAAATTTAACAAAACTGACTTTACTGAACATGAAACGAGTGACAGTTTCTAGGTACTTGTTGCCCACCCCGCCCGGAGTCTCCAAGAGAAGTGATTGTTGTTGTGTCGCTCCGTTGAACGTCAACCGTCACCCTCCTCTTCAACTGTAGCGAACGTCACTAGACTCTGTCGAAGCGCGCCATCTTCGCACTTCCGTTTCGTAGTCAACAGACGTCCCGTAACTCATGACCATTCCGATATATATATATAAATGCTAAATTCGAAAGATGTTTTATACGACGCTAATGACGTTATATAATTATAATATCGTCGCTTATGGTAAAAAGCAGTGATAAAAATGAAAATGCTTTAACAGCCATTTTATCAAACGCGTTACATAAACAGCTTTTCTTGGAGAATATTGAATTTAATTTAGCAAAATACGCTGTGCTATTTATAAGAGAAACTTCTTTGTAGTTCGACGGTACTTTTATATTTTTGTTAACTATTATAATGTACTAAGATTGTATCAGATTATTAAAATTGACTTTAAAGAACATTTTTTTTTCGTTGCACTTCAAGAGTACTCGGTCATGCAATAATGCCGATCAGTATGTTTTATGGCCATTTGTTTATGAGTTTTCATTTTCAGCGTTTTTGTGCATGCTTTACGGTACCTAACCATCTCTCTCTCTCTCTCTGTGTGTCGTTTCCTCATTACTGAGGGTCGCGACCTCCCTTCAGGATCGTATCTTTTATAATATTTTTCCATTTTTTGCGATCCTGAGCAAAGTGAATGGCGTTGTGAATGCCGGTGTCGAGTATGGTGCGAATCTGGTCGGTCCATCGTATGGGGCTGCGTCCTCTGGGTCTACGACCTTCAATTTTGCCCGTTACTGTTAGCCTCTCTAGATTGTCAGGATTACGTCTCGCAATATGCCCGAAGTATTCCATTGTGCGGCGGAGGCATATGGTTGACAGTCTTATAGTAACCCTGAGTTGGCTCAGTATTGAGGTGTTTGTCCTTCGTGCGGTCCACGGTATCCTCAGTATTTTGCGCCAACACCACATCTCAAACGCATCAATGCGTTTACGGTCTGCCGATTTCAGTGTCCATGTTTCGGCTCCATAAAGAAAAATAGGGAAGACGAGTGTGTTAACTAGTTTTATTTTTGTTGCTGTGGTGATACTTCTGTCATTCCAAATCTTGAGGAGCCGTGTCATGGCTGTTTTTGCCATTCCGATTCTGCGGCGTATCTCTTTTTCCGAAGAGCCGTCACTGCTTAAGCATGACCCCAAGTAGATGAACTCATCGACAGTGTCCAGTTGTAAGCTTCCTGTGTGCTCAAGTTGTTTAGAGCGATCTACGACCATCACCTTGGTTTTGTTCCGGTTTATAGACTGACCTATTTGGTAGCTTACTTGTTCCACTCTTTCGATGAGTTCGGCCATTTCGTTTTCGTTCGCAGCAAATAGCGTTGTGTCGTCGGCGTATCTGAGGTTTGTGATCTTCTTACCTCCTATGTTGATACCCCCTTCCCATCCTTCGCAAGCTTGTCTCATAATATACTCGCCGTAGATGTTGAATAGTATCGGCGACAAGATGCAGCCCTGCCTAACTCCTTTCCCGAACTTAAATGGTTCTGATAGGGATTTTTCAATTCTTACCACTCCCCGGCTGCTGGTATATAGGGAGTTAATTAGAGCGATAAGATGTTGGGGTACTCCAAACTCGGACAAGACTTGCCACAAGCATGACCAATTGACACAGTCGAAAGCTTTACTGTAATCTATGAAGCACATGACCACAGGCGTGTTGAACTCATAGCATTTTTCAATGATCTGGCGGATGTTTAGAATTTGCTCGCGAGTGCCTCTATCTTTGACGAAACCCGCCTGCTCCTGAGGTATTTGCCAGTCGAGAAAGTGGCGTAGTCTGGCGTTGATTATATACAGCATAACCTTGCTGGCATGAGAGATAATAGCGAGCGTGCGATAGTTTTCACACTTTTTCGTGGAGCCTTTTTTGTGAAGTGGCAAGATTATGGATTCTGTCCAGTCTTTTGGCCACCTGCCTGTTCGCCAGATCAAGTCACAGATACTGTGTAGTAAGTCAACAGCCGTGTCTCCAAGCGCTTTCAAAACCTCACCTATTATCATGTCAGGACCTGGCGCCTTTTTGGGTTTTAGGCGCTTTATTGCAGCATCAACTTCGCTTCTTAGTATCGCTGGTTCGAGTTCCGTGTCAACCGGTGGCCATGCCTGAACTGTGCTGGCTGGTGAATCTTTGTATAAATCTTCACAGTATTCACGCCATCTGTTGGTTATGCAATCCAGCTCATGTAACGCGTTACCTTGTTTGTCCTCCACCACCCAAGATTTCGGTTTGAACTCTCTGCACAGTAAGCGAACTTTCATGAAAAGATCAGCTGTTTGTAGTTGTGTAGCATGTCTTTCTATGTCAGTGCAGATATTATTGATGAAACCATTCTTGTCTCGTCGGCAGCTGGTTTGAATTTGCTTACTGAGTCGGCGATAGGTATTTTTAGCGTGATCACTGTGTAGGCCGAGCGTTTTGATCTTTTTTCTTTGCTTGATTAGGTCCCATGTGTCTTCCGATATCCAGCATTTCTTAGGTGATAACGTGTTCTCGGATTTTGGTAGCAAAGTGATGGTGTCTTTGATCGTGGTTTTGAGATATTCCCATAGCGTATTGGCGTCGTCCTGTGAAGGTGGTGGAGTGGTTTTAAGCTTTTTGTCCACTGTTTGGCCAATGACAGACATTTCAGACTGGCTAAGTTGTTTAGAGGTTGGTAGTGGGTATTTTCTTGGTGCCTTAAGGCGCATAGTGAACCATGCCACCAGAAGTACGTGGTCAGAGCCGCAGTCAGCGCCTGGATAGGTCTTGGTATTCGTGATAGAGGATCTCCACCGTGTATCTATCATGATATAGTCGATTTGGTTTCTGTATCTCTCACCCGGGGACCTCCAGGTATAGAGTCTTCTCGGGTGGTGTTGAAAGAATGTATTCATGATACTGAATTTTCTTTCCACACAGAACTCTATCAGTCTTTGACCACGCTCATTTATTTCACCTAAGCCATATTTCCCTATTGTGTGTCGTAGGTGCTCATCGGCACGGGTACATCCAACTTTTCCGTTCCAGTCTCCAAGAACGATGGTAGTCTCTCGACTGGGTAATGCACTAAGTGTTCCGTCAAGCGTTTCGTAAAAGGTGTCTATTGCGTCATCAGAGCTCTGTGAGGTGGGGGCATAGATTTGAACGATGTTTAGCCGGCAAGGTTTAGTGTTTAATTTTATTGTTATGATGCGTTCGGAAATTGTGTTATACCCGAGGACGTATTTATTCATTCGAGATGATAATAGTATCCCAACTCCGTTACGGCTCGAATCCTCTGCTCCAGAGAAGTAGAGTGTGTTGCCAGTGGCGGTAATGAAGTGGCCATGTCCTCGTAGATGTGTTTCGCTAAGCCCTAGCATACATAGACGCGTGTTAGCCATTTCTTTTTCAATTATGCTTAGCTTGCCTGGTTTAAGTATTCCATTGACATTCCAGGTACCTATGCGCTGATGTGTGCGCATGGATGTTTTATAAGTGTCACAGCTTTTCTTGTCAGTAGTGACTCTTCCTTCGGAGGCCTGACAAGGCACCTCTTTGGAAGCTTCGGTCGCATACTTCACACCGTCTAGCCCGGTAACTAGAGGGCGCCGATTGTTAGTCGGATCGTCCAACGTGCTCAGTCCATTTTCGTGCGAATCCATTTGAGAGGTTTCCACCATAGTTCAGAAAAAAGCTAAGGTAACGAACGAAATGTGATAAATAAAATTATCGTTCAGTATTTATGCGTATTAGTTCCTTCACAGTGAAATAAAAATGAAGCTATATAATGTATCTAGTCTACACCAACTTCATAAAATAAAGATAGCAAACGAGGTACCGTTCGCCTGTAAAATGTACATAGTTTGTGATAAAAGCACTCACTCATGCACGTATATTGTATTTAAAGTAGCAGAAAGCCTTTAAACCTAATAAAGTATTAAAGTACCAACAATGACGTGTTTTGTTTGTCGTACAGTGAACTTAATAAACTGAAGAAAAAGCTGATATTCTAAGGAAAAATATCAAAGTCCTCCGACATGTTCTTAGTGTTGAAAATTTATAATGGTAGTTTCCATTACTGGGAGTGCTCCATAAGAGCTGATGCATGACGCACTTGGTTCGAAATATTAATATCGTGACCCACTATTCATGGAATATTGCGTCATAGTTATGATATGGAATTTTTGGATGACACTATGCGATGATAAAATGCGTACCCACTTATGAAGATATTTAAAATATTTCTCGGTAACCTGATGTCTCTTTTACTGAAACTTTAATTTAAAAAAAGTTATATCAAAATAATACTAGGTTTGTATCATAGCATACATTTTCAAATGAATATTCCAGATGAAATGTTCCGTTAACACATTTATAAACATATACTTAGTTAAGTTTAAAGTTGTTTTTGGTAAAACTGACCAAACCATTTAAGTAAAAAATATTCGAATCGTAACTGCTCATTAATATTTATTACATTTGTCATCTAGGAATTCTGACCACCAATTGTTACATTCGTGGATCAGAACGTACGCTTACTAGGTATATTACGAGGACACACTGCAAGCAACCTGCTCAACATTTTGTGACAGCTTGCAATGAACATGAAACATATTTTTATTCGCAACAATAAAATCGCACAATACAACAAACAGTTTGTTGACAGAATTACATGATGTGAAATCTGTCATATGATGTCATGGTATGATATTTGTTGGAAAAACAGCTTATGTTACCTGAAAGTTCACCGAAGAATACATACATAATACAAATAAATGATCACGAGCCATGAGCACATCGAAGACAGCGTCAAGCGTTTCCTGCAACATTTTACAGTTTTTCATTGGTTGGCCACGTGTTTCCTTTTAAACGATGCTGGTGCTTCGAAATGTGAAAAAATAGTGATGAATTTCACAAGATTTATTTCTATGGTTTCTTTAAACAAGTGTACCCTTTCTATGGTTTCAACAAAACATCATACTTTCAAACAAGGAATGTTACTTGAAAATATACACAGTCGTTGTTATTAGCTTAGTGCAGATTTGCGTAATTGATTATTTGTGTTATAACCACGTGAATACAACTTAGTGCTATGGAAACAAACACAGTTTTGCTGTTTGTCAACATTCGTGTCGTTAAGATTTTGACTATATAAATAAATAAGTATATTATGGTGATGTTTTCAACATTGTATGACTGCACTGGGTATGGAACCATAATTTTATACCTTTTATAAAATTATTTTTAACTGCACTGGGTATGTTTATAGCAACGAACATATAAGGAAGAGCTGGTATAATTTTATTAATTCAGTCCTACACCTGGTGTGTAGGACTGAATTAATAAAATTATTTATATGTCTTGTCAGCAATAAATGATGTTTTTATTTGTGTTGTATGTCGAAATTGAATCTAAAACAATCCAAACTACTTGACGTTTATTCATTGTGTCCTCGATATCAATAATATACGTTGGCTAATTTGCCAGTGATATTACTGTACTGGCAAACATAGTTAGGTAGCTAAAACTGCCCAATTGAATGTTGTAAAATCGAATTGCATGTTCACTAGACATTAAACACTAAATATAATATAAAGAGTCAAATGCCCTTGTGTGAACCGAGTCTAACATATGTTTCAGACATATTCAAGAGTGTTGAATGTTTTATAAAGAGGCTTAAAGTATTTAGGATTTGTAACGAAAGTGATGGATGAATTTGAACATGTGCCGCCCTCGTTCGTTACTTATGATAAAATGGTAAACTTTGGATATATGCAAAAGAGTAATTTTACAATTTATTTTTCTTATAATAAAGATCAGCTAAGTCACGTTAGAAATGCAGAAAAGCTAACCAAGTTTCATACAAGTCGAAAAAAGCTGTCCTCGTTGCCTCCATAAAACATACCAGCATAAAAAGAGGTATAAATAGCAGTAAGTAATGAATCACACACGAAGAAAAGGGTTTCGTCGATAAGGGACGACGAAACCCGAACTAAGTTGCACCATATTATTATGTCGCAGGACAATTACTTGTTAGATTGAACTAAAACATTGTTGCCGTCGTGTTTTGGGTACATTAGCAAAACACGATTGGCTTTGATTATATTTGTGCTTATGTATCGAATTCGACCGATGATATACCGAATATCCTGCCTTCAGATTACGTGCTTGCAAATTGATTGCACGGCTGACTCTGTTGCCTAATGATCACTTAGCTGATGTTAGTTGGATACTCGACTGCACACGGCTTAGCGATTACCTCTGCTGGCATACCGTATGATTCTGGCCCCGAATTACGTAGCTTGAATAATACAATAATAAAGGCAGCCTAACGTTGTTTTGTACCTCGTTCTGCTGTTGGTAATGGGCCTCTTACCACGATGAAAAGTCTTAGACTTTAGTCCACCAATATGGCCAACTGTGGGCTTGCATATTTCACATGTCTTTCGTGAACATTGTAGAGTAATCTCAGAGATGCAGGTTGCTCGGTATTTAATAAACAATCTAATCGCACATAACTTCGAAAAGTCAGTGGTGCATGTCGTAGGCTTGAGCGTGAAATCCTCTGCGTATCATGTCCCTTCACTAGTATAGCCACAGTTATTGGGTTAAATGTAGTCGGTATCCTTCATATCAATAATATTATTTATAAATAAAATTATTTTTAGACTGCCTCGTTGGTCACGCGGGACTGCCTCGTTGGTCTCGCGGGACTGCCTCGTTGGTTTCGCGGGACTGCCTCGTTGGTCTCGCGGGACTGCCTCGTTGGTCTCGCGGAATAAATATGCGCGTGGGATTGGGAGGTCTCGGGTTCGATTCCCGGGCTGGGCAAAGTGTTATTGGGTTTTTCCGATAGGAAATTCTCAGTAGCAGCACGGAGTCTGGTAATGTGCCTGGTACGGCAATAGACTCGCCCCCTATTACGTGGGACCTAAAAATTAATGGCGAAATGTGGGTGTAATATTACACCTCTGCTTACCCCTTCGGGGATACAGGCGTGAGTCTATAAAAAAAAATATTTTCTTCAACGTTTCATTGCTAGGAATTCCTCATACAGTTACTGTTCATGTTATCTGTTGGCAAAAATCATAATACAATTATTTTAACTGTCTCATTTTCCTCAACATAGGGCAGGACGCAGCAGTTTTGGGTTTTATGTAATCAGGGCTAAAAAATAAGTTAGTTAAATATGGCTTTTCCATAACTACCTACAGACAAAATTGGTGGAATGTTTCGTTTATTTTCGTTTACAGACATGAGATGCTTTTAACAATATTATAGGTTGTGGAAGTATTATGGATATATCGATATCCCATATCGACATTAGCAGGAATATCACTACTAACCTCTAATATGTAAACGGAATTTTCAGATACGGAAATTTCCAAACTACGAAAATAACAACATTTAGGCCATGACAATCTAAAAACTGTTAAAATAACTATAAAACGATCCTCTTGTAACAATATTTTGTACAAATACTAATCCAATTCAACAATATAAGTCAAAACTTGTTACTTATTTGTGAAGAGTATATGTACATTTGTGTTGATGCTTTGTCTTGCACTGCACAGTTTAATTCAACACTTAGGCATGGTTTTACGATCCCTAGCAAAGCCTGAAGCACTGATTCATCTGATTTTTAGATATATTTATGCACCAAAACAAAATTATTATGTTCGATACACAGCGATTTGACAGCAGATGTACCACCAGCCCTGGCGAAAAATATGGCGACCCTGGCACGATTGACATTTCTAATAAAATATTGCCATGATGAATGTATTCAGTAAACTATGGCTATCTCTTTTTTCGGACAGAAATATCCCTAAGACAAAACGAGACAACAATATGTTTGGAGGCTTTATGTCGATTTAGAATATATTTGTATACTTAATGTTATTTTTCTATACTAGTATAAAATGAGAATTATATTTATTTTCATAGCCAGATATCACATGCATTTATTGCTGAATGCTGATTGAATTTAGAATGACTGACTGAATTTTATTTACACCATTAATAGTGTGCTATATATTAATGGTGTAGAAAAAGAAAATGTGAGCGTAGCCGTTGACCCTTCCAGACATATAATTCTCAACCAAGCTTGGCAAGTATTATCCGAGATATAAAACATACTGCATAAATGGCTAGTGGCTGCTCATCACAAATATATAATGGCTGTCTTGATAACAGACTTGCCTTGGTAGATATTATTCCCATCTAAGATCAGTAACGCAACCTAAATGAAGTGCAAACCAAAACAATAATTAAAGTTCAGATTCGACCAAACAGCGCGGCACAAATAGAGATCGTACTCACACTCGGCGTAACCATTCGATATCGCTTTATGTTCTCATTTGCTTCGTTGGGATTAAATACAAATCAGCGATTCGGTATCGAAGCGATGCACCAAGTTCCTCTTGCGTCCTCGCAAATACTGCCAATGTTTCCTCTACACAGATTTTCAAGTGGTCGCTAGTACAAATGGGTCATTATCAGGTTACTCATTATTTGGTTGACTTCGGTGGTAATTCTTTTTTTGTTAATTTAGATATTATTAGCATGAAATATCAAATCTAGATTTGATTTACTAAACATATTAGTAGTAGAGGGAACGACATAGACCGAATGGATAAGTAGGAATTCAATTTTCTTGAAATGGTGTCACCGAAATCAATATTTTTATCACCGAAATCAAAAATATCAAATGATTTATATTCTGAAGACTATTTTATATCCCTATATTTTAACTGCTTTAGTTACGCTAACGCGTAGTGCGTTTCATACTACGCTACGTGCGTACGTATGATACGCACTACGTAAGAAATTGCTGGTTAATTTTACAATAAAACATTTTATTTTATCGAGACTAAAGCCTATTAATATATAGGAAAGTTTATAGGAATCAACTTTGGAAGAAAGCGTTAAATTATTATTATTACATTTCTATTAAAAGTAGAAGGTAGTCTAAAACTGACAATATAGAAACTTAAAAATATCAGAAGTGTTCGTTGAGATCTAGCTTAATCACAGATAATAATTTACTTATTATTAAAAAATGACTACAAAATCACTTAAAATCACGAATGAGTCTTTCAGAAACATCAACAGTTATAGAAGGCACTTATTTAACTAATAATAATTGTAATTGTATTCAAAATATAACGATGCCTTTTGGTTTTAACACGATTAAATTAGTTTTATACAGCATTAAATAAAGAATGTAATAAAACTCATTATTTTTACTTATTCAAGTTTTCAATCCTGAATTTAAAAAAATATATTCCTCGTCACTGCTGTCAATGTTAGAAAATCTAACTTCATTCTTTACTGTCGGAGCAATATTTTCATGACACATGCGTCCAAAAGCTATCATTTTCGTGCAATCCAATTTCTAAGGTTTTGGTATGGGACAGGTGCTGCTTGGTTTCATAGAAGTCATCAACATCATCATCAGTCTTTAACAGACCACTACTAGACTAGGCTTATCCTTTGAAAGGAGGAATTGGCCTACTATACCACGCTTTTTTTGTATAGAGTAAGTATCAAGTTTTCCTTCTCTAACAGTGCTATTCTGTGCATAATATACTCCCTCTATCGGCTCTTACAATGCCCATGAGATGATATAGGCTGGTGACATTCCGTATTCTTAATCCGTCACCACACGATGTAGACGACGAAGTCATCAGCAAGGTCAACAGAATAGCTACTACTAGGTTTCATCAGAATTTTCGATAAAATTTGAGGTTTATTAGAATTGGCTGCACCGATTCCACTCCCTTATTTAATCTCACATAATAACAACATAATCACAGTATTGTGATTATGCCAGAATGCTTGAAACAACATGAGAGGTGATAGGAAAGTTAAATAAAAAATCTACTTCTAAAACTAATGTATTATTTCGGTGACTTTAACATTGATTTCGGTGCACTTATGTCCACCGAATGGTTTAAGTCTTAAACCATTGTGACCTAAATAAAAATCAAATGAAAATATGTTCTAAAAATAAAATTCAACCATATTTTACTAAACGATAGAATTTCGCGGATTTTGTTGGCTTCAAGTGGAGTAAACCAATATCATGTAGGCGATGAATATTGTTAGTCTTCACTACGCTTTGAGCCATATTTGATAAAGTATCTATAAATGTAAGTTCCAAACATCATATTTTAATTATTTTATTCTGCTCTTAACATAAACGAAAATCACGTTCTACGCTATGTGCTGGCACAATGATCCATTAACATGTGGATGGAAACCTGGACAGGATAAAAGAAATACGCAGATAAAGTAAGTCTTCATACTATATATCCTCATTATCACCAGCCCTATATATTGGTCCACTGCTGGACACGGGCCTCTTGTCACTATGAGAAGGGTAAGGCCAGAGTCTACCACGCTGGCCAAGTGCGGATTGGCAGACTTCACATGTCTTTCGAGAACATCATGGAGAACTCTCAGACATGCAGGTTTCCTCACGATGTTTTCTTTCGCCGATAGACAAACGATAATTAACAATCTAATACGCACTTAACTTCGTAAAGTCACTGGTAGTCATTTTATACAATAATTACATACATACATACATATCGTCACGCCTTTTATCCCCGAAGGGGTAGGCAGAGGTGTTCTACACCCACTTTTCGCCAGATATACTTTAGTCCCACGTAATAAGGGGCGAGCCTATTGCCGTACCGGGCACATTTCCAGACTCCGTGCTGCTACTGAGAATTTCGTGAATGAAAAACCCAATAACACTGCCCGACCCAGGAATCGAACCCGGGACCTCCCGATCCCACGCGCACATTTATGCCGCGAGACCAACGAGGCAGTCTTATAGGGTGTGATGTCGAGTTTTCCGTCTCTACGCAAAGATGGTATTTGCATCGTGTTATCCTTTAGTCGCCTCTTACGACACCCACGGGAAGATAAGGGGTGGTGACACTTGTATTCTATGCCGTCAACCACACGGCAAATACAATAATTATTTTTATCATAATATCAGTAATTGCTTACGTGGTCCACTGGATGCGTTTGCGTCTGTGGATCAGGAGGTCCCGGGTTCGATTTCCGGGACTCAGTAGCAGTACGGAATCTGGCAAAGTGCCCGATAATGGCAATGGGCTTGGCCCGTACGTGGGACCTATAAATTCATAACATGGCAAAATATGGTTATAATATTACACCTCCGCCTAGCCCTCCGGGGATAAAGGCGTGAGTCTAAAAAAATTATGCTAATCATATTTTATTTATTAGTTAAGTACCTAACAAAGTTTCATCTTCAAGGCTGTTATCAATTCTCAAGCTGTTGCAATTTTCTCAATATTTGTCTTTAACGTTAAAAAGAGTGCTGATTCGTCAATAGGCGGGTCCACACAGACCGAGCAGCCTCGCGAGGAAAATGCTTCGCGAGGCTGCTCGGTCTGTGTGGACGTGGCTCGGTCGAGGAAAACGCATGTGCTGCCGCGGCCGAGCTTACCGTGCGCCCAAGCTACCGAATTAGACACGTCCACACAGAGTGCGCAGCCTCGCGAGGAATTGGCGCGCGAGGCTGCGCGCTCTGTGTGGACGTGCCCCGGCCGAGGCAAGCGCGTGTCCCGCCGCGGGCGAGCGACCGAGCGGCCGAGCCATCGAGTATGGTTTTTTGTTTTGCCGCGGTCTGGACGCTGTTTCGTGCCTCGCTCGAACATAATAATCCCTACTAATAATATAAATTCGCAAGTGTGTTTGTATGTTGGACATTTTTTTTATAGACTCACGTCTGTATCCGCGTAAGGATAGGCAGAGTTGTAATATTATTACATCCACATTTCACCATGAAATGTTTAGGTCCCACGTAATAGGGGACGAGCCTATTGCCGTTAACAGGCACATCAGCAGACTCCGGGCTGCTTCTGAGAATTCGGGTAAACCCAGTAACACTTTTGCCCGACCCGGGAATCGAACCCGGGACCTCCGCTCAGCAGTCGCATACCCTATCCACTGGTCACTGAATGACGGAGGATACATTCATCATAACATTCTCATCTTTGACGCTATTTATTGTACCAATGATAATCCTTCAGTCTATGCTTCGGTTACAGTATCCGTGCCTACAGACATTCATTTCCTATAATTCATTCTATGTTTTTTTCCATGTCTACCTATTCCATCCTTTAGATATAACAATAATCGACGACCGGTTGGCAAAGCGGGAGTGTAAGCGACTGCAACGCCGAAGGTCGCGGGTTCGATTCCCGCTCATGTCAAACACTTGTGTGCATGAACATGAATGTTTGTCTTGGTCTGGGTGTTTCTATGTATATATTTACAAAATAGTAAGTATAAGTAGGTAAATATGTATGTTATGGCTTATGGCCCATTATTACCATTGTCTAGTACCCAAAGTAGGTACAGCAATTGGCGTCAGTCGGGCAGCCGGCTAGTAAAAACACATGCCACTACCCTATTGCATTATGACCATTTCCAAGTACTATATTTATGAACAAAATTTAAAAATAAGAGAGAGGAGAGACCAACGATCTCACATTGATACGTAGACCGATAGATGGCAAATGTACCACAGAGTACCTTTGTATATAGGAGGATAGAGACGTCACTCAAGCTATTAGCGCTACCTGGCGGTCGTTTCAAGCATTTCTTAACTATAGTAGGTATTTGGCAATGGTAAGACCGAAAGATGGTAAATGTACTATGTCACTCTTATTCACAAGTGGCAAAATACATGCGCAATAATATCACATGAGTAAGTAAACTGAATAGTATCATAGATTTTCAACTATATTTTCATGTTCTGAATTCAAACTTTATGACAAGTACAATTTCGTTTTTACTACGGATATTTATAAACAGATGTTCCCGAGGCTGCTGCGCTTTAGGCCGCGTTCACATTTATCTGACGTGATCTGTAGTGACGGCGTCTGTCTTGTCGCGGCAGACGATATCCCGGTCTCTGACAGGGAGGGTGGGGTGTGGGGCCGGTACAGCTCGCAACACGAAACGTCAGACAAATGTGTACTGTCTGTCGTAAAGCGTCAGACGCGCGTATACAATTGCGCTATGGACGATGAACTAATTGACTTCTTTTTATAATATTATTCTTATACAGTACCTACCTATAGACGAGCTAATTGAATACAAAATAATATAATCCTATGTAAATAATTTATGGATATAATTGGATATCTACTTAATCTGAATCGGATAATTCATCAAAAACATTGCGAAAGCGTGAACTCCACGAGAGTCAAGACAGAACTGATTCAAAACTGCGTCAGATCGCGACAGACGGCGACAGACAAATGTGAACGGTAAGTAGTTACGACAGAGACCGTCACGAGAGATCTCGTCAGATAAATGTGAACGCAGCTTTATTCTATGGCCGCGCTCGTTCGGGGACCGTTTCCTCGCGCGGCAAATGCCTCGCGAGGCTGCTCGGTCTGTGTGGACCTGCCTAATCAGTAAGTTTAGAACGTCGCATCGTGAGTTCCAATGTTAAAGAAAAATAAGTCAAACTCAAGACTACGAGGCAAGCAAATCGCGTCATATGCTACGCCAATTTTCATATTTATAAATATTATAAATCTGTATAAGATTTTAATATGAAACTAACTGGCAGTTAACTTAAATATTCATATTAAAAGTAACCTATAATGGCACAATAAATTGAAAATAAATTTTACCATATAATAGACCGTACTAGTAATGAATAGTTCGTTCACCATGCCAAACATATTGAGACAGGTTAGCCTGCAAATATGTGTACAAGATTGCGTAGTGTAGCGGTTACTAAAGAGAACATGGGTTGCGTGTTACCGTATCTCTAGATAATGTTTTCGGGTTAGGTTAATTAAAGCTTAGAACAACAATTCTAAATATTATTGTTGTACATAATCTTGTGCTGTAAACGGCCGGTCATAATATTTGATCTCACCATGGATCTGGCTACTAAAGATAAATATTGTTTGTTGATTGTCACTGTCGTTAAACTAAGACATTGTCTGAATGCAAAGTCCTATTCGAGACGCGATTTACTGAAATGGAACTTATCCTCAAACAATGTGTGTCCTTGTGCATATAATGTAGGACCTGCCTATTAAATGATTCATAGTAAAATTTTCATAAACATATTATTATATCGGCTTGCACGCCATTGGGTTGGCACTAGTGGTTTATTTAGGAATAATATCTACCCAGCCTGATATTGAGACAGCCGATACTTTCCTATATATTTGTGACAACTATTTATAAAAATCTCGCTCTTTTATTGTATAGTATAGACGAAGATACGATCAGCTGATTTAAAATTAGTGAAATACCTCACACCAAATCCTACTAGTACCTACTTCCAACCACCCAGTCCCATAAACTTTAAGGGCGGTTTCAGATTAGCGTATTTTTCTGCGCGTATACGGTCGTTTTAGCATACGCGCTTACACGCGCGCTACAATACGCGCTTCAAAAAACCAGACTCACGTAAACGGGCGTGTTCGCTCGAAACGGTAGTGACGTCTTGTCAATGTCAACATGGATTTTGACGGCTCGTGGTTATACGAGCTTAGAAGCGCGTCAACGCTCGTACGAGTTGCGCGTGTGCCAAAAGGCGCGCCTATACGCGCCTACATGCGCTTCCAAAAACGAGCTTATACGCGCGTATAAAACGCTAATCTGAAACCGCACTAAAGTAATTCATTAAACAATCGCAGAAACTAGAAAACAAACAAACAAGTTTATACTATTAGATTAACCCTCTGACCGACGACGCGACGGTCCAGGCTACGTATGTGTGCTGTTGTTACAGTGTAAAATGTCTATGTGTGCGTGTAAATAGGTACTGGACATTATATGAAACATCGTGGACGTTGATCAGGGCTATCTTCAGTAGTAATGTTGTGACTATCGCTATTTGCATATTTTTTACAATTCAAGGAAGAAGTTTTTATGAATAATTGAGTATTGTTTTACTCTGTGCAAGATGATATCTGTACATTATGTTGTTCATTAAAGCTTTCATACGACGTTTATTTGCATAATATCATCCTTTAATACGATGGGAAACTACCTTTGTCGGCGACTTACCAATGATAACTATTTGAATAGTATAAGTCTTAAAATGATTGCCCGGAATTCAGTATCAACCTTTCATGACCTTAATTTGTAGTTATATTGTATTGTATTATTGTAGTTATAATTTACTGTGATACAAGAAAATGTCAATACAGCAATAGGAAGCCATTGTTTCTAATTTAAACGTCACACGTCCGTTGACACAATTCCCCTTTCAAAGGAGATGTACCATTTGGCCATACACTATGGGCCTGGCACGGCCAAACACAACACCATGTGTGTTTTGAAGATAAATGACTACTCTATTAACCTGTATAATTTCTTTTTAAATAACTTTTGGTGGAAATAAGATACGAGATATTTGAAATGGAAATTATTCCGCAACTAAATATACCTCAAAATTGAATTTTAACATAAATATAATACCTAGATGTAAATAAAAGTATGTCTTTGCGTCTTAAAGAACAAAAACTACATAAAGAGTGGCCAATAATAATGAATAATCACCTGTGTACTAGGGAACCTCGTACTATGTATACTCGTCCATAAAAGCTAACCACAATCAGAAACACCGCTGCATATTCTTAGCATGGGTAGAAGGTACTGATCATTATTATTGAATTTATATTCAATTACATTACATTAAAACCGTACAAAAACACCAATAAATCAGAGCAAAATATTTACGATACACAGTAGCAACACGAATGACATAACAGATAAAAAAAGTGTTGCAAATGGTTTGAAAAAATATTTCTACTATCGATTAAAAAACAAAACGATTTTTACCGATTAATAAGTATGGAATGTATAATAAATTATATATTTCTTGATTCTTTTTACAAATATACTTATAAAGTAAATAAAATATATTGTTTTCTAATATAGTAATAAAAATATTATTTCCTTAAAACAATTTCTGCCTACCATACTTCATTTTATTTTTAATGCTGGCAACATAAGACATTCATCCGCTATTACCATAGCTTATTCAAAATAATTAATCTTTAAAAACTAAATTCTTTCACCGATACTCTATCAAGAAACGAAAACGATGTAAAATTTTAAAAAATTATATGTTTAATTTCAACGATTCACAACTTTCTGGCCGCTACAGGCCGTATTTGGTCTTTCTCCTTTGTAAATGGAATTGTGAGCGTCCATATTGCAATATCAAGTGGAAGTTTATAACGTGCGGTTTCGTATCCATTATTCGGGGAACAAAGTTGTAAGTGTTCGGTACTCTTTGGGTCAAAGAGACCCTGATTCAATTCACCTGCTAGGCCTTTTGACAGTCGGCTGGCATTGGATGGACCAAATCAACAGTTCACGGTTGCTTTGAAGCTTGAATTATGTAAAATGTGGTTTGGTGAGTGTGGAGGAAGAGATATTGGCTCTCACCTTGCGAAATATATAAGAATTCACTTTTACGGCACGTGGCACTTTGGTGTATAACTTGATAAAATATTACTTTAGGTTTGTGTTTAGTAGGTGCGTGTATGGATAGTAGAAACTTTTGAACTGGATAATACTGGAATTATCTGTGAAATTACTGTAAAATATATTTAAAACAATATCTTGTTGTATGATATATGAAATTTTAAATATTATTTTTCTTTTTACAGCTATATACAGCTTTTTAAATTGTAATTATATTGACATAAATGACACATTTACTCTGAAATAACATCTAAAATATCTTATAATATTTCTACACAAATGGAACGAAAATATAACATCATAAAGTAGTCCCGAGCCGTCTGGTACGCCTCGTCAGACACGGGCAGATGCTGGATGGAGAGGCCAAAGGCCTCATCCAGCATCTGCCCGTGTCTGACGAGGCGTACCAGACGGCTCGGGACTTAATTACCCGTAGGTACCATAACAAGCGTGGCCTCGCCGACACGCACATAGAGCAGATTTTAAGTTTGCCCACGCTCACCCGGGTTATTGGGTTGCGCACCCAACTATTGAACCCGCTTTTGGTGGCAATCAACGCACTTAAGTGCCTTGACCTACCCGTGGACCAATGGTCCTATCTATTGGTGCACATTGTACTTAAGAAGCTGCCTGCCGACCTGAGGTCGCGTTTTGAACAGCGCTTTGGTGGGGATAGCGCGACCCATCTGCCCCCCTTTGCTGACCTGGAGAGGTTCCTCGAGGATGAGTGCCGGGTCTTGGACAACTCCGGTGGTGACACGCCGGCTAAGCCGCAGCCGCCCAAGGTCAAGGAGTAGGCTCGCGTTCACACCCGAGCCAATGTTGACCGGCGCCTTCCTCGCTTTGCAGTCACGCAGAGCCCAGTGGAGTGCTCTTACTGCTAGGTCACGGGGCACAGAACGGCCAGTTGTAGGGCATTCTTGGACCTGCATGTCGCCTCTCGTAGGTGCATCGCGAATGCCCGCCGCCTTTGCTTCTCTTGCTTGGGGTCCTACTACCAGCTAGACTGCCCAAACTCTCGCCCCTGTCCTCACTGTGGAGGACAGCATTTGGACATTCTCTGCATGAATGCCAGAGAGGTAGGCCGCTTGTCCAACCAGCCGACGCCGTGCTCGGGCGGGTGTTTTGAAGGTGGCAGCCGAGGCTCACCGGCGCGTAGCCGAGAGTCGCCTCGCTCAATTGATCGCCACTCACCCCACTTGTAGAACCGTAGTGTGCGCACGCCTCCTCTCTCTCGCGCACCAGAATGTGCGACCGCTCAAAGTCACCAGCACCATGACTGCTGCCCCAGGTATTCCCCTTCTTTGGCGGAACGTCCCCGCCTTGACTCGCACCCACCTCGTTTTGGGCGGGTGGGTCATTATGACCCCCCACAGATGGTGAGCGGATCGAGTCATCGCGCCTTTGAGGCCTTCAAGCCGCACCCTCGTTTTGACTTGCCTGGTCCTGGCCAACGGTCGCCGCCCAGGCAACAATAGGTCATTGACCCCTGCCCTTTAACGCCAACCTCCCCCATTGAGACCGTTATTCTACCAACGGTTGCTGTTAGGGTCTGGGGACCCACGGGGACCTCTGTTGTTGTCCGTGCTATATTGGACACAGGTTCACAAGGTTGCATTGTTTCCACTTATTTGGTAGGGCAGGTTAAATTAAATATGGGCTCTTTTCCAAATTGTATACGGGGAACAGGTTAGCCTCTAATGTTGAAGGGCAAGTTAAAGTTTTGTTTGCCCCTGTTGAATCTTCACACCCGAGGATTAAAATCTCGGCTATTGTGCTGAAGAATATTTTGGGTATGCATCCACAGAAGCAGCTACCTGCTGCTGTGGTGAATTTGACATCGGGATTGGATCTGGCAGACCCCAAATTTGACACACCAGGACAAATCGACTTGTTGATTGGTTCTGATGTCCTCGGTGGAATTTTGATTGGTGGGAAACGGGTCTTGGTGCCAAATGGTTTGACTGCCATCCCGACAATATTTGGATTTGCTTTGATGGGACCTGTACCTAGAGACCCTCCTCCACCTGAACTTGATAATTTGTTGGCTGTAGGCTCTGCTCTCTCTGATGCGGTTCAGAGGTTTTGGGAAGTAGAAGAGCCCCCTCAAGCTGCCCGTTTGAATCCAGAACATGAGGAGTGCGAACTGTTCTTCCAGAACAACACTGGTCGACTCCGTTCTGGTCAAAATCAAAATCAAAATCATTTATTCATCTAGGCCACAAAGTGACGCTTATGAACGTCAAAATTTAAGTTAATTACTTAATGATTCTACATTTACATTTACTGCCACGTTCGCAATGCAATAGGTAGAACCACGAGAAAGAACGGGCAATAAAATTCATGGCCACTTTTTTCAAACAAATATAATGGTGGTACATTTTATTTTTGTAAGCAGCTGCAACTGTTTCACATTGTAGACATCTACTAGTAAAATTTTTAGTAGCTATTGATATCATACTCAAGCAGTAAATGATGTTCACATGGTAAGCCTCTCAAAGTAAATATGGTGAAACAGGAGCATCCACTTACGTCTTTTTAATGTAGGCAACTCGTGAACATGGTCAGAACTATGGTAGAAGTGAATGAAGCAGAAAGTAACGGTATTATGAAACCAACGCAATCGACAACCTAATAGTTAGCCCATGACCACGAGTTACCCACATTTTACAAATCCGCAAAGTTATAATGAAAGTGTGGAACATGAATGCAAAATATAGTACGAAATGAGAATATCGTAATTAACTACACTATAAAATAAAACTACTAATTATTGACCTAGTCAAAAGCGAACAACTACTTCCAAGCGCTCCTGTCATCAAAATAATCCTTCAAATTGTAATATGCCTTATTTATAAGATTATTTTTAACTTCTGCCTGAAACGAACTTAATGGCAAGTCTAAAATATAAGTTGGTAATTTATTGTATATGCGAATACTGAGCCCAATAAAAGAGCTATGCGTTTTGTGCAAACGAAAATACGGAACACATAATTTATGTCTATTTCTAGTATTGATATTGTGTATGTCACTATTCATTTTATAAGAATTTATGTTTAGTCTTACATGCATAACACTGGCATAAATATATAGTGACGCTACAGTAAGAATACCAATAGCTTATAATTTTTCTTTGAGTGAGACTCTTGTCTTTAACTGGTAAATGGCCCTAACTGCCCGTTTCTGCAATATAAAAATATTTTGGATATCAGCAGCTCTACCCCATAACAATATGCCATATGACATAACACTATGAAAATAACTAAAATAAACCAATCTAGCCGTATCGATATCGGTCAACCTACGAACCTTCTTAACGGCATAAGCAGCTGAGCTAAGTTTCCCTGAGATATATGTAACATGCGCACCCCATTGCAACTTCGAATCAAGTGTTAATCCTAGAAACAATGTGGATTCAGTTGTTTCGAGTACATCGTCATTTAAAACTATGTTAGGACCAAGGTTTCTGACATTAGGCAGAGCAAACTTAACACATTTTGTTTTTTGGCGTTCAGTACTAGATTGTTTACATTAAACCATTTAGTCACTTGAATGAGTGCACTGTTTATTTCGTTAAAGTGTTCCTTATTTCTATCTTCTTTAAATATCAAAGAAGTATCGTCAGCAAACAGTACAACGTCACAAATGTTTCTCAAGTAAAAAGGTAAATCGTTTATGTAAACAAGAAACAAGGAAGGCCCTAGGATGCTGCCCTGTGGTACTCCTAAATCAACAGGTAAGCCACTGGATTTTGAGCCATTTATTTCAACACATTGGATCCTGTCACTTAAGTACGACTTAATGACATCCAATGCTTTAGTCTGGACGCCGTAATGTCTAAGCTTGCACAAGAGCGTCTCATGGCAGACACAATCGAATGCTTTCGAAAGGTCGCAGAACACACCAACAGCATTTTGGGAATTCTCCCAAGCACTGTAGATATGTTTGAGTAACGCTACTCCTGCGTCTGTTGTCGAGAGAACCTTGGTAAAACCATATTGCTCACCATGAAGGAGGCTGTTTTGATTAAAATGCCTTAGTAGTTGCTTGAGTATGATCTTTTCAAAAATCTTACTAAAAACAGGTAGTATCGATATTGGCGTATAATTACTAGGATCAGTCTTATTGCCGGATTTGAACAGAGGTATTATTCTACTATGTTTCATAAGATCTGGAAAACTGCCAGATTTAATACACTTATTGAATAAGTTGCTTAAATAAGGAGCCACTACATCAATTATACTTGTCAAAACCTTAACAGAAATGCCCCAGAGATCACCTGTATTTTTAGACTCTAAAGACTTAAAAGTATTTATAATATCGGTAGAACTAATACTATCAAATTGAAATATTACTTCACATTTTCCTACACTAGACTCTAATAGGTTTTCTGCGATTATAGCTGATGATTTTAATTCTCTAGTAGTAGTAAGTGGTATGCTAGCAAAAAAGTTATTAAATGTGTGTGCGACTTCTTCGTCATTATGAATTAATTTATCATTATCAAGAAGACTAAAACTATTACTTCTTAATGTTGTCTTACCTGTTGTTTCATTAATAGCTCGCCAGGTTGCCTTAACTTTATTCGAAGATTGTTTAATTTTATTCCTAACGAATATAGCTTTAGCTGTATTGCACACTCTTTTAAATATTTTAGAATAATTCCTAACATACTCAGTGAAGTTTAAATCAGAATTGTACTTTTTCATACCATACAACTCATACATTTTTGCTCTGCTTTTGTAAATACCCGCAGTAGCCCACTCATTAAAAGCTCGAGATTCCTTAATTACTTTCTCCTTAGTCTTAAAAGTAATCTGAAACGTGTTATTAAGTATAATAAATAAATTGTTAAAATTCTTATTTGGCGAATCTATTTCTATTAAGTCAGGATTCATAGTATTCATTCCAATCAATACTTTATTCCGGAATTCATTAAACTTATGCCTAGGTAATGGCCTAACTAACACTCTCTGTACGATGCTATCATTGTAATATGGAAACCTAGCTAATTGACTACAGTGATCCGAAGTCAATTCAGAAGTAACTAATCTATCTGAAACAATACAATTACTAAATATGTTGTCAAGACAGGTGAAAGATGTTGCCGTGATTCTAGTTGGTTCAAGAAATAAATTTTTCAAATTAAATGATCTAAAAAGGTTTAAAAATCTACAAGTCATTATTGAATTTTCAAGAATGTTAACATTAAAATCACCACAAACTATAATCCCTTTCTTATTGCTCCTAATTTTACTAATTGCATCTTCCATAACAGATTCAAACAAATTAAAGTCACTTAATGGAGGACGATATACACATATAATAATATGCTGCTCAAGCTCAATGCATAACAGTTCCACCGTGCGTTCTATAGACAAGCTAGCCATGTCTTTCCGTTCTTTACATGTTAAACTGTTTAAAACAATAATCAATGATCCACCATGAATAGCTTGTTTCCTAGAGAAGGCACTGTGTACTGTGTATTGTGTGTTATTTATGAATTTAATCTGGTATTCTTTAAGCCAGTGTTCTGTAATGCACATAACTTTAATACTATGAGTTTCTAAATATAAACCTAATTCCAAATCCTTGCCAGATAGACCTTGTATGTTTTGATGTGCTACAGTCAGTTCAATATGTCTACCCTTTGTCCTGTTCTTAAGTTTAAAGAACTTGTGTCAGTATTCTGAATAGAAGAATTATAAGGATAGGAACTATTTACAGAAACTAAATTCTTGGATACCCTACATGTACCTGTGTCATTTTGTATATTATATGCTAATCATTTAGCAACTTGTCTTTTATAAAATAGTGGCAGATACATAGTATCTTTAGTCAATGTAAAATTATTAATAAAATTATTGATGTCAAAAAATAAAATAAAATCCTTATATTGTCATGTCAAATTGTATAACATCAAGTTATGTTCATGAATATGTCTATTCATCATAGCATTTAAACTATAAGCATAAGGCAAAGTCATACTAATAAATTTGCAATCATATGTTCTGTGAAGCGATAACATAACTTCTGTTAAATTAATTATATCTTTTTTAGTCACCATTTGACTGTCACCGTATGAGATAATTATTGTGGACTCCCTATCAAATATTGTTGTATTTAATTTATTAATTAGATGTGAAAAAGAAGACTCTGGATAGCAATAATTAATAATATTGTGTTGTTTCAATTCACAATTTATTAAACTACCTAAGCCTAAACCTAGCCTATCAGAGAACATATAAACTTTATTTGTGCCATTCCTACCTAAGGAAAACCTATCTGTTGTATTATTTGCTAAATAATAACTTTTGTCAATATCAAAAATATTCTGAGACTCACAAGTGGGTATGGTTGATTTTATGCTATTTAGGCAAGTATTGGTGTTTGTCAAAGCTTTCACATACTCAAGATTTTGCCTAACCACCTGAGCTATCTCATCATATTTTCTAATATAATCCTGAAACTCATTTTGATATTGGGTGTTCATCCTATCTATTTGAGACTGTAAAGAGGTAATTTGACCTTTGAGATCCCTAGTATGTTGATCATACAGCATTTTACTATTTATCAACTCTGTGTTGTACTTTTCTAAGTCTAATAACAATTCTGAACGCTCAGAAACTAAAACTTTATATTGCTGGGATGTTACTTTATTTTTCTTGTATTGTTTTAGGCTAAAGATTAGTTTCCTAATGTGTTTGTTTAGTTTATTATATTTTCTATGTCGTTTCAGGCCACTTGTGTTTAATTTAAATGGTTTAGTAGATCTGTGACCTAAGCTAGTACCTACAACCTCTGTATAAAGGTTCTGAGTTTTACTACTGTTTAATTCCTCCACAGTCTGTTCTAGGGATTTAATATTTATTATAGATTATTCTAAACAGCATTCAAGTTCCCTAATGCGACTCATAGACCATGAATGGCCATCATTGCTAGCGGTCAATAAATGTATTTCCTCCTGTAACCTATCTCGCTGGGCCAGTGTGTCCATATACTCAATATGGAGTTCTGCGAGCTGAGCCTTCAGGTTGGAAACCCTATCGTTGACAATCCTGATGTCCTCTTCACAGTCTGCACGCTCCTTCAGTAGGTGTATATTCTCCTCCTGGCACTTCTTTAATTCTATCAAGGTTATTCTCAGCTTGTTCTCTAGATCCTTCGCTGTGGCCTTCCGGGTCATCATAGTGCTCATTGTGGAATGGCTCATAGCCAAGGATACGCCAAACACCTATAGACAGAAAGATAAACAAGATGTCAGAAAAGAGATAAGTCAGTAATGAGTAGGAGTTTATAGATAAATAAATAAATATATTTATTTATATAAATATTTATAGCTAGAAGGACAGTAGACAAATAACAGAAAAGGAAAAATATTATTGAAAGTAAAGGTGTTATACAATTTTTAATTAATTAGGCAAAATATGTAGGTAGTAAATGAAAAATATAATCTTGGCAAATTTACTAATTTGTATCAATTTTTATATTATATTACTTATAAAGATATTATATATAGGGGCCTTGTTAAAGATATAAACACTTAAATAAATGTGAAGTGTAAGTGTAGTAGGTGTCTGTATGGGGCGTTTGTTCAGTCTTCGATTTTACTTCCACGTCTTGTCAAGCAAAAGGAGACAGAAACTGTGCCAGTGTGTGATGGACGAAGCTCACGTTGGTGTGAGCCGAGTAAATGTGTGATGAGGAGTGTAAGTTAATAAGTAAGATACTCCCCGGGTTTAAAGATGATTTCAAATCCGTCCGTTGACACCTGGTAGTAGATCTGTCCGCCAAAAACTGTTCGTATCGAGGTTTCAGACACCAAACTCAATGTCTTTCACGATTTTATGCACAGTATGATAACATAAATGATGTTTGTTTTGTTTTGTTGCAATAATAATGAAACATAAATGATATTTAAGCATTTAATATTCATTTAAAATAAAATAAAACTTTTAAAATTACAGAGCTACGTAATTTTACGTCTGACGTTTACAGTGTTGCCAGTTAATTCACAGGTTGGATTATTACGAGGCTACCTTTTCTGTCTGTTCGACCTCCGCTTGGTGAGTCACGACCTTTAGCCGAAAAGAGATTGTTGGCTATGGAGCGTCGCATGGGCCTTAATCCGGAGCTCAGACAGAAGTACATTGAGTTCATGAGAGAATATGAACAATTGGGACACATGTCGGTGTCAAATTTGGATTGGCGTTCGGTGGAGCACTACTTTCTCCCGCATCATGCGGTACTGAAGCCATCAACTGGCAAGCTGCGCACAGTGTTTGATGGTTCTGCGCAGACTTCAACAGGCGCATCCTTGAACCAGTGCTTGCATTCTGGTCCCAAGTTGGTCAAGGACCTTTGTGACGTCATCACCAGCTTCCGACGACATCAGGCTGTCTTTGTAGCCGATATAAAAATGATGTTCAGGCAGACGATTATGACCGTCGCTTCCAGCTGATCCTTTGGAGTGAGTCTCCTCGCGATCCCATGGTCGTCTACGAGCTCAATACTTATACGTACGGGTTAAGGTCAAGCCCCTACTTGGCAATACGTTCGCTTTGGGAGCTCGCAGACCGCGAAGGCTTACGTTTCACACGAGCCTCCACCATCTTGAAAGACGATATTTACGTCGATGACATTTGTTCGGGCGCCTCCACAGCGGACAAGGCGATCCTCCTGCGGGACGAATTGATAGGTATTTTGGCCTCCGCTGGTTATGAGTTGCGCAAATGGATTTCCAACTCACCAGCGCTTTTGGAGGGCTTACCCGAGGATCATCAGCAGGATCCACATTTGTTTGAGATTGTTGACAAGCCCGCCATGATGGCTGTTCTTGGCGTTCAGTACAGACCAGTCCAAGTCATCTTTACTTATAACGTAGACCTGAAATTGCCTTGTTCTTGGACTAAACGTCTCGTGTTGTCGACTGTCGCCAGAACCTTTGACCCAAATGGTTGGATTTGTCCTGTCATATTTTGGGCAAAATGCTTCTTGCAGAAGCTTTGGACAGCAGGATTGACCTGGGACGAACCTCTACAAGCTGCTCTTATTGAGAAATGGACCTCTTTCGTATCCTCACTTCCTGCCGTCAACGAGATCTCCTTGCCTCGTCCCATCCTTCCTCCCTTGAAGTACAAGGCCACCCTTCACGGGTTTTGTGATGCCTCGGAACGTGGTCACGCAGCCGTGGTGTACTTGCGCACAGTTAGTGCCTCAGGTCAGGTGAGGGTTTCCCTGATCATGGTGGAGAGCAAGGTAGCACCCCTTTAGACATCTCTGACCATTCCAAAACTGGAGCTCTCGGGAGCATCCTTACTTGTACGCTTATTGAATCACGTGTCTAACACTTTGGGTAAATCAATTTGTATTAATGGGACCTACGCCTGGACAGACAGCCAAATTGTTCTTTGTTGGTTGAAGGCTTCTGTCCACACCTTGGAGGTATTTGTCGCTAATCGCGTCTCCCAAATCCAAAAATCTCAAGTTAAGCTTGTTTGGAGACACGTGCCAGGTGAGCTCAACCCCGCTGATTATGCCTCGCGCGGATGCTTGATGCCTAGCTTGATAGGTCATTCGCTGTGGTGGGGTCCGGAATGGTTGAGTCGACCAGAAATTGATAGGCCTCGAACGCCAGTTTTGAATACTTCTAATTTGCCGGGTCTACGAACACTCGCTCTTGAGAAGGTAGAATGCGCCTTCGACCCCGATTTTTTGTTGAATCGTTACAGCTCCCTTGACAAGTTGTTAGGTGTTACTGCTTGGATAAAGCGTTTTGTTTTTAATTTTAGGCACCCACAACAGAAACATCTGATACTGTTTCTTTCACCACAGGAACGACAGGAGTCCCTCACCTTTTGGGTTCGTTCTGTGCAATTGGCGCACTTTGAGAAGGAGATTGCTATCCTCAAGTCAGGGAAATTGAAATTATCGGGCGCTGTATCTAAATTGAATCCCTTTTTGGACGATACGGGTCTCTTGCGCGTTGGAGGGCGTCTCAAGAACGCCAACCTCCCTTACGGGGCATGTCACCCCCTTTTGTTACCCAAGGACGGTCATTTGGTACGCTTATTGGTAACTGACCGTCACCTTAAGAACTCGCATGCTGGTTGTAATGCTTTGTTGGCCATTTTGCAACGCGAGTTTTGGATTTTGTCGGCCCGAAGAATAATTCGGAGTGTGGTCTTTCGCTGCATCCCTTGCTATAAGCTCAAGGCTTCTACCATGCAGCCCTTAATGGGAGACTTACCGGCAGATCGGGTAACTGAGAGCAGGACGTTTGACGGTGTAGGCACGGACTTCGCTGGTCCCTTTTTGGTGAAAACGTCGACACTTCGAAACAGCAAGACTGTTAAGGCCTACTTGTGTGTTTTTGTTTGTCTCTCCACAAAGGCCGTACATTTAGAACTGGTCTCCTCGCTTACGTCCGAGGCGTTTGTAGCCACATTTGACAGATTTGTATCCCGCAGAAGGTTGCCTTCCTTGATCCGTTCTGATTGCGGCACTAACTTCAAGGGCACTTATAATTATTTGAATGATGTTGTTAATTTCCTTGAAACCAACAAGGCTGATATAGGCAATAGGCTTGCCCGACGTGGGATAAATTGGTTGTTTTCCCCACCAAATTGTCCACACTGGGGTGGTATTTTTGAGGCCGCTGTAAAATCGGCCAAAACACACTTTCGCAGGACAATCGGTGAATCTGTCCTTACATTTCAGGAACTCGCTACTGTGTTTTGTAAGATTGAGGCCGTTTTGAACTCTAGGTCATTGTGCCCGATCTCCTCAGATCCGAATGATTTGGAGGCCCTTACGCCGGGCCATTTTTTGATTGGTCGCCCACTTGTCGCCTTGCCTGAGTACCCCTATATTGATACGAGACCTGGTCGTGTCTCGCGTTTTGAATTGGTATGCCAGATTACTCAGAGCTTTTGGAAACGCTGGAATTTGGAATATTTGCACACACTCCAGCAACGCGTTAAGTGGACCGACAAGACCGATCCACCCAAGATTGGTGACCTCGTTTTGATCAAGGAGGCTAACCTTCCGCCACTCAGATGGCGCATTCTTCGTTTGATAACTGGGGCTGATGGAGTTCCCCGATTTGCTGAAGTCTTGGTGGACGGTTCGATTCTGAGGAGAGCGGCTGCAACTTTGTCACACCTTCCAACTGATTAGCGGACCGGTAGGCCGGTCCGGGGCGGATGGATGTTTGAAATAGAAATATTATTTGTGATAGGTCAAGTCGATTATATCGATTTAGTAACGTATTGTTTAATGTATTGTAAATTTTGACTATGGTCACACTATGAACTGTCATTGCATTCGTTCCTTGTCGTTTCCCGTGAAAAAAGGTTGTCTGGTCCACGCTGTATCTTGTAGTCTCGTCTTTTTTGTGATATTAGATTTGGAACCCGTTTGAATGCCGCTTCTTTGATCTATAACCGGCATCGGTATATTGTGATAAAAGTCAAACTTGTGAACTATTGAACATTTGTAACATATTGAACATTGTAAAACTGTGAATCCGCCAACGTGCATCGTGGTCTGAAGAAGGACGCCGAACTGGACCTCGAGTAGTGGTATTCATAACGATTTGCTTGTTATTTTGGCCAAAATTATGAGTTAGTCTTATAGGTCCACTCAAGAACCTCAGTGAAAATTTGTTAAGTTACTTGCATGTACTTTGAACTCATCACTGTGCAACGCAGTGCATTGTGTCTAGATCCTTGCCTTGTCGTCGTCAGGTAGATGTATTACAGCTTCCACTGCGCACTCAGAACAATTTCCTGCCTCCCTACGGCAACTCTAGACAGTAATTATATCATCATAATGCTACCAAGTTTTCCTCTAAGAATCTAAGTTTATAACGATATCGCCAGCTAAAGGCAAGTTGGCCAGGGCAGGAAATTGTGGCAGTCCTCAGCCGGATGGGCAGAATTACTTCCTGCAAATTAATTACCACAGTTTTATGGACTAAAATAATTTCAGATTTAAGCCATTTCGTTATCTTCTTCTGTGCTTGCATTTAGCTAACTTTAGTTTTTTGTTGTATGTAAAACCTACACAAATTATGTAGTGTCTAAAATACAATCCTTTTAGAACGGTGACGAAAAATTCATTAGAGTAATATTGACAAATTTGAGCCAAAAACACTCACATTTATATTCATACACATAACCCATTATAATTATCTTTGAAATTTAATTTTATATTTTTAGAAACAATAGTTTTCAATATTTTTACTTGCGAGTTATAGATCTGGTCTAGATATGTTTTATATGTTCGGCCATAGCTGCTGAGTCCATATTGTATGTGAGACTGTACTAGGGCATTAAATAACATTAACTTTACTTTAAATGGAATACGATTGTTCAGAATTGTAATATTTGCCAAGAATTGCCTTAATTTTGTACATACATATTCAATATGGTAAGTATAAGTAGTGCTAGTAGTAATAAGTAGTGCTTCAATAAGTAAACAAAAATAATATTCTCGATATAAATAAAAATACTTTATACATATTATGTACATTTGATCTACTGGAATCGTTTATTATGAAAGGACGTTCGATGTTACAATGTGCGAACAAGTCTAAAAGTTAAATTGCTTTCTATTTTCGTGCCTAAACCACTGTCTAGGCTTTTGATTTATATGACCAGGGAGACTACAAAATGGAATTATTTTCAACTCGCTTAGAATTTAATTTATATTTTCTAACATTTAACAGTTTACCTCATAAATGGCTACGGCATTGTAAAGACTGGAAATAAAGCGTTAAACTTATTTGAATGAGTGACAGTTCAAAATTATAGAAAATATTTTAGTGATAAAATATGACAAAGGACTTAGATCAATCCCAAGAACTTTTAATTTCACATTCTAATATTTGTCATAATGTTTTATTGGATGGATGCGTGCGCTTCAAGATCGGTCTGTCTAGAGAATCTTGGAGGAGGCCAATGTCCAGCAGTGGACGTTTCTAGTCTAAGATGGAAGACGTCTCTTTGAGCTGAGACATTTCCATCCGTTTTCACTGGCACAGATAAAATCTAAGTTTCTGTGTTCAATTTATTTACATATTCGTATTAGTCACATTGAGACACAAACTAATTAAAAGAAACCTTAACCATACATTCTATACAAACAACTATTTCATCATAAATACGAAAATTACACGGAAGTAAATATAAAATTTATATACAAGGTGTAACATACGCGGACACGCTCTTAAACAAACGTGTTCGTGCTTAAAGAAATTCTGTAACTTGCCGAGATTTAAAGCAACAAGACAAAGGTATAAACCAATTTCACCCTTTCCCCGTTCGCCGATACCCACATTGTTTAAGACCTCCGATAAGTTAAATGAAAAGCAACTTTTGTTTGTTCAGGGCACCGTGTACAATGGTCGAATAGAAAAAATCTACGTTTTACAAAACACTGTGCAAAACCTGAACGGGCAATTTTCGAAGCTCTCAAAAGGGCAAACAAGTTACGATGTAGATGACCGAATATTCTATACAGTGTTTGTACTGAGATTTATTAGTAGAAATTTTACTATGTTAAATACTATTTTATATGTTATGCGTTGAATAGTAGGCGTAATAGATTATCTCACCTTGTTATTCTCGTGTTCCCCAAGAGTCTTTTTCACTTTTAAACTTCCAGAACAATTAATACAACTACTCTTGAGCAGCGTATGTATTCAAAGCACGTGTTTTAGTTTTAATACTTGTCTAGTATTAATTTATAACGTGTATAGTGTTCTAGTATCATCTGTAGAACGAATATACATGTACTAATCTCATATATCATTCGTTATAAGTAATACTACTTCCAACTAATAACATATTATTCCACGATTAGTTTCATAAGTAATGTTATTTCAAAATGGTATTGTTCTCACTTGTCATTTACCTCCTCAAATGGATGAGTTTCAAACTAATTTGGAAGAAAGGAGCCTTATTACGGCCCAAAATTCTTATCTCTCTTTAAACGCGGATTAATTAATAATTTGCTTCGTCTTTAAATTCTAGCCGTGTGGTTGACGGCATAGAATACAAGTGTCACCACCCCCTATCTTCCCGTGGGTGTCGTAAGAGGCGACTAAGGGATAACACGATGCAAATACCATCTTTGCGTAGAGACGGAAAACTCGACATCAAACCCTATACGACTGCCTCGTTGGTCTCGCAGCATAAATGTGCACGTGGGATCGGTCTCGGGTTCGATTGATGGGTCGGGCAGTGTTATTGGGTTTTTCTGTCACGAAATTCTCAGCAGCAGCACGGACTCTGGAAATGTGCCCGGTACGGCAATAGACTCGCCTCTTATTACGTGGGACTAAAGTATATCTGGCGAAAAGTGGGTGTACAAATACACCTCTGCCTACCTCTTCGGGGTTATAGGCGTGAGACTATGAGACTATGTTAAATCTCAATTTGGCACATATTGTTAAAAAATCTCGGAATAATTATTATGCGGCATTTACTTATAGCATACAAACTAGGTCGCGATAAAATATCCAAGACAATTTATTTTATAAGACAATGAAACGATATTCTGTTCATTATCACGCCAATCCAAAGAGACGTAACAATAACCAAAACTGTCTGAACAACCATAAAAGTTTACACCTACCAGTTTTTATCGCCAATATCGTGTAATAAACTCCTAAAGTGCGGATTATACCCAGTTTAGTGTCATATTAAAAGGCGTTGAAGGAAAACTTGGACAGACGTGGGTGGAATGGTTGAGTAGGACGAGACGAGTGCTATACTCATTAATGTGTCAAGTTAGCTCATATTGAGACAGTGTAATAGCGCACTACGTAGCAGAGTGTTATCAAACGATTGTTTCAATACTTGTGAAGTTATAAGCTCCATACGTCTGTTGTTGGAAAAGTGTTACGTATTATGATAGTGACGAGGTAATCGGCTTTTCCACACAGCGGATAACATTTTATGAGATAAATAGGAAAAGAGTGTGCCTCTGCTTATAATTTCATTAATAATTTAAATGTAGGTCAAGAGACCGCGTCTTGGCAAAGGTAACGTAGGAGGCCCTCCGGCAAGGTGAAGTGACGATATATGGAAAGTGGCTGGCAGCTGCTCGACACGGAGAGCTAAACTTTGAGCTCAGTAGCGTGCCATTGGAGATGCCTATATCCAGCAGTGGACTGTGACAGGCTGATGATGATGATGAATTTTAAGCTGGAAATTAGATAGCGACTTTATTAAGTGCCACGAGTGGAAAACAGCTATGATAGGCATACCGTTAACGTATGTAGCATTGGAGCTGCCGTATACCGCCAGTTCGTACAATGGTGTCAACCGGCATTTCTCAGCTTGCCACAGAAACCGGTTAAAAACACGGTTGCGTGTTTGGTCAGAATTGGAGTCAACTGAAAGGCGCAGAAGTTTCGGCGTCTCACTCAGATCTTGCCTAAGATGGGCCTTACTGCTACTACGGCGGCGTGCCACTCGTTAGACGCATGATCTAAGTTAAAATATTTGCCTTGCTTATTTTAATAACATGAAGATCACAAACATCTTCATATGATTGTACGTATATTTCATTTTGTTCATCCATCCAACAAATCAAAATAAGTTTACAACCGAACAAAGATACAATATAAAAGCGTGTACCGCACGCTGTAACATGATTCTATACAAAAAATAAAACGGGGGAACCGACATTGACATTTCGTGATTAAATTGGACGTATGACTCTACAAGGCAGAGGACGTACGTGCGTGAAAAAGTAAGAGGGTGTCGGTCCGTCAGTCTCGAGATACCCGCTGGTCATCCGTATTGTTATCTCAAAGATAGATGTAGCATGTACCGAAATATGTAAGCGAATAAACGTATACTCGAATTTTAGCTGTAATTACTAGTTAATTTTCCTTATAATCTGAATATATCAAAATATTGTGTTACTGACTGACTGACAGACGAAGCACAGTCGAAACTAAGGGCACAAGAAGCTGAAATTTGACATGCATGTTCGTTGGGGTCCGTAGCAGTGCACTAGGAAGGGATTTGCCGAAATCGCCGCGGGCTCGGGCAGAAACGGTTAAATATAAACAATGTGCCCCTTGTCTCTTAGTGTTAAAAAAAGAATAAGTAGGTATAATGGCTGTTCGTAAATTAGATTTTTTTTACTATGTTAGACAAATTTAGAACACCTAAAATTACTACCTACTAAATTCATGTTAAAAATTAAAAATCATATAAAACACTTATGATATAATTACAGCTAGCCGTTTTTAATTGCTGCATAGTTTTACATACCCCATAGATTAAATTTGACATAGTGACCAGTAAAAATAAGTAACGTAAATAATACTCGTATATGTATTTTGAATGCAATTATTACTAAGCGGGAGTTTGTTAGTAGATATTCTAACTGACAAAACACAATAATTTGATGCCGTTATACCGATTTATTTAAGCATTGAAGCGTGTTGATAATCTTACATGATTATAAAAATTATTTCCAACACCAACATTTTATCTAAAAAGATATAGTTTTTATGGAATCGTGACAGTGAAAATTATTTCAGCTACCTATTAATGACTTGTAAAGGTTAAAATGTATTAGTGAAGCCTTTATAAGTAAAGATGATGTTTTCATAATGATTGTACGACATTAAGCTTTAACGGCAAGACATCGTATATCACAAACCCAACTACAGAAGCTTACAAAATTTAAGAAGTACCCGTACGTATTACTTTTTTTGGCTTACCATATTGTTTTTATTATTCTATTCAAAAGGAACAACAAACAGCTACAATATAAAACATAGAAAGTAACATTACATAATATTCATCATTATATTGCAGCCCACAACGCTTTTCACTTAACTGGTAATACCAAACAAAACGTACGTCTTTAGCTTCCTAGAAAGTCACAGGTTACGTCACGTTACGTACGTTGTCACGCCACCAAGTCCCGTTACGTAAAGTAATAATAAAAGATTAATTCTAGCGTTTCATAAACCGTCCTGATTGCAACGTTTCTTCTACGAAAGACTTTTCGCTTTATTTATGAGACTCCGATATTCCGATCACGACGTTCCCATGAATATCTAATAAGAATCGATAAATGCTCATCGGCTATCGGTTGTCGATGCAAACGTCAAGTTTTTATAAAGAAATAATTTTATATTAGTGATAGTTTTTGTGACTAGCTTCCGTTGGATCGAGTAAGTGTTGAACTATATTTTTATATAAATATAACTATATTTTTATATAATATATAAAGTATTGTACCTAATGTAGTTTTATTTTTAGATAGCAAGAGAACTCTCTGTTCACAGACGTAGACAGTCCTTTAAATATCTGTTATTTTACCAATCCACTTTTAGCAAATTAGCTTTGCTCCTCATTATTTATTATTATATTAGCTCTGCTGTTTGATTTTATTCTTCATACTGGCTAAATGCTTTTTGAAAGATGGTATATCATATATGTAGTTACATTTCACTGGTTATAACTCATATAAATATGATATAATTACTTGCTTTTACGGATTGATTTATTAATTCCAGAGTGTAGGCTGCAAACAAACATAAACTTTTGGTGGTTTATGATCTTATTATCCACAAAGAAACGGATTTTGTCAACTTTAGTTCTAAGGCAGTAAATAAGGAATGTAATGAAAGACTGGAAGTTCTTACTCATCCACACGTAAAAAACCGCTAGAGAGATTGAGAGACTGCTCTACCAACTTTCATTCCTATCTTCCATTTACTTTGCAAGAAATATAAACAACCACAAATATAACAAGTCAAGTAATAAAAGTAGGTTCCCCCGACGTTGTAAATATTTTATTCGCACTTTTTAGAACTGCCAACTAAAATTCTTACATTCAATGTCCCATTCACGGTGGTGAGACGGACGTCCGGGACATGAAATACGTCTCTGTTTATAGAACAGTTACGCCAATAGTTGTTACTGTGTGTTGCGGGAGACTAGTATGGAAATGATAAAAGTGTTTCTGAAATTTTCTTAGCGTGACGGCTCCTAGACCATTCGTCTTTTTTATGTCGGAATTTGGAGTTATTCCCAATTTGTCATTGTTCCGATTTGTCATCAACAATTTTTTCCATACATCAATTCCCGATTCGTCATAAGAGCAAAATAAATAATTTAATATTTAAATTTTGAGTTCCGATTCGTCACCGGCATAAAAATTCACGTTGCAGGGTACCGTCAGAAATAAAAGTACCTATAAGAAGAAATTTTAAATGAAAGAATTTGATGTAGGTAAAGTTTTTAATCATTCTCATATAAATATAATAAAATTCACATTAAAAATCACCCCTGAAGATAACATGGGCATAGTTGCTACAACATTTGGCTTTTTAGACTAAGTAAGTAGCAAAATAGTGAAAAAGATGTTACGCACAAATTTAATTCACACGAAAGTGTGATTAGATACTTTTTGTATAGGTAACAGAAGTAGGTGTCAGGAGTCCATAACTAGAAAAGAGATTATAAAATAGGAAGAGCGCTGATTTGGTGAGCTTTGTGAGATATGGACTCAGAAAATTACCAGCTTCTGTTATACTCAACATTTGGACGTGATCGATATATTTTTCGTATCGTTATTACAGTCGTTTCAATAGCCTCCATAACTCCCACTTTCGAGCAAGTTATTTTTGTGCTTATCATCCCATACCCTAAGTGATCATTCAGACAAATTTAGATCTCAAATGCGAAAGTATTAAAATATAACAAACAAGAAAATAAAAATAAAATATAATCAACAAATCAACAAAATCTAGTCGTGTATTACTACTGGTACTGTCTGTACTTTTTTACTATAAAAAAATGAAAAATTTACTAATTTGCATTATACAAAATAGTACAAAACAAAAACAACACAATTAAATAAGTCTGTATGACTAAGGTACCTAATTTGGGTAGAAATTATCAGAAAATCTTGATAATTTCATCGTAAATCGTTCTGTATGAACGAAAAAATACTTGAACGGAAATAAAAAGAACATTATTTTACCTAAAAAAGTCGGTTAAACATCAACAACATTCTTAAACATAAATTGAAACAACTTAAATGATATAAATCTGTCTTTCTAAAAATGTTTACAAAAAAAAAGGTAACATTATTAAATAAAAATCTTCAAAAAAGAATAAAAAAAAATCAACCACCTTACTTAATTTATATTTCTCGGAAGCAAGTGCATGCAGATGATTTATAAATGGTTTCTAAGATACTTGATTTTTTATTTTCAAAATCATCAACTATGCTAGATATCTCTTTATCAGTTTTCATTACGCGTCGTTTTCTATTATTTATACATATCCCTATTTCGGACTGTTGAATCCGATAATCAAAGTGCTGTCCTTCTCGTTTTAAAACATCAAGGAACTGAAGTAGGCTCGGCTTCCTGGTTGACGTATTATTATTAAGTCTTTTGTGCCAAGATTCAGCGCTATTAATTGTTCTATGGCGAGCTCGGTAACAGCTCCAAATTCCTTTAAAATTTTCGTTGTCCAACCACATAGACAAAGTAATCAATAAGTTCCGTGGTTTGTTGGTTTGAAGACGCCGTTTCCATTATGGCTAGCCAACCATCCTCTGCATCTTCTTCTTTGAGATAGGCTAGCGCCGCGCACATAGAGATATGACGTCTTCCATCATAGTCTTTTGTCAAACCAATATCTACAGCTTTCTTATACAGGGCCTGTTTAAAATGGAAATTGCACCCCTGGATCATGATATTTGGGAAGATATTGCACAAGGCATTTATAGTAGCCATTTCAAAGTCCAATATAAATCGGCTTGGGGCCCAGCTTTTAATATTTTGTCTCAATAACAAAAACATCCGTTCATATGTAACTTGTTCTTTATTGGGCATAAGTGCGTAAATCAACGGTACTATATTTGTGAATGTTTCACTGCTGCCTAAGTCTCCGTGAATGGAACATAATTGATAAAATAATCGATAGCAGCTTCTAAAAGTACCGTCGCATATGAAAACATTCAGTTTTGGAATAAGCTGTCTAGCTTTCATTGTGGTGCTATCATGCGGTCGTTTGTACCTATCCCAATATCAAATAATACAAAATCTTTGGAATAAACTTCAGGTATCACGACATTCCCTCGAGTTCTGAATTGTGTTTTTGATACCTGCAAGCTTTTATTCCTTTCACGATACATAATCGTTTTAACAGATTTTAACTGCACCAATCAAATTAAAGCCGGCATCCATTTTGTCCTTTATAATGTTTTCATATAATCTTGGCACGGGCGTTATATTCAAACTTGCTTCATGCTTACAATTATTTTTCAAAGCAATTAACTCTACAGCCGTTGTATTTGGGTTGCATTTATGACTTGCTTCCTTCAAAATCTTTATTTCGTTACTAATCTGGTGTGTTGTTAATGTAAAAATTTGGCCCTTGCTCGTATAAAAATATCGTTTTAGTTCATTTTTCTTCAATTTCTTGTTCTTACTACTTATACACAATTAAAAAATATATATGCTTACGTTTTGGTCACAATTTACTCCATTTATACATTTTTACTAACTCACATTCACTTCAAGGACACTTAACAACCAACTAACGCATTTGCACATCATGGACGCAAATACCGATAAAAATAAATAGCTACTTCCACAAAACAATAGAAACCGGACCATTTGTTGCAGGAGCAACAAATCTCAAGCTTTTTGTTTTCTAGAAAGAGACAAAATGTAGAAGAAGGATCTTCTACATTTTGTCTCTTTCTAGAAAACAAAAAGCTTGAGATTCCGTTTTATGACCGTGGGACTGGCGTGATTCACTTCACGCCGCGTCAATATTTTGAATGTTCACATTTCTTACTTTTATGTAAAAAGTACGTTATAAGGGGATTTGCAAAAGATTAGTTAATATCATACAATTCATCGACATGGCGTAAATTGGTATATGTGAATATTTACCTATAAATAAATTTGTAAATAAATAATTCGTAAAATCATGACACCCCGACAGCGCATTGCTATACTCCTGTAAGTTATGCGGTCCTAGTACATAGTGAGCGCTTGCGTCACATGAGTAAATACTCATGTGGTTGCGTGGACGCTCGTTGATTGGTATACTCTTGTGATTTATGCTATCCTGGTATTTTGGTTTTGGTCGTGCGCTGTTTGTTACTAATCGTGATTTTGACGAACTACTACGAAACCTGACATTGAGTGTGGCCTGACATGCTATCGACCGATTTTCTTGTGTATGCATAAGAGTCTCAATTTTAAAGGAAACTGAGACAGTCGTAAAATTATTAATATTCGTCAATTCTTTGGATACTATTTGATACTTCCGTAAGGGCCTAACTACTGATTTTCTCTTGCGATATGTCATTCCTGCGTTTTTGTTCATGTTAATCAAAACTGCAACCATGTAAGGCTCTGCTTTGTCTGCCAATCAGTCAGTAACGCAAGAATTTTATTAATACAGACAGAACAGGGTAAACCATCTGAAGGACAAAGTATCAATAAAACTTCTCTACGCAGCATTTAATCGCAAACTTAAAACAGAATAAACCACACTTTAATTTAAAGCCACTTAGTCAAAAACATCAACCCTTTCAGCTGCCTTTTCGAATGAAGATCTAGCCGGCGCCAGTAAGTGATAACATTTGTCGTGGCCGCGTTACAGCCACGCTTAATCGCCGCCATACGTTGCACTGCCAACGATTAATTGAGCTTTAACATTTTGTAAAATGCGTCGGCTGGTTCAATTTTAAGCCACTCGCATGTGAAGCATATTTCAATTTGATATGGTTTATGTTGAACTAGTTTAATCGTTTGAAGCTGAGAGTATTGAATTTGAAATCAATACTGAAGTGATCCTACGTCAAAGCTTGTTTTACTCAGCAGGGTATCATAAGTATTTTTGCTAGTTTCGGAATAAGTCAAGTTTACAACACATTCTAAAGCCACCGGTCTTAATACAAACTGGTAGTGGATGTTATTTGTAACTGTTAAGTAGAAATTCAAATGATTACCAAAGAATATCGAGTGGATGGCTTTGCCCACAGTTCGCGTAGATTAGTTGTAACAGTTTTCCAGAACATTAAAATAATGATCCAAAAAATGCAAACAAGACAATTAGTGTAATATTAGATTTCACGGACAACATTTCTCTTCCTAGAACAACTTTCTTTAATCTTATCACCACAAAATAATTTATTTCTATTTTTTGTCATTTTACTATGCTTGTGTTTCAAACTAAATTCCTCGACGATAATTTATTCTAACATAGTTACATTATGTTTCATTCAATTGCATTCAATTAACAGCATATGAATAAAGAGAAACTGCAATAGTTTCTTATAATAGCATAAATTCTGTTCATGATTTGTGTATACAAAGATCAGCCATTCCTACCCCTATCCCTTTTCCCAACCTAAATGGTGGCAACAAACTTGTGACTCGTCTGGTGTTGCTTGTGTCCATGGGCGGCGCTAATCGCTTACCATCAGGCGACCCGTCTGCTTGTTTGCCGCGTGTTACGATATGCTATGAGCTGCTAACCGTTCATAGTTTCAGCCAAAATATGTCTATGCTAGCCCCTAGCTGTTTACACAGACCAGATACAGATCATTGACAGACGTCGGCACCCAAAAACTCTCCATGATCCTTATCATGTCGTTTATTCCTGGATTTATCATCACCAGCACTGCATATAAACTGTTCCACTCCTGACCACAAGCCTCACTATTTTTATGTAACAGGAGGAAAACAAGCAGAGGGATTTTCGGATGGTATGACTACCGTCGCCGATGGACATGGACATGGAGAACTCTCCATGATGGTCTCGAAAGACATGTGTGAGGACAACGCTGTGCATAGAAGACTCTTAGACTTTCCACTAGGCTATCGCTGCCTAAATCTGGATAAATGAGATTGATTAGAAGGATGCAAAGATGCAATCTTACTGATTACTCCGAAAAGTTTGAGAAAGCCAATTGTTAATTCGTATTAGGACAATATAACTTTTTATCTGCATATAACACATACATATATTCAATTGCGTACTAATATACTAAACTGCTTTATTTCCTTCAACAGATATCTACATACACGGATAGAATATCGTCGCCAGTAAACATCAAACATCAGTGCACTTGTACACATATGCATTTGTCATACAAACATAAAATGTTAATTATGAGACCGGATTAGCTTTTATGACGGAACGCTTTTACGCTAAATTGAAAACAACTCATGGTTTATTCACAACACGCGGACTATCACTAGCCAATGTAAAAAGGACCTTTTGACATCCGCAAACGATGCGGCAGCACGAGTAACAAAATGTACGGCTCAATTTATAACAGCCGTTATTCTATCAACTGGGCTGCACATTGACTTTGGTATATATCGTTTAATTCTGATGTAGTGTTTTTAATTCATTAGCAGAGATGATTTTGTGTGCTGTTTGAAATTCAAAGGGTTCGTCGATTTGTTTGAACTTTTGTATAGTTGCACGAATGAAATATCCAATAACCATGCCGATATGGAATGAAAGAAAAACGTAGAGTATGAGTACACAGGGAATTGATTTTCTATGGTTCCTTTAGCCGTTTAAAGCCAGCTTCACTATTAAATACCCATGTAGGGTGCTGGCCAGCAATTTCTATTGCGTTGAGTAAGCACTACGATATAATTATTTTATATGACGTACCGCCCGTAGCTTGTTAGCATGTGACTCGAAAACGACTGCAGGGAAAATGGAGAAATCATTGTATTAGCTTTATAGAACGTCGTAGAATCCACTTAATTCAGTAAAATTACCAGATGTGTAATGTGGTATTACAACTTAAGAGAAATTAAATTATAATTATTATGATTACATAAGATAAATGAAACAACACACAGTCTAGTATGCATCATCATTTCATTCACATTACTTTTTCCACAATCACTTCAGGTAATGTTTAAAAGCACTAGGTTTACATAAGCTTTAATAGATCGTGATACTGAAATGTGTAATATAGCTGTTTCTCAATCGAACACGATAAACCGTTTGAATTCATAGGCTCTCATGAACCAGGATCAGCCAGCATCTTTTTTTTGGTTCGAATGTAAAAGTGCAAATAGCCCACAATATTTTCAACTACGTGAAGTTTATAAAAGTAGTGATCGGCATTACAATTATATTCGCCATAGGAGATATAAGAGTTTAGTTTCATCATTTAATTTTGAAGGCCATTTTGGGTGTTGCTTAAGCTTTATCGTGGTGTCTATTATTTTCGCCTTCAACACATAAACTTATTTATGTTCATGAACCTGGATATGTGACGTCAATTAACCCATTACCCAGTATACCTCTGCATGAAAATAAAATAAAAATATTTAAGGATCAACTATACGTAACAGGCTAAAACACTCCCCTAAAAGCATCAGCAGAACCCGTGGTCAATGTATCCACTCAACGCTTTAAATATTACGCGGCTAAATATAAAACTACGTAACTATAATTTTATTGCTCCAGGGTGCGCGAGCCATGCATCCGATTTAACAGCATTAAATTGTAAGCGAAACCCTTTTCAGCGGACGTGGATTGAAAACAGAAGGTACATGTACAAAACAATAAGAGAGCAAGAGTTAACCCGGGTAAGTACGAGGAAGCCTGTGAAAAACATTGCGATCCAGAAGCTTAGCCGCTCAGAATAGAAAATTTATCGTTTTGCAACAATGGACTGCTTACTGTTTAATCCAATTCTCCTGTGGCTCGTGTGATTTCATTTTGTTGGTCCGCATTTAGGACATGTAGCCGAATAGTTTTTACTTTTGGAATGAACCCTCTATTGTAAAGATGGTAATTTAGAATGGAAGGTAATGTATCGTGAGGGGTGCTTTCGTTAGTGCGTGGTAATTGTGTGGATTGATGTATTCTCGATTACATTATACTAGTAATAATTTCAGTTTAACACGCTAACATATTGATTCGTAGGGTTTTGAAGTCAGTGTAAAAATAATTATTGTAAAATTTGGTTGCCATACAAATTACCTACACTTTGCTTTATTTACATATATCTTGTTTCTTTTACAATCGTTTAAGAAAATACATTTTTATAGCATGCTATAAAATGTATTTTCTTAAACTCTTCGTCTGCTAATCTGAATCGTAATTGACAATTTGAGACAGACTTCATACTCATTACTCTGATCATCTAAAATTAAACACAAAATTAAACTTTTATAATACGTTCTCTATCTCAAAACTGGCTTCATCAAATATCAATCTAAACAAAATTATTCATAAATATTGCAAACAAGTCACCTATTGAGCAAATGTGTGCCTATATTGGCTTTGATCAGTATTGTTCAGAGTTGAGTCTTCAGAAACATCAATTACAAGATATCGGATTAATGCTTCAAGTTTTCTATCGTTATTTTGATCTTAACGAATTGCCTTGTTATCCAAAACAGTGCCAATCGGTATTATAATTTTAGTAACTCAAATATTTAAACCTAATTAGTTTCTGCTCGCGTCTCCTACTACGTGGGTGTCAGTTATTGCGAGAAATAACCTATATAATAACTATTATTGAAAAGTATCAGTATTTTAAGAACTTTCAGTAATTTTGCTTGAAAGGGTGACAATAATCTATTAAGGTTTATTGTGTGTTTCGATAGATAGCTTTTATTTGTTCTTATATTGTTACTGAACTGTACGAATCTACTCGAAGTTGTTAGTTTATTAAGACATGCTTGCACACTTCGCCAACACCTTAGTCTGAGACGTAAATTGAAACGTTTCAGAAGTGTTCCAAGGACACAAACTTTTAGCAGTCTGTAGTAAGTTTAAAATGCATTATTAATACTTTTATGACGTAGTCTCATGTCATCTTCTTTATACTTCAGGTTACATCTTGTGGCATTAAAATTTGAAGTTGTATATATCAGGTCCACTATAGTTATTTCGTAATTTTCAATATATGCATAAAGTGATTGCCAAAAAAAAAAAACATTTATTGGTTAAACGCAAATTATACTAGGTATATGTTATGTATAGATACATATAAAAAATAGATAATCACCTTTTTTTTATTTTTACCTAATCGTATCTAAGTAACTACCTATTATAAAATGATCTCTGCTTCAGCATAGGTTGACTGGTAAAGAATGTCTAAAATATTAAGTCCTTTAAATATCAACTTTTTGGAATGAAAAATATTGAATTAATTAATAAAATATGCCTAATAGGTTAAAGCTCAGGTAACCAAGTTTATTTCCACTTGTCTGTACATATGTAGGTACGTATGTATATAGTCTCACAGTACGTGAATCAGTGCAGCGATTTTCCAAATGGGGCGGTCGTGTCGATGTCAGTCAGTCTGTCGATTAACTCAACTAAGTAAGGGCCACACCTACGTTTAGTTTCATTCAGCATGATGCAAGATTTCTTGAGAGAACTAAAGTATTATCACTACACTAATCTGTATACCGTATATATTCTTGCGTTACTGACTGACTGGCAAAAAAACTAAAAACGATTGGGCTCAACACACTGATATTTGGCGTTTATTGAGGACACTAAAAAGGGATTTCCTGAAGCTCCCACGATAGCGATATAGATAAAAAATAATTGTACTATGGCCATGGCTAAGGGCTCCCGCACATAAACACGATACGACGTCGCGTCGTACAACGATGCGGCGTCGTTTCACGATAACGCCTTCTTTACGGTATGTGGGATGTACTTATACTTGCTCTGTGTGTGCGTGGTATTTCAACGATGTATGTACATGCATATAATTGCCACAGGGCTCAATCCATTTTGATTTGATAACTGTTTGTGTGTGTCACCAGGAAATTAATAAGATAATACATGCAAATTACTAAGCAGATACTTTATAATACTAAGCAGATAATTATAATAACAAAATTCTTTGTGATAAAATATTTTATGTAATGCCTTAGAATGTGGGTTCATAGAAATTCAAAAGCAATTACATCTCAGTAGTGAGTATTCTGAAGTGGTAGACATGCATTGGAAAACGTAAAGTGCATGACTGGACGTCCTCTGACTACATAAATGGACTATCTAGTAAACGTAATAGAAGTTAGAGCATACAGTTTCAATGAGGATGGAAATCTTTGAAAGCAGGCAGAAAATATTTTGTTCCTATTTATTTTGCAATATGGGGTAAAGAAGATCTGATTTCATTTACATGTTTTACTAGCAAGCTGAAAGGTATTTATTTGTATTTACTTTTCAAATAACTACATATAATAAACACATCAACAAATATTTTAAATCTCCCTACATTGCTCATCACGAACGACATAAAATAAAGCCGAAGCTGAATTAATTTTCTCCAGTTAAGAAATGCAAAAATTAAGAACTCTCAATAAGTGTAAAAATTATAAAAATATAAGTCGCAGATACAAAGCTACATATGTACCACAATAATATTTAACTTGAATTATAATAATGTTTCAAGTTTGGTCCAGAAAGTCATCAAAAAGAAATATTCAAAAGGGTGTCTGTCTTTTTTTTATATATATTTATTTTATTTAGCTAGTACTAAGTAAAAGGATATTTTTCCACAATACATTTTTATTTAGCTAGTGAAAAAAAATATTTTCATTAGCAATACCCCAACATGAAAGTGACTATAACAAAAAACGTATATTATGCCTTTATAAATGAAATGTGCGGGGTCGATGTTTCATCATTTAAGTTCATCAATCACGGGTAACGAGATGTCAGTCGATACTGACCAGTCATCAGGACGATCAACGAAATATTCTCTTTACAATTTCCCTTTGAAGAGTATACTGCATTGTGTTGTGTTTAACATCCACCGTCATTATGGTGAATGTGTTTTTGGCGAAATGATAGTAGTACAGATCGTCTACTACTGATGTCTGCGCAACTGTGGGATTTGTGGCAGCTTTATGGTATTAATGCCAATTTGTTTTATGTAGCTTTAATGCCCTTTCTATAAAGAGGCGGCGATAGCCGAGTGGGTATACCAACAGACTGCCATGCAGAGGGTATCGGGTTCGAATCCACGGCGCGCACCAATGACTTTTCGGAGTTATGTGCGTATTGAATTGTTAATTATCGCTTGTCCCGTGCCTCGGAGAGCACGTTAAGCCGTCGGTCCCGGTTGTCATGAAGATCTTTGACAATCGTTACAGGGCGTCAGTACCTTCTAAATAAAACTGACACTAGTCTAAACCATGGAATATCGCTATCCCTTCGGGTTGCGGAGGTCAGACAGGCAGTCGCTCCGTGGAAAAGCTAATATTCAGTCAAATCCGGTTAGACTAGAAAGCGGACCCCAGATTGAAACTGGGATAACGCTAAGAGAAAGAAGAATGCCCTTTCTATAAAATATTTTTAACAAAATATTTGGTGAGCACGGGCTGCTACAGCAGCTTTCTACCGTATTCATTTTTATTATGATTGATTATAATAATAATAATAATAACGTTTATTGTACATTTAAAACAAGTATCAGACAAATACAGAAATACATGGACAAAGAAGTTGTACAAACAATTAATCTATACAAAATGGACAGCTGACACCTAAACTAAGTAAAAATATACTTGTATCTTAGGGGCCATATCCCTCCGAAAATACGGATGATTATGACAACTATATATGACAACTATAGATAATACAGAAAAAAGAAAAATAATATGTCAGTTACTGTTTAGCACGCGAGTTAAGAAGTAATAGCTAAAATATTTTCAGTGTCCTTGTATGACAAGGTTTGCAATCACTCAGTGAGTTTATTTTTTAAATTGAATTTAGTTAATGAGTAAATATTGATCAAGCAATGGATTTTATTATAGAGTCGTGCGCTTAGTGCTATGTACTGGCGGCTAGCTAATGAAGTGCGACATTTTACGGGATCACAGACAGAGTGACCTCGACGTCTCAGCAGGCTTTTCGCGTCGAGTGGTAGGGTGGAGTGACGTCGCAAAACTGTGCGCAAAATGAAGAGTTGACGTACTGTGAGGACTTGGGATTCTGTGTATAGTTGATCAGTTGGATAGTCTTTGCGTTTAGAGTGAGTGCATTACCTTAAGTATCGCCCGTTGAGACCTTTCTACTTGGAGTAGAAGGTTTTTATAAGTTCCTCCCCATACTGGTATACAGTAGGTAATAATTGAGGCACATAAACTTTGGTAAACAAGATTTAGTGTACTTAGATCAGCCGAATAACATAACTCTTTAAAAATGTACGTCAACTTCCTTATCTTAGAGCATAGTGCTTCGATGTGGGGGCGCCAGGTAAGTTTTTCATCGATGTGCACTCCTAAGTATTTAATGCTCGAAACCAAACATAACGACAAACAGAGGCACTCGCTATCGTAAGCCGAGCAGGAATGTACTTTAACGACGCCAGATTAGTAAAGAGGCGGAATTGGGTGGAGAGAAACGAATCAATTTAGTCTTATCGACGTTGAGCGTTAATAAGTTCGCTGAGAGCCAGTCCATCACCAGGCTGAGCGAGCGTTCTGTTCTTATTTTGGCCTTATCCCAGTCATTATCATAAACGATGAGTGCTGTGTCGTCTGCATAGGTATATAGGTATATAGCTTTCGCAGTTGGGAATAGAAAGATTACACAACTCATTTATATATATAAGAAATAAGGTGGGGCCTAATATACTGCCTTGCGGTACGCCAAACGTGATAGTCTCTTCTGCACTGACAAGTGAATCAATTTTCACACATTGACTTCTGTCGGAAAGATAGTCGGTGAACATTTTCAGAGCTAAGCCACGAACTCCAATAGTCTCCATCTTATTAAGTAGCATTGGAATAGAGACAGACTCAAATGCTTTACATAGATCTAGGAAGACACCATAGCATTTAAGCTTTCTATCTAGTTTAGCAGCAACACTGTTAGTCAAATCAAGGACAGCATCTTCAGTAGAAATGCTATGTCGAAAGCCGTACTGGTTATTAGCAATTATATTGTATCTTGATAAAAATGACATCAAAGAATTGTTTAATATTTTTTCAAGGATTTTAGAAAGCGAGCTTAATATGAAGATCGGCCTATAGTTTGAAACGTTGCTTCGGTCTCCATTTTTATATATTGGATGCACCAAAGCTTTCTTAAGTGCTTTGGGAAATGTACCCGTTTCTATAGCACGATTGCAGATGTGTGTAATGGGAGCAATGAGCGTTGAGGAAGATTGCTTAAGAATTTTTGCTGGAATATTGTCATGTCCGGTGGCGCAATCGGCACGCAGAGTACAAAGGATTGCATGTATCTGCGATTCATCGACGGGCATGATAACAAGGGAATTCGTCAAAGAAGAGTGAGGCTTTGCGTGGGAGACAGGTTTGTGCGACGATTGAATTTTAGTAGCTAGGTCTTTGCCCACGTTAACAAAGAATTTATTTATTTAGTCGACAGAGGTTTTGGCATCGGAAGTGGCCTGAATAAGCTTGTTAGAACATTGATGCTGAGGGCCGGAGTTTGTGATAGCTCTGACGGCTTTCCAAGTGGCTTTGGTGTTGTTCTTAGCCTTTAAAAGCTCATTTCTGTCATATGCTCGCTTTAATTTTTTCAAAAGATTATTGAGGAAATTACGGTACCGCCTATAAGTTGTCTCTATTATGGAATTGTTTGGTGACATTTTAAATTTTTGGTGTAGCTTGTCACGGTTTTGGATGCAACGAACAAGGCCAGCTGACATCCATGGTTTGAGGATTCGTGTTTTATTAGATACCCTGATGGTTGTACTATGCTTAGAGCATATTCGTTGTAACGCATCAATGAACAAATCGGTAGCGCGGTTTGAATCGAATTCTTGCAATACAAAACTGAAGTCGGTGCCGTTTAGTTCATCTTTGATGGCTAAATAGTTGAAACGAGTGACAGCAGTGTTGGTTTTCGGTATATTCCCTCTGGTTTTTAAGCATAGGATGATAGGAAGATGATCAGTTATGAATGTATCAAGCACAATTACAATATCTGGAGTTTGTGTTCTCATTAAGATGTGGTCAAGGCAATTATCTGATCTAGTGGGCAGAATATGGACAGGTAATAGCGTAGTGAAGCACAGACGGTGAGATATACATTTGAATGGCAATCATGATTGTTGGGTTTAATATCAATGTTTACATCAAAGTAGGTACTATATTTTTGTATTGGTTAATTGACAGTAATAGCGCCTCTAGACTGTTGTGAAAATTATTTAAGTCTTGAAAAGATGGAGATCTATAAACACAGATAATAGCCGTATTTCCCGTAAAGCAAACCAGACAATTAGCATCTTGAAAAGGGGGGTTCTTTTATAGTGTATTTAATGGCGTTTTTAATATAAACCACTACACCGTCGTTTTGTGAAGAACTATTTTGGTTAGCGTGACTTGAATAACCTTGAAGAATGGGGAGTGGTCCTGATACTTTTGACCAGCACTCCGTAAAAATAAGGACGTCAAAATCTATATTTGTAGTAGTTAGCATTGCTATGAATTGACAAAAGTTTTTATTTATGCTTCTTATGTTGATGTTGTTCATTTTAAGGTATGAAGATGGGGTTATTAACCTTGTTTTCTAAAAAAAAACTCTTCTTTTTGCTTTGAAACTGTAGCATAGCTATTCTATTATCAAAGATAAACATATAATATTGTATGATTCATAAATATAAAAACAATTATTTATACATATAATGTTTCGTTATTAGTAAGAACTAATAGAGAACATGATAGATACGAATCTATCGTGTTCTTTCTCTTACCTTAATATCTCCGTAGTATAATTATTTTTTTGGAGGTCTGATGAAAATCGCTTTAAGCCTGAAGATTGGCTCTGGTACTTTAGTTTTAGTATTATTTTTGATAATTAATGTTAATAATATACACTAAAATATTAACTCGCTTCTTCGCATGGATCTATCTTTACTAAGGGTCATTAGTTACGTGCACCAAAACTAGTTATCTAAAAAGTGCAACCACTCGCTATAAAAACAAAACTATCCGTGTCGCATGGTCGTTATAAAATTTACATACTCCAAAAGTAATACTGTGTATGCTGGAGTGCCCCACAAATTTAACAACTGAAGCCTTATAAATGCAGAGTATTCATATTTCAGACTATGTAACACACACTCTGTTCGATAGGAGGCTAAAAATTCTTTCACAAAAACCGTTGATTAATATGTGGACACGTACGGTTGTGATAAGGCCAAGCAATTGGACAGAGTGCACTGGGGATTAAAATGAATTTTGTTGAGAGCAGCGAAACATAAAAATAGAAGAGCCAGAGTGACTGAAATCGCCATCATCTAGTGTTGACACATCGGCCGTATCCGACATGTTAGAATAATTCACAAATTAATAGCCAAATACATACAACGGATTTTTAAACGTATTTTTTTTTTGTTGCGACATATGAAAGCGAACATTGTTACGATTTTTCTATAAAAATTTAAAAGCTGTACGTAATAGATCAGTGTTCAAGAATTTCCACGCATCATGTCTATACGGGAAGATTCGTATGGTATGATATTCCTTTGAATAACATGATGTACTACTGCGATTAAGCACCCCTGAATGGCTAATTTAGGTACATAGTTAGGTACACGGTAGAAGTCGTGGATCATAGTTAGCAACTCAGATGATAATATATTATACCTAATTTATCACATATAATCAAACGCATGTTGGGCGCCAGAATTTCCTTTCAGTGATATGTTACAACTGAGTCTAACTTTCAAAAAACAATTCTTAACAGATGTTATGCAAATTACGTTTCCAAATATCATGAAACTTGTAAGTAATGGTCAAAGAATAAGATAAAATAGGCATTATGTACTAAAGTGTTACAAAACTGTCGTACTAAAGCAGCTAATATCGACGTATAGCCGTAATATCGACGAGGAGACGTGACGACGATGGGAGAAAATGTTTTCGAGTTTTTGGCTCAACATTGTTTGAGGAAGTTCACAAAAAGCACGACACTAACATATGGCACCCGTAGATTTTCGCAAGACACGTCCTCAGCAACTGTTTAGTTATAACTGAATCTTTTTCTTTATGGTATTCTACTTTTTATTGTTTGTTTACTATCATAAACATTTATTTACTTCTAGATTTTATTTTGTACTATGACTATCGAATTAGTATAACCAATTAGATTTGCCCGCGGCTTCGCGCGGGTTATGTTCGAGGTTACTCAAAACTCCTTTATTGTACGGATACTTTAATATTTACTTTAATTTGACAATATTGTATGATGCGACAGTACTGACTGAAATGTTACACACATGATAGATTGCACATGCGCAGTACTCAATTATTACAGCGCATGCGTTCTTACTTCCAGCAGTGAGATTTGTGCCCTACTAATTTCTGCTCTCCCTACAATCCCTCCCAGTTTAATTTTTGCAACTAATGGTAGCTAATGTCCGTCATATATGTCTATATAAAAAATAAACAAATTTCAATAAATCAGTTCAGCCGTTATAGCGTGAAAACGGAACATACATACATACATACACACTTTCGAATTTATAATATTCAATAGGGAAGTAGGGATTTATGAAATCATGATATCAGACTCGTATATAAATAAGCTGTCCCTCTGCTTGGTATGAGTCTTTTTTCACTTTGAGTATGGTAAAGGTATGCTCCGTAATGCTGGCCAACAAAGTGCAGATTGACAGACTTTACCAACATGTTTTTCAAAGAAGAAGACTATGAGTTTTCCATTGGATGTTATTTTACACCGCAGAATTTATCTCAAAAATCTCAGTGCCGCACATTGTGACACTCAAACCGAGAACTTCTGCGTAGCAGACTGTTGGTCTCGTAAATAAAACATTAATTATTCTTGTTGTTCTTAGTATTGAAGTTAAACTTATTGTTCAATTCATCATTACTTCTCGAACGTCAAAGATTAATTAGCGAAAAGACTAAGCTTGAGCCATGTTTTCCAAGAAATTAGTAGTTACTTTAAGTGGAATACACCGAAAAATAAATTAACCTTCACACGGATTTCTCTAACAGAACAGACAGTTTTCTACGAACAGCACCATCCATCACAATTTCTCACAAAGCATTATTACAAAGTGCACGTAGGTTAGTGCACTGATTCAAAGAAAATGATTAAAATGCACGTACGTTTAGTTCCGTCACAATGGTACATCGTTGAACCACGTACTACTGAGTAATCAGAAATAAATTGTATGCTGTTACCGCAATCATGTAACAAATGGCGTTTGTCGGTATATAATTTTTGTTGCATTGGGGCGTAAAGTCATTGACATTTTGTCCATCAAACAAGCGTCCACAGTACAGCGAGCGAGTACCGAGTACATATCCTTGTTGTTATAACGCCTCTATAGGGGACGGGAAATTAGGATTCTATTGAATTTCATCTCAACGGGTTTCCCAACTTGGTTCGGAACAATCCAGTTTGCTAATACGCTTACATTTTGTTGCAAGCCGATATGGGACTATCTGAATAATACCAGTCATATCCGGGTATGTGCTTAAGTGGAACAGGGATAGCTGGGAATACATGCCTTTGTAAACGTTGTATTATTTAGCTATGGACGACGGCGACGTGTGTTTGCTCTCATATTATTATTTTTCAAAATATTTGGAGCGGGTAGCATCCCTTTTGTTGCGAATTGTTGTCTAAGAATTTGGGGTTAAACGATCTTGTGTCTATTATTAAATTGAAAATCGATACGAGAAAAACACAGGCAAAATATACATTATTTATTTACTTCTATGTACGTCGCTACATTTAAATGACTTTAAACTGATATTGGAACACCATTGCGTAGTAAAATAACGATGCTTTACAATCAGTAACATAGTTTTTGTGTAAATTCCAGAGCAAATCTATGTTCTATTTTCCTCATATTTGTGCAGAGCCATGTAATAAATTCATGACATGAATAGCAATGCTAATCTTCACATAAATTTATGGGAGATAGCTGTAAATATGCAAAACTATACTATTTGTATGCGAAACATCCACAACTAATCAAGCTTCCTATTTCTGAGGGAGACACTACTTTCCATGTTCATCTTATCTCATCATCAGCCTTTAATAGTCCACTGCTGGACTAGGCCTCTCCTTTGAAAGGAGGAATTGGCCTACTATACCACGCTGGCCAAGCGGTTTGGTATAGGGTTTGTATCAAGTTTACCTTCTCTAACAGTGCTGTTCTCTGCATATTAGTGTTATTATGTCACCTTATATTAGAACCGATTCAATACAGTGATTTATAAGTCGCTAGTTCGATGGGGAATGAGATTGGGCGTCTTATACGATGCTTTCAATTCGTGAGGCCGTTTTTTGTTGCAATATACGAAGGTAGGGGCCAGTTTTAGTGAACCTGATGGCATAATGGTGCATTATTTATAGGTATAACCTTTTTTGTGCCAGCGCGGTAAATAGATTTCTGTGAGAACTTTATTTGCTGTATTCAAATTCTAAATATAAATATCTAATGTTACAAATTATGAATAGTAAAATTACTGTTTCTATGTAATATCTGCTCGTGTTTATGTTAGAAGTTGTGGCTTGTTTGCTGAACATCTTGTTTATTCTTTGCTACAGTTTCAGTTCTCCGAAATAGTCACAGTAATTCTCGTGGTGTAAGAGCTTCCTTGAGCCTAAATTAATGAAACACGAATGTAGCTCTCAGCTATAAAATTATTTAGCTCGACACTCTGTTTATTTAGCTGTTTTCCTAAGTTTGCTGAATGTAAATCTTAAATAAGTAGTTATATTATATCTGCATTTATTGTGAAAAATATCCCCTACGCATTTGTGTCTAAAAGTTAATTTGGAAGCCAGACCGATATAAATCATATCTCTCACAAGCGAACGTTACTATCATACATCTCTTTAAGCGCAAAACGGAGACGATACTTGGCATTCCCAAAAAAGGAATTTAAAAATGTCTGTGTAGGTACTTGCCGAGATCAAAGCGGACGCCAGCAGAGCCAGCCAAAATGCAAATTCCCGAGACTGCGATATTATAACATCACAAGCTCATGAATACGTTCAGTAGTTAAGATTGCCGCATTCTCGTCTTATTCTTATCAATTCGTAGCAAAGCATTGAGTCGCTAGTTGTCCGGTAAAAGCGACGTAAACAAAGAGAATTACTGAGTGGCTCTTAACCAACAAAACGTAGTAATGTGATATTGGTGATATTTGTCTTTGTCTTGAATTTTAACTTTTAAATTCAAGACAAAGACAAATATCACCTCAGTCTGCCGTGAACATGAATCCTGTAAAGAATTCGAAACGTCGGCTAGTAATAAAAATGTAGTTTCTAGATCTTTCGGTTTAAATATAATAAAAAATAACCAGTGAAAGTAATATAACGCGATAAAGTCCGTAAACTGTAGTTTAATTTCAATGTACTTAAAGTCGTCAGAGACGACGAGGGTAGGTACAGAGCAGTCCTTTTGTACTACGTGCGAAGTTGGTTCAGATGTACCCGAAATCAAAGATTTAAAAATAGCTAACTGATTGCGGTAATTGCTCGAAACTATCTCAGCCGAGTCGGTATCAGAAAGGCGGTCCAGATCCAGTCTATTCAATCTAAAGTAAATATGGTTGAGAATAGATTCTGTGCGCGAATAGAGGTTTTGGTCGAATTGTGATCTAAGCAGAGAGATATTATTTGTAGCCCTAATTAAGGAGTTCCGGATAGCCGAAATTTCCTCTTCGGGGTCTAAATCCGTATCCAATATAGTTTCAGAGGGAAACTGGGACCCTAGTGTCGCTATTTGCTGGCGCAGCTCGGCTACCGAACCAGACTTGTCACCCCCCCGAATAATCAGTTCATAAACCAGCTCCGATTTTATCAAATGATTGAAGTTAATTTTTAAAGACATGGCTAAGTTACGTTGAAAAAGATTACCTAAGTCTCGTAAAAACAAAAACCTAACAGCAACAAAAATCACTCACAGAGGGGTTATACTTATAATATAACAATAAAATAAATGTTAATGTAATTATGTTCACAGTGGGTCGCTTAAAAGAAAGATATATAAATTATGTAGCAAGTAAACAAGTAACGTTCGCAATGCGTAAGAATAACACGAAGCGGAATCTACCCTCACATAAAAAATATAAATGTACAATAAAGCTGCGCGTCCACCGGATCGGAATCGGAGCGTACGGAGCGGAAGGATTTGTTGCTTTGTATTAATTTCTATGAAACTGCGTGCACTGGATCGGCATTTCTGCGCCAGAGACCGGTATTTGTGCTGATGACGTCATCCGCAGTGAACGCATCATTCGGATTCCGAGCGTTTCAAGTTCTGACGTGTTTGCGGCATTAAACTGTAGGCAAAAATACTTATTCACGATGAACGACGATGTTTTAATTACTTTAGTAGAGTCATATGAATGTACCCAAAAATCTATGATATTCATTATTTATGATATTCATCAAATGTATAATATTCTCCGAAAATTAATCTACAACAATATCCTCGTCACTATCCTCCTGCTTTAAAAATACCTAAATTGCCGATGCTGAATCCGAATGCAGTGAACGCACCCCATCGGCATTTTGTTAATGACGACGCTCCGTCCGCTCCGTACGCTCCGATTCCGATGCTGTGGACGCGCAGCTTAAAAAGAAATTCCCAAAACCGTTATTTAGTCTAACGAATTTGGGTTAGAAAAGAAGTTAAGAGGTACATAAGACGTGGTGCAAGCCTTTAGTCGACTATATTGCCTGATTAATGCGTTATAATTTATCTAACACATTTAGAAACAAAAAAATCAACGACTTACCGACTGTGAACACACTTACATACAGAAAAACAGAAAAACACAGAAAAAGGAAGCGACCAGAAGCCGAGTCAGATGCCTAAGCCCTTAAAATTGTTTGGCGCCAGTGTAACGTTTCTTTCGTGTGTTGAGAGATAAATTAGATACACTATTTGTTGGTTACAAAATATCATTTATTTGGCAAGCGTTACACAGAATAACCAGGTAGATAAGACTAAGACTCAGACTCAGGACAGGGTAGGCAGGCAGGCTGACGAGGCTACGGTGCTGCAACAGAGAGAGAGGCACTTATCTCAGCGGTGTCCAGGTTCCAAGAGGGGCGGCTAACCCAAGTGCATATTTACACCGCAAGAGGTTAAAGATAACTAATGTATACAGGAGTGCCACTATTTAATTTTTAAAACAGCTCACATAGCTAAAACAAATAGCCCATCTTTTATTCTAGCAAGTATCCTATATATAAAGACGTGAAGCGAAATTTTGTGATCCCTTTTAACGAGAAATGCGCGAACGGAGGATTATGAAATTTGGCACACTTATTGCTTACATGTAGAAGGTGTGCAATATTTTTATTTAATGTGCATTAGAAATATATGATTTCAATGAAAATAAACGATACGACTACTACCTTAGATTTCACACACACACATGCATAGGGTCATTTCGCCTGTTCGCGTCCATCCCCCTATTCGCGTCCATTTTGCGGACCTCCCTTTAAAAATGCTCGGAAATAAGTATACAAACACACTAATAAAATGAAAAGTCAGTATCGCCAATACCTCGACGTATAAGAGACACGCACAAATAGACAAAAGTTCCGTGCGCCCAGCTTATCCTGTTTAAAAAATTTTGTTAATCTCGGTTGTTCTACAAAAGAGTGCAGATGCGCGGGATATAAATAAAAAAATAGTGTGGAGCAGCGTGTTTGACGGTAAGTATTTTATTGTTTTATGTGAATTTTAGGATACATAGCTGTTTCTAGACATTAATAATGAAAAGACGAATAGTATGAATTATGAATTAGCTTGTTTTTTTATAGTTAACAATTAAAATAAGGTGGACGCGAATTAGAACACCGAATTTATAAAACTTCCACTTTGCGTCCACAATGGACGCGAACTCGTCTATTTATGATTTCTTTAGTTGTTTATTTTTATGTCATTTAAATATGAGAGAGAAATTGGGATTTTGTTTATTTTAACATTAATAGTATGCAATTGTAATGACATATTTGCGTCCACATTATTATGATTGTAATAAAAGATACAATCGATATAATAATCGATCACAAGTGGACGCAAACTATACCTGCAAGGGATAATATTATAGCAAATTGCGTCCATATATTCATGAAATAGAAATGATCGCATAAATACATTCTATAAATATATTTTTTTATAATTTAAAATGCATTTTTGATTAAGACTGAGTTTAAAATTCAATTATTACATTTAATTTCTTTTATTCCATATTTTTTTCTATTCAAGATGAGTTCTTAGGAGACAAGAAAGAAGAAGGAAAAAAATACAAAAGATGATTAAATAAAGAAAGCGTTTTGCGATATTCGTGAGAAGAAGAAATCGATAAGACAAATATGTACATCATTATGTAAAAATTATGCTATTCCGAAGACCACAATATTGGACAACATGTATATATTTTTTATCTTTGATTTTAAGTTCCATCGATGTTGAGAACAATAAATAGTTATTTATAGTTTCTATAAAGTGATTTAATAATGAAAATAATGTAGATTTTTTATAACTTTAATCTTAAATGTAGTAATTGTTAAAAGCCAATCTTTCTTTAGATTGTCTTAACAATATCACCCTTATATGAAGGATTATAAGGCTGATATTGTTAAGACTAAGCTGGTGGACGCGAACTGGTCCACAGGTGGACGCAATTTGGATTTTTTGGACGCAAACTGGGTAAAATGCCATATTTTGAAGTTTGTCTATTTAAAAAAAAACACAACAAGTTTCGAACAAAACTGAAAGTTATTATTAAAATAGACTATATAATGAACGCATTACATAAACTTTTCATTGAATAAACTTGCTGGAACATTTTTATTTTCTCCTTCAAACTTGCCAACTGCACTAAATGGACGCGAACAGGCGAAATGATCCTAATATTACTTTTTAATTTACGTTTATGGACCCACAGACTTTCAAACTGAAAAGAGGATAATAATACATGTATATACTTTTTTGTTCAAGGTTTGTCCTATTGTGCCTCATGCTATGGCCACACTACCGTTATATGCCAATAATTATTACCATAACTTCAACAACGCCTAGGTGTAACCACGATTTGTGGCCATAATTTTACAATGCCAATCAATATGGCAAATGGCGGTAGACAATAGCTCCGGCGGCGGTCTTTTTTCACACATCAAAGAAGTTTACCGCAGTAATTAATGCGATTGTGGTGGAGTTCGACGACGACGCATGTATCTACCGATATGGAGTAGTCAAATGAAAACGCGCTCGAATTTTTGGAATTCGCTTCTGTGCATTTTTATCATCCACCATCTTCTTTTTAGTCTTGCTTTAGCTTTGTAAAAATTTAAAAGATTCATGTAAAAATAATTGGCACTCATAAAATACCACACAGTTGCGGTTTCAACCCCCATCTTGAAAAATTATATTTTTACCGCCTAATTTATTGACATATCTGGTTAAACTCTAGTGTAACCACACGAATTCACGCAGTAATTTAAACGGTAATTAAATACTTTAATTATTGCGGTAGCAGCCCGGTAGACGGTAAGGTAGTGTGGCCGTAGCATAAGAGATTTTGAATTTTCTACAGTATATTTATCTTGGCCTTCTTTACATATGTTAAATATTGAATATGAATAGTCCATTAATTTTATTTTTTATCTAAGTATGTGTACGTGAAGCAAAAATTGTTATCCCTTTTTACCACAATAATATTGATGCAGACCCATAGACTGGCAAACTGAAAATAGTTTAATTATAAAATGTACATACTTTTTGATGAAAGTATTTTACAGTATTAAATTCATTTTAGAATAAAACAATTTGAAGTAATTACCTAAAACTACAATTAAATTAAATATTAATATACAGCACAAATAAAAAGGGGAATATATAAAATAAAAAAAGGAAAACAATACTTTTGTTCAAGGTTTGTTGTCATAAAGTTTGAATTCAGAACGCCGCGCGCGGGCACTTTTGCTTTCTTAATCTTAATGATTGTGTTTTATTATAGTTGAAAATCTATTAAGCACATGGTATTGAGCTAATTGAGCTATTTGTGCATGAGAGAGAAATAATACATTTGCCATCTATCAGTCTTATGTCAGTGTTTCACTTAATTAATGATTTTGTTTATACTTATAGTACTTGCAACTGGTCATACTGCAATAGGGTTGTGGCATGTGTTTTTACTATCTGCCTGCCTTGCCTTGAGAATGATATTGTTTTAAAGGAGGAGGAATAGCTAGATATAAAATATAGGATGTGTTGTATGAAATTAATGTATGTAACCGAAGCAAAGACTGAAGGGTTCTTATTGTTACATTGCAGCAAAGATGAGAATGTTACAATGGATGATACGTGAATATTTTTTTTAATTTATTTTAAAGACAACTTTCGCTCTAAGGCTGGTTTTAGTCTTACGCCGACGGCACACGCACCCTCAGCGCTGATGGCCGAGATATATGAACTTCTAGGAAGCGTTTTGGAATGACGCGTAGCTATCAGCGCGCACGGTGGTCAGCGCTGATAGCTACGCAGACGTACGCGTCGCGCGTCAGCCCCGCATAGCTGTCAGCGCTGACGATCGCTCGAGCGCCTCTGCTTTCAGTGAGCGTTTTAGTATCGAGCGGAGCAGATGTCATCAGCGCGTACAGTCACGGCGAATCGTGAAGTGAGTACAGGTCGAGTTATCGATGATTCGTTCACTCGGTGATATAGGCACGATTCGTAAGCTGCAATAGACCAGTTTATCCTGTATCTTTGCCAGAAATTCGTCAAAGTTCTAGTTGACATTCAAAAGTAATTAAAGAATTTACTTTCGTCTGCCCTCAAAGTGCCATATAACAAAACAAATTCTTCTGCAACGGCTCTCTGCTCAATCAAAGGATCAGCACAGAGTCTTCGTCGTCGCCGGTTTTTATTTTTCTGGGTTAGATAGTACAAAGCAGCAATAATTAATACACTCCGCATTTTGGTCGTCGTCTGTACAGTAATGCTTAGCGTCCACTGATCGGCATCGTAAGCATCGGACGCATCGCATTTTTCGGATCGTAGTATTCTTTGTATAGAAAGTCATACAAGTGCGTCCACTGATCCGCATCGTACGGATCGCACATCGGCAATGCCGACACGGATGCTCCGAGAGGCAACATTTGCGATGCGTGCCGATGACGTCACACCGAATGGTGTGTATCTAGACATTTTGTTTTCTGTTTTTAGATGTGTTTGCATTTTCTTCCTCTTCTCCTAACAAACAAGCAATAACGACAAAGTGTTCTTCTTCGCTTTCTTCCATTCTCACAAATACATTATACGATCACTGATACTTGCATCGGCAATCCGATCGCTGCCGATACAGTGGACGCAGTATGAAAAAAAATGCGATGCGTACGATGCCGATCAGTCGACGCTTAGCATTAGGCGGTACTAAAACGAGCCACGCTGAGCCTCAGCGCTGACAAAGTACACGCTGAGCTATGAGCGCTGACGGTGAGCGTGAGACTAAAATCAGCCTAAGAATAAATCCTGTGTCGCGGAGGCTCACCCTCGAAACAACAATTCATGGATCGCACAAATGTTGTCTCGTATTGAAACCACAATACTTGCGCAGTGTCAACCAACTTTGCAGTCTTAAATGAAGTCGATAGGAGAGGGACGAATAGCAAGAGTGTTTCCACAGAAAAGATGGAAACACAGTGTGAATATGAAAATAGAGGCACGAAAAGGATGAACGGGTCAAGGAAAATCATTAGTCGACTGTGTGAGGATGGGATATGGATGAAAGAGATTTACTCCATTGTAAATAATTAGATAACAAGAAGTATAGAAGCAAAGGACATACTGCCCAAGGGCTAGAGAATGACATTTTTATAAAGTAACAGTCTATAATGTTAACATCTGTTTTAGAGTTTTATAACCAAGAAGAGTATTTAATAGCCGTTCCAGTAATTTCATAAAAGTTTTCTTTATTTTTATTATGCGGCGAAGACTGTGATTGTAGTCTTTGTCAGTACAATCTTAATAATGTAGAAACTTAAAATTTTAATAAATTATGGTCCAATTTCGACCACTGGGCGACCTTTAGTAATGATTATTGCGTTAGCGGCGAAAGCTTTCATTACAGCGGTCTGTAGTGTAGGCCTAATTTCAGTAGTGGATGGCCCGGGTCAAGTATTGTACACCCCATTTTCCAATTACGAAACAAGCCCGTATTTGTTTAACCTAACTTTGTTAGCAGGAAACACTACAGGCGTGAGGTTCGAGTAAGCTGCGTATACATCATAGATGTTCGTGGTGGAGGTGAGAAGCTACATGATGTGATAAGAACTACAAAAAGACGTACACTAGTAGAATTTGTCCATTTTCCTCGCCCAGCTCAGCTACGTTGGATGTCATTTCCTCTCACTTGGTATAACTAGCTCGCACATCTCTGCTCGATACGTAACCTTAGGACCATGCTTCAATGATGTCAAATTTGTATGCGAACGTTTTGTAGAGCGCTGGCCTAGGTGTTACTGCGTCAGCTCTGTATGCATCACATCCTAGGACTTGTTTGGCATGATTTCAGTGCAAGCTGTTTGAATAGTTTGTTTCGCCACAAACACGAAAATAGTAACAGAACTAGCCTGGATGAGATGGCGTTAATTTTTAAAAAGGGCAGCCAACGCTATATATATAGCCATACTTTATATAGAAAGAGTAATTTATCTTCCATTTAAACGATATTTTTGAGAACCCTACTCACAGTATAATACTAAGGCCTATTCATAATATAATTGGATTAGACCTTGTTAGATATTTTAAATTTCTCACATGAGAGAAGAGGTAAGAAATAATTGGTACGCATATCATCCTTGGCGACGTCAATCCAGCATTTCTTAGGCATACCCCATTTACCGGGTTTCGCTGGGTTTCGATGGTTCAGCAACGCATAGATGTTGCCGATATAAAGTTCCTTACCATTGTTCCTTACAGTGTATTTGTTATGTCATAGATATGAAGGCTGCCACGGATTCGGCAAATCCAAAAGTGGTCCTTCCCCGTGAAACCTCCATCGATTAATTTTCGTGATACGTAGAATCTGATTGTGTAGGTTAAGCACGTGCCACGTTGCAATGCCATAGAACTGGACAGGTCTAATGATAGATATATTGATCTGTCTCTTCAGTTTAACGTAAAAGTTAAAAAATACACAAGTGTCTTCACGTCATTTACGTCGAAATTAATGTCACCCAGCGCGCGGAATACTAATCCTAGGTACAATATATATAATATATATACACACATACCTTGTTACCTTCCGTCCAGCTGTTATTATATTTATAAACAGTTATTTCCAGTCTGAGTCCATTGATTGCATGTTTGTAAATTCCTATGTGACAAAAGATTTATTCCTAGTGCGGGAGTTGTATTTCAAAATCTTTATTTCTATATTTAGGTACACCACGGCATTATAAGCCTACAAATCGTTTAATTCTTAAATATGACCACACATTCCTGTGTCGTCTTGTACCCATGAATCTTCTAACCTTTCTAGGATAATGCTTTGATTACTAGTGTGTTAATATCATAAGCGATAGCGATTAAATAAATTATAAATGCTTTAATAAAACGTGGCATTATTTAACATGAACTTATAGATGTTTAAATCATCACTTGTCCTGACTGACATATTATCATCGCAAAGCCTAAACTACTGAAACGGGGAACATGAAATTTTGATACTGGAAGTACACTATCAAAATATAGGTTTGTTTGAAAGTCCTACATATAAGTACCTACTAATTTTGAAACAAGCACTCTAAAAATGCGGGCAACACATAGTAAATAAAGTAATATCAATACAAATTCGATTCGAGTTTCCATATCTAATAACCAATATTTACCTACTTATTAAAGGCTTTTACCGAATTCGTATAGATATGGTTATTAATTCAATCAAATAAGTCAAGCGATAGATACGCTATGTAAAGAATTTTATTGACCTACATCGAGTTTGATTATAAAGAAGAGTTTGAAATATTTAATAAAGTGCTTAGTTTCGTTTATTAGATATCTTATTATGATTTTATTATGATTATTAAATATAATGACACTAATAAAGACTATGCTTTTATTCCATGAGAAACGACAAGACTAACGGAATACTCAGCATTAAAATCATATCGCTCACGGATTGAAAATGTACATTTTTAATTATAAAATAAACCTATATTGTTCAATATTGTCGACCAACAACAGTAAAAATCTATTCGTAGCCAAGGCTACGAATAGATTTTTACTGCCATATAACCGTTTAGCTGCTTTGTTACTAGCCATATTTCCGTTCGTTCCGTACACCTTTAAAAAGTTCAAAATTAAAAATATACGTTTTATGTCAGCACATTCGCATCAACACCATCACACTCCGGTATCCATATCTCGGTTGCATCCCAAGTAAGAGCTTTGGTAGGTAGTCAGTGTCTGCAGTTCCTAATCCTTAGATGTATTTCAGATATTCCACGGAGTGACTGCTGTCTGACTTCTGCAATTCAGAACGTTAAACATAATTCGCTGCAAGTTCAGAAAGCTATTGCTTCTGCTAGCCGTCGGCCGCCCTTCAAGGTATAGAAGACACTGAGTTCGAACAGTGTGAATATTCTAACAAAAAACTTTAACAGCATACTTATGGAGACATTTTTAAAATTTTTGAGTCTTAACCCTTATTACGCTCTTTTATGGAAAAGGATATTATATTTATGGAGATATACATATAGCAAATTATTTTGTGTGACATAATACCAATCAAACTGTGGCTTACACAGCACAGTGCTAGTTAGATACATAGACAAATCAACTGGGTGCGTAAGCAAATTATACAATTACGAATATTTTAGGACACCGATGTTCTTATGCTCGAGCGTCATTTCAAAACATAATAATATTGATATTTTATTATTTACTTTGAAAAAAGATAAACACTCAATATAAGGCATATTCCAGATTGGAAGAAAACTTCTTCGTTTACCCAATAATGTGTGAATATTTGCTGTTTCGTTCATATCCTAGCAACATATCCCACGGCATCATATTGCTACTGAGCCGTGAAATCGGATAATACTGTTTTGATATATCAGACATATTACTAAAAGTGTAGTTGAGTAAAGTTATATAAACAAATCTTTAAATTGTAATTTTGAAACGTAAAAGATTTTTGACATAGTAACATTGGTGTATGTAATGTATCAACTTAAAGCCAAGAAATGCAAACAAGGATTCAGGTAGAAGATAATTATACTATTGCACTCACGTCTAATTTAAACAGTAAGATAATAATAACAATAATATTAAGTTTTAACATAGAAATTAAATTGCTTACTAATGCTTTGCTTACAATATAAACCTTTATCAGTTTTTTTTGTATAGGTACTGCCCTTTTTTCTGACTTAACTTAAGGCTCAATACTTCTTAGGTTACCATTTAAAAGTAACTAGGTAATACCTTAACTCACTATGTACTGAAATATGTACAAAACGTGTGCCAACCGAATAGTGTCAGGTTTATTCACATCGAAAGGCTGGAGCAGCAAAAACCCGTAAACACGGTTGTCCGGGCCATATTTTGTGGAAAGGTGGTCGTCCCTCCAACTGATCGATGTACTCGAAACTGGTAGAATTAGGGGAAACGAGGATATCTAACCTGCACGGGGAAAGTAAAAATAGAAGTGGCCGCAATTTTGTTTTGTTATTTTTATTTTACAGCGCGGAATACTGGAATATTGTTGGTTGAGGTAATGGTTGTTTTTTGAATATCAGCCAGCGTAAAAGTTTATATCACAGAGTATTTCAAATAAAAAGAATTGAAAAGTTTTTGAGTTGAGGTTGGTGTCTTCATAAGCATCAGATTATTTTTATAATAGTCGCAGCCTTTTCGGTTTATATAAGAATTAGATTAAAATCAGCTGATAAGAAATCCCATTATACTTATAAACATAACCACTATGGTTATATTAATTTTATTACTAAAAATATTAGAATTTCGGTTACTATGAACATTGTTTAATAGCACATAATTATGGTAATGTATCTCTATCAAGTGACTCTAACACTTACGCTTTGTTCAAGTGGTCCAAGATTTTCGCTTAGAATTACTTTTTGACTCTAAGAATAATTTTAATGATCTTTGAAGTTTATAAAAAATAAACGTTTACGTACATAATTTCATTGATGTGTCATAACTGACAGATATTTTGAGAAGCCTTCGTAGGCTAAAAGTGTGCAATAGCAATATCACATAAATAAAGGCCAAAGATTCCTTTCTTTTTTCATTGTTACTTTATCACAGACACTACGTGACAAGTTTTATAAAAGCATCTTATTTCTGAAGCTTTTAAGTTTTATGAATATAAAGGACACCTAACTTTGTCATGTCGAATCGCTCACTCATCCATTCACACGTTCATTCATCTATACATTTCATTGATTATATTATACTGAGTGTTTTATTAGCATAATTTTGGTTCACATATATTAAAAAGTGAGTTTTGTGACCAGGTAAGGAGCATACCCGGGCATATAGATAGTCGGAGATAACTCTTTCATTACACGTATACGGCTGGTTGATTTGGACCCGGTTGGAATCCGAGGTCTTGCGAAAAGTAACTGGAATTACCAGTTAAATATATTCATCATCAACAGCCTTGTTTTTAATCCAACCCAACTGCTGGGCACAGGCCTCCTCTCCCAATGAGAAGTGTTAGACCATAGTCCACCACGCTGGCCAAGTGCCGGTTCGCAGACTACACATATCTTTCGAGAACACTATGGATATAATATCTTTCGAGAACTTTCAGGCTAGCCGGTTTCCGCACGTTTTTTTCTTAGTTAACAATTTAATACTCAATGAACGTATTTCGAAAAAGTCAGTGGTGTACACCGTATATTTGAACTTAGGACCCTTTGCTTAGCAGTTTTTTATTCTCTCCACGCGGCTGTCGCTAATTAAAAATATAAACACAATATATGTAACTGTGTTCTCAAAGTAATAAAAGTTCACCGAGTGTTGCGCGAAACTAACAGTAGCTTTATGCTATGACTAATAATAATTAAAACTTACTTTACCTCGTAGAAACTTGATTTCAATTACTGCTAAAGACTTTAAAATTACTCAGTATTCCCTAAGCGTAGTTTATAATTTGAAATGAATAGCTCTCACGAACTAAGAAGTGAATACAAAGAACTTCTTGAGTTGTCAGCTAGCAATAAACTGATTTACTAAAGCGTGGAGATTCCAAACAGCACTTTCCACCCCATGCACTGAACTAATAACAGACGTGCTCGGATGTAGCTAAGGTGAACAAAAGACAGGTAGCTGCCGGCCAGACAGAAGAACGTAAATAATGCATACAGCTAAAGTGTCGCAGCCCTCTATTGATTCCAATTGGCTTGTATCAGCGAACAATAATGTATTAAACTACTGGAACAGACAGACATCGTTTGATAAAATGACGCTACTCCTGGAAAATAATTTCTTGTTTTTTGTAATATTCATGAAAAATAGTGATAAAAACTGTCTTTTATTATAATTTCAAACCTTCGCACTTTGTATACGTCATTTATTAGAAGTTGCAAGTTTATTAAACAGGTCTTAGATGCGGTTAAGACCCGTTAAATATAAATGAATTTGTATTCTTTTAGAAATAGTAATATTGTGCTAATACGCTAAGGCTTAACACGAGATTTTATGTCATTATAATAGCGAGCTTTAGAATTTATGTAAAGGATAAAATAAAAACATTACCATCAGTCATATTATCCATCTTCCATAATTGTCTATTTCATAATTAATGAATATGTGTTTATTTTAGGGGAAGCTCAGTTCATGAACACTTTCATTTAGTTCGACCTGCAAAGCTAAATATCTGTCTTCACCAAACGTTTTGACTAAACTGAGTTATAGTCGAAAGCGTGGCGTGAAATTTCGTCCCCTGTCTGCTCGAGTAACAATAAATCAGTGTGTAGTATTGCATATAAGTGCACACAACGGCTAATGAAATATTCATCTGCTACCAAATTGGCGCGATGACGCCTGGTTTTGTCAATATTTATATACCTGCAAACATATGTACATGTTTGAAGGTCATTAAAGATTCTGTGGATCGTTTTGTAGCAATCGACTGCAGTTATCGGCAGTTGATCAATGGCCTGAAGTTTAATGTTAATAATATCTTAATATATAAAATCCTTGCGTTACTGACTGACTGACAGACACGCTACAGCCGAAACTATTGGGCGCAGGAAGCTGAAATTTGGCATGTATGTTCCTTGGGGACCGTAGGGGCGCACTAAGAAGGGATTTCCCGAAATTCCCACGGGATCGGCCAAAACGGGTAAATTTAAAAAAAATGCAGGCGTAGCTGCTGGCGTCCTCTAGTTTATAATAAAATAGGAGCCATATTCACACTTTCGGACCTGGACCGGACCGGACCTGCTCGAAAGTGTGATTATAGTTCCCTACATTCCTATTGAATTACATAAAAGTAAAAAATCCCATCGTCTAACAAGCTTTTCATTGATTATAATAAAAACGTATAAAATTACTCCGTATAGTTTTTGTATTACATTTTTTTTATAAAAAGATATGAAATGGTTATTCACCGGTCGTTAATTTAGCAATGTGATAGAAATTGTTTTTTAAGAGAGAGAAAATCGCTATTCCGAATTTAAAACCGCTCACGTTTCAGTTTTATGGCGCTATTGTTTTTAATTGGCCTAGCTTTTGCTGGTACATACCATAGCTACGGATACTGTTTTTAACACTGTTTTTTTATATGAGTTTACGTGTTTATACCATATCTCCGGCAGTTTCCACTACATACTACGAATAAATAACGTTAATCAATCACAGTAACTTCAGATTTCTGTAATATTTTTTGCGTAGGTAGGGTAACAGTTAATGCATGCAGCAGCTCGTCGCTAAGTGGGTTTGATTCCCAAGTGAAACTATAAGTTAATTATTTTTTTGAGCTGAATAGCTGTATGTACTTTGCGGCCGTTGTAACATTTTTGTAAAGTGCTTTAAATTAAAATATGGTTTAAACACAAAAAAAATCATTTCCATTTTCTTCAAAATATTAAAGAAATGAATAATAAATATAGCAATAAGTATGCTTTTGTTATTAATAGCATTCGCCAGCCAGCTACTCCAGTGCAACAGACTATAAATGACACTCCCCACTTCAGTTGACAAGGATGTCGAAAAAACGTCATTGTCGTGGTAAATGATCTGCGTCGAACAGTCATTATGTTTTGAGCTGTCACCCCCATCCATCTTGAGGACGTTATTAATTAACAGCTGAAGTTGCCTCCTCATCGCACCCTAAATAGATTGTTACGAACTATACGCGATGTAATTAGAACAAAACTACTCATTCTTATCTGTTGGAGTATGTTTGCGGTTATAAGAAAGAGGATGGTTATCTTATTACTTATAGAATGGCTTTGTGATTAAGGGATATCTGGCTGTATGATTATATGGAATATTGATCAGCATGCCACCATCTATCGTCCAGTAATTTTGTTTGCAATTCAGCCTAGGACATATATCGCGTATTGTTCACAAAGTTTTCTAGCCACATTTGTAAAGTTTTCCAAGGCACAAAATACTCACGATAATTTATACAACTGACAGTAATTTTAAATACTTTGTAGTACTTCACATTTAAATAGCTGATTAATCGCAATATATTCATAACGCAAGAGAACGCATAGTCAAAAATGTAAACATAAAGCTTTTTGTCGTATTTTCTTCCCAGATTCCATTATTTTTTTCTATGAAGGCTTAAAATCATAAAATCCAACCAAGATTTGAAACAAACATATTACGCAATGCTAACGCGGTTACAAGTGTAGTTCTTTTAGCGCTTACATAAGTTGGTATTACAAGTTTATTTAAAGTAAAAATTCGCAAGTTCGCGTGAACAATAAGCACAAAAGAAAAGAATACATATTTTAGCGGGGTGGCGGAAACTTGGCCGGATCTGAGTCCGCATGCAGAGTTTGTTCCAACTGTTATCTACAGGCGGTCTTTCCTCACACTACTCGTATAATTTGTTAAGATAAAATGTATCTGCAATGTTACACATACATACTGTTATAATAACACAATTACGCTACTACATTATAACTGCAGCTTGTTTAGTCTTTAGGTTCTCTGCCTACAAGTTCTAATGATGATAAGAAAATCCAGATTTTCTGCATTTATATTTTACATAATGCTTGTAATGTAATAAATTTGAAACTGGTGACATAATTGCACAGGTCAATCGGCTAGATCCAATAGTTTAAAATTAAAACCAATGAAGTCTTTATCCAAATCTGATCGCTTAATGGTATATAGTAGACTTAAATGTAGCATGCGGAATTTAAAACTCTGATTTAAAATAAATTTTAAGTTAGTATTCAAAATTGGATGTCACGTATTTTTTTTACAGTTGCCTGCCAATAAGTATTTATTTTCAGAAATCTGAAACGTTGATGGTCAAAGTTGATTGATTTCTCAGATTAATTCATTGAACTAATTTTTAAGCAGGCTCTATGATATTGGGACAGCTAGTATTGGAGATAATATGCACACATTTTATTTTGTGTACACTTTATGTACACATATGTATATATTTCATCAATATGTAGGAAATGGTAATGTTTGAAGTTCGAGAGATTTGGCATTTAAGTAGGGAACTTAAATGCCAAATCTCTCGAAAAAACGTTATACCAAAATATATTGAAGTAATGATTTGAACATTTTTTGTCATTTTCCGATCAAACAACATTCTTTCAACAGATCTCGCACTTTAAAAGTTTATAAACCTTTTAAGATTAAAACATGATTTGTTCACAAATTGATGACATCCATAATTACTTTACAAGTTTATTACAAGAAAATTTGAAATACATCATGGATGCTAGGACGAAGTGAGCAATCCCTCTGAATCACGACTTGTTATTTACTCATTAAAACTTTGAATTGAAGGCGTTCCCAATCGGGAATAGGGTTCCCAGGCGAGAGGTAAAAATTGAAGGAAGAATTTGGCAAATTTCAGAGTAGTTTATTTACAAAGTAAGTTTTAGTAGCTACAAGTGCTTTGTTTAATTATTAAACGTTATTTGTACGATTTTAATTTTGTCTTGTGTGCAAAATAATTATTTTTTAAGCAAAGAGAAGTGTGAACTTTATCCTGGATGGATCTTTAGAAAAAAGAGCTACGTGCTTTATAATTTATGTAACTCTACACCTTATCTATAGAACGTAGTATGTACGTTTATAATTTTTCATTGTATGTTTGTAATTATACAACTATGAATAATACAGTCATGAAACAAATAAACGCATATCTACCAAATATAAAACTATAAAACTCTAGCACCAAAACATTGAAAAAAGCAGGACATTTTCCAGTCAACCAAATCTCTTTTACTTTTTTTATATTAATCCAACCACGTGGGAACCCTGTTCAAAAGAAAATTCAAATAAAGTTTTCAATGATATGGCAGATGTTTACCTTCGTATTTTGGCCAGGCTTTTTTTAATATTTCGTGAATTTATTTGAGTGGGAACTAAATTAGTACGGTTAAAACATTTTCTTTTTAATAGTTGTTGAATATTTTTAATTTGGGCAACTTTTTGAGGCTGCTCGCTGTTCAAGAACTTGGATTCAACAGTGATATATGTAGTTTAAATATGTACAAAAAAGTTCTATTACTAACCACGTATGATTTTTATTTGATGGCCATATTAATTAGCTCACGGTTCGAGCTTATATATTTAGAGTGTTACCTATGTGCTTTTGTTTAATCAGCTTTCATGGTATGCAAATTTTAATTCAATGATAAGGTTTTCATTTGAATTAAGACGCCTATTTTTAAATATTCCAAGATAAAATATAATAACAAACCCGTTTCCCTAAAATTCAAGCTATATACAAATGAATACTAAAAGGTATAAATTACACATTTTTGCCAAGAAAACCAAGCCTCTTTCCATTAAAGCCGAAAGCAAAATAACTGTACCTTGTTCCACAGTTTTTAAAGTTGGCTATGACTTATATCTCAGCCACTTCGTAATTTTAAAGTTCTTCGAAACACTAAGTCGTCGACACAAAATCATCCAAGTTGATACGAAGAAACTTTTTAAGAAGCCAAGAACATAGCCTTACATAATAATCTGATACGTTTTTACTTAGGTACGCTATTTTCCGATCATGATATTGAGCTGAATTCTATGGTGTACCAAACACTATCCTTGTGGTGACAGATTAAGAATACAAAATCCGAATCTCATTCCGAGAGTATCGTAAGAGGCGGCTAAAGAATTACACGAAGCAAATATAATCTTTACGAAGAAATGGAAAAATCAACATCTAACCCTGTACCAATCTGTCTGGCCCGCGTGGTATAGTAGGCCAAATCCTCTTACTCTCTCTCGGTGTTGCTGTAAAGAAAATTACAAGACGCTTGAGTCCAGCAATGGACTGCTATTATTCAAAGCGTTACGATATAATTATTTTTATTACATGAAAAGAAACATGAAAAGATACTCTAGCTCGTAACTATGCGCTACTTGAAATTATTTCGTCTCAATTTCAACCGCTACTACGATAAACGCGTTGATGCTTTGTTATCTCGTAGATAACAAAGCATCGCAAAAACGTAAAAACGCGCAATTCTCAGTTAGTCCTATTAACAATAAAACGAAGCTAGAGCCGACACTGCAACACAAAAGCAGCGATCGTCATAGTTATTCAGGAAGCGTTTCTTCCGTTCCACAATTGCTCTCAAATAAAAATATCGATTTCATTTTTCTTTGTGTGTTTGCGCTTAAAGTGGGCAAATAATAAAATAAGGCGCGGTTACAAAATCCAATAATATCCGTCCACAAAGGGTCTCTCGATTGTGATGGATCCCGCCAACGGAATTTAATATTTTACCGCCAAAATTAGACTCAAATTTTAGCTTAGATGTCGTTTGAGCTATTGTGATATGTTTAATAACATTTTTCTTTTGTAGTTGATTGGGGTAGGTATTGTTACGCCATCTATCGGTGAATGGGGGGTACTAGAAGAGATTGAATGTAAGTGATGTTATCCGGCGAGTATAAATAGAGCACGAGCGAACGGAACGGACACAGCGATCAAGAAGCGAAGAGAAATAAGTCGGAAGTGTTTAGTGTTGTTCTAGTGGTGTGAATAGTGTGTTTTGTTAGTTGTGAAAATTAAGTGTATGTATCTAGTATAGCTACCCACTGCCAAGGATCGATGACACACTGGATACGCTGACGGGGATGAAGTGGTTTTCTACATTAGATCAAAAAGTGGCTACTGGCAGGTGGAAATAGATCCTCGAGACAAAGAGAAGACGGCATTCTCCACAGGCAAAGGATTGTGGCAATTTAACGTCATGTCCTTTGGATTGTGCAACGCTCCGGCTACTTTTGAGAGACTGATGGAGCGAGTGCTTATGGGACTGATTGGAGACGCCTGCCTGGTCTACTTGGATGACATCATCATCGTGGGGCGCACCTTCCAGGATCACCTTCGAAACTTGGAGCAAGTGCTGTCAAAGATACGAGGAGCTAATTTGAAGCTGAGTCCGAAGAAATGCGCGTTATTCAGACGGCAAGTGAACTTTCTAGGACATGTGGTCTCGGAGAACGGTATTCAAACTGACCCGGATAAGATCATTGCCGTGAAGGAATGGCCAGTTCCAGAGAACAAAACGCAGGTCAGAGCATTCCTCGGATTATGCTCCTACTATCGACGGTTTGTGAAGAACTTTGCTGACATTGCTCTACCTCTTCATAAGCTCACCGAAGACAGAGTGCAGTTCTGTTGGAATGAGAGCTGTGACGTTGCATTCCAGAAGCTTAAGGAACATCTGTGTACTGCACCTATTCTAGGCTACCCTGACAATGAGCATGAATTCATAGTTGACACAGATGCCAGTAACACCGGAATTGGCGGCGTGCTGTCACAGAAGAAGGGTGATCAAGAAGTTGTTATAGCATACTTCAGCAAGACCTTATCCAAACCCGAAAGAAACTACTGCGTCACCAGGCGGGAACTCTTGGCTGTAGTAAAGACGTTGCAGCATTTCAACAAATACTTGTTGGGCCGTAAATTCCACCTGCGAACCGACCATGCAGCGCTGAAATGGCTACTTCAATTTAAGGACCCAGAAGGACAAGTAGCTAGATGGATTGAACTACTGCAAGAGTTTGATTTTGTAATACAACATCGCAGCGGCAAGTCCCATGGTAACGCAGATACTATCGCGTAGGCCGTGTCCCGACCAGTGCAAGCACTGTAGCCGACAGGAAGCAAAGCAGGCAGTGCTAGTGAGGATGTTAAAGACGGATCTAAGCGACGAATGGAGAAAAGCTTTGCAGAGTGCTCAGCAAGATAACAAGGATGTACAGCCGATACTTGAATGGAAGAAATCAGGCGCTCCTAGGCCCAAATGGAGTGATATCGCAGCAATGAGTCCTATCACCAAGAGTTATTGGGCACAGTGGGAAAGCTTGGTCGTCCAGGATGGAGTTCTGTGCCGCAAATGGGAAAACGCTCGCGGTAACCAGTGCCATTTGCAAATGGTAGTGCCCAAAACTAAGGTGCCGGAAGTCTTGCAGCTCTATCACAATGGTGCTTCGGGAGGTCACATGGGAGTTAAGAAGACCTTACTAAGATCCGGGAGCGGTTTTATTGGCTCCACTGTCGGGATGACGTCGAGGATTGGTGCCGCAAATGCACAAGTTGTGCGGCTGTCAAGGGGCCACATACTCGAAGCAGAGGTGCATTAAAGGTGTACAATGTGGTAGCCCCATGGGAGCGCATAGCCTTGGATGTCGGGAAATGTCCCGAGAGCCAGGATGGAAACAAATACTTCTTGGTTGTGATGGATTACTTCACGAAGTGGCCTGAAGTGTTTGCAATCCCAAATCAAGAAGCTACCACAGTGGCCGACAAGCTGGTGCATGAAGTCTTTTGTCGATTCGGGGTACCCTTGCAAATTCACAGCGATCAAGGCCGGAACTTCGAATCCGAGGTGTTCAAGGAGACTTGTCGCGTGATGGGTGCACATAAAACCAGGACCACGGCTTATCACCCGCAATCAGATGGCATGGTTGAACGATTTAACCAATCACTGGAAAGGTACCTGGCGAAGGTCGTGGAGAGCAAACAAAGAGATTGGGACAAGCACATCCAACCATTCCTTCTGTCATATCGCAGTGCGGTCCACGAAACCACAGGAGTAACACCAGCTTTTGCCAATTTCGGCAGAGAATTACGTTTACCAGCAGACTTAATCACCGGTATTCCGCCAGAATCTCCACGCAATATAACGGATTACGCGACCGAGCTACGCAACAAGATGAACGACGTATACGAGCACATCAGGGAGTCATGACAACAGATGTCTGAAAAGATGAAGACTCGCTACGACCGGAAGGCATACAACAAAGGCTTCGATGAGGGATCATTGGTGTGGCTTCATAACCCAGTACGAAGCAAAGGCAAATCGCCTAAGTTACAAGCCAGATGGGACGGGCCATATCGCATAATTACCAGGATGAACGACGTCACCTATCGAATCCAGAAGGGGTCGCGAGGTGCACCGAAGATAGTTCATGTGGACCGGTTGGCTCGTTACCATGGGTCCAACGATGTTCGAGACGAACACGTTTAAGAGGGGGGCAGTGTTACGCCATCTATCGGTGAATGGGGGTACTAGAAGAGATTGAATGTATCGGTGGTTTAAAGGTAATTAGGCTACTCTGTACTAGATGGCGTTGCTGTATCGAGTAATCGACTGTTCGAGATTATTTCGACAGTTTTGTAGAAGCATCTAGAATGCGCTAGTGATGTTATCCGGCCAGTATAAATAGAGCACGAGCGAACGGAACGGACACAGTTACAATTGGAAGAATCGACAGCGATCAAGAAGCGAAGAGAAATAAGTCGGAAGTGTTTAGTGTTGTTCTAGTGGTGTGAATAGTGTGTTTTATTAGTTGTGAAAATTAAGTGTGTGTATCTAGTATAGTGTATGTGTATAAATAAAGTTCAGTTTAAGTGGCATAGTGAGTTATAATTTATCGTCGAACCCCAGCTCGTAACAGTATTATCGCGGCGGTTGCGAATGTTATTAAATTAAATTTACTTTGCGATGTTTCAATTTGTTGTCACACATCTCGGCGGTTCCTTTGAAAAGCTAAGCAGTGTTGAGATTTATAGAATTTTCCTACTTAAATATCCATCGGTTTCAGGGAGGACAACAATTTGTGACTGATGATACAAAGTAAAGCCACGGATGACGATCTTATTCGGATGACTCCAGCGCAAGCTGTTATTTAACAGATATTTCTTTTTTATTTTGTAACTTGCCATGAAATGCTTAAGCATTAGCTCACACAGTAATCCAGCACTCACTGACATGAGTGACCGTTCACATAACCATAATTTTGATATCAATAACCTAAATATACAGTCATAATATGAGAGGCCAGGCAAAGTATTCAAAGACTCTAAGTTAGAATTTACGTACATAGGTATACTAACTAAGATATTGTGAAACAAAGTGAAATTTCATGGTATGTGTAAACCCACCTAAATAAAAATAATTATATTTCAAATAAAGCTATATTTACAATGCCCACTCATTTTCACTCAGTGCCCACTCAATTAAAAACCTAATTAAGTACCAGAAAACGACCAAATAAATAATGGAAATGCAATTATTAAATTCTTGTGTAGAAAAAAATCACAGTCAGTTGCGACTGTGCAAGAAATTTACGGTACCTTGCTACGTGGGGTTTGGGAACCCCTAGGCCTTGCTATATTAAAAGAGGGTTACACAGTAATACACCAAAAGTTACATCGTATTTGCACTTAAAACTGTGTAAGTTGAGTTCCACGTAACTCAGGGCAAATTGAATTGATATGAAAATTAAATAAATCATTTTATTTATTCTTTGAAGCAGAGAATGAGAATAATATTAAAATGTCAGTGCTTCATACGTATTACATAGGCAAAGACCTTGCTCTTAATATTATATTCGTCTGTGCTTTAATTTTCGATTGGGTGTATCCCTTTCCTTCAGATTTTTGGCACCCTATACACGAATGTTGACTCACCGTCACATGAATTAATTCTTTGCTTTGCAATAACATGAATTTAATTGAGTGTTCATTTTTCAAACTAATTCCTTTCTCGTCGTAAGACAGGGTAACGCAAGTCGAGGTGTCCCTTCACTTATTAAAAGTGGAAGTGCAGTGAGGCAGTCCATGCCTACTGTAACAGTTCAAACACCTTCGGGGCTTGTCCCTTCCCTATACCGATATTGGTCACCAACTGTTGTTCAACCTTAATAGTTCCGATTTTGTAGTTTTCGTCGTCAATATTTAAGTTGGCTTTACAATGGCTATATTTTTATTATACTTATATTAAATCACTAGATATTAATCCTACTTTGGGGAGAGGAACAACCAGACTTGAAACAATTTTTTGTGAATCACACAAAAGATTGTCTTGTAGCGAAAATGCTTTGTAGGTACTACACAAAATAACTAGTTTAATGATATTTAAAATACTCTTTATAATATGACAAGCACAGCAAAAGAAACATCCATCGTAACTAATGCCTTAATCGCCACGTAGCCTTAGTGAGGACTCCCTTACCTTCTTTGCAATTTTAGTAGTTGAGAAAACAGAATATACTATTCGTTAATAAAAAATAATATACTGATGATTTCGTGTACCTTACACGTAATCATATATCAATAAACGATCGACAATACGATCTTAAATCAAAGAAACATAAGCATACACTGTTCTACAACAATATTGTGATCAGTGTCAGTATTTCCTTCAAAATAAAGAAGTCTAAATAAAATGCTATAAAGAGCAAAGTATCACTATTTAGGAACAAAGCGGGGAGAACGTATTTACATTTTCAAAGAACGAGAGATTTAAGGACAACGCTTGTAATGACATTGAAATTAAAAGCCAGAATTTTTTATTTATTCCACTCGTAACATTAGAAAGTGCCGGTGAATTTGTTCACGCACCCTCTTTTAAATGAATTATTCAGGGCGGCAAAATACAAAGTAAGCGAGCGTTCACACTACGCCGGACCGGCTAATTAGCCGGTCCGGCTTAATGCCCGGACCGGTGAATAACGAGCCAGTGGCAGAACAATTTGTATGAAGCTATTCACACTAAGCTGGATCCGGTCAATAGACCAGATCCGGGCATTAAGACGGACTCGTAGAGCTGAGCTAAGAGTATGCGTTAGAATATACCGATCGTTATGGCTACGATCATATGCTATATTAGGTTTAGATAGTTATACGTCAATTGTTTGACTATATAAATTTCATTACGAGTATAACCACCATGAAATGCCGCGCTCGGTCAGACTTTACCTATGTAGTTATATTTTAATGTAGCGTTTTTTGACAGCAGAATGGTTGGCCGGTGACCATTTAGATAGACATTTTGTAACATTCCAAGGCTTATTTATTTCTTCTTATTGTATTCTTTTTTTGATATATTTATTGTTAAGTTTCCTTTACTCTTTGATAAATAATTTTACGATTTGATATATTTTTACCATTTTTATACACGTTTTGGATTTATGTAATTTTTAAACTTTTTATGTTACATAGTACAGATAAAAATATAATTATTTTATCTGTACGTAACGGTATTACTTTTTCTATTTTTTTTTCACTTTTGTGCTCAATTTTATTACATTTAGCTTTTGTTATTATTAGCACCTTTTTTGTTTAATTTAACTTTATATTTTAATTTCATTTTGATATCTTTGTATACTTTTTGTACATGTATTTTTTTAATTTCTCTCATTTTGGCGTATTTTTGTTGTCTTGTTACGGTTTATTTGTTCAATTTTAAAGTTTTGTAGTGTTTGTGAACTTTTAGATTTTTTTATTTTTGTTGTTTTTGGCGTATTCTTCACATATTTTAATTTTATTTTAAATTTCCATTATATTTAAATTTATTTAATCTTGCCACATTTGTTATTTGTTTAGATTTTTCTTTTTTACAATAATATCTTTTGTTGATTAACTTTTTGCTATTTTTGCCGTAGTTTTTGCCATCTCAATACATTTCATTATAGGTCTCGATAACAATCTTAGCATTCTTAATGGTTTTTAAAAACGAGCCTTACCAAACCACTTGCTGTTATCACTCTAGTTATGCATTAGACATATCTACGAGTAAATACTTCTTCAAATTAGGTGATCGAACGATATAGATAGTTATGAAATATAGATAGTTATGACCACATGAGTAGATAAACGGAACAGAGAGACAGCTTCTTAAGAGCTTGTAAATTTGTTACCTATTTTGGTAGGGTTGTTACAATAGGTTAAGACAAATCGCTTGTTCGGTAAACGACAGATTCTGGATTGGACAGATTCGTGATTTGGCAGATACCCAACTCGACAGATTCGTGGATTGGGCAGATTCTTGGACTCGACGGATTCGCTATACGGCAGAAGTACAGCTGTTGTAAATAAAATAGCGAGTGGAACCAACAAGGCATGCACCTGAAACTTTTAAAAGCACGGAATAAAAATATACATTTGTTACCAAGGACACGATGTGACGACGTGATTTATTTGACATTCCCAACGATACCACTAATAGTGTTGAATATTTTCTGGTAATATGATCTATTTTGCTAATAAACATAGGAATCTCCTTTAGCTATTATGTGCCACTAGTTTTACCGCAGGGATAGGTACCTTAAATAAGTTTAAAAAGAAATTGTGTAAGACAAATGAACGTCAACAAAACAAATGACTATAAAATGATTAACCATCGATAGGGCTTACAAAAAACAGGTGCATGCGATTTTCGACCTTATTGACAATTCATGACAGACTTTTTTTGTATTTTCTTGCTTTCTGACATTGATACGTTAATAAAATTATAAATTCTGAGTTACGTCAATAACCACAAATAAAATTTCCCTAGACACATGACACCCACTTAAATTATCATTATAATACTTATTTCACTTTGGAAAACAATTGGTATACAAAAATAATAATTCATTCTAATAGGTAATATGTAAAAAAAAAAAGAAAATTAAATGTTAAATCAACATATCAAGTAATATAATAATAATAGATTGAACAATGTACAAATTATTTTAAAACGAACGTTGTATTCAATTTTAGGCAAATGTTGAAACACCCAGTTTTAGTGCTAATTCTACTAAGTTGGTAACACTGATCGGAGCTGGCCTTAGAATAAGGAAAATACTATAGAGACCGCATTACAATAGCAGTCTTGTCCAATATACATAGTTACTTCATTTTGACTTATGATTTTTCTAGCGCAGAGTAAGATAAATGTCTATAAATGATTATATTATTTGATTTAGTCGTGGCTTTAACATAGCCCAGCGCATGCAAAAATAATTTTCAAATGAATATAAAAAACGCCTGGCAATGTAATAAAGCCCCGACTAAATCATCTGACTTATCTTTGTTTGTATTCTATATACATTAAACTATTATATTTAAAAATTGCATGTTGCCTTGCCTTGCCTTAGTTTTTTCATAATTTTATATAGCCTCGCTGCTCGCCAGCCAGGTCTGCAATCATGCCTCAAATACCTACACAAAATTGATGCCAGCTCTCCTAGTAGGTATAAAGTAAATATCGATGAAACATAAATATAGATCAATAAATTTTAACGCAGGAACAGACACTTGTGATTTCATTTACAAAACCTGTTCAAATTAAAACCTGCATATTAATATTATATGTAACCAAGACAGGAACAAATAAACAAATCGTGTTTTTAGCTGATTTCATTGTCAAACGGACATTGAAGTTCAGTAACGTCAATGTTTGGTTGCCGCCAGGCACCGTGTACTTAATTTAAATGGCAATAAAATTCAAATTCAAACCCATTTCTCTGAGTTTTGGAAGTTATGTGCATTTATTAGGTAAGTATCGCTTGTTATGATCTAGGAAAAAATCGCGACTAAACATGCATAGCTTAGTAGTTGTTTGCCAAAAATGGTTTTATATATAAACTGTTATTAAGAACGCGAAAGTTTTTAAGGATGTATTTGTTTCTCTTTCATACAAAAACATTTTAAATAAAAGTATCGATAAAATTTCAACGTCCCTACAAATATCAGTACAATCTTTATACGCATAAGTCAAAATGTCTATGAATGAAGTTTCTAAGTTTCACATGAAGTTCTATTTAATTTTGACTAAAAGAATCTGACATTGGTGACCATGGCCACTCATGGTTACCAATGTCAGATTATTTTAGTGATGATCTTGTGATGCAATACTTCCATCTATAAAGTAAATTTAATCTAGGGAGCCGGCCGGCCTCCGGCTAATTAGCCGGTCGCGGCGTAGTGTGAACACTCGCTCCGGGCGCCGGCTTCCGGCTTATTAGCCGGTCCGGCGCAGTGTGAATTCACGCTAAGAAGTTTAAAGAGCCAGTTGTCTATCTAGCTGTCAATAATGTGCTTTTATTTATTTTCCACTGGCATGCATTGGGTACGCATTCAAATTAGCTGCTCAGGGACCTTTTACGTCGCTGTCATTTCTTCGTCGACCGTACTATGCAACATTTTGTGTTGTTGAAAATACATATTATAGCCGACAGTGTATCTCCTTTGAATATTTGCATCATTGTTCAAGTGGTCAGAGTCTATGGGAGAAAGATTTTACGTGTAATTATTCTAAATCGTATGTAAAAATACGTACCTTATTGTGAGTGCACATTATAATAGAAACAAAATCATAAGCAAGTAAAAAACGAAACATCTTAATTTATTTTATGTTGCGAAAAATGCTACTAAGATATCATCACAAATAATGACTATTTCTGTTGGTAATGTAGAACCCAAACAAGGCAATAAGTAATTACATGATACTATTATCATCAGTTAACAGCCCTGCGATAAACTCTGAACAAAACGTAATTATCAAGTGTGTTGTAAAATTTAACGCTTTAACTCACGCCTGTTTCCCGAAGAGGTAGGCAGAAATTACGGACCGGCATTTACATGGATCTTGACATATGTCTTTTGCTTTATTAGAATAGTCGTTCGTTTATCCAAACAACTGAGAAAACTCTGTATACAGCATCAAAGAAAATAAACAACAGCTAGTACATCAACGCTCGAAGTAAGTGCCTCAAAGTTCAAAGAAATTCTAATCTAAACGTTTCTTAATATCATAAATACGTGACATCGTATCTACTTGGTACGAACAAGATAAAAACATCATAAATTTAAACCTGGAACATAACGTAAGAACTTTACTACTCACACATTTTCCTATCTTCTTTCCTCTAAAAGCGTCTTTTATTTAAGATTTTGACGTGACAACGTCTTATAAATTGGTTTGCCGGGTGACACTTCAAGAAACTGCGTTACGCTCCGCTCACGTTATGCGCTCACAATGAGAGCGAGTGAGAGGCACGCGTCCCGCCTAAGAGCGAGAGAGACAGACATTAAAAGTGAAAGGCACGCGTCTTTCATCCTTCTTCCTACTATACGAATGAATATTCACATTAAAATTATTTTACCACTCAAAGTCGTTGTCACGTAAAACTTTCGCCCGTATACCGACTTTACAGGCAACCAATTTTTTGTTAGAACGATTCCATAATTTGTCACCATACCATATTTGCCGTGGTAGACGGTCACAGTCAGCGAAAATATATTTTGTGGCGTTTTAATAAAATCTACTTCTGGCTAAAGACCCTTGCGCGGTTGACAACGCGCGTGCAGTTTATTGTCCGACCCCAAAGGAACGAATCCACCTTTGGAATTTTCTTTTATGCATTCAGAAAAGTAATTTGCTTCGGATTTGGGATTTTCTTCGAGAGCTTTTTGTCCATATTTTGTGAGGGCGAACATGATATTTTAATGCTCATTGTCAACCTTAATCCGCGTTGAAGCAAATCTTTATAATTCTGAGAGAAATGTTTAGATACTTGGTTGTCGCTGAAGTAAATACGTCTTGGCTTTTAAAAATATTAGTTTACGCCAGAGATTGAATTTTCAATAATGATCTGTTCAGTATATAAAATTGAAAATTACGTTAAGCCTGCTTACTTTCCAATACTCCATTATTTCAGACGTGAAAAGTTTTTTTTAATAATCCTTTACATACATTGCATATTATTTCATATCTTAAAAAAATTTGGACGTAATCTTAATATATAAAATCCTTGCGTTACTGACTGACTGACAGACACGCTACAGCCGAAACTATTGGGCGCAGGAAGCTGAAATTTGGCATGTATGTTCCTTGGGGATCGTAGGGGTGCACTAAGAAGGGATTTCCTGAAATATCCACGGGATCGGGCAAAACGCGTAAATTAAAAAATATTGCGGGCGTAGCCGTAGGCATCATCTAGTAATTATATATGGCGGTGCGGTGCGGTACGGTATGGCGGACACGTTCTCAGCGTCTCGAATCTTCGGAATTTCGGGAAATCCCTTCTTGTGCACTAAGAAGGGATTTCCCGAAATTCCCACGGGATCGGCCATAACGGGTAAATTTAAAAAAATTGCAGGCGTAGCTGCTGGCGTCCTCTAGTTATATTTAAAATTTCCACTTTTTTGTAATCCATTAATAAAAAATCTTGATAGGTCCGATACAACATTCATAATGTAATAAAATATGAGCTTAACTCGAATATTTCTTAGTAGCAACGAATATAAATAGGTAAATATAAAGTCTCCAAGGATACACATATTTCAATATTTTAAATTTTTGTAAATCAAATGATAGGATTAACAAATTTGTAAAACACACATCGGAACTAGGAATCTTAAACACCCTAGGACCCCGGATCGTACACGCAAAACACAAAGATTAATAAAAATCGGTCCTCATACGATTATGCGTTTAGTGACAAGTACTAAAGCTACTACCTACAGTTAAGCTGTAGTAAAATAGTACAATACTGGCTATATCTTAGCAGTGATGTATAATATCAAGACAATATAAAACTATGCACAAATACATATACTATACAGCTTAAATTTTTAGTTAAGCAAAGAAAGCCGCTCTAATCTAGTTTCATAACCACAAAATGATAGAAATGTAAAGGCAAATTTCGCATTACTATAATTATGGATGAATTTATTGTAACAACTTCGGCCCTCTCCAAACCTTTTGAAGTTTAATTAAGGAATTCTAGCAAAAGATTAAGGAGTGAAACGCGAAGTGTTTTATCGCCATTTTTGACCTGAAATTCTTAAGTCATAAAGCAAGTTACAATCTAATAAAGCATTAATATGAGATAAAGAAAAAATAATAAGGGTGCGTCAACATCAGAAGATGAAGACGGACACGCCGTACTTAATATGGGCGTAAATTTTATACAAACCTATAAAAGTGAGTGATATTAATATTTGAGCATATTTCTGAATGAGTTTTATATACTTGTTATTGGATAAGACGTCATCATTTTTAAGGTAAGTGTTCTTTTAACGTTCGAATGTGTAATATATTCTATTAAGATAACAATAGACGAATTTAATATGATCGTTATTGATTCCATGAAATATTTAAGTCTTCTTCTTTGAATTATATTTAGGTGTGTTTCAATAAGATATTATATTAAAAAAATCACTTATACTTACAAGATTCTTTGCTTCCGTTGTAGCATTCAAATTAATAATTTATTTACATCGAATTTGGATTTGATTGAGTGTAAACTATAAATTCAAAATTAAGTTTTTGCAACTCGTTCGCTACACGAATCGTGGAGCAAAAATGAAATGGAACGCTGTTTGATAACCATTAAAAGTTTTCGAAACATTTCATTGTTTGTTGAGGGACTGGGAACATAAACAGAAACGCGAACTGGTAAAAGTGCCGAATATTGCCATTCAACTGCTTCACGCTACAACAATAATAAGAGTGGCCAAGTTTTGTTAGGTCGGCACATCTTTGCTGATGAAGGAGAACTTAATGAGAAAACTCGAGTAAATTAATTTTTGAATATTCCTTCACGGAGCGCACTTTTCTAATAAATAATTAAACGATAAATTTCGATTCCATTGGCCATTTTGTTTCTTGACAAGAAGAATTTTCTTTGAAAGTTTTCAGGTTGGTCGATGATATGTTCTTAGGCTGCTTATGTGTATTTTATTGTGTTTGTGTATCTCTTCTTAATTGCCTGTACGATTCCCAAATGACCAATATAAAACAGAAGACTATATGTTATGTTTTGCTCCGACTAATCATAATGATAATGGTGTACAAAACAGTGCCATACCAACCTAATGGAAGGAAAGAGGAACCCACCACCCTCGGATTGACCACCCCAACTATTGCAATAGAAAAAGGTTGACAATACCGAACTCCTCCAAAAGGATAAGGGATATAGAAATGGTATGGGTTCCAGGAAGATACCTGACTTGCAGTATCCCGCTGTATGCGCCGACTATTCTTCGACACGTGTTTCGCCTCTGCACGAGGCATCTGCGTGTGATGGGTTCCTCTTTCCTTTTAAAGTTATGATACCGATATTTTTTTCTTAACCGTTATAATATTACTAGTGAAACGTTTGAATGTTTTATTAAAGCCAACGAGATCCATATAATATATATCTTCAAATATGGCATTAACTAATTTCACAAAAAGGTTTCGTGGTTTCTGTTGGCAAACTTTCCCCATTTGAGAGTTATGAATGTTTCCCTTTTAGGTCCATGATCAAATATTTAAATCATCTGTATCTGATCGATGTACACAATACTCACCCTCCACATTCGAAAATAAACATTTGCGTTTAACTTAGTTTTATAGGTTATGCACTACAAGTTTCAAAGTTTAGATGTATGGATATGGTATGGTAGCGTGTTTTACTGTCAGTTACTTCTACTTCAACATGTTTTTAAACTTTGCAACTAAGTTTAAGTGGCCGAAATTATTTATAAAAGAAGGTTAGCTTCCAGGTGTATGTATGTTATGGGTCAAGTGATTAAACTAGGAATTATTTATGAACTCAGGTAGTAAAAACTGACAATTCAAAACAAATAAAAACTGAACAATTTTGTTGTTCAGAGGGGTTTTTTTCAAACATGAATTAAACGTATTTCTTCAATTTGTTGAAAGAAATGTAAAATTACATTAACGAATACCAACCTTTGGTGACGTAAGTCTTAGACTGTTTGCCTTAACTAGACCTCTGCTAACAATTATTTTATAATAATTTGTCTGGACTATCATAATTATCATCGCGGAAATATGTTTCCATAGAAGATTCCATTTATGAAGTAGCTACACAATAAGGAAGGTTTTATAATAGGCCACTGCTTAGGGGCTAAAATAAAGGAATAAGTTAAGGTGAAGGCGTGAGTGACTGCTAGTCATGTCATATATTATAGGCCATCATGATTGTGATGTGTCATTTTATTACCCACAAACGATCTAATCAACAATGTGAAAAATAAGGCAGTAAATAAAGCATAAGATATAGTTCATCGTTTCGGTTATTGATGGAAATGTTAATAATCAATTGTGATATTAGGGATATCGGTATCAGAAGATAGATAGAAACATGAATAGGCAACTCAATCAATTTTTATATATAAGTTTATTTAACAGAAAAACGCAAACCTGTACATACATTTGAAGTCTGCGATAGCCCACTTCTTAATAGTGGGTACGCGAGCTTATACGAATATGAATTTAAGTGAGATGAAAAAATACTCGAGCAGGTGAATAATTCAGCGAATTGGGAAAGTAAAAGCACTCTTCTTCCGAGTAGAAGAACGTCTGTCTGTCCGTCTGTCACTTTTGCTCATGACATAACAGTGTCTACCTAAAAATTACGCACAAATAGACGGAAAAAGTTCCTAAATGTAGGTGTTTTTATTTATTAGGTGAGAAGCACTGTGACGAGTGGTGTATTTTTGTTCGCCGACTGACTAAATTGACGAAGATGTCTCTATGTTTGAAAAAAAGAATAATGGAACCGGTCAGATGAAAAACAATATCGCTTTTGTGATTATGCTTATAGGAAAATTTCCTATTTACTATTTAATAGTAATAATAAGAATATTAATTCTGTCAACCCACAAAAATTGTTATTCTCTTAACTATGAAAGAGAATATAATTTATTCGGTTTTGTTGCGGAGGTCAGACGGTAGTCGCTCTGAAGCCGACTCCGAGCTCCAAGGCACGGTAATATAATCTAACAGTATTGTAACTCGGCCGTCTCCCCGAGTTATATGCCTACACTCGCGCCGCGCGCAAACAGGCGGTAGGGCTGACCGCCTCAAGTATTTTAATTGCATCTACCTACTCGAGCCTTTTTCTAGTTTTGTGATTGTTCATAATACAAAAAAATATAAATAAGTAATATTTATATTTTTTTATTTAAATAAATAAAAATCATGTAAGTTGGTTACACTAAGCAGATTCATGTCGGCTTCCATTTTGAAAATTACCCTGAAGGTACTACTAATCATAGACTTCAATGAAATAATACATCGTCCATAATATATATACAAGCTCTACACCAAATTTCAGTTCAATACGAGCGGGTGTAGAAAGACCCTTAACAAAAACTGAAATCCCATGTTGTACTAATCACTACGAACATTTTTTACTTCGGCACCATACCTGGAAAATTACTGGTTGAGGAGATATTGAGGCTCAAAGTTAGTATGGAATTTTTCTAATTAGGTACAAAATTGATGCATTGACCCCACCAATATGTTCTATGTGCTAGTCCTATGACCCCATGGATATGTAGGTATTTAGAGCATTGCACGCGCGCGCTTTTAATTGCTGTTTAAAAAATGAGAAAACTCGTTTCCCAGGTATTATATATATATTAAGAAAGTGTTAACGAAGAATTCAAATGGCACAATATAGTCCACAACTCGTCACCATAATGCATTTTTAAATAAAGAACACTGTTACAAAAACCGTGACTGTGGCAAAGATTTTTTTTCTAATTAGGTACAAAATTGATGCATTGACCCAACCAATATATTCTTTAGATTATATAATATATGGCCCCATGGATATGTAGGTATTTCGAGCATTGCACGCGCGCGCTTTTAATCTCTGTTTAAAAAATGTGAGAACTTAAAAAATGAATCGTTTCCCAGGTATTATTTTTAGTTAGTATGACTTGGCATGATGTCCACAACGAGTAGACTTCGGCTTGGTGATGGGTCTTGTGACACCCTGTATATATATATATATATATATATATATATATATATATATATATATATATATATATATATGTATATATGTTTGTTTTCTCTTTAATTATTGCGCTGTTTAACGTCCGTGTGGCATTTAAGGTGCACACAGAATACCAGCGTTGTATTGTGGACACTAACACAATACAACAATATAGCTGAGTGTACACCTATCGGTCACAGACTAATGTCATATAGCGATGTTTTCTTTTATATGTAAACTTTTTCTGTGTCTGTGACAATAAATAGTTTTTTTTTTCTTTCTTTCTTTCTATAATGCAGATAAAAGTGTTCTGCTAGTATACATTATAACTACAATCATACCAATATGTTTAAAAAAATGTCAACATAATAATAGATTAAGCTAATCAAAGGAGATGTACCATTTGGCCATACATTATGGGCCTGGCACGGCCAAACACAACACCATGTGTGTTTTGAAGATAAATGACTACTCTATTAACCTGTATAATTTCTTTTAAATAACTTTTGGTGGAAATAAGATACGAGATATTTGAAATGGAAATTATTCCGCAACTAAATATACCTCAAAATTGAATTTTAACATAAATATAATACCTAGATGTAAATAAAAGTATGTCTTTGCGTCTTAAAGAACAAAAACTACATAAAGAGTGGCCAATAATAATGAATAATCACCTGTGTACTAGGGAACCTCGTACTATGTATACTCGACCACCGTTATTCTTAGCATGGGTAGAAGGTACTGATCATTATTATTGAATTTATATTCAATTACATTACATTAAAACCGTACGAAAACACCAATAAATCAGAGCAAAATATTTACGATACACAGTAGCAACACGAATGACATAAAAGATAAAAAAAGTGTTGCAAATGGTTTGAAAAAATATTTCTACTATCGATTAAAAAACAAAACGATTTTTACCGATTAATAATTATGGAATGTATAATAAATTATATATTTCTTGATTCTTTTTACAAATATACTTATAAAGTAAATAAAATATATTGTTTTCTAATATAGTAATAAAAATATTATTTCCTTAAAACAATTTCTGCCTACCATACTTCATTTTATTTTTAATGCTGGCAACATAAGACATTCATCCGCTATTACCATAGCTTATTCAAAATAATTAATCTTTAAAAACTAAATTCTTTCACCGATACTCTATCAAGAAACGAAAACAATGTAACATTTTAAAAAATTATATGTTTAATTTCAACGATTCACAACTTTCTGGCCGCTACAGGCCGTATTTGGTCTTTCTCCTTTCAATTTTATCACGCATACCTAAAGTATAGTATTATATTAAGTGCCTAAGTTAAGCATTAAACATTGCAACGTAGTAGGTACATTTTTCAAAGTTCCAGGTAATTTGAAAACTCTTATCTTTAGGTGACTTAACACTTTCATGGACAGCAAAACGAAAGAACACTGCTACAAAAACCGTGATTGTGGCACGATCGCGGCTGTTGTGTACTTTAGGCACAGTCTAATGTGTACTTTGCTCGAGGCGCGTAGGTATAACTCAAGTTTCGTGCGTTTGTATGGAGTGAGAATACTATTAGATATTATTACCGTGTCCAAGGCGTAAAGTCTTAGATACAACTGGGATAACACTAGGACGGTGATGATGAAGTGGAAACATTATCTGTCGTGGCTGATGACTTTATGACAGTTATGTCATTATACCGTCATTCAGACTATCAATTAAATTTCCCTGTAGAAGTAACAGTCCGTTAAAATCGAATCCTAAGTGGGTTCAAATTAAATACAAAGAATATCGTCCGTAATGACCCGTCGAGTCGGTCCGCTACGCCCATTCCATGTTCGGCCACATAATGGTAACTCTCAAACTTATACTATACCTATCTGTTAGTACTGTTTACTTTACATTAAGCCATGTCTAAGACATAATATTATTTGTCTCGATTTGGTTTTTATTGTTATTGAAGAAGAGAAAATTTCTTGATATAATATGTAAGCTGTCCACGCATAATCTATACCAATTTTATAAATGTTAAAGTCTGTAAGTTTTTCTGTGTGATATGCTTTTATAAGTAAAATCTTATTGATCTTGTGATGCGGGTGTATGTTACTTTTTATGTTAGGCCTTTCTGTCTACTGGATAGCGACCATAGCTGCTAATTTAGATGTACTTGATTTGCTTTTCCACATTGTTATGGTCGCCTACAGATTATTGTAAATTGTAATCAATTTCAGAATACACGCCGTATTGTCCAACAGACAATTTTGTCGTATGACCTATAGAAAGTGTGATTACTTTGTATATTGCACACCTAAAACAACTAAAATCATTAATAATAATGAACAACTATTTTACAGTCGCATGGTAACTTTTCACTTACCCGCTGTTATTATACAAAATTCGTTGATCTATTATGGATAATACCACTTAATAGTTACTTTGTATCGGACTATAAATAATAGCTCGGCTATTATACGCACTTACCTACTATGGAGTTAATACTTTGTATTACCGTTTAAGTTATCAATTTTATGAATATCTATAACGTATGACTAATTGTTTCTATATTACGGAAGAGGTTGAGTCCATCGCTTGACCAATTATAATAAATTGGAAACAATATTAAGTCGAGGAACATAATATCTAGATGAGATTATTTTTAAAACACACAGACCTGGGTCACTCATTTACATAGGCTGTGTTACTGGAGTTAATACTTTGTATTACCGTTTAAGTTATCAATTTTATGAATATCTATAACGTATGACAAATTGTTTCTATATTACGGAAGAGGTTGAGTCCATCGCTTGACCAATTATAATAAATTGGAAACAATATTAAGTCGAGGAACATAATATCTAGATGAGATTATTTTTAAAACACACAGACCTGGGTCACTCATTTACTGTGTTACTGGGCTCCAAGTTAACATCATCTCACATACTATTTTAGAAATAATTCTGCTTACAACCGCACTTGCATATTGTTAACAGTGGTACTGTGAAAACTGCAAAATATACGCATTATAAAACCCATCGAGTGACAGCGGCAGCGGCGCGGCGCTTGTCTCCAGCTAGACAAGTGCCTGCGCCTTGATTTTAGCTGCAGTACTTTTGTGCCCTTGGACAGATTTTTTTTCCTGAAAATGTTTCATCTAATAAGAATGAGCTCCAAGACACATTTTTATAAATTTGATGTAGAAGCGATAAAAGACGAAAGTGATATTACAAAAGTGTTATTTTGAAAGTGATATTATAAGGCGTAATTTTGACTGAAATTATTGTAACTTAGTCACTACGAGTGTTGTGAAATCTAATGCGATACTAACAAACATTTGCGTGATCTACAAGCGGTTATGTTTAAAGTCGTATTGGTATCTCATATTTTATGTTAGCTTTGTCCTACGAGACATCAAAATTAAATCTAGGATAGGAGATGGTGCTATTGGAATGCCTTTTATAGTTTGAATGAATCTTCCTTCAATCAATCTGGCCATGCTGTTTCCAAACCAAGTAATTTCACACCAAATGTACTATGGGGCAGAAAGCAATAAATAAAGAAGATGACGATCATATGATATCAAATTACACGCCCAAGATAAAAATAGTGAATCTAAAAATGCAGCCGAAGAAAATTTTTTCCATTACTCGCCGGCGAATCTCTAAGAAAGAAAAATAAACAAGTATTTTCAATTGGCATACTTCCCTAGACTAAGTTTCAGGGTGGGAAACAAAAGTACCAGCTAGTACTACAGTACTGTACACAACTGCACCAAAGTGCATTTATTGAAGCGGAAAATTGAGCTAGTGCCAATTTTATTTTTCAATTCCCATTCTATCGTACAACTGGTGTATATTAGGCCGCGTTTCATTAAAAGAATGGGCCCATATGGTGCTGGGAAACTACTACGAAAGATTGGCGAAAATTCTTGCATTGCTTTGTATTACAGTGTGCTGTTTGCCGCAAAACTGTTGATAACATGCCAACAGACCACATGTAACTTTTATGAATTAGAATTGAACACGATGTATATAGGTATTGGGTTAATTTTTACATCTATATTAAAAAAAATGCTTGCATTCAATAGTTTCTGGTAAAAAGTGCTTTGAGCAGTGCACTTAATTTCATTTTAAGGCAAACGCCCAATGTTTTATCGACACAACACATCAACACTTATGACTAGTACAATAGCGATGCAGGCTTCTTGTAGGTACTGTACGCTCATAGTACCAGGAACAGGTGTCGGATTATGCAATCATGTTTATGATTGGTGACTGTAGTGATTTTATGAAAAACCTAGCAACAAGCTGCTAGCGCTTATCGTTATTATATTAGGCTACACAATTTACAAAAAGACCATTCCTAGACAATTTCCAATAAAACAAAGGACACTTTGTTTCTAAAGTAAACCATGTTTTGAGACTGATGCACTATTTGATGTCTACATCTAATATCGTCATGGTCTTGAACTTCATTAAGTTTGTTATTTCTAAGTTTTCCTTCTAAACGTCTTCCTGGGTGTCTAATCATTTGACAAAAAACGAATGAAAAATTTTCATTTGACAAATAACGTTTGACAAAATTATACTTGATAAATGTATTATTTTACAAACTATTGTTTAATAAATTACTCATTAGACAATATACTTACTATAAAAAAGTTATTATGCTAAAACATTAATTTACAAATTGATTATTTTTTAAACATGTTATTTGGCAAATCTACGAAAATCATAAATAACATTTGACAAAATGCATTGTTTGGTAAATATTTTTATTTACCAAAATCTACGTTAATACAACAATCTTTGTGTAGGGTCAACTGTAACAATGGTTGCTTAGGTTAGGTTAGAACTGCGACCACAACGCCAGAACCGAATTCTACTTATTTCACTTAATACAGGCAGGAGTGTATTTTTTTTAAAAGACTTAAGTTATATGGAATTAGTATTATACAAAATTATTACTTGCCTATAAATAATCTCTCCAAGATGAAAATTGCAACCATGCAATTAAACATTTTCAAAATTTCGCGTAAGTATTGGTTAGATATTACTTATTTTTAAAAGGGATATTTTTAACAGCGTATCAAAAATGTTATGTAACACACTGAAGTGAGTTACGCAAAAAATCTTTATTATTTCACTAAAATACTGACTTGCACACCAAATATGTTGATCTTTTTACAAAATATCATTTGATATGAAAAGTTTCGTCCGCTGGGGAAACTTATCCACTCAGAAAACTTAATAGGTTATTTTAGGTTCTCTTGTGACCCTGCTCCCAAAAATAGGATCCCTGCGAAGCAGAGCTCCGTCAACTTAGCTTAGTGGTGCAATTAGTATTTTTGGTGGAAACCAGAAATAAATTGACTAACAGTTAAATACAACCCTTTTTAAAAACGAATAATTTATCTTCTAACTTTTTGTACAATCACCAATTTGGCAAACGAATTATTTAGTCAAATGATTATTTTTAAAATAATTATTTTACATTTGAATTATTTTCTAAGTAAAATATTTGCTTAACCTGTATTATGTCAAATGATAGTTTTTAAAGTAATATGTTTGCGAAATGAAAGTTTATCAAATGATTAGTTTTTCAAACGTTGTTTGTAAAATGATCTTTTGTCATTCGTTTTTTGTCAAACAATAGTAAACCGTCTTCCTGGTATTTGTCTGTCCCTGGTGACAAAACATTGCCAGTATATTAAAACAGCGGTAAAATTCGGGTTTTGAATCGTTAAGAGAACAATTTTTAATTCAAACCCTTGTCGAATAAAAGCTTTAACGGACACCGCCGCGGGCAATCAACTGGCAAATTCAGAGATAAAAACATTTCTCGAAGCAGATTTTTAACTAAATAAAAAATGATATCGCCATTGCTAGGGTTTTAACCAACTCGAAATAAAAGTTAAGTTTTCAAACAAGAAGATTGTAAAGTAGGTACTGGTTTTTAATGCGATTCGCATTCATTTCGGGTCCACTGGCATTGTTTTTTTTTATGATAATAGGCGGAAAACGAGCAGACGGATTGCCTGATGGTAAGCAATTGCCGCCGCCCATGGACACAAGCAACACCACAGGAGTCACAAGTGCGTTGCCGCCCCTTGGGGTTGGGAAAAGGGATAGGATGAGGAGTGGGATCAGGGAGAAGGGATAGCGGATACGACCTCCGGCACTCTCACTCACCGAACGAAACGCAACAGTTTAGGTACTGTTACTTTACGTCGATTTTCTGTGAGAGGGTTCCCCGGTCGAGCCGGCCCATTCATGCAGAAATCAGCAAGGCTCTACTACCTTGAGAATTATGTTCTTTAGGTGCCCTATGACCCCATGGAACAGTAGGTATTTCGAGCATTGCACGCGCGCGCTTTTAATTGCCGTTTCAAAAATGAGAAAACTTACAAAAAAATCGTTTCCCAGGTATTCTTTTTGGTTAGTTATGACTCGGCATGATGTCCACAACGAGTAGACTTCGGCTTGGTGATGGGTCTTGTGATACCCTGTATATACATCTGTATTGTATGATCAGGAACAAAATAATTACACTGTAGTTATACCTATTTCGGTTCTCTTCTCGTTCACCGAATACGGAGTATCCCGACATCAGCTTCAGTTTTCTTTTACTTCACCTCGAAATGCTTCGTAAAACGAATGAATATTAATTAATATATTAATATTCATTCGTTTTATTAATATATTCGAATAGGTATAGTCTATTTTGGTAAAAGCCCTTGTTGTTAACCATTTTCAACTAACCTAAAATAAATAATAATTATTCAAGCTCTGCGTATCTGACAGCTTCAATACCACACAGTGAATAGTGTGCATAACCCATATCATATTCAATTTATTCATTAGCTTCACTGTTAATCTTTGTTCATTAATATTTGGCAAAATAAATCGGTATTGTAATAATACTAATAATATTTTTGAATTAATAAGCCATTAAATGGGCAAGTTTATCATAATAATTACCATCAATATAATATATATGACTAGCTGACCCAGCAAACGTTGTTCCACCACATTACTATGTATTTTTTTAGCATTATAGTTATAGTGACCATGTGAGGGATCAACAATAGAAATGTAATTTAGTAATGAATTCATGAATTCTAGACTCTCTTGGACATTTTTACTCACTTTCGATTTAGTAAAAATGCATTATAGTTTGTAGCAGTCGTTTTGCTGTAAAATCACATACATTAACATCTTCATACAACAATCACACATAATTAAAATAGTGTCCATATAAGCTGAAGAAAGATAATATCATAACACGAAAAACGTAAATAACACGCGAGTTAGAATCAACATTTCTAAAATAGTTTAAATTTTAGTATAACAACTACATCAAAACATGTATTTAATATCTTCCTAGTGTGCATATTGAACTTACCGCATTCAACCATCCTTGAACAGTGGCTAAGAATAATCAAGTGCCACAGAGTCAGCACTCAAGCAATCAATCATTTTCCAAGCGGGAACCAAGTGGCTGCTTCTCAGATAAATCGGAGTTGACTTACTGCATATTCAACATGATAGTGACACACACAAGCATCTTAGCATCGCGATTGGTGGCACGCACACAGTCACAATAGTCGGCGATAGGAATGCTTTATATGATATACTGTTTTGCATGTGTGCGTGATATTTACTGTCAAACATCGCAGTGTCAGTGTGCTTTTGAAGAATATTTTTACAAGAAGTGAACTGAATGAGTTTACTCTGATATTTTTGCACCCTCGCTGTCCCAAGCAGATGAGGTTTAAGCAAATAGCCAGACAAATGATAGACGAGACAAATTGTTAGTGTCACAATGTTGTGGCAAAGCTAATTTATTTTTGTCGGAGCCATTTTGTTATGATGAACCGGGGTCTAATGATGTAATAATGGCTGTTAAGAATTTTAAATATTAATCCGACGAGAATAATGGAATCCGCGGGTTGGGTTTTTATTTGTTGATCCACTGTTGATTTATGGTTCTCGTTTCAAGTGGAATTAAAATGTTTTATGAATGTTTATTTTGAAAATTTCAACTGTGCCTATTTGTGGTAATGTAACTGTGAGTTTTATTGCAAATAGTCTTAATTAAATAAGTTATGTTCTGTATTACGAATTAATTATTAAATTATATTATTGATAGAGTGGTATTGTACAAGATTATATATATTCCGCTAATCCACTGTCCACCATTATGTCATATATGCAGACGGACTAACTTACATTGCTTTATTATCAAATATCAATTATTCACGGATGGCACTGTTGCTTAAGCGATCGCCTTATTGTTTAGTACTCACAAACTCTGTGGGATCCGCAAGAAATGTTAAGCTTTATTGCTAGTTCACTTAAAAATAAACATTAAGAGCCAAAAGTGCTTACGTTGACTAATCAGATATTTTAAAACACTGAGTGATATTTAGCTTCATAAACATATTCTCTTGCTGTATACGTATTTTCAGCATAAAACATGGATAAAATTATAAACTTGTTTTGCTTGATATTAAAAAAGGCTTTTAACTGATGTGCGTACGTCACTCTGTCGAGATACGTGTGTGTACCCGATTCATTCACTTTACCTACCACATTATGACGTGGCATGCACTCTATAATAAATTTTATCGTATGAGAACACCCCCGTCTCTACTAAAACGAATAATGCAAACAGTTTGGCTTTTCATCGTATTCAAATGGGTTCAAGTTGTTATTTTTCGTTGGAATCTTGCCCTGAGACCGGACATTACATATACTGTGTATTATGTTATCTATTGTATGGATTATATTTTGTATAAGATGTGATTTGTATGGTATCTGCTCTTGACGCTGTGAATAAAGACAGCTTTATTCACAGCGTACAATATAGTACAGCGGCAATGTTGGCATGAATGCCAACGTTATAAGGTGAATTCCACGTAAAATTCACGTGAAATAACGATTCGGGCCAGTCTCATCGATCGAAAAGTTCCATTAATCAAGAGCAGGTAACATCATATAAAATAAGTTCTATTTTAATTCATCTGACCGATAACATGCATATCCAGGGATAGTGCAACTGGCTTAGTTAGCCCAGATCGTATAAACAATGAACACTAAAGTTTAATGCTGTAACTAGCATTTGTAACTAACCATTGTACTTCCAGAGACTAATTGTTACAATAAGAAATATTCACCTATCACATCCTCAATGTACAGCTAAAAGCTGCATGAACCTCCATAAAACAAACTCTGGTCTATATTTGAAAATGAAAAAAGGGCAGGCAATAGTGGCGAGCAATAAAAACGCAAGTTTACTTTTTTATACCGTCGGCCAGTCCTCAAGGATGCGATGGCCAGCCACAAAGATTTTAAAGGTCTGTATAAAATATGTGGCAAAGTAACCGCCGCCGGACAGAGTCCTGATATAACGATAAACCAAGATCGTCCCAGCTCGGTGAACTGGAACGTAAGATAGTGTGCTAAAATCACTCTATAAAAATACCGCTGAAATAACTTTTATTTGATAATAATTTAAGCTTATTATTTCTTGGGCCTTTTACTTAAATGAAAAAGAATACGTCAAATATGATATTATATTGTTAATTTTCATAGTCAGCCTTGGTATGGGATCAAGGCTAATATAGCAGGTTGCAGGCCTTGTCACATTATTATAAGGCCATAGTTCACCACGTTAACAAAGTGCTGATCGGCAGACTTTACATCCCTTTTAAGAATATCATGGCGAGTCAATTCATCGCTGACGTGGAGGCTGCCTTACAATTATTTCGTCACTGAGACATAAGCTTGTTTCTGATCTTTGCTACGACGTTTGCAACTGCAACATAAATATGTGCAGCCTGGATCTGCAGAATTATGAACCGTTTGTAAAGGGACGATACTTATTACTACTTGTTATTCGTTTACTAATATCCAAATAATCTGTTGATCCGATTTTATCTACCTGACCTCATAGAATCACTCTTTGAGCGAGTTGGAAGATTGTCTGAAATAAATAAAAAATCAGTCACGCCGTTTTATCATCCGTACTAAACATTCTACATATTATAGTACAGTACTTAAAAGCGATTTTCATATTATAATATGAAAATCGCTTTTAGGTACTGTACTTACGGCTGTCGTAGTGGTTTCAGAAGCCGCCCCACCACTTGACAGTGCGCCGTGCTGCTGTTTTGAATCGGAGTATTGTGACATTGTGTCCGTTTCACTATTCTGAGGAAAACACAGAAATCATTAACAATATTTGTGGACTACGAAAATGTTTCTTCCTGAAGATATAGTATTAAGAACTCCAAATATAATCAAAAGTTAAAGTAAAATAAAATGAACCATTGAACGTTCATAATATTCATATTCAATTCATAAATGTATAGGATGCTTAAACATTAACTAAATGCACACACAATCATCCGTATTATCGCGAGTAAAAGCACCTGAATACCGCGTTGATGAATACCCAGATGGGCGGACACACTTCAACTCTAGTTTGGAAGGATAAATAAGGCCTATTTCAATTGCATGCTGTACAATTAAGCACTAGGTGCTCTAAACGTATTTTTTTACAAAATAATTTATTTTTCGATGACAAACCATCGTAATTATGAGTGGCATAATACTTAGCAAAATATTAGGATTGGCTATGAAGGTTTGCTATGGTATAGTCTGGATTAGTCATCGCGATTCTCTCGCTCGTGGAGTCAGCGCCTAATAGTTGCCAAGCTTTAACAGTTTAATAGGCAAATTATATTTATAGTAATCTACACCGCGTCATTATTTGAAAATAATTAATGTGGAATACCTTATATTTGCCTCGGCGGTTCAGCAAAGGTTACACCAGGCGTCTGGACTGATGTCCTACAGCACCTTCTAAATTGAATTACTCCAGGTATGCCATGCCGAAAATGAGCCCGGGCTTTTAAGCGCATCGGTTGTATTGTTACCGTAGACTATTTAGCCATTTATTGAGCCCGGCTGACCTGGCTGCCTGGCCTGTCGCCAAACATTCAAATTGAAGTGGGAATAGCCGTGTCGCAGCATGTATTTAGATGTTATCGCCTGAATAAAATATCTTGCACAGTTTTAAACGTCTAAATCTTCAAAGTGACAGTCTTGGCAAGACAAAAATTTGCCAATGCATACAATTAGTTTATTGTTCGGTAAGTTAGTAACTATTTCACAATACATTTCATGATATTTAGTCTTTGGCATAGCATTGCTTCTAATAGGTACAATACTAAAAAACAGCACTACCTAACATGCGAATATAAGACATTGTATTGCCTTGCTAGCAATCGTCTAAATTTTCATAGTACATGCTTCAAAACCAGCATATTTTCAAATAAACTTTTAGCTCCTTTTGTACCCCGTTAAGAGTGGATTATTTAAAAATAATGTCTTATTGAGTGCCTACGTTAAAGGAACCCACTGTTCAAATTTCATGTTTCGTCGGAATGATTTTATCTAGCTATAATTATGATGATGATCGTGCTGATAATAATATACATTCTAACACATAACAGTACAAGAAATACTCTTTATTCCTGGCAAATATGTAATTTTAGAGGTTTTACTGATACGATTCCATTTTTTTCTCGTCGGCATTTACGCATGAATTAATATGAAAGGCGAGAACTGTCAAAGAAATATGCACAGCTTGTGTTCGAATGAACCAGTGACCGAGCGTGGTATAAAAGAATCTCAGCGTCGGGATTTCATATTTACGTGAGTAGGAAGAAATTTTACGACCACCTCAGTACGGTGCAAAATTACGAGTAAATAAGGAATGTTTACATAGCCCTGATGTAATACTATACCATACCTGTTGTGAAAATCTTTCTTACACGAGTATAATTAAAATATGTATGTTTACATATATGTTATGGACCAGAGTCAGTTCAAGGGAGCTGACTCTCCATAACGGTTGTCGGAAATCTGCTTGACGGCTAGAACCGAGTTTCAAGTGCGCTCGAGGCGCGGGGCAAGCTACAATTAACAAGTCGATACGAACATAACTTTGAAAAGTCTATAGCGCGTTGGTCAAAAAGCTAAAACCCGATAGCCTCTGGTTCCTGATAGTCATGGTAGTCAGTTCATATCTGCACCTGGTTATCTCTGCTTTGACGATTCGTTCGATGAAGATCTTATCCAATCCATAATGTGCTATTTTGTGATTATTCTCGATTTAATAAGTCATAAAATATGACTTGGAATAAATAGTTATCAACATAAACACAATGAAACAAGACACGAAACACTTTGGCAGAAGTCAGAGATTGCGATACGCGAACTCTTCTCAAACTTACTTTGGTAGTATGGTTACACTTCACTTCGAGAACTAGTTGGCTAAGTTTGACTTAGCTCTGACAATTAGCACGTTAACATTGGCAATCTAGGCTACTTAAGTCCAAGTACCTACAGTGATTTAGATGAAAGATTTTCAAGTGATTCAAATGTTTAACTTGCTTTCGAAATAGAAGGTATAATACGCATATTGATGATGAGGTGCATAGGGTTCCCACCAAGAACTTAGGGTCCCAAGCCAACCTCACCTGCAAGTGGTGCACCTGCCGATCAACGGACGAGGCTCTGGCAGACAAAATATCCCGATAAGCGGCAATAGGCTCGCCACCTATTACGTGGGATCAAAACACTGGCGAAAAGTGGGCGTTTAATATGCCTCTGCCTACCCCTTCGGGGAAACAGGCGTGAGTCTATGTATGTATGTATGTATGTATTGATGATGATGACATTTACTTTGAAGGTATAGAGTTACATGTTGCCGTAAATTAAAAGGGAATCATTACTTCTCACCATTAGGTGATCCTGCTTGCTTTGTCATCGACAACAAAATCTAATCTAATCTAATACTAATATATAAGGCTGAAGATTTTGTTTGTTTGTATGGTTAAACGCGCTAATCTCAGAAACTAGTGACCAGGTAGCGCAGCAGTAGCCTTAAATAATGCGGGTGCAACCGTGGGCTCATCTAGTCAAACTTAAATGTCGGATAAGTGTATCTGTCTTTTAACAAGAATCTGCAGAAGTATGTACTTATGCTTCCTCTAAAATAATAATAACTATTTTAAGCTGCAGTGCTACCTTAATATTGCAATAATCAATATTACCATATGCACAACTCTCAGTTACAAATTCAACTTGTTCCAAAATTCTTTTGTCAGTGTGTTTCATTCCGGGTCTCTCAAATGTTTTCCTTCATTGGCGTCGCGAAAAATAGTGTGTCACCACTATTGACAATAGAGACGACCAGCCCGAGATCGGTTTCGGCTGCAAATTGGTTTTGTGTCACGTCTATCGAATATTTGAATTGGTTTTAACCTCACTATGAAATAACTTTCCATATTGCGTGTTGTTCTGTTATTGGAACGTTGCTGAGAGCGTTCGGACCGTGCCTTTTTTATATTTATTCAAATATGTTGAACAATGTGTACTACGTGTAGGTACATAATAATGTACTGCGGATTTACTAATAGTTCTTCCCAGAGAATCGACGACAAAAGACAAAAACGCAGAAGTATATGGCCCGCCTGCAATATTATTTTTATTTTTTTGCCTTAGGAAGCAAGGGTAGCTTTTGGTCGTATTCTTAGCCTAAATGCTTTTGCTGAGAATAACATGTTGTTAAAAAGCCGCTTATTTTTAAGCCAGCATTGTGTTGAATTGTGGAATTATATTCGTATAAATCATAATCAAAGCTTTTTAATAAAATAGTTTTCATCCCCCTCGTATATAATGCGACGCAACTGTTAGCAAGCTATTGAGGAACCAAATTGTACAACGAGTATCATTCTTTATCTGTGTAGGGTCTCCATGTTCCTAGCATTGGATCCAAAAAAGTAAACAGCGAGGCGCCTGTGATCAGATTGGGTGTCGTGCTTTTCAGGCGTAACATTACGGAAGCATTGCATAGTAAACTCTTATAAGCCACTACTTACCGTGAGAAGGAAGAAGACAACTTGCTACATGTATAAAACGATAATTTGGTCCTATGAACAAGAAAGAGAAGTACGGGCTTCCTGTGTTCTCAGTCGTCGCTGTCTCTTGTCGGACAGTCAGTCAGTTAGTTATATAAGTATTAATCATTTTTATATTTATACCAAGTACACTATCGCAGAATTGTCACACACAACCTGGAGTGGTTTATTAATTTTGGTGCTTAACAGAAACAAACAGGCTGATAATTTTATATCACACCAAAATTAATTTAACCTCAAAACGATTTAATTCAACAATGCATGTAGGTGGGCAGACATGATTTCACAAAAATTTCACGCGACAAAATAATTATATACTTTGTTATGGAACAAAATTAACGCGTAAAAATTGAATAGTGCGGCAGTCGAAAATTCAGAAAATTAAAGTAGTTAATACGGTATATTAATCAAGCACTATTGTATAATACACAATAGCTTGTCATTATTGAAGTCGAATAATTTATATTCAACCGTTGTTCATGAATGTACAATCAACCACTATATTATAAATTACCGTCCATTGAAACTAACGTGGGTATGCTAATGTATCATTTAGCTGACATTTAATATTATACATTTTATAATTATGCAATTTTATACTTAGCATTTTATTATTTAATCGGGTAAAATATAATTAATTACGTTGAGACTAGTATTGTCGGAGTCATTATCTTTATTTCGTATAATAAGTAGACTAGATTAATTAAAGCGAGTCTTTATAATAACTAGTCAAAGAAATATATAATAATAGACTAACACAATAGAAAATTATAAAACTGTTAAGCATTTAAAAATCGAATATGTATAGTATAATATTTTAAATACATACATATTATACATAGAAACACCCAGACCAAAATAAACATCCACGTTCATGCAAGAACCCACAACATTCGGCATAGCAGTTGCTTACACTCCCTAAGTCATCGGGTCATATTTGCATGTTTCCTTTTTTTGCAATCAATAATGAAACTGAAAGTCAAAGTAAAAATATTTATTTGTTCATAGTTTTTACAAAAAACACTTAAACAAAGTATTTTTTAAAGCTAGATAATGGCGGTGTTTCCTACCTGACTACCCTGAGAAGAAATAACCGAAACAAATTCAGAGGTCATAGTATCTTTTAAAGTCCAGACAAATGGAAATAAATCTAAATAAGTATGTGAGTACGATGCGAGGCGACTATGCACTACAATGGGATGTAATTAATCTTACGATAGAATTGGGCTACAGTTCAGAGCCGACCTGTCCCTGCAGACGGCACCCGTTCACGAGTATGACGTGTGACCCAGCAATAGCTTAGCTCAACCATTTTTTAGGGAACGTAACCACCCGACCCACAACGCCACCATAAGCAAGCAATGATCATCATTGCCACTGTGAACGATGTCTCTGTAACTAGTCATTCATAATGTCTTGGAGCCCCAACTGTACATTTTATTTATTTAAAAAGGTAACTAAAATTCTCCAACAACCATAACTGTGTTACATTATCACAGTTTGCGGTCCTAGAATTTCTAATTTCTCAGATTGCGCTAAGGATGCTCACATATAAATGACAGAATCAGACTGTAAATATACAGTAGCATAATTTTATGTAGGTATATAAACATAAGTTGCATGTAATACGAAAAAGGTCTTTAAAACAAGATTGATGAGTACATGAATCTTGTAATTAAGACATTTATTGTAATTGTATCCTAAAAACCGCAGAGATTCTACTAACAATACTTCAACGTCGATCAACAAGAAAAGTCGTAACCACTGCTCAAAAGACCCAGACTTTCACTGACTAACCAGATTAAAGTTCAGGTAATTTATCCAACTCGAACAGTAATCTGAACAGTGATATACGAGAAGGAATCAGCAAGGAATTAGGGTAATTGCGATTCAGGAACTGCACAAACATGGTAATTGGGCACCCACTCATATCGTAACATACTAAATGAGCTGAATTAATTTATACAAAATGAATCTGTAATCTAGATTTATGTGGCACTGAGAATTACTGGTTTGAAACAAGTAACGTGTTTTGGCATTCAGTAGTAAACCACAAGGAACTCTTTAACACCTATTTTCATCATCATCATCAGCATCGTGAACATTTGAAATAGGTACGTCACACTGCTAGCGCGGTCGTGCAGCGGCTGAGAGTAGGTAAGCTGTCCTAAAATTTTAAATTAAGCAAGTTTGGTTGGTGCCGTTTTTCGAGCTGCGATCGTGCATATTTGATCAAAGCTTTTAAATAACCTTTCAAGCAAAAAAAACTAGATCGAAATCGTTGTAGCACCGCTCTGTTTGCGTCGGGGGTTAAAAAGCGCATATCACTGCACTTTCACAGGTAACCGTACATTTCCAAATAATATAAATACTACTATAAATATACGTGTAGGTAGTAAGCATAACTTCCCGCTTTTACTTGGTTTTCCATGATGTTTTGTTCATAAATACTTTTATTTTTCTTAATTGTAAATATTTAATTACTACTGTCACAATCTTAATATATAAAATCCTTGCGTTACTGACTGACTGACAGACACGCTACAGCCGAAACTATTGGGCGCAGGATGCTGAAATTTGGCATGCATGTTCCTTGGGGACCGTAGGGGTGCACTAAGAAGGGTTTTCCCAAAATTCCCACGGGATCGGTCAAAACGGGTATATTTAAAAAAAATGCAGGCGTAGCTGCTGGCGTCGACTAGTCAGTTATAATTGCAGGGCGAATCACTTATCTTCCAAAATTTGTAATTATCTTTTATTGTTTACGATCGTTAATTCGACATAACACACGTCAGATAAGCTAGATAGCACAACACTATCTGCCTGTATTCTAGCTGTAAGAAAAAGTATTCTTAAACTATTGAATATTGCTGTGCTCTATAGCCAAGATAAAGGAGAAATTCTTTTAACACCGGATTTACATAATATATACAATACTAATTTTCATCATTGCGATTAAGAATGCTCACAAGCAAATGACGGAATCAGACAGTAAATAGTCAGTAGCATATTTTCATGTAGGTATATAAACATAAGTTACATGTAATAGGTACGAAAAAGATCTTTAAAATTTCTGTTTACGTCGGGGGTTAAAAAGCGCATATCACTGCACTTTCACAGGTAACTGTACATTTCCAAATGATATAAGTACCTACTACTATAAATATACGTGTAGGTAGTAAGCAAAACTTCCCGCTTTTACTTGGTTTTCCATGATGTTTTGTTCTTAAATAATTTTATTTTTATTAATTGTAAATATGTCATCACTACTGTCACTATCAGTTATAATTGCGGGGCGAATCACTCTATCTTCCAAAATTTGTATTTTTCTTTCATTGTTAACGATCGTCAATTTTATCGACAGAACACACGTCAGATAAGCTAGATAGCACAACACTAACTGGCGGCGCCTGCGCTCTGTGCGGTATTGTGTCGCCTGCGGCCTGTTGGGTTGGTGGGCTGAAATAAACCCACTGCCGCATTGAGCGGATATATTTCACCGCTAATCCGTGGTATGCCGAAAAAGGCCTGCCGTGATGTTTTTATGGGGAATAACTACAATTTTGATTACAAGCCGAAATATATATTTGTCTCTGTCAAAACCTTAAAAACACCTAAAATAATAGTTCCGCATCAGCGAGAGAGACATAGTTTTCTTCGTTCAGCTGTACTTATAGCGGCAGGGTAAAATCGGCCTGTTCCGCAGTGAACGTGTTAACACGTTGGCTATTTCAAGTAAAATCATAAACCTTCATCTGGTTCGGCGGCAGGTCGAAATGTGCCACCAACGACTTTTCCGCCAGTGCGTGGCAGGTCTTTTTCGACCCACCAGCACTAGGGTAGCTTAAAATGCTAGAACTTTGCGAAAACCGTGATGTATAAATTATTTTTTATTATTTTAGAATAACCTTGAACCCAGCTTCCTTAGGTTTGATTCGCCCCGGAATCTACCAAATAGGAAATGAGATATAAACCAGGAAAAGGGGCAGGCCGATATCGACCTGAACCGCACTAGAAGGTATTTTAGCAGTGATGGGACATACCAAAATAAAGGAATATCGAAAATAAAACAGAATTATCGAACATAAAAGAAATGAAGATTGTTATTTAATTGCGGCTGTTTTGAAAACATGACACGCAAAGATTCATGTTGCATTGCCTGCAATATTTTTCACTCTTTTTTTTTTTGCTTCATCGCTGCTGAAGGTTCTCCGCAGTCTCTCGTAGCACCCTGCACAATTTCACGCGATTGAAAAGAATAGAAATTATGTAAAAACGGGCCTTTATACTTCATTAAAATGTGTTTTTATTACATAGTAAATTCCATAAAAAAATTATAAAAGCTGAAAATATGATACCATACTTTCAGCATATCATGCATATATGATCACCTATTAAAGTTTCGCTATGTCTGTGTGTCCGACTATTCGTCGGCCTGTCCACAGTTTTACTTAAATTAATTCAACTAAACTACTAGATATTGAGGTGCTCACAATTTATCATCAATATAGCATCAAAGTTATGGAATAATATCTTAGACGATATATTTAACTTATTATGAGATAACTGTCGAAGTACTTACATAATTTCAATTATTACATTATCACAAAATTAAGGCAGCGATAGCCTAGTGGAGATACTAAGGGAATGCCATGCAGAGGGTATCGGGTCCGAATCCACGGCGCGCACCAATGACTTTTCGAAGTTAAGTGTGTATTAAATTGTTAATTTTCGCTTGCCCCGTGCCTCGGAGAGCACGTTAAACCGTCGGTCCCGGCTGTCATGAAGATCTTTGACACTCGTTACGGGGAGTAAGTACCCTCAAATAAACTGATACTGGTGTAAACTTCGATGGTTTCGCGGCATAAATGTGTGCGTGGGATTGGGAGGTCTCGGGTTTGATACCCGGGTCGGGCAAAGTGTTATTGCGTTTTTTCGTTAGGAAATTCTCAATAACAGCTTAGCGTCTGGTAATGTGCCCGGTTCGGCAATAGGCTCGCCCCCTATTACGTGGGACTAAAAAAAATCTGGCGAAAAGTGGGTGTATTTACCTCTGCGTACCTCTTCGGGGATATAGGCGTGAGACTATGTATGTATGGTAAGGTCTAAACCTAAAATATTTAACCATGTAATATCGCTATCTCTTTGGGCTGTGGAGGTCAGACGGCAGTCGCTCTGTGGAAAAGTTGATATTCTGTCATATCTGGTTAGACCAGTAAGCGCATAACATGCAACCGGGATAACGCTAGGGCGATGATGACATTGCCACAAAATGAATATTGTGGTCCAAGAAATAAAAATATTTTGTGAGAATTCAGTCAGGGACAACTGGTCCCAAACTAAGCAGAACTTAGAACTTGTACTAGGACAACCAGATAACTCATAAACATTTCATATCATTTATTTATTTGCGAAAATGGTTTGTACATTGGTGTTATTAATTATTAATTTACAAGTCTCACCATAATCAGCTATATCACCGTGATAAGGAAACGGTCCATACTGAAAGAAAGAAAGAAAGAAAGAAAGAAAGAAAGAAAGAAAGAAAGAAAGAAAGAAAGAAAGAAAGAAAGAAAGAAAGAAAGAAAGAAAGAAATATTTTATTTGTATCTCCATACATAATAACCCTTAAAACTAAACATGTAGAGTACATTTTGAGGAGGGTACAAATAGGAACCTGCGTCAGCTATTGTTGCAGATGAACTGCAACGCTGATATTCTTGCAGGACCAGAGGATATAATTTTAATAATTATATGTATATACTTAAATAATAATTATTATTAATTAAATGCTATTTAAAATATATACGACACTATAATATATACGCATACATTTTATATTATATTATTATGTAAATAAAAATAAAAAATATTAATACTAAAGACTTTTGGTTGACATGTATTGTGTATCAGACAGGCAATCTTAACAAATTTATAGCGCGTTTCCGAACGCTTTCGGTCTATTGTCACTACTACTTGAGTGATTGTTCCAAGGAGCAAGTGTTCGATTGTTCCGTCAAAAGTGTCAGCTGTCACGCAAGATACCATTGCGCTAGCCGGCTGAAGCCGGTACCAAGTAATCAAAACATCAATAAAATAAAAACAAGGCAACGCTGCGCTAGCGCTGTTGAGAGTACTACGTAATAACAGATAGTAATAAACAAGACAAGAAACTGAGTAACGTTGACAGCCATATGAAATTCCTTCCACACAATGAGTGGCGTACAGGTAGGTGGTTATACTAAAGTCGATTTTTGTTTGATTAATAAAATTTGCCTATACTGGGCTTGGAATTTGAACCGCTATGTGACATACCTCATTAGAAAGGCAATTTAATTAGCTACTAGATAATTTTTGGGCACATGGAGAGGATGGATGACGAAAGACTGACAAAGAAGATATAAGGCAAATGCGAATGGGACAGGGCGAATGGGAAGACCTAGGCGGACGTTATCTGACCAGATTGGAGACATCCTAAAAAAAGGACAGGTCAGAAGTACCCTAAACAGAAGAGCATGCATGAGAAACTTGATGGAAGTGAATGAAGCAAAAGAGATATGTCAGGATCGTTGCAAATGGCGTTCCGTAGTCTCTGCCTACCCCTCCGGGAAACAGGCGTGAGTCTATGTATGTATGTATGTATGAATTATGTAAAATGTATCTGCAACCTTCTTTGTAGTTTATACGGAATCTTTTAAGTTCTGCTCATCATTTAACTGCAGGTTTACATGGTTCAAAATCAAACATGACGATAACATTAATGAAATAACGAAACGCATATAATATTATACCAAACGTCACATTGACGTTAATATCGATTGGCGTATTTGACTGCTGTTTGTTTTGCTTTTGTAATACATAACCTCCTAAATCTGTTTGACAGAGTTGAGAGTTGCCATCCGTTTTAATGACTTAGCGATGGTTTTGTGTTGCAAGTTTAGTATTTTTCAGTTTCAGATTAAAACAAAATGCGGGACTGAAAAATAAATATTCATACTCCAAAAAACCAAGATTTTAATGACCTTTTACACAGTATAGGTGAGATTGCAGCTCACGTTAGGTCAAATAGCCAAGCCCAGCCTCAATACATTTGTGGACCGTTTCCTTTAAAAGTAAAAGGTCATTACATAACATCATAGAAAATATTACAGATTATTGACATATTCTAATCTGATATTACAAAACCAAAAATTGTCAGATTAAACGTCAGTTATTATAAGTCAATTTAAACATTAAATATATATAAAATGTCTTGATATAATGTCAAATGTATCTTAATAAATAATAATAATATGTCACAAAATAATCAAATTACATTACCAATAATTATTTAAATAATATGTCATAGCAAAAAAAAATAATTTACATACAATATTAAGTATATATATTTCAATTTACAAAATTAAAGTCATCCAGGTATTCTTTAATGTTATAATAGGCTTTATTGACTAATCATTTTTTTACGCTCTGCTTGAATGAATAAAAATTTGATTGTTCAAGAAATGACTTCGGTAAATTATTGCAAATTCTTGGAATCATACAATATTATTCATTAATTTGCATAACATTGTTGTCATGTTTGCAGGGAATCGAATGAGTAGTTTGTGTTTACGGCTATTCAATGTCTCAAACAGATGGTAATTTTTGCCTAACAAATAACACAATAACACACTTAAATATTCTTCAATTATGTTCCTTTACTATTTATGATTTATTATGTCTGTAGGTACTATATATGTATCTCGGTGTTATTTATTATAAGTATATAAGTTACACCCTGACACAGAGCAATGACTACACTAGAACAAAAATAAATTCAGCATAGATCAACAGAAATTAATCTTCGTCTTTTTCGCGTGAGTGTGTGGCCACTTGGCCAACTCCGTTAACGGAGTTTCCAGAGTCCTTCGACATGGCCTAACTATTATTGTACGATGATAAGAACCAGAACCGAGAGCTTTACGTGCCTTCTGAAGCACTGTGGTGCTTTGGTGTAAATGCCTCACGCGGTTACCCATCTAAGTGGTGGCCTGCACAAGCGTTGCTTAACTTTGACGACCTACATGTATATTACGAACTCCTCGCCAAGTCTCACTATGTGCGCTACTGTAAAATTATTCTTGAAAACCGTCGATGAATATTGACTGCACGCGGTACTTAGTAGTTTAAGTGGTCGCCTCGTCACTGTCAGCGGGTCGCGTGTCGTGGGTTCAATTACCACACGTGATAATAATTTGTGTGATGTGTAATTATTTGGTGTCCTGACACTGGATTTTACTGTGTCTGATGTGTTATTTTGAGCATTGTCGAGTCCGGGGACATCAGAATTTATACCAGTGCCAAAGATATAAAAAAAAAAATATCATCATCATCATCATCTTAGCGTTATCCCAGTTTCAACCTGGGGTCCGCTTACTAGTCTAACCGGATTTGGCTGAATATTAGCTTTTCCACAGAGCGACTGCCTGTTTGACCTCCGCAACCCGAAGGGATAGAGATATTCCATGGTTTAGACTAGTGTCAGTTGATAAAGAAGGTGCTGACGCCCTGTAACGAATGTAAAAGATCATCATGACAACCGGGACCGACGGCTTAACGTGCTCTCCGAGGCACGGGACAAGCGATAATTAATAATTCAATACGCACATAACTCCGAAAAGTCATTGGTGCGCGCCGTGGAATCGAACCCGATACCCTCTGCATGGTAGTCTGTTGGTATCTCCACTCGGCTAATTAAAAAAAATACCTATATTAAAACTTTTAGCCCGCGCGAATTAGTTTGAAAGACATTTGTCAACTTTCTATGTTAAGAAAGTCTGGTCCTCGTGACCCACTTACTCATATGATCAACTTCTGATACTTTTTACTGTATTTGCCAGTATTTTATTATTTTTATATCGAGGTCATATTAATTAATGTGCCCGCGTGATGATGAGGTCACATTAATTAAACAAGAATCATGAACAAACATAAAACCGCGCAAGTATAACCCGTCGCCTCAGGTGATCGAATAAAAAACATTTCCAGATCTGACATCGTTAGCACGAAGCTTGAACCCAGTAAACTACTTTAGCGCGCCGTTTTTACAATTGTGTGTATTGGAAATGAAACTAGGGCACGCAATATTTCTATAGAACGGTGCGTAAAGAGCCCTCAGTCCCTCTCGCCTTGTAGTAACGATCCTCTATTAAGAACGGGAGGGGATGTCAAGTACTCCTTCGAAGCGAGAATGTTTTGCTATTTTAAGTCACGCTGAGAACTTGGGTGTTTTTTGTCGTGCCCTCTCGTGGTTTATGAAAATGTACGATGTTGACAAATGATGTACGGGAACACGCTTGTACACCAACACGCACGACCCTCAGTAAGAATACTCCCTACTCTGTACATTAACATTATACTTACGAAAATAAGAAAGGGCTTACTTACTTGATGCTGTATATAAAGGTTTTTGTAACTGGGATCTTAAGAATACGTCTATTCTGTTATGTTTATCTTGGGACAAAATTCGGCGTTCATTTTGTAAATGATTGAGAGACCCGGAGCTTTTTGAACAGAATAATTCAAAATAGAAGGATGAATATTTCTACGCCATTTCTATTAAAATGTCGAAGAATCATCCCTCTACTACGTAATTTAACTATGTACATATTACGCTGATTCAATTGATGGCCGTAGACCACCGTTACAGATTATGCTTTTGCTACAAGATAAATCAGCGATACTAATGAGTAGGTATCTATTTATACATTATACCACGAGCAGGTTTTACCAATTTTATTTATCAGGCAACAGCAAGAGCATATTAGCGACACCAACAGACTGCTACGCAGATGGTCTGAAAATCAAAACACGAAAATAGATTTTGATGAAGCTTTGCAGTAATAAAGCTCTTATCGTGATAGCCGACACCCACGTCGCGTGGGTTGAAGGTTGTGGAGCCGTAAACACAAACTAGTTTTTCATAATCTTTGAAAAAAAATCTTCTTAACTCTTCGCGATATTTATAAATTCTATCTCAAACCAATTACTTTCATCCTACCACCTTTACGCAGATGATTTGCAAATTTATACGCAAGCTCCTATAAACAAGTTGTCTGAAGCCTGTACCATCGCTAACACGGACTTGGCGCGTATCTGTGAGTGGACCAAATTAAATATGATCTTCAAGTAAATCCTGAGAAAACTCAACTCATTATTATTGGCAGCCCTAAACTGGTCTCGAAAATTATGTGGCCCGAATTACCTAAAATCATGTCAAAGATCTTACCTACAGCAAAACCGTGAAAAATCTCGGGATCTACTTGGACGAAACTTTGTCTTAGAGACCCCAAATTTAAGAAATGAGTCGCAAACTGTTTGTATCTCCAGGTTTGTTGCGTAGACTACGCAATTTTCTTTACGTATAGTGTAGTTACTTCTTTTAGCAGTTGCCTCGCCGTTTAGAACTGCGACGAGTGTTGCGAGTTCGATCCTCACATGAGACAACTTGTATGATCCACACATTTCTGTTTAAAGTCTGATTGTACTTTATGTCCGCTGAATAACTGTTTGTAAAGTTATTCAGCGAACCGCCACGCCGGAGGTTGTAACTAGCGCGGGAGGTGTATAAGTATATAAAAATGAATAACATTACCTTCTTAAAACAATTTTCCTCCTTAACACATTGTTTATTTAAGCCAAGATTGTAACGTATGTCCGGTACTTACCGCGTTTGCGTCACAGTACCGCCCATACGCTCGGCCAATCAGAGAAAGCCATCGTCCGCGCTCGCAAAGCCTGACCAAATATGGTCATAAACGGACTCTCACCCTGATGGAGGGCCCGGTATATAAAGGGGCCGACTGAGAAGCCGGCACCGCTACTCTAACGTCGCTTCTACTACCTACCTACTATAACTAAGCGTACCTACTGACCCTACGTCGTATCTACGTGTATCCTGGTCCCAGCTACGGGTTCCAGGTTCACCTTAAGACTCCAGGCTACGCTCCTAGACCGCTATATTTCCTGCATCGCCTTCGGCTTCACCTCTGGCGAAGAGTCTGGCCTGCCCTGCTCATCGTACACACACCGCCGGCGTCTGCCAGCTGAGCCAACGTCAGCAAGGACCTGCACCGCTACGCGCAGCCTTCGAGCAGCCTGCCTACACACTACCGAAGGGAACAGCGTGGGAGACTGCAGCCCTTAGTGTTCAGGCCAGTGTCGTGTTGTTGGTCGGTCATATTCGTGCAAGGGAAGTGAGACAATACTCGGCAATAAACGCATCTAGAACCTCTTCTGCGTTTTACTACCAGAACCCGTTACAGTGGTGCCTACGTGGGTTATTGTCTCGCTTTCCGTGCTCGAGTTCTCTTCTAGCAGGTCTCCATTATTGTAAGCGACGAGGTGCGGCTACAGCGAACCGGTACGTATTGCTATACTAATTGTCTACCTTTTAGTGTAACTACCTACTACGTACTAGTTCGCAATTTTGAATTCTAACGTTTTTCTAATTAGTCCTAACGGTCGAACTTTTACGCCTAATCGTAAAGTAGGCCATTTGTAAGGGCGGAACGCTTGCGCACTAAGTGTAGTGTGTAGTATATACTTACGCGGTTATTCATACACCATGGGCTCACACCCCATAAAATACTTCCTGCTAAACAAGAACGAGTTAGCTTACGAGGTCGCGATTAGAGGTGAGGAGCCGGCTACCTCTGTCCTAGGTCTGCGGAAGCAGCTCCCTAAATTACTGGAAGCCATTCCAAATGATGACATTTTGGTGTCGGGTCTAGCCATAGCGGTGGACTTCGAGGGCGCTAGGGAGGGCGTCTCTGAGCTGGCCAAGCGAGTGAATTTATTAACCATTTCATACGACGCGAACCTAGCTAGGAGGTCTACCGCACTGCACAACCACATATTCCACAGACTCCGTAGGATGGAACGTCCTACGGCGTATTCAAAACGAATTACCGAATTGTGCAGCCGGTTCGACAAGCTCTCGGCGGAGCTGTCCGCCATTGAGCAATCAGCTGTTCGCTCAGCTGATGCTGTGGTAGAGGTCCAACCTGCGCCGTCTACCTGGACGCAGGCAGGGTTAGCCTCAGTATTGCATTGCGAGCATTTGAGAGTTAGCGAACCGTCTAAGCTAAAATACGACGGTACGGGATGCGTCCGAGCGTTCCTAAAACGCGTAACCGAATTCCAAACCGCGCGTAATCTACCTTCCACTAAAATTTTATCATATGCCTGCGAAATTTTCACCGGTAACGCACTTCACTGGTATCGCGGCCTAAAAGAATATTTCACTACATGGGAAGAACTCACCACTAAATGAATAGACGTTTTCACACCGTACGATTATGACTACCGGTTATTAAATGAAATCCGCCGACGTACTCAAGGTGCTACCGAAATTATAATTAATAATAATTTATCTCTCGATAATGAATCAGCTGTTCGCTAGGCTGTCACCGTCAAAGCGATTGTCCGAACGCGAATAGTTAGACATCCTATTGCATAACATACGTCCATGCTACTCACTAGTGCTAGCTCCGTCAATATCTACAATAGACAGTATAGCAACACTGCAGACGTTATGTTTAAACTACGAACGGATGAAATGTTTGAACTCTCAATTCCGCGAACCGTATTACAGTAACGACACGTTGGCACCAGACCTAGCTTACAGTCACAAACCTAATAACCGAGCGCGTAATAATTCCTACAATAATTATCCCGTTGCTACTATAGAGGGTATGTCCGGAAAACCCGAATACACTGAGAACAACGAACCTAGCAAACCTAAGTCTATACCTAGCTCTGTCGCTCTAGTCACGTCCAAGTACTGCCCGCGCTGCCGTATTCCAATTTGCTTCAAGTGCGGCCGTAGGGATGTGACATTCCCTAACTGCCCGAACTGTAAATCGACGAAACCAAAAAACTAGTTGGTCAGGGTCGGGGCGTGTCAAAATCTAAATTAGGTTCTACAACCTATTCAACCAATTTTGACAAAGATGATTGGAGAAATTGGCTAAACATTCTAAAAGTGTATTTCTCTAGTTATTCCGTCGCCTCGATCCTGGATAATAAACCTAAAAATGACCTACGGCCCTATATTAACGTAACGATTAACAGTTTACCTATTTGTGGATTGCTCGATTCCGGTTCAGCCATTACAATTTTAGGTAACAACTCCCATCTGGAGGTAATTACTAAAACCGGGTTAGAAATACAGCAGTGTCACAACACTAATTCCATTCGGACCGCGAATGGAAATATCTTGTTGCCGCGCGGTCTTATCAACTTACCCACTACTTTTAATAATCAAACCCACTTATTGAAAGCTTATATTATTCCAGAAGTTACAAGTAATTTCATTTTAGGCATCGATTTCTGGAAACTATTTAAATTACTGCCTAACCATATTGCATCCGTATGCATGTCTAAAACATTGCCGTGTAGTGTGTTAAGTGAAAATAAGCCGAGTAACACGAACGTATTGCAATCTTTTAGTGAGTTGAGTGAGTCACAACAAAGAACGGCTAAGTTAATTATAAAGCAATACGAGTCGATTTCTACTGAAAAAACCGGTTTAGGACGAACTCACTTAATAGAACATGCAATAGACACTGGCGATTCTGCGCCGATACGCCAAAGATATTATAGGTTACCGCTGGCGAAATTAAAAATAATTATTGACGAATTAGACGAAATGCTTGCATTGGGAGTGGTGGAAAAATGCGAAAGTCCGTGGTCGTCACCGATTTTACTAACGCCTAAGAAGGACGGTAAACTAAGGCTTTGTTTAGATAGTCGGAAACTTAATTCTATTACTAAAAAAGACGCGTACAAACTACCTTACGTATCCGAAATTTTAGACAACCTTAGGAACGCTAGATATCTAAGTAGTATAGACTTATCTAAGTCCTTTTGGCAGACGCCTCTTCGCGAATGTGATCGTGATAAGACTGCGTTCTATGTGCCTACTAGAGGAACATTTAGATTTGTGACTATGCCGTTTGGTTTAACGAATGCGCCTGCGACACAACAGCGTTTGGTGGATCACTTGTTTACGAACAGTCCTGAGTTCGAAAACTCTGTATTCGTTTTTTAGATGATATCGTACTTATATCGCCATCTTTTAATGCTCATATGTCACTATTAAATAAAGTATATGAAAAATTAAAATTGGTGAACCTTACAATAAACTTAGAAAAATCTAAATTCTTCCGTGATGAATTGAAGTACTTGGGCTACGTAGTAAACTCTAAAGGATTACAAGTAGACCCATGTAAGGTGGAAGCCATTCTTCAATATGCTACGCCTAAGAATAAAAAAAAAGTCAAAAGGTTCTTAGGCATTGCATCATGGTATCAGCAATTCATACCTAATTTTAGTACTATTGCCGGTCCTTTGAACAAACTTACCTCTACCGGTAAGAAAGCTGCACCATTTCAGTGGTCGGTGGAAGCTGATGACTCGTTTTGTAAACTAAAACAATTGTTAAGCTCCGCACCAATATTATCGTGTCCCGATTACGAGAAACCTTTTCAAGTTCACACAGATGCGAGTGCAGCGGCATCGGTGGGTTACTTACACAAGAAATAGATGGCGTGGAACTACCTATCGCTTACATGAGTAGGTCTCTAAATGCACAGGAACAAAACTACAGTATAACAGAACGGGAGACATTAGCAGTTCTAACAGCCCTCGAATATTGGCGCTGTTATTTAGATAACGGGTTGAAGTTTGTTGTGTATACTGACCATTCTGCACTGAAATGGTTCCTAAACTTGAGCAACCCGACTGGTAGATTAGCTCGGTGATCGGTTCGTCTGTCAGCCTTTAACTTCGAAATAAAGCATCGGCGCAGCGCAGATAATATTATAGCCGATGCGTTATCACGATCCCTACCAGTAAATATAATTAACGCGAATAATAATAACGTGAATGACCCTAATGTTGACACTGATCAATGGTATTCAGCCACCTACAATGGTTGTTTATCTTCGCCTAATGACTATCCAGACTATTCTATTAAAAATAATAAATTGTATCGTTTGATTAAATCTAGGTGTATGCTACGTAAGGAGTTCGAATGGAAAGAAGTACTACCTTCTTCTGATCGAAATAATGCCATATTAGAGAACCATGCCGAACCCACTTCGGGGCATTTCGGTATATTTAAAACTTACAAGCGCTTAGCACTGCGTTACTATTGGCCCAAAATGCGCGATGACGTAGTTAAGTTCATAAATTCTTGTGACACTTGTATCGCGCACAAACATCAGAACCATGCACCATTGGGAACCATGGGACAACCCAAAGTGTGTTCACGACCCTTCCAAACCATTAGTGTAGATTTGGTGGGGCCACTACCCGTCACAAGAAAACAAAACGCCTACATCTTTGTAGTAACTTGTTGTTTTAGTAAATACTGTCTACTTTTTCCTATCGGGCGCGCAACTGCTGAAATAATAAATAATATTTTGGAAGAAAAAATATTTTTAGTTCATGGTATACCATCTACAATTATATTGGACAATGGTTAACAGTTTGTCAGTGCTATTTTAAAAGCTATGTTGCACAAGTACAAAATCCCTAATCTTCATTATACTCCTAAATATTCCCCACATGTCAATACGGTCGAACGCTATAATAAATCCATTGGTTCTACCTTAGCGGCGTTTGTAGGAAATCACCAGAGATTATGGGACACTCTCCTACCTAAGGTGCAGTTTGCATTAAATACTGCAGTTAATGAAGTCACGGGCTATACACCTAGTTTTTTAGTCTATGGACGTGAATTAGTTCCATGCGGCTCACACTATGTCGACACGGACGCTGATGATATAGTATACATACCTAAGGACGATTACGCAGAAAACATAGGTCACTTATCAGGCATATTTGACAAAGTTCAGGCACTCCTCATTCAAGCTCATGTTAGGAATTCCCAAACGTATAATTTACGCCGTAAACCAGCTGAGTTTAATGTGGGAGACACTGTGTGGAAAAGGACTTTTCATCAGAGCGACAAGGATAAGTCCTTTTGTAAGAAACTAGCCCCTAAATTCGTGAAGTGCACAGTGATTAATAAAAAGTCGCCTCTCGTTTACGAGTTGTCGGACGCGTCTGAAATTCTATTGGGTTTTGGCACATTAAGGACCTAAAACTTATACACTATGGTGCCTGACTATTTGTTACAAACCGTAGAAGACTTTCCCTTCTTTCTCTCTATATGCCGTCTTAGCTTGGACAGTAGCGGACTCGTAGACCTAACGCAGCTAGTCGGATTTTTTCTGTTATTCACGCAAAATCCTCTCTTAAGGCGGGCGGTATTGTAACGTATGTCCGGTACTTACCGCGTTTGCGTCACAGTACCGCCCATATGCTCGGCCAATCAGAGAAAGCCATCGTCCGCGCTCGCAAAGCCTGACCAAATATGGTCATAAACGGACTCTCACCCTGATGGAGGGCCCGGTATATAAAGGGGCCGACAGGGAAGCCGGCACCGCTACTCTAACGTCGCTTCTACTACCTACCTACCATAACTAAGCGTACCTACTGACCCTACGTCGTATCTACGTGTATCCTGGTCCCAGCTACGGGTTCCAGGTTCACCTTAAGACTCCAGGCTACGCTCCTAGACCGCTATATTTCCTGCATCGCCTTCGGCTTCACCTCTGGCGAAGAGTCTGGCCTGCCCTGCTCATCGTACACACACCGCCGGCATCTGCCAGCTGAGCCAACGTCAGCGAGGACCTGCACCGCTACGCGCAGCCTTCGAGCAGCCTGCCTACACACTACCGGAGGGAACAGCGTGGGAGACTGCAGCCCTTAGTGTTCAGGCCAGTGTCGTGTTGTTGGACGGTCATACTCGTGCAAGGGAAGTGAGACAATACTCGGCAATAAACGCATCTAGAACCTCTTCTGCGTTTTACTACCAGAACCCGTTACAAGATCTTTGAATATATTTTGGTTATTTATTGCCATTACATTGTGATAGAACGTCTGTTAGGGGCGATAGCGTAAAATTGTTTGCCCCTTGTCAAATGTGAGCAACGAGCGTGAATGTTTGACAACGCACTACGGGGGATTGGGTATGGAAATAAAACAATTGTTTAATGTGTGTGAGGAAGATCTTGTTAGGGAGAAGACTACTTGTGGTCTTAGAAAAGTTCAAGATATAAATAGCTGTTGTATCTATGTGATGGCATTCATGGCATTATGTCTTCTTAGAAGTAGATAAAAAATAAAAAATTGTTCACGTAAACACATTTTATGCCCAACCTCAGTTATAGGAACGACACGGTTACTGAAACCGCACTGCAGGTATTCTATAGCGCATCATCGATGCAGATGAAATAAGGGTTCCTGATTATAAAGCATGATAATCATATTTGGCGTTTGACCTACGCCAGCTACGAAAGAATAGTTATTGCAATAATAAGTCGATCTAATTTAAGGCCTGGAATAAAAATAAATAAACTTCTTTGAATCATATAGTAGAAAGATGTATACGTCGAGCGTTAACGGAAATTCGTTACCTACCCGTCGCCGCTAGCTGACATATTTGTTGTATGATAGTATTTTTGTATGCAGCTTTTTGTATGCTAATTGCACGCAGACATACAATTATAGAATGAATAACTTATTTGTTTAAAATAAACAACCTGTAATTGCACAACTAACTAACAAAATTAATAACTATTATATCTTGTCAAAAAAGTGTCTAAACATTCAGAAGAAATGCTGCCTGCTACTCACCGATAAAGTATTTAAATATTTCAATTGATAGGTAAAAAATATAGCTCCGTTTATACCTCCGTTAATAAATATCCCGATCGAAGTCGCGGAGGTATAAGTAAACAACTTTTAACGTGTTCAATGAAATGGTAAATTGGTTGCGAAAACATTCCAAATATATGCATCGATGTCCATTAAAGCTTAATTACTGCCGTAATCGACGGATAACAAGCAGACAATTCAAACTGGCTGTTTTTATTGCACTCTACTTAATGCTACTGGGATATTAATAGTGTAATATAACGTGTCGGTTATACAAACAATGTGGGAATCAAAGAAGACCCGCTTGGGGTATGTAATTACCGTAGCCATAAACCTTCACATTAAACTGATGCCTGCTCTCTCAATGCAATGAATAACGCCTCGAAAAGTACTACTTTCGCAAAATGATATCTCGTCTATATTTTTATCAGATCATCATCATCCTATCGTTTTCCCGGTTGCAAGACTTACACGCCTTGGTCCGCTTACTGGCCCAACCAGATATATATTTAGTTATTTTTATTTATTTTTTTATTTATTTCGTACATGGAAAACTTACAGCTAAAAATATTGTGTTTATCATCAGAATTATACATATACGTAAGCCAATAATAAAGTTTTCACTTATAGATAGGTATAGAGTGCGTATTCAAGAGAGCAAAACAGAATTCCCGACATTTTTAAATGTTCGTATTATACATACATATATGTATTATGATAGAATATCAGCTTTTCTACAGAGCGACTGCCGTCTGACCTCCGCAACCCAAAGCGATAGCGATATGCTATGATTTAGACCAGTATCAGTTTATTTAATGGTACTGACTCCTCGTAACGACTGTCAAAGATCTTCATGTCAGCCGGGACCGAGGGATTTTAACGTGCTCACCGAGGCGCGATAATTAACAATTTAATACGCACATAACTTCGAAAAGTCAGTGGTGCGTGCTATGGATTCGAACCCGATACCCTCTGCATGGCGTTCCGTTGGTATCGCCTCTAGGCTATCGCTGCCTAATTATGTATTATGCCATATTTTTATCAGATCTAAACAGCATCTTTGTCCGCGCAATATTAGGTTCTGTTCTGTGTTCGGTTCCTCTGAAGGGTTTATTAAAGATTGGACTAGTACAATATGTTATTAGCGTATTAAACCTATTTAGCTATGATTAGGCGATAGCCCAGTGGTGTACGTAACTGACTGCCGAGACAATGGTCTCGGGTTCGATCCCCAGTTACCCCGGGCTTTTCGAAGTTATGTGTGTATCAAAAATGTTAATTATCGCTCGCTTAACAATGTGCCCGGTAGATGGCAATAGGCTCGCCCCCATTGGGGGAATTGGGACCGAAACATAACTGGAAAAGTGTGGATGTGTAATACACCATGTTATGTTATGTTAGCTATGATTATTTTCCATGCAACCTCTTGATTTCTACATATATGCTACATTTCGACGTAGTTTACAACCACATAAATACTTTGTTTAAGTTAAAAGGAACAAGGACATGTTATTTTTAATGATCGATGATATTTATCACAAAAAATATTTTAAAAGCGAGAGTGTTATATTATTATGTCTATAAGACATAATTCCTACCTGATAAATATTTTTATATAGGTACCTGTATAAAGGTATCCCGGACATTCCCGGACATTGGAATATACGAATAAAAATATACGTTCGCATTTATTTTTCGCAGTTACCGATCAAAACGATATAGAATTTTATTTCACAACTTTGTAATCGTCGGCTTGTTGCGTCGGCGTCAAAGCACGACTGGACCGACCGACCGACGGACGGACGGCCATTCCGAAAGAACAAAGGCTTGTAGTGGAACTACGGCACGAACTTAAAGAAGAAAGTGCAACAGAATGGCACAATTACTACTGCATTATAATATCTAAACACTCTTACACAGTACCTATTTACAGTGTTTGCTATCGAACTCCGGCCTCCGAAACGGCTTGCCTCATTTATATTGTGTATATTTGGTAGATCTGAGAATAGGCCGTAGGCTATTTTTATACCCCTACAGTTGATAAGTAAAAAAAAAGGATAAGTAAAAATATGTTTATTCTGAAAACGCACACAAATAAGAAGCACAATAAGATAAAAACATTACAAGTAAACCAATACACCAATTAAGATATAAAGCAAAAGAAAAAAAAGCAAAAGAAAATAAGGGTGTCCCAATACCTTTTTTCAACTTTTAAAGAGCTTTTCTATAGTTTTAAGTATAGCAGAACAACGTTTAGCAGCTCGAGGACTAGAAATAAATTATATTGTAGCGCTCACAGCGAGGCTTGGCTAGCCGTTCGTAACAGATCGGTAAAGTTAAGCAACGCTTGCACGTCTCAACATATGGATGGGTGTCCGCGTGTGGCATTTATATTAGAGCGCTACCGTGCATCGGAGGGCACGTAAAGCTGTCGGTCCTGGTTGTTATCTCAAGATAAGAATCGTTAGACCATGTTGGAGGCCTTTGGGCGGTCTGAAAACACCGACACTAGAGGTGGTCACACACTCACACAAAAAACAAAAACAAAACTAGAAATAAAATCTGTGCAACCGGGCAAGTAGACAATTAATGGACACAAAGTACACCCGGACTCAGAACATTTCTCTTTATTGATATAGGTACATAGTGTTGTCTCGAGTGGACACCGAATAAAAAAAACTCAGCGCAGTTCTAAACGACGAAGCGATCGCTTAAATCGACATCGTACATTCAGCCTAATATAGGTGCAAATACGTAAAAAAATTAATCAAATGTACACTATTAAAATGATCTAACACATTACTGAATAAATGGAAAAGTATTTAATTAATAGAAAATGTTTATCCCTAGCAATTTTATTCAAAACACTTACCTCTCAACCAAAACCACAGTAAACAAAAACAGACCGAATTTAATTAAACATATATACACAGGAGAAATTATCCCATCTATTACGGCACCGCACCCGGTGAGAAAACGGCTTAGGTCAATGGTAGGTTTATTATTTCCAAGTTTAAAAAATAAAATCAAATTAATTTCATTACTACTTCGTTACATAAAGAAGATGAGAGAAGGGTTTTGAAGCAATTAGTTTCACGTCACACCATTTTGTGTTTAATTATTGCACACATTTATTTACACATTACCGGCAAAAACGGGTCCGCTTTTGAAACAAATTATCTATACTGTTAACTGGACCCACTGCCTACTCTGTACTTATAAAAAACAGTAATCACAAAATTCGTACACAATACATTGCTTGCTTTGTGAAGAAACGTTACCTCACTTTCAAAGTAAAAAAGCTATGAACTTGAAAATATTTGGCGTAACGTTTTGTCGCAAGTTATATAGTAAAGGCTGAGGGACTACGAACCCCGACAATTTGTAACACGTAACGCCACTTTCGTTTCTATATTTTCACAGAACAAGAAACACCGAGTATTGTGAAAATTCTTATCTACAAATTTGTGATCTGGGAAAATTAACGGATCTTTTTAAATATTTTTTGATAAAAAATACTGTTCCATATTTGCGTTTGGTACTACATTTCTTTTTTCAACTCTAGAATTTTCTTACAAGTATTTCTTTTTCTTATCGCAATTCGGTCTTTAAAGAAATAAAGAGTTATATAAAAATGCTTACTCAGACATGTTTATAGTATACACATATTTACCTTCATAAAGTTAACAATATTATAGCTTGCTGTAAAATACTGATTATGAAAAAGTTGCATTGAAAAATGGGTACCTACCATTTAGTGATTTAGTTTTTTGTACCAATCCATTTCACAAAATCAATTCATCAATTCTATTCGCGTTTGCAACTTTCCAATTAAAAACGAATACGTACATTTTAAAATTATTTTTCAACAAAAGATGTTATAAATTATAATAAATGTTTTTTTGTATCGTGCAAATCTCGTAACGTTTTTCGTGTCAAATTGTTAAATTAAATTGTTACGTGTTACTGAGCTTAAGGATGGATATTAGAAAAAAAAATTGTAACAAAAAACGTTTAAAACGTTTTTCAAAATTGAAATGCAGATTAATATTCAAATTAGGAAAAATTGATCTGTTCGCTTTGTATCTTTACTTAAACATCACACCGACCACAGTTGAACCTAAAAGTACGGCAAACTTTCTGAACTAGTATATATTAATATGAAGGAAGGATTGCTTTTTCCTACTTTTAAAAAAATGCGTGTTATATTGCGAAAATATAAAACACTAAAATGTAAACTAACAAGTATGGCAGTGGTCCAACTTTAATTCGTCATTGGCAAGTTGGCAAATTGGCTTAACTATTTTGGAAATATTTTGCACGGCCTTAATAACGTTTTAAATATCAAAAAAGATCAGAAAAGGTTAAACCACGACGAATTTCATTATATTATGTACTTTGAATATATGGAACTTTTGAAAACGTTTGTACCACAGTATAAAGACCGAAACCTAACATAAGCATTGATCCATTAATAGAATTCTACGTTTAATTTATGAATCACAAAAGGCTCTTTAAACAACGTACATACCATCACTGCGAACCGGGTGTTATAATTAATTGCTCCAACATTCTACCCCACATGACCCCCTCATTTATCTGTTTAGAATTTCGCCATTTTGTACACAAAAATTGTTCCCGTATAACGATACTGTCCAACAATTCTTTTGGGAGCTGTGAGCAACAATTCTTTTGAGAGTCCACTTCGTGATTGTTTAATTTCGGTATAACAAATCCGTTTTTTTATGAAAGCCACATTTCACCAAAATATCGTTTGACATTTTTTTGTATTGAAGTTGAATTTCTATTCCGTACATGTTTGGAATTTGTGTTCACGTGAAATACCACAATTTGATTTATAGAATTGGATTTCGTAGAATACGGGCTTAAAAGTATGGACCCAGTTTATGTTTGTTGGGAAAAAACTATACGTAGTGTTATAGTAGGGCTACGATTCCTGCAATAAAAATAGTTCTATAACTTAATTTGGACATGACTGGTGTCTGAACGAGGCTCTTGGAAGGGGTCAGCAACGTTATCGTGATATACTGGTATTACATTTCTGAAACAAAATTGACCTGACGCTGCCCGCTGGTAAGTCGTCCGTAAAATCTTATCTTACGATAAGCCATAATCTAAGGCAGGCAACCATTTCTTGGTAATGTGGCTAGAACTAAAATGAAACGAGTCGAATTTGCATAAAAGACGATATCTTAGCCAAGTATTGCTTTTTAACTAGTCAAAATTAGGAATTAACTGTTGCTTTTATATTAAAACCCACTAAGTTGTTTAGGAATTGTTGTTATTGTAATTTCATTTTGTCTTCTCCCTTTTAGTGATCTCGCGGTCGAAACCCTTGTTAGTATGACAGAATGTTTTTATGACTTTCAATGAGAAATACTAAGTATTCTAATTAAAATTTACAAAAAAAACAAAATTCTATTTGTGATAACTAAATTCAAATAATTTAATCCAAAACCTTAAGTCAAATTATTTAATCAAAGTACGATTTATACGTAGCACACATCGACTAAAAGTTTCCAAATAGATCTAATCCAATAAAGCCCTGAGATCAATATAGTGCGCCCTGAACTATGTGAGGTGAGACATTAAATCCTCCCTTTACGTCCCTCCAGAAACTTCCCAATGAAATTATTGACTCTAATCGATATGAACTTTACGGCGGTTCAGAATGTAACTATGTGGAATTTAATCAACCGCCTAAGATAGTCAAAGATTCGATATTAATCACTTCGGAATTCAAGTTTACGTGCTTCTCTTTGACACAGGGGTTCACTGTTCACACGTGTTTGTTATGGCTGCTCGTAAAGGTACTGTCGCAAGGGGTGAATATATGAAAGCCTTAAACGAACTGCTAACCCATACTGCTGATGAATTTAAGCGTTTTGTCGCACTTAGAGCATGAAATTATTTACATCTAGGGAATGGCTAGTAGGCAGGGAGCTGACTGTTGCGTTATGAGTGTTATATAAATATAATTTTGTATCAAAATATTTTGAAGTCAAATCATGACAATAGAAAGAAATAGCTTACAGGTAAGTATATGGTGTGCAAAATATTTTTTAAATAGTAAATTTACCCATTTCCTTATTGTTATAGGTCGTACGCTTGCATACGAATAGAAAAGAAAACGGGGAAAGTATTCTAGATACTAAATAGAAAATATAGATATAAGAAGTCTATTATGCAAAGCAAAAAGTTAAGTATCGCTTTATTTCTCAAGCCTGGCTGAGAAAGATTCCACAAGTCTTTAGTGAATACACGGCTTTACGGCCGCAGTGAAGCAAGTAAAACTATGTCATAAACAGCTCACTTCTTCTCGAGTGAAATAATATCTTGATACGTAATGCCACTCACGTTCATACACATATCTTCAGTAAATAGTCAGCCATAACAGAACCACCAATTCAGGCGTAAATTTTACTATCGAATGGTTCATTCATAAATATAAAAATAAATTTTATGTTGAATATTACTCTTGTTTTATTTCAAAACAGTTTACCGACTTTCTATGCACATTTAAGTTACTGGCGATCATAATTTTAATTTGTCGACTGTTGATCAAATAATATTCAAAATCGATCATAAAGTGGTCGACTGAACAACCTGCCTACGCCGTGGTTTAAGAGGCCGAATGTCACTTCGAGTGGCTCGGCCATCAGTAGGTGCAATCAAAACTCATGGCAGATTTGTATGACCAATAAATTGTGGTTTCAAGACTTTCTTTTCATGCTGTTAGTGTTTTTTGGTTTTTATAAGTAAAGAATAATCGTAGCCATAGAAACAGTGCTTTAAAAATTTATGATCAATATTCAAATACTTTACTGTCTTTTTATCATTTTCATAATAGCCAAATGACGTCATTTTTACGTTGAATGTCCGATACATTCATAATAAAAACATGGCACGAAAATATTTTGACAGCCTTAATTTGCGCAATGATTCAAAGACAACATCATTAGAGCGGTTCATTTGCGCCCATGATTGCTGTTTCCAGGCCGGCTCGACTCATTAAGACTTTATGTTTAATTGGTTAAAATAATATGATAATAGTGTTTGTGTGTTTACACAGGTATGTAGTCACTATAATATATCGCTGGAAGGTACCCAATTTTCGGACGTATGACTTTCTCTAGCGTTAGTGTTTTTTGCATGGTCTTGTCAATAGGAATAAAACATATTGCCTTATGATCTTCATACTAGGAAGGGACTATCATTAAAATCTGGAAATTATTATTGTTTATACTAATTCGGCATAAATAATGATAATTCGTTGAGTGTCTGTAACGGATTCATCTTACATAATTATTTGAAAAAAAAGATGAATCAAATTATTACGCCGCATTGACCAGTTCCATAAATATATATATATATATATATATATATATATATATATATATATATATATATATATATATATATATATATATATATATATATATAATAAAATAAAGTCCTCTATATGACATGTCTATATAAACACGATAAACTCAAAAAGTAATGATTTTTTGTACAGTTTGAGTGATTCGAGAGGAATGTTAAGGTGTATAATTAACGCGGACGGAGACAAGTTCCAAAAGGTTAAAAGCATTACTTTTCTCCAGAACCAATAGTGCCTAAGGCTACTAGCCAAATGTGCGTGATATGTTATAGTGCACAAGTACACACTGCACTCTCTTTTCATATCACCTGAGAGATATAGACTGCAGCACGTATGGTCTAGCGCGAGCGTGCATTGCCAACTGTCTGATTCTTGACTGCTATTGGACAATAACAATTTAATTGAAAGTCGACGCCTCGTGGGGTCAGAAAGCTGGTGTGTATCTAGCACAGAAAATTAGCATTGCTATACAGGGTGACAATGCTAATTTTTAAAAGATTGAAGGTGAAGATAGAGGATAAGTAAGTTTTCAGAGTTAGGTGCGTATTGAATTGTTAATTATCGCTTGTCCCGTGCCTCGGAGAGCACGTTAAGCCGTCGGTCCCGGTTGTCATGAAGATCTTTGACAGTCGTTACTGGGCGTCAGTACCTTCTAAATAAACTGATACTAGTCTAAACCATGGAATATCGCTATCCCTTCGGGTTGCGGAGGTCAGACAGGAAGTCTCTCCGTGGAAAAGCTAATATTCAGCCAAATCCGGTTAGAGTTAGAAAGCGGACCCCAGATTGAAACTGGGATAACGCTAAGAGGATGAAATACAGTCAAGAATTCTATCAATTATTTCAGAATTGTCCATATTATTTTGGGAAAAGTAGGTTAATTTATGTAATTATTACAAAATTATTAATTACAAAAAGAAGCTTCGAACATATAATGTCCTTTTTTTTTAGAAATAGATTAAAATATATACAAGAAATCAGTTACAAATATTTGCTTCACTCTTTCAAATATCAAAAAAGCTGCAAATGTTTATACCGATCATATTTCACATACACAAAATAAAAACCCTTATTATTTCCGCAGGATTGAACTAAATGTTTATGGTGAGAGCGCGTCACCCTCACCGAGTGACAGGCGGAAACTGAACACTTTCCGACACGTCGGCGATGCTTCAAACAACCATTTGTTGTTATATACATTGACCCTTCCTCTGTTTATGATGGAAACCGCGACGACACCGTGATATATTCGAAAGCTGTATGTATTTAGGCTCTTGCTACAAAAAATTAGTTGCGCTAGTATTATATTATCTGTGGTTGTGCACACGTATTGAGTAGGTATGAGGTGTTTATCAACATCAGGGTCTGATTAACAGTAGGTGCAATACATTCTGATTATATTTTTTTGGCTTCTTTTAGTTTAGGTCTTTCGGAAAAGGCATTTAACCAGCATTGCAAACAATCGCCGCAGCGGAGTACTTTAATCTACATTCAGACTGACACAGCTTTCCATTTAAGGAAGTTTCAAACTAGATTAAATGCTGTGCTATCTGAAATTAGAATTAAAGAGGTGTGAATTTCGTATATTCGTTGGTCTCGCGGCATAAATGTGTGCGTGGAATTGGGAGGTCTCGGGTGTTATTGGGTTTTTCCGTTAGGAAATTCTTAGTAGCAGCACGGAGTCTGGTAATGTGCCCGGTACGGCAATAGGCTCACCCCCTATTACGTGGGACCTAAAAATTCATGGCGAAATGTGGGTGTAATATTACACCTCTGCCTACCCCTTCAGGGATACAGGCGTGAGTCTATAAATAAATAAAAAAAATTAGAATATTAAATCTCTGACAAGAAAAAATATTTTATTACAACTACATATGTAATAAAATATATTGTAGACAGTAATCTATCAAGGTAAACTCATGATGTTTGATGCTTATGGCGCTGATACACCTGAGCATTAACTTGTAACAGAACAGCGAGCATTCGCCGTTTTCTGTTTTGTCGAGCCGAACCTTTTCACGATCATTCTAGCGAACACTCTAAATTCAAATAGTCCGTAGAACATAGAAAAAATATAGAAATCGCACTACAACAGCAGTTTTAGCCAATATGTTTACTTCAGTTTCACTTATGAATTATTTCTAGAGTACGAGTAAGATACATAAACAAATGACGTTTCTAAATAATAAAATGCAGATTTTAATTTGGACAGGTTTAATAAATCACACAAGTGTCTGTTACTACGTTCAAATTTATTCATCGATATCGAGAGTTTATCAACATTCTATTGAAATCAATTCTGAGTAAAACCAAATCTAAGGATCTATTGTAAACAATATCAATATTTTATCGATATTCATTCTCAGTAAGCCCATCACTATTCAAGTTAAAATGAGTGAGAAACTACGAACATTCTTCCCTAGATTAAAATCATAAGTCAAAGTGAAGTAAATAATATTCGGTTTAACCACCATTGTAGCGCGAATTCTACGTATTATCTATATTCTAAGGCTCGCCCGAATGTTCGTGAGAATGCTCGCTAAAACACACTCATTTGTTTTGTAACATTCGCGAGAATGCTCATTACAGGTGAATGCTCAAGTGTATCAGCGCCTTTAGAAGTTAGTTATCATAGAAAGTGAAGCTTTGTACCAGAAAAGCTAATGTTGCAAAAGTGCTCTCACATATAGCTCACACTGGCGACCATATACTGCGTGTACCGTATACTGTTCCAGAGTCGCAAGCATGTCTCAATTACACTCGAAAATGTTTCCCTACATTAAACGCTGGCCTGTAACAAATACAGAACAAACGGGTGTAAAATATTCCCTAGCAGCACTAACTAGTGAGTTCTAATCATGTAGTCCGGAACTGTTTGGTCACAATAAGTTGCCGGAACACTCAAATACATTACACTGACGTTATGACCGGCTCATTCCAGCTACTGTGGGAATTTAAATACTAGTAGGGCGAGACTTGGCAGCGCAGTCGAGTATACTACGATTTGAAAATCAGAATTCTTGTTGACTGTTTTGTCGGCTTGATGGCATAAATTTAGTGATACTTTTCTGGATTACTACAACGGTTTTAGTAGGGTTTTTGTTATTAAACTAAGGAAATTGGAAGAATAGCATATGTTGTGTGATACAGTAGCGACACAAAAAAAATGTTTATGGAGATAGTTTTTAATGGTGGTTCGATAAAACAGAAAGATAAAAAAAACAGAACATAAATAAGTATGAGTGCAACGTAACTCGGTGTACCTTAGGAATACTATGGAAATGAATAAATTTTGGGGTTGTATAAAAGTCAATCAGTTTTACTTTTCTATCGAATATCTTTTATTTTACGTACCAGTATCATTATAACCAAGATAATATTTATTGTAAAAAAATAGAATATTAAATCTCTGACAAGAAAAAATATTTTATTACAACCACATATGTGATAAAATATATTTTAGACAGTAATCTATCAAGGTAAACTCATGATGCTTGATGCTTAGAAGTTAGTTATCATAGAAAGTTAAGCTTTGTACCAGAAAAGCTAATGTTGCAAAAGTGCTCTCACATATAGCTCACACTGGCGACCATATACTGCGTGTACTCAACAAAACAACTAGCGCTGAAACCGTTCCAGAGTCGCAAGCATGTCTCAATTACACTCGAAAATGTTCCGCTACATTAAACGCTGGCCAGTAACAAATACAGAACAAACGGGTGTAAAATATTCCCTAGCAGCACTAACTAGTGAGTTCTAATCATGTAGTCCGGAACTTTGGTCACAATAAGTTACCGGAACACTCAAGTACATTACACGGACGTTATAACCGGCTCATTCCAGCTAGTGAGGGAATTTAAATACTAGTAGGGCGAGACTTGGCAGCGCATTCGAGTATACTACGATTTGAAAATCAGAATTCTTGTTGACTGTTTTGTCGGCTTGATGGCATAAAGGACTATGGGCAAAAATTTATGGGCTCCGTCCCCATATACCAACACACAAGGAACTGATGCCAATGTGTACCAATAAAAGTATCCACTATTTGATTAAAATCCTTTTTTTCACTTAAATCCGTGGCATATATCAATAAAAAATCAAATTGTTATTATAAATTAACCTATACTATCTTTTAACACTTTTAAGTTATTTTAACATGATGGTTATAATTACAGTACAAAACATGAGTTACTAACGATACAAAATAAAAATAATGTATTTTTAATCATATACTTACATTTAAATGGTTATGAATGAATAATAAGAAAATACAAAAACTAAAGTTGAAGATGTGGGAAGAAGGCTGCTAGCCTTAAATGGAACTGGGCGGGCCATGTCAGCCGTATACATGAAGATCGTTGGGCAAAAATCTCGACACTATGGGTGCCAGAAAATGGTCGTCGTCACCGGGGTCGACTCCGAAAACGGTGGCGAGATGACCTAGGCGCCTACCACAAGAGTTGGCTTGAGATTGCAGGCGACAAGAGAGGGTGGAAAGATCTGGGGGAAGCCTTTGCCCAGCAGTGGGACAGTACAGGCTTAAGAAAAATTAGAACATAACGAATATAAATGAATGAATCATTTAAATTCATTGTCTCCTAATATTCATTCTTACAATGCAAGTAGGCAAACAACAACAGTAATAGAGTGTTAATATTACTGGTCTATTTTTATATACTATATTGACGACCGGTTGGCGCCGCGGGAGTGTAAGCGACTGCTACGCCGAAGGTCGCGGGTTCGATTTCCGCTCAAGTCATCATTTGCGTGGATGAACATGGATGTTTGTCTTGGTCTGGGTGTTTCTATATTTAATATGTATGTATTTACAAAAAAAGTATATAAATGTATGTTTATCCATTTTCTAGTACCCATATTACAAGCTTCTGCTTAGTTTGGGACTAGATGGTGTTGTGTGAATGTGGAAGAATGTACCATAACTTCCTACAATAGATAAATGAGTAGGTGTTTTATAATAAATCGTCAATAATGCGTTAACAAAATTTTAGTTTGACAACCCAATGCATTTGGGCAACGTCGCCATAGTAAAAAAATATCATCTTGACAAGATGTGTCGATTGAGCTACATTTCATTTTTGTTGATGGGTGGGGACGATTCCGCCCATGGTCCTTTAGTCTTACTTTTCTGGATTACTACAACGGTTTTAGTAGGGTTTTTGTTTACTTACACTAAAGAAATTGGAAGAATAGAATATGTTGTGTGATATAGCAACGACACGAAAAATAGTTTGTGTAGATAGTTTTTAATTTTGGTTCGAAAAACATAAAGGTAAAAAAAACAGAACATAAATAAGTATGAGCGCAACGTAACTCGGTGTACCTTCGCAATACTTTGGAAATGAATTAATTTTGGGGTTCTATAAAAGTCTATCAGTTTTACTTTTCTATCGAATATCATTTATTTTACGTACCAGTGCCATCATAACCAGGGTAATAATCGTTAAAACGAAACTGAATACCGATACCAAGTACAGTAACCCAAGTCATATATAAAAAGTAGTTTCATTTTACCCTCAGTAATGCGCAGTTTTACGATGGAAAAACAACTTCATCGATGTTTAGTACTTCAATTTACATGCTATTGTGTCATAAAACTGTAGTAAAGACGGGTCTTAAAAGAAAGGAATGACGGTTTCCGCAAGGGAACCATGCGAACAAGATTACAATGGTGTGTTTGCATGAAGATTAACATGTTTGATAGAAGCCTGGAACTTCGAAAATGATAGAGCTTTATAGTAAGCCACGTTATGTTGTACGATAGATAGTTTATTTGAAAAATAAATATTATAGATATTCATTACTTTCAATCGCATATTTAACTTAAAATATTCTAAAATAATTACTGTCTTTTCAAGCGGCTGTGCGAAAGTCGCAAAAACCATACACTCTTTGTGAACAGGCGTTTGTGGTAACTGACATTCACATAGTTACACATTATTTTCTTAGTGCAATAGCTCGGCAAGATATTTCGCTCAAATGATTTATATTGTCAAATCACTTTAATGACGTAACGTGAATTTCTGAAAATTATCACAAACGAGCACCTGCTGCGCGAGTTCAAAAGAAAGTTATAGTATTGTGCTCTTGATATTCTGCGGTATTGCCCGTCGTTATTTGGAACTCCTTTTAAACGAGTATTGTAAGAAAAACAGTTGCTTAGTGACAGCAGTATTTATTAACATTAATTTTATGGTTCAGTGTAGAAGAATACAGGGAAAATTGTTCACATTCGTTAAAGAGTTGACTCGTAAACAAGTAATAAACATCAACCAAGCCATTTACTCCATTGTAGGGAGTAAATAGCATCTTTTCCTCATTCTTCAACCGTAAATTTGCTTGTAAAAATATCAAAATACCTCAGGGTTACGATTTTCCTCCTAATTGTCGGTTTTATGTTCGCGTGTATTCTGTGAAGTTAATTGTGCTGTAAAAGTAGTTTGTATGTTTTAGGAATATATTGTTGGTATATCTTTAACGACTTCTTTTGGTCATTGTTGAAGATTTACAGATGCAGGTTTTCTTTAATTGCACTTGTAACTAACAGGTTATAAGCTATTAAGAAAATAGGGGTTTGTAATGCTCGTATTTTCAGCATTATTTAAAAATATACAAATTGTGTTATATTTTTAAGTTATGTTCATTTTGCCTGACATGATTTGAATATCTCGGTGTCCAATTTGATAAAGAACAAAACCCGCGGATATTTTTTACTATTTTGATATCACAGAGCATAACAACTTCAGCACAAAACAAACTTGTCGATGCCAATTTGGATTCAACTGTTTGATTTTTATTTTATTAGTGGAAGCTCTACGCAGTAGAGGTTTATTATGGAATATAGAGATGGAATAGGTAGTGTTTTGGTAATAGATATCTACTTCACAGAAACCTCCCTAGTTTCACCATCATTATACCTAATAGACCTGGTTGCATCTATGGCTGTCGAATCGGAGACCAAAGTGTGCTTGCTAGCCTTATCGAGGTTCCCTTTTTTGAGGTCTCCCTTCTTCATTAGTATGGAAAAGGAAATTATTATGGGCTTGTATATTTTCTGTAATACTATGTTACTACTGCGATGGATTCGGCAAATTATAAACTATAGGTATAAGACTTACTATTTTGACCTCCCATGGGCGTTTAATATTCTATGCTTTAAACCGGTATCCAATAACTACATCAGATTACAGTCGATTAAAGTATCCACAATTTGATTAATGTGGGCATTAGAAATCTGTCTGCGACGGTTATTTTGTTTACATGCTCATGCGCTTCATTTACACGTCACAGCATAATAACAAAAGATAAGAACAGTTTAACACTTTCACGGACAGTAAACGCCTATAGGCGTGATAACAATAAAACTTCAATTGTGTCTCGTTTACTGTCCGCGAAAGTGTTAAGGAATAGCGTAAAATACAACAGCAGGGAAATATTTTTTAGTAATAAGATCCCTCATAATCTCAAACGTAATCTTATACCTCGCATCAAGCTAGACAGTCCAATTTAAATGAGTAGAAAATATAATTAAGAACCAAGACAATAAAGTTTACAGTCATTTCAGTAGATTATAATAAGCACTAGACTATTGTTTAAGATGACCGGCCGGATGGCTGTAAATCAGCTCAAAAAGATAAAAAGCACTCGAATTTGTACGAGGCACTGACTCCTTACTTCAACTGACAGACAGCAAGATTATGTTTAGCGAAGTGTGCTTTCCAAACATGGACTTATTACTGCAAGTTGGCAAATCACAATATTTTATATAACATATCTTCACGCCTTTTATCCCCGAAGGGGTAGGCAGAGGTGTATTACACACACACACTTCGCCAGATATGTTTCGGTCCCAATAGGTAATAGAGGGCGAGCCTATTGCCATCTACCGGGCACATTATTAAGCGAGCGATAATTAACATTTTTAATACACACATAACTTCGAAAAGTCAGAGGTGTGTGCCCGAGGTACCTGGGGATCGAACCCGAGACCATCGTCTCGGCAGTCCGATACGTACACCACTGGGCTACCGCCGCTTTCACTACTTCCGCGCTAGGAATAAATCGTCTATCGAGACAGACTTTAACAACATTCAAACAAAGAATATCAAAGTCAAAGTCAAACTCCTTTATTCATTTAAATCACAAAGTGACACTTATGAACCTCAAATAAAAAAAATAATACTTAAAGCTCTTTCTTCTACATTACATTTATTTCTACATTTACATTTACTGCCACGTTCGCAAAGCAAGGGCGTAGAACCATTAGAAAGAACGGGCAATAAAACTCACGGTCACTCTTTTTCATCGCCAGGTTTTGCATAATACATAAAAATATCAATTTTGTAAGGTGCTACAACTGCTACACTTACACCTGGTTACACCTTCTATGTAAATTTTATATATTTACTCTACTTAATACTCAAGCATAACCTAGTAAAATTTTGATGTTCATTTAATTAGCCTCCTGAAAATAGACATGGTGAAACAGGAGCATCCACTTACATTAAGTACCTAATAAGGCACCACCATATCCAGGCAATCCGCGCAAATGTTCAGAACCATGATGGAAATGATGCAGTTAAATATTAAAAATGTAATACCAGCCCGTAAGACCGACATCGACCAGTCATCGCAAGTAGCACCCGTTCACGAATATGACGCATGGGCCAGCCATCACCCCTTTCGCCATATCAGAGGGACAGGGATGACCCGACACACAACGCCACCACAAGAAATGACATTTTAGTGAGCATCACGACAACGGTACACGAACTGGCAGTAATTAACAATCTGTTGATATACTGACTATGAACGCGAATTAACTCCATTTTCCAGATCGTTAATATTATCATAAATTTGTGGATCGCGTGCAAAATTAGTAATATATAATAGACACAACAAATAATTCAGAAAAAACAGTTTGAAAATATAGGTAAACCTTATATTTGCTACAACGTTTGAGCATGGGTTACACCAGCCGTGGTGACGAGACGATCAGTCCAGACCGATCAGTAATCTTGTAACCCATGCCACAATGTCGAGAGTAATATATATATTGTATTTTACGTATATTTTCAAGTAAATGCGCAATATAGACCCGTTACATAAAAAATATTATGTGTACAAGTCGTGTTTAATTTATTATGATATACACATTTCTATTCTGAAATACATACATATTATATGCATAGGTTTCCCACCAAGAACTTAGGGTCCCAAGCCAACCTCACCTGCAAGTGGTGCACCTGTCGATCAACGGACGAGGCTCTGGCAAACAAAATGTCCCAATAAGCGGCAATAGGCTCGCCACCTATTACGTGGGATCAAAACACTGGCGAAAAGTGGGCGTTTAACATGCCTCTGCCTACCCCTTCGGGGAAACAGGCGTGAGTCTATGTATGTATGTATGTATATTATATGCACTACTAAATATGTTGTAGATACTTATTAACGTTAGTGCGCTCGCTAGTTTATGTTGTTCGTGTAAACTGTAAACATGCTGATTAGTGTACAACATTATTGAAATCTGATCGGTAATAATTAGTACACTGATATCAGCTATCGATATCAATATACAATTAATACACTATTTCAGTAAACGACCCTTTCATCAGGCATGTAATTGAAGTCGTATTGAACTGGTTAAAACCACAAGCAAAGCTGAAGGACATATTGGGCCACATGCCTCAGCTTGAGTAAAAAAGGTAAAAAAGGAGATAGAGATGACGTAGTGGTTTAAACGGCCGCCGCTTGACATTGTGTCGAGCGTTGTGGATTAAATATCCACCCGAGGCAGTGCGTCTCGGATATCTAATTATGTTTCAAGACTTTTTCGAGTCTAAATATCCCTTGTATAATACGAATGTACATATTAAATTAATTCACACCTAACCCCATCATGGGTTTGCAGATAACAACTTCGAGGTTATATTAAATTCCGACCAAAAGACACTTTTCTAGATAAGAACGGTACATAATTTCATTTACGCCGTTTAATACTTCAAACTTCACGGAGTCTGATTAAATTTTTAACAATATCTTTAATTTATAGATGTTGTACGAAGTTTTATTTGAACTGTTTAGGATAGTATTTAAGCTGATTTTAATTTGAGTGTTGATGAAGGACCGAACACGATTTCCCATTGCAAACATATTGAAGTATTATCTTTCTAGATATGATGTATGGTAAAACATTATATTTTACAAAAATTAAATATTTTTACTAAACAATATGTTCATATATTGTTTAGTAAAACATATTTTGGTTTTGTTTGTTGTTGATAAATTAATATATTTTTCAATATTTTTACTATTTACTGTACAATATACAAACATGTGATAATACTGTAATCATTCATTAACTGTACTAATGTGACATGACATGTCTTATAGAGCTTCATTATGCCGTCTATACACTGAAGCTGGCGATCCACCGACCACCATGAGTCGTCGACATTTTTGCGGAGATTTTCATAATTTTTTTTTTCTTGCCGCCGACATAGTATGCTACTTGAACGAGATGCGAAGTCGCCGACACCAAACACACCGTCAAAATGTCGACGATGCATGTCAGCGGGCCGGCGCGTCTGATGAGTAGCCTCCATTACTACTACATATCTGAGTATGTACATAATAATAAAAGCAAATAAGTATTTTCTATACATCAGTTTAAGTTGAAACTCAACCTTATTAATTTCTTGCTTTGACTTTTACCAGATCTTTATTTATACAAAGGTAATGTATTTATAGGTACTTATACAAAAAAAGTTATTACTGTGGTTTGTGACTATTATAAGTGTTATAACCAACATTAAAATATTGTCCTTGAGTTCCACATTTATTAAATTACGATAACAATGTTACGGTCACGATGACAGCATCAAAAATAATGAATCAAACGCCAAGAATAAACCACTTTAATAAAATCGCTTTTCAATCACATGTTGTCAACCGCATGCACACGTTAAAACCATTTTACACCCAACAAAAATTCGTTCATAGTAATGGGTAAACAGATGCTTCTCCCTCAAGGGTCTGTCCATTTAGGGATCCGTTGAAAAGCCGGAAAAGCACTAATCCATCACGGAGAGTTACGGCGTCCTAGCGGTTATATACGAGCGTGGACCCTACGCGGAGTCATGCTCTTATTACAACTACTTGATTTGTATTACTTGTATCGTATTTATCTTTTTTATTTAGGCTAATTTTATTTATACCCTTTTGTGAAGATACAATACGCACAAATCAACTACATATAAATGACGAACGATTTGAAAATAGTACGATTGAAGTTTTAATTAAAACGCCAACACACTGATGTTATTGAAATAATAATTAGAAAGAATACAATTAGAAAATCTAAACTGAATCCACAGCGTGAACATACCCGTACGCCTCTTCTTTATTGTCATAATTTTAAATTTGCTATGAGTAGAACGTCATCAATTAATTTTAAATTAATTGTAACTACATGGTTTCGTTTACACTATGTTTCAACATGTTACGTTGCTGATCGTAGTATCGAAACATTTATGAAATGGTTTGTCGCAAACGATTATTTAAAACAAACCTTTTTGTTTTACCTCTTTGAAAGATTAATCCAAGTTTCAACGTAAAACATACACGTTAAGGTAAAGAGAGTTACGACCCAAATATAATGTTAAGCATCTATTGATTCTTATTCATTCAAAGCTTCAAAGTACTTAAACTTAAGAGAATTACATTCCTAACACAAAACGCTTTAAAAGTTTAAAGAAGTATTTTCCTCCAATTCATATAGGTACATAATTTGAGTAACCGTGAATGTCGCGTAAGAAGGAAAAGAAACCAAAAAGTTTATAAGTACCAAGTGGAACAAATCATGACGTCATGTTGCTTACTCAAAACGGAAAGAAATAAGTTGGTATCGGGATGCGGAATGAGACGCAACTTGTGTGGTTCTGCACCGACAAACAAACATTCAATCTAATTACGTTTAATTCGGTTGTAATGGCGCAGGGAGGAACAAATGTCTCATTCGCTCTCGTATTATTTAATCTTAGATCGTGTAGCTTTTGTGTGAATTACGGTAAGTTAATTTTGACCGACATAAAAATAAAGATCAGGGCTGTCACATGGTAGATGTGAGTACTGATGTAAGGAGACGTAGTCTTAAGGAAAAGGGCTAGGAGCGAAAGTCTGGCTCATTAATGTTGTGAAATAAGTTTAGCCGCACGATTGCTCATTGTGGAGCGTCGAGCTCTTTCCTTGATTTAGATAATATCGGTTTTCCTGGTCGGCATTCTCTGACTCCCATGCCACTAAACACACAGTAGGTGGTCTGTGATGTTCTGGGCGCTCAGGCCATTTAATACAATAAAATATAAACGTGCAGTGAGAATCAGATTCTAACACAGCTTATACAGAATAGTTCTTTGTTGGCTTTATAAGAGCAAATGCTACAGATTAAACTAAGTGCTAGAGTATATAACTGTAACTTTATATTTTCATTTATTGGTAAAGTTATATAGCTACTCTAGCACTATCAAAAGATTCGTGAAACTTAGCTGACTTATAACTATTCAATCCATGGAGTCGAGTCGGGTTATTTTATCTTTGTTATTTCTTTATAAAATTAAAAGCTTTGTAAGAAATGGTGTCATAAATTTTTATTCTTCTACTGTTCCCTTTACTTTGTATTTTACTTGTTAAGTTTTTATCGTCTTTGTATTTACTAGAGGCCGTTTCCTACGAGGTTTTAAAATCTTAACCAGAGACTCTGAGACTCTTTTATACCTGAATATATGGCCTCTCTTTGTTTCATTTCGTATTTTATTTGTCACAGTATGATTGCACGTTCACTGGGAAAACGTATCCTTTCTTTTTTCTATTTTAGGACAAAAATAAAGACAGCAAAGGGTTTTAAGGTCAGACAATAAATAACTTAGTAACATTTCCTTGCTATGTTCGTTCACAATTCAGTGGTTATAATAGTGAGTTAATAAATAACTTGCGAATCATAGTCTTGTAATAATAAGGATTTTTATTACATCTCTCTCAAACGGGAGGAGCTGAAAGTTTGATTAAATATTTGCTGATTTTGATGAAAATAAATAGTTGAGAGGGTGGGATAGTAAACGTCAAAAATATTGCAAAACAACACCATTATAGCGAAAAAATGATGTCCCCATGTAACGGAATTGTTTAAAGAATGGCTCCCCATCTTTAGGCCAAGACACTTATACTGCAAATAAATCTTATAAAACACGAATCTTCTTATAGTCGTTAACAAAGTATGAAAGTGTCAAAACTATCGTACCAAATTTTATTGTATTGCTACATTGTCCCGCCGGAGCGTTGTTTCATAACGTCCCATAAATTTGAACGTAAATGTAAAGCTGGGTACTCACTTAGCAGTGTAGCACGTAACGTATCAGATACGGTATCAAGTGAGTACGTAGGCACGAGCCCGCGGCGAGCCGCTCGCGCGTGGAGCGCTGTAAGCTCGCAGTGACCCGCCGAGTGGCGGTTTCACTGCGAACACAAAGGCGGCTCGCAGTGTGCTCGTGGACGGCGTCACGACCGCTTGTGTAGTGAGTACGTACGCGTGAGCTTCAAACGAACTTACGTATTCAATTATTCATTATAGAGTGGACTGAAGAAAAAAGAAATCGAAAAATGACGTGGGCTTTTATATTATCTAAAATATTATACATGAATATGAACGCAGCACTAGCCACCATTTGAGACATGTTGCGGCGTGACGTGCGACGTGCGAGCACTGCGGATCCGGCAGCTCGTAGCTAGATACGCGGAGGACCGTGGACGAGCCGTACCCACTTGCAGGTTGATACCGTATCTGATACGTTACGTGCTACACTGCTAAGTGAGTACCCAGCTTACGGCTGTGCTTGCTACAGTCTGTAGCGGAGACCCAAACGGAGCGAACAAGGATACTACAATTATTAGAAACTTTTTCATAACAATATTTTCAAAATCAAATATTGTGTTGTATTAACTTTGATTGCAGTGATTGCAGTGATGGCAGTGAATTAATTAAGCATTGGACTTACGTGGATATACCGAATGCTGAGGGTTTGTTTCTTACAAGGAATTTATCGTCTATGAGTACCTATCAATTATTTTTTTATGACCGGAAGCCGGAGGAGCTGTGCTAGTTACAGTAAAAATCAGTTGGCTTGTGGTGTAGTGGCAGTACGACTCTTTTAAAACGTAAAGTAGAAGTACTTTTTACGGTTGAGTTTTGTTCAGTGAATGATAATGTCACTCGTTCTCTCTTTATATTATAAGTGAATGGAAAAAATGTAAGGATTATGGCCTGGAAAAGGAAACTACAATAAGGGTAGAAAATCTTTGGCTTCTTCTCTCTTACTCTAAGGTTAGTTACACACCAAAAACGCCTCGTCATTGCTGGCTATCTTATCTATTGCTTGAATATTTAAAAAGTTAAGTAGATCAGTGAAAGAAAAGATTTTTATATGTTCTCTTAATATTTTATTGATTCACATTACCTTGTTTAAGAAAGCTTTTATAAAAGTATATTATTAAACATTACATAGGATAATTTAAATATAAATGCATGTTATTTAATATCTAACATTAAAAACTTAAACAGATTTTAAGCTAAATTTTTTATTAACCCCAGTCCCAAAAACATATAATTCTTTCTTCTGACTTTCTCACGTAATATGACGTGACATCATTATTAAGCATGGAGGTTTAAATTAATACAAATTATGAGTCTAAGACTTACATGAGATTTTTAATTAAAACGTAACTACTTGTGACTCACTTGTGTGCCACCTACTATCTTTTGTTAAAGAACGTCAAACACAGATAGTATGGTTATTTCTAACATTGTTGCTGACTGTAAGAGCGGTTTCGAACTAGCGTTTCACACGCGCGTATAAGCTCGTTTTCGCGTACAGGCGCGCCCTTTAGCACACGCGCAACACGTACGTTAGCTCGTATAAGCGCGAGCCGCGAGACGATATAAGACTACCGTTTCGAGCGAACACGTCGAAATAAGGCCGTTTACAAGAGTCCGGTTTTTTGAAGCGCGTAGTGTAGCGTGCATGTAAGCGCGTATGCTGATACGATCGTATACGCGCAGTAAAATACGCTAATCTGAAATAATTGCAAATTTCGCCAAGAATAAAAGATAACAATTACAGAAACAAATCAGAACACCATTTACCGTTCGCGCGTAATTTCAAACGCGTACATTGAATACCTAATTCAAAAGCAATTAACGCATATCCGCTGCTTTCAAACACTATATCCTCTTCCGAACCGGGCCGTCACGTGCTCTCGGAAGTGTCGCCAACAGAGCATGCAATTAGGCAACGTTTTGAGCAAATAATTATGCCCAGAGTATTTCAGTCCTCAGTACGCACCTCTTAATTCACAAACAGGTATCATGTGAATTTTACCCTCGGTAAGTAACTGCTGGGACAGATTAAGTCGTCTGGGAATGTCACGTAAATGAACATGGTGATGAGCACACTCGACGTATGTTCTTGCTGTCTATTAACTCGGCGTTTTGATGGTGATGGCAAATTATTGTGCAAGTGTTTGCTTACGATTGTTAGCTCGTAAGTTATATCAAATAGAAGACCTTGAAGCAAGTCAATTATATCAATATCTTGCTAGTTATTTTGCAGCATCGCAACATGCGTATTGTTTATTTTACTGAAACTCGAAACTTAATTTTATACTCGAAATGAGTAGATTAGGCGGTGATAGCTTAATGGCAATACCAGCGTACCTTAAGCGACTTGTACACAGGCTTATAATATTTACAGAACGGGTCTCGATCGAGCGATTATTTTAAAGTCTGAGTTACACCAGCAATATACACGATTGGTTGAAACGCAACGTCAAGGCAATGAGTGATCTTTTGCCTATCTTCGGTAGCTCAATCGAGTGACGTTCACTGCTAGACATAGGCCTTTCCCAAAGCTCTCCACATGGACCGTCTTGAGCTGCCCGTAGCCATCCGCTTGCCTTGATCCCAATTAAATCATATCGGTCCACCTTGCAGGAAACATTTGCGGCGACGTACGCTTCATGGCTGTCACTCCACGACATTATGGCCGCTACTTAATTTTTTTCACATTCAGATAATTACTCAAATGAAATCCGTAACTTATGTTTTTGCTTCAAATTCCAATAGCTTATAAATAGACGTTAAATATATTTAAAAATATCTGGAATAAAATACAAAAATATTTTTAGTATATCATCGAATCCCATCTACAGAATATAATAGTTTGCGCTATGTGTTTGTATCCTTATTTAATACAGCTTATATATCGGTAAGATGTTGAGTACTTTATTGCGTAATGTCTAATACAAAAATAGGTAAACAACTCAACAAAAAGTATAAAGAGAAACGTCGTTCAACCAACGTTTCCTAAAGGAGCTTTTACTTGGCCTGTAAAAACTTGAGCTAAGTCATATTTCTTTATACAAATTGACCAAATTTACGTACACATAATTCTATTTAGTTTGATGAGGTCATTGCCCCGGTCGTTTGTGTACGAAAACAAACAAGATTTCCCTCTCAACATGATTTGGATAATAAAACTGTCTTTTGTATCGGTTTTCTGCGCTGACATAGATTAGATTTCAGATGGTTATTTATCTATACCTTATTTTCTTTGGCAATAAGCTAATTTCGTAATCATAGTAAGTGTTACCTACTTAGTTACGTTGTTGGGCAGTTGTGGTATCCCCGAGACCCCGAATACTTTTCATATTTGATCGGGCTCTAAAGGAATTTAAATGATTGTTGTTGAAACACGAAATACCTACGTATTAGAAATGTAGATTCGTAAAGTGTTAGAAGGTTTTTTAGTTTAATATTTCCTGTAGGTAATAAATTTAAAAAAATTAGACCAAACATGAATAACGCTTATTTTATTAATTAATTACCAAAATTAAAAAAAAAACAAAAGCTTGGTGCGTTTTCAACCACGATATTATAATAATAAAGTACATTTTATAACAATAATTTTATCAAAGTACCTATCCCATAATATATAATAACAAAGCAATAAAATCACCTCGTGACACCTTACACAATTGACACAACCCTCTTTAACATTAAAGCGCATGAAAAACCCACATTTCCACAATTACCCTTGCGTGTGCAATGTTCGTGTAGTACGACACTTTTGCCGCAGGCTAATCAGTTTTTTTTTTATAATCTTTATTGCATATATAAGGGATTTTTGTTCATAAAAATGACGATGTCAATCCCATCGTACCTTATTCTTAATTTTTTACAACCATCAGTTGCATACAATAAATATTACATAAACGAGAATGCCGAAACCTGTACCAAGTGCTTTAAAAAAATTATATACCGTAAATACTTTGACACATTTTGAATGCCATTACTAAATTATGAAACATTATTAAATCCGCGTTTACGAAATATTATAAAAAAGTAGAACTAAGATCAACAACTTCCGAATGCATACATTGCCAGCACAAAAACGTCGATCCCGAGCGACAAAAAATCGAGTGTAATAATATTCTCAACATTAACGATTGCTTACACGATTAAATGATTTTGTATTCAATAGAAGGTACTATGATATTGAATAAAAAAAACTGTGTTCTGTGTGATTTCATTAAATAGAAATACATATTTGGCTACTTAACTTGATTTCAGTCTTTGGTTGAGCAATTTTTTCATTAATCGATTGTTTTTAGGTGATATCGATTTAAGATATAATTGAATCGAGATAGCAAGACTTGCAGGGTAACATTTGATAACTTGAGCAACTGTCAAAAGTGTAAAATGTCAACCCTACACAACATCGCCTACACATCGATCGTGTTTGTGTTATTATTTAGTTTTTATCCGTTTGAGAGTTTGAGTTGAAGTTTGTCCCTCTGGTCCCTACGTTTCTTTTAACTTATAACATCATTCACTTATTGAAATCGTTATAAACAATTAGAAATCAAGGACAAATTCCTTCTTTTGCAATATTTGTGGCGGATTTTTAAAAATATGTTTATGTGAAAATCTCAGAACTGCGGATTCGAAAACAAAAACACTTCATGCCTACGGTAATATTAAACAATAAGCTGGCTAAAATTGTTCATTTCATGAAAAAGCAAACGGTACAGGCTTCCATACAAAAATCGGCATTCTGCTTTGAAGTCAAATAGCATTCTAGCTGTATCCGAGTTTGGTTCAGCTAAAATACTTTGAAAGATACCCACATTGTTTCCTACAATATCAAGTCTTTTTAATAATTGCTCTCTTTTATCAGCATACACGTACGTACACCTTCCATAAGTACATGGTAAATATCATCTCACTTATTGCACACGTCACAATTAGGTGAACTTACTTTTTTCATTAAGAACCCAAAGCTTTTATCAGGAATGTGCCCGATACGCAGTCTAAATGCGGTGACAATTTGCTTTCTGCTTAATTTAGCATTCAGAAACCACGGGACATGAAGAAGCTCACATTGAATACTTTTGTACCAAATTCCTTTGAGCTTAGTGACATAACACTCGTATTTATATTTCGCAAAAATTTTCGGACCAAACAGGCAAAACATCTGCTTCTTCACCGTCTGCAATAGCTCTCTTTGCTAGTCTGTCAGCCTCTTCATTTCCTGATAGCCCTATGTGAGAAGGAACCCATTGTAGTGCAACAGTTATCCCCTTACATTGTGCGCTCATGATCATGTCCAGTATTTTATACGCGATTGCTGTAACTTTACTACCAGATACGCAAGAAGCGATATGAAGTATAGCACTTTGACTGTCTGTGAAGATAATTATTTTATGAACACCTATGTATATTGAGGCTGTATTAAGATACAGCCTCAATATACATAGGTGTTCATAAAATAATTATCTTCACAGACAGGTCTGTAGCACCGCAAAGAATTCGGCAGTCATAATAGAAACAAATGTATTTCCAATCTTAAAAAGCTTGAAATGTTTAGTGGATGGGTCATAATACGCAGTACCTAGACCATTGCTCATTTTAGAGGCGTCAGTGTAAATAACGTGGTATTCACTGTATTTTTCGTGTAAGTCTTGGAGTATGTCATTGTGTATAATATAGTTCAAGTACTGCGCCTTAGACCCTTGCACACTGTCTAACTTACTATTAATTACATTAAGTGTATATTGGAGACCCAGGTTTCCAACGTGAACATTGTAAGGGGAAAGGAGCAAGATATTTTATGACGCTTTACCTCATTGGAACATTTTGCTAACAATGGTTTCTTTTTGTTAATCCAAAATCTCTCGTTAATTACACTATGAAGTTCATCTAGTAGTTTTATGTTTATATTATTAGAATATGAATTTAATTTTAGACAATACTTATATGAGAAGTACAGTCTTCTTATCCTCAATGGAGGAATGCCCAATTCGCTCTCCATGGTGTGAATGGGAGTTGACTTAATAAAGGAACCAATAACCCGAAGGGCTTGATTTTGAACTCTGTGTATTTTTAATGTATGGCAATTAGCTGCATTATCATACAGATAACTCCCATAGTCAACTCGACTGCGGATCAAAGCAAAGTATATTCTACGAAGATGTAACGGATGTATGCCCCAGCCAGAACCTGCTAAGACTCTTAGCGGATTTAAAAACTTGAGAGATTTCTCTACAACTTCATTTACGCGTTTTGTCCATCTTTAACATCTGTCTAGCCAAAAACCTAAATATCTGATACAGTCAACAGAAGCCATTAAAGAATTATTTATATAAATTTGAACACGTTGGCACCTGCGTGCTCTACTGAATATACAATACTTTGATTTAACTGTCGATAATTCCAAACCTAATTGTTCCAATAAGTTTACTGTACTATTGAGTGATTTTTGCATACACATAACACTTTGCTCAAGCCTTGTATTCTTAACAAATAAAACAAAGTCATCAGCATATTGACTTATAAAGACCCGATTAATCCCTTGGCAGATTCCAATGGTTACAATGTTAAAGAGTAAAGGCTATAAGGAATCACCTTGAGGAATACCTCTATTTGTCCACCTTATCAAGTAACTGTCGTCTTCGTCGCATTTAATTTGGAGATGCCTTTCTTTTAACAATTCCCATAAATATGTACAGATTTTGGTCCCACGTTTAATTCGTCCAAAACAGATATTAGTCTATTAATATCAACATTGTTATAGGCTCCTTCGATATCTAAAAAACAAGCAATGGTGGGAGCACCCTGTGAAAACCCAATTTGGATACTTGTAATAAGGCGAGCCAAACTATCTAAACTGGACTGTCCACGTCTAAACCCTACTGTATTCGGTGATAATAACCCATTACTTTCGATAAACCATTCTAATCGTTTGGTAAGCATTAAATGGAATATCTTGCATATACAAGAAACAAGCGCGATTGCTCTTAGTTTAATATTGGAACCGGTGTTATGTTTAATTATTGGTATAATTTGTGTATTTTGCCATTGTGCAGGAATATATCCAGATCTAAATATGATATTATGCAGTTTAAGTAAAATCTGTTTTCCTTTATCCGGCAGATTGTAAATCATAGAATAGTAAAGACCATCTTGTCCGGGACAAGTATCTTTGCGTCTAAGGCAGTTTTGCATTTCATGAAGATTGAAGTTCCTATCGAGTTTAATATAGGGTGTACTAAACGTTCGTGGAGGGTCAGTGACGTAATCTGGTGTTAATGAGTCTAATAGCTAGGTCAGACGAAAATGAGTATGTTTGTCTGAAACCCTTAATCCACCTCATCTTACGTCACATTTCAGACAGCGTCATACTCTCATAAATACTGTCACAAAATTTTTGGAAGCTTTGAGCTTTAGCCCGCCTAATTAAGCGCTGGGATTCGGAAATTTTTAAGTTTAATAATGATAAGTTTTGTGGTGTTGGATTTCGCCTGAACATTTTAAGTGCCAGCCGTCGTTGGGCTATAACTTTGGATATTTCTTGGTTCCAATATGTTTTAGGCACAATATTACGAGTAGGATTGATATTAGTATTCTTATAGGGAATAGCTTGGTCAACGGCTTGATTAATAGTTCCTATAAAATAATCATATATATCTTGACAGGTATTAAGGCATCTATAGCTCTGAAGGAGTAAATTTTGAATAATTTATTTGTATTTGGGCCAGTTGACTGCTTTAAGGTTTCATTTATTGGTAAATTGAAGGGTGTCTTGGTATTTTATACATACTTTAACGATAAGATGATCACTGCCTAAGTTTTCATTACATATATATTCCAATCGGTGTTGACAGAAATATCTACAGAACAAAAAGTAACATCAGGTGACGTTTCTTGGAGTACTCCGTTCACCAATTTTACTCTAGTTGCGATACCATTATTAATTGAAATTTAACCATTGTCCAGAGGGCTATCGAATAACTGATTACCTCGTGTGTCAGCCCTGTTAGACCAGACCACTATGGTGTCCGTTAAAATCACCCGCTATTCATGTTTTTGCAGAAAACTTAGAGAATATCATATTCTAGTCTAATTGACTTGTGTTAACAGATGATGGGCAATACAGGGAGATAATGTTACGCAACTGTTTACAATTTAAAAATTTTATACCAATTACCTCAATACCAGAATTATTTGTACATACCGAAATCCTAGTGGTTCTTAACGATTTGTGACATATAATTGCTACACCACCATAACCATCTGGCCTATCTTGGCGATAGATATTGTATCCTGTTAGGTTTATGTGAGAATCTGGATCTAACCATGTTTCGCTTATTATTGCCACATGTACCTTTTCCCTGTTGAGTACCATTTCAAAGTTTGCAAGTTTCAACTTTAAGCTTTGGGCATTCCATTGTATTATATTTATATTAAAATTATAATTTCTAGCCATTATTAGAGTCTTTAAAAAATATGTTAAAAATGTTCACACTCATTAGTGTTTCGCATAAGACAGATGTGATGTCTTTAATTACATATTGAACACGTAAACAAACTTTTTCTTCGGTTCGGTTCTCTTTGAGGATATTATTTCTTTGATTTTCAAAAATATAGTTTTTGCCCTTTTGTATAGTTTTACTAGCTTAGAGGTATCCGTCTCTTCACTTTGCTGTATTATTTCCTCTTCTTCTATGACTAAGTTTGGTGTAGTTTCAAAACCATTCTTCTGTACTCGCTTCTTACTCTTATTTCTCAGTTCTCTCTGATTTCGATGAATACTTTATTCGCTTTTATTTTCGTAAGTGCATAGAATAGTCTCATTTGCGTCAAATGAGTATTCTTTAATAAGGTATCTTTATATGGCGAGATGACACATTCCTGACTTTGACTGGGCTCATCATTAGCTGGAAACACATTTATTGTTTTGGGTGGGGTATTTTTTTAGTGGTATAATACTAACGCTCTTTTATAGGGACAGTTATTTTCACTCATAATCTTTTTAATGGTCTTTTCTTTTATAAATATTGGACATTTTTTGTCAAGCGCCATAAGCGCACCTTTACAGTTTATGCATAAGAATTTTTCAACTGTATAGTACTCGTGATCTTGACCATATTTCGGAAATTTTATTGTCTTAACCGGACATTGCTTTTTAACATGTCCAAATTTCCAGCATTCTGAGCTTTGTGTGACAGGAAAGACAAAAGGTTCCACCTTAAACCGACACCCGTATCCTGTTATATACGAGGGTAAAGAGGAACCCTTAAAAGTCAACCTAACAACCATACTGTTAACCCACTTCCCGTCATCATTTAAGCGTTTAAGTCTTCTCATGGCAATTATATTTAATTCACACTCAAACTGTTCCAGTATCTCCTTTTCTTCTATGTCTAGGTCAACATCTCTTACTACTCCATAACAAAGGTTCATCTCGTTGACATTTTGACACATATAATCCAGTTCTTTGAGTTTTGCACAGTTTAATAATTTATCCGCATCTTCTCTTGTCTTGAATGATATATTAACTTTGTAATGGTTTTTATATTTGATTGTCAATATGATGTCAATAAATTCTGTTCTCAAAAACTTTGCTAAACTGAAATGTTTCGGTAGCATCTGTTTAGAAGATAAACTATTACAAAATCTTCCGATTTCTCTGCACTTTCATCGACATAATTCGTGACGTGGTTATTAGTATCATAATTACTTCGTAATTATCGCTTTGTTCTTCTTTTTACGGTTACAAAACCGTCACCATCCTCTTCCCCGTTATCTCCCCTGTCTTATTCAATACTTTGTCTCATTCTTTTTTCCGGGCCCTTCTGGGTATCAATTAACACTTCCTCATCTTGCTCCATAACATTCACTTCATCCTCAGGTGGCGTTATCGTATCTGTTACGCTTAGTGATCGAACAAAGCTAGCCCTTATCACAGTTGAAAATAAACATGTGGGTAGTTGTAAAAAAAAACGCGGTTAAAACAGACGCTCACGTTCACGGATGGATCAACGGACGTGCGACTGTGGCTAACCAGTTTAAGTGAAAGAACTCCACTTCACCATCACAAAGTAATCTTTGACATCGATCATTCACAAAGCGAACGCCCGGCACACTTTAATGTCAGCTCAGTTCACATTAAAAAGGGATAGGTGATCACGCACGTTTAAAATAAAAGCTATAAGAGCTTTCTGTTTAAAGTAATTTCTTAAATACTATTCCCGTATCAGGAATTAATCCTGTATCTGCGGCATTTTACAAACATTCAAGCCCCGAACTATACTCAGAACGACTAGCTAAAGATCTCACAAAGTCTTGTCCTTTGTGGTGGACTATTCTACATAATATATTTCAAATATTACAGCATCTAGTCTTAAGTTTGGAATACTACACAGACTAAAAGAGCTCGCCTCATGAATATCCAAATTAACAACCTTGTGTTCCTGCAGTGAGGAGAGGTCTTTGGCTAGTTAGGATAGTACTGCAATAAAGGAGCTGACATTAATTGCTTTAATAGTATAACACTGTCACCATTGTGAGACTACAAAAAGCACAATTTAGTTCCAAAATATTTAAAATAATTTCATGCGATTCCAATCCAAGATACCACTTTTCAGATTGTATTCATATGTGCAATTGTGGCAGTAAATTGTATACCACGGTAAACTAACCAGCGTGTTGGCTTTTATGCATTTCGGTGGGTACGAAAACATTGTACAATGTAATCCCGCCAACTCATTTCATTCCGAGCTGTCAAACGGGCGATGCTCACCTACTCATCTGATATGATTCATGATTGACATGCCGCGTATGTACATATGTTATGTGTAAAACCAAAATGTTCTAACATTTCCTCTTTTCAATTTACGAGGAATCGGGATTTTGGTAATAACGGACAAATTAATGGTTTATATAGACTTTAAACTTCCATGGTCATATATGATCAAGATTTTACTGTGAACATAATAGTCAATCTGTCAATATTTCCTTGCTGAAGAAAACTTTGATCAGTATATATTTTGTCCCACGTAAAGTTGAGTATTGAAAAACAGTCCTTACTATTGTTGTCTTGTCCCTAAATAGAAGATAAGCAATTCACTAAATTAATTCAGTGACATCATAAAACTTTGTTATGTTCTCATATTAAACATAGTTACTTTCGCAAGTATACAATAAACAAAGATGCAGACAAAAAAAATACATTCTAGCTTCATATACATAAATATGGAACTAAAGAAGATGAAATTCAATTCCACCAAAACAGAGCAGCGAGCTTTACCTAATTAAACGGTGAAACATGACAAGAGAGACGAAACAAAAGGAAATTTATCAATTTGAATAAAGCCCGCATTCCATCGCGATCATTGGTAAAACGGAACGTTGTTATCTAGACAGATTGTAGACGAAATATGTCGGCCATAATCCGAGTTATGAGCTAAAAACGTTAATGGACTTAGCGTTTATTTATTTTTATTGAGCGAATTCATTTGTCTTATTTATTACGCGTTTTATTGTGGATGTTTATCATTCAATGTTTTTTAGATTGATTTAGTAGAACATAAATCGTTATGTCACAATAAGAAATCAAATGTTGCGATTTTAAATGGTAGAAATTCACAATCGACCTCATTAGTAGTTATGTTTGAGAAAGTAAGTCTCAGTCTTTTCATACATTGTCATTAATATCACAAGTAAATGTAGTGGGTTATTTTAATTCATTTGTACAGATTTTCGTCAATATTCATACGTCTCCAAGAAGATCTCTACCAATACATGCTAACTTCTACTTTACTGTGCAGCATTTACAACAAAGGTATTTTTGGTGAAATCGTGGCCATATCGTCTATCTTAATACGCCTGCAGTCCGCCAGTAGAGGGCGTGGCGATGATAGCGGGCAACTGTTTACTTTGTACAACCGTGCCCACTAATGCATCACATTCTTATCTATTCACTGCAGTGCGCTGTGCATCCACTGTGGGAAATTACTGGCTATTTCCTCAAACAAAGGCTGCGGATGAAACAGCTCTGTTAATTATTATTTTAGACATTACCCCCTTATTTATTTGGCACAGTTTTGTGGGAGTTTCTTGAATTTGAACATAGAATATTATAGCAAGAGTAAGCGTCTATGTACAATACAAAATCAAAATGTTTAAAAGTTAAATTAGAGCTTTCTGTTAAGCATCTTTACAGCCTGCAATTCATCACACATGTGTACAAAAAAGTAATGTCATTATATGGTCTGTATCAGATTGTAGACACTTTTTAGCATCTGGTAGCTTACCTACAAACTCATGAAAGGTATGTGATGACATAGATCAATTAAATATAATTTTAGGGTAAAATGTTGTAATATCTATGATAATACAATATATCGAATTAACTTAAGGAACTTAAGGACTAGTACAAAAAATATATCAGATAACTTAATTTATAATCTAAATCACAGAAATTCTTATTAAACTGAGAATACGTGATAAATTTTAACCAATGAAACACTGCCTTTATAATAATATAACCTTCAACCTTATACAAATAAAATTTGGCATAACTCATTATCTCAATGATCAAAAGGAAAAGTTCTGTGCGTTATTCTTGATGAGCTAAAAATAAAGGGAAAGGACCCTTGATCCTGCACTGAATTTGATTAAAATTGTGGAATCATTGGAAACAAAGATAGGGCGTTTGAAAAGACGTTATGACAATGGGCGAATTAGTAACAATGGTGTGCATAAACTTGAAATATTACGAAAGCATAATTATGAACGCTTTCATTTTTGTATCCGTTTGATGTCAGTTCTGTTATGCAAACAAAACTGTTTCAATATGTGTTTTTACGAAACATAAAGAAACTAAAGCAAATACAAATAGTGTGGTAATCAGTAAAGATTTTTTAGGAACGTAATTGCCAGTGAAAACTATTAGAAATTACGTCTAGATGAAAACTATTAGAAATTCTAATTATATCAATCAGACAGATATGAATAGAAGTATTTCAGAGAAACCAAAACCATTTTGGATGTACACTCTTAGTATTTACATTAAAGAAATAAAACGAAAGTGTTCCAAGAAAACCATCATAATATTAAGTATAATTGAATCAATTACTGAGTAAAATAAAAATAAAGAGTATTTTTGTCGCATGTTATAATAATAATACCTACTTATCATTATGCACAAAGACAGTTCATATTGCATCTAAATAAATGATTATTATTATTATATTTGAATTACTTATATCTATATAAAAGCTTATATCATATATTAAGGAGAAGAAAGAAATTTGTATCTTCATACATACAAAATATTAATTGTGAAAATTTGGGAAATGCCGAGTGTTGTAGGTTCGATCCCAACACAAGGCTGACTTTGTGTGATCCACAAATTGTTGTTGCGAGTCGGGATGTTCTCTGTGTGTATTGATAGAAGGCTTGTATATACCAAGATATATGAAAAATTCGCCTAGAAATAAGATAACTTATGTATGTTGAAGCTTAGAATATGAAATTCATCGTATTGATATTTGTTGTAGTTTTCTGTATACTTCAACATAATTTTGTTTTTCCATTATCTCTAATGTTCCATAAAAACGTAGTTCGGGCATTGAGTAGATGTCTAGACGATAGAATAATATCACTTGAAGGCTGAATTAGAATTACGTGGCACTAACAGCTCCCCGTAGGAGGCTTTTGAATTGAAACAACCAACGTTTCTTGCCAGATCACATTTTTGGGTATGTAAATGTTTAACAGATGTTATCGTAATAAGCTATAAACCACGAATATGTTTTTTTGCAAATAAAGATGATAAACGAGTAATTTTGAACGATTTTCATCTCTTACTCACGAGTGGCCACGCGGGTGTGAGACGAATGTTCAATAACATTAAAAATATTTTTATTGGACAGGGTTAGAAAATGATATTAAGGAATTTGTCAAAAGATGCGACAAATGTCAAAAATAGAAATGTTCTACACATAATATTAAACAACCAATGGAGATAACTACCACAGCGCATACTGCGTTTGAGAAAATTTATATTGACTTAGTAGGACCTCTAGACAGAGATAGTTATAATAGAAATATTTAAAATTATAGCTATATTCTCACGTTACAGTGTGAACTTACTAAATATATTGAGGCCTATCCTTTAGTTACTAAGACAACGGAAGAAGTCGCGAAAGCATTAGTCAATAATTTTATATTAAGGTATGGAGTACCGAAGGTGATAGCGACGGATCGTGGGACAGAGTTTCTCTCATCAACATTTAAGGAGGTATGTAAACTTTTGAATGTCAAACAGTTAAACTCTACTGCTTATCATCACCAAAGCATAGGTGCGTTGGAGAACACACATAAATATTTAAATTCATATCTTCGTATTCAGACAGACAATCACCCTGAGACATGGAGTACATGGCTCCCGTTTTGGTCATTTTGCTATAATACTTCGGTTCATTCATCTACTAAATATACTCCTTACGAGTTAGTTTTTGGTAAAAAGTGCTGTTTGCCTAGTAATTTTACGAATATAAATAGAGTAGATCCACTCTATAATTATGATTATTAATTACCCATTTGAATTAAAATTTAGACTACAAAAGTCGTTGAAAGATGCAAGAGACAACCTACTCAAAAATAAATTAGAACAAAAAGAGCGTTATGATAAAAATGTAAATCCAACAACTTATCATCCTGATGACTTAGTTTTAGTTAAGAATAATATGTGTAATAAATTAGACTGTGTTTATTCCGGGCCATATAGAGTTATTTCTGACGAGTCACCAAATGTCAAAATATTAAAGAATGGAAAAGTATTATCACGCACATATTTAACTTCTCAATTTCCAGTAGCGTGTTTCCTGCAGCTTGGAAGTATGTTCATGTGATTCCACTACCTAAAAAATCCAATCCTGTATCCTTCGCTGAATTCCGACCCATATCCATACTACCCTTCCTTTCCAAAGTCCTTGAACGTCTCATCTATAACCAACTCAACTCATTCCTTATTAGAAACGACATCCTCAATCCTTTTCAATCAGGTTTCCGATCTGGTCATAGTACCACTACAGCCCTTGTCAATATATTACGGACGATATCAGGTCAGGTATGGAGGACGGCAAGCTCACAATTCTCTGTTTGTTGGATTTCAGCAACGCTTTCAACACTGTTGACTTTGATGTTCTCCTTGCCATTTTAAGCTCTCTTAACATATCTCCATCCGTGATTGACTGGTTTCGTAGTTACCTGTTTGGCCGCCAGCAGCGTGTCCATCTGGATGAAACTTATTCGTCCTGGTGCGACAATTCTGCGGGTGGGCGTTCTCTCTCCTCTGCTCTTCTCGATTTTTATCAATTCAATATCTAATTCTATTTCAAGTTCCAACCACCTCTATGCAGATGATCTGCAAATCTACTCTCAAGCGAAGCTTGAAAATTTATCATTAGGCATCGCCAGTATTAATCAAGATCTTGTTGCCATATCAGAATGGACTAAAACGTATGGTCTTAAGGTTAATCCTGCTAAAACCCAGGCTATAATTATCGGCAGCTCTCGACTTATTACAAGGATTAACTGGTCAATGCTTCCCCAGGTGTCATTTGCAGGTGTTTTTATTCCTTTTAATAAAGATGCTAAGAATCTGGGGATATACATAGACACAACACTTTCTTGGACCGTCCAGCTACAATACATCAGCCGACGTCTTTTTGCTGCCATAGCATCATTGAGAAGACTCCGTAATTTCCTTCCGACTGCCACTAAAATTGCACTTGTGCAATCTATTCTTCTTCCCATTCTTGACTATGCCGATGCCAGGTATCTCGATCTCAATAATGATCAGCTTAATAAACTTGAGCGACTCCAAAATTTCTGTATAAGTTTCATATACGGTTTACGCAAATATGATCATATTTCTGAATTTCGCTTGAAGCTCAAGTGGCTGCCAATCCGCCTTCGTCGGAATACTCACATTCTCTGTCTTCTCTATAATATTCTTTACAATCCTGCTTTTCCCATGTATGTCAAAACACTCTTTGAATACCTTCACGATACACATACGAAGTGCTTAAGATCATCGGAGAATCTTAGATTGAAAGTTCCTGCACACTCTACGGTTTTCTACGGCAAATCTTTTACTGTACAGGCTGTACGATTGTGGAATTCGTTGCCAGAGAGAATTAGACAGGCTCAATCCTTGACAGTATTTAAAAAACTTGTCACCCAACACTACTTGGCAAATATTTCATGACTACTCTTTTTAACTTGCACTGATATTGTATATATATATATATATATATATATATATATATATATATATATATATATATTGTATATATATATATATCTATTTATATGTATATTTTATAATATTTATACCTGTATGTAGTAATATTGGTATGTAAGTATATAAGTATTATATATATTATTAGTTCTGTTAAGCTTAAAAGAATTCACTATCCCTACCCTACCCATTCTCTCTGTAACTTAACCATTTATTTTACCTGGTTGTCTGGAAGAAATCGCATTTTGCGATAAGACCGCCCTTGTACCACTAGTTTTAAGTTCTTTATTTGATCATTTTATTTGTATTACTGTTTTTCTGGTGTACAATAAAGAATTTTTATCTTATCTTATATCATTCACAAAAATAGAACTAAATTGTACCACCAACGGTAATATTTAATATATTTTTTTACACGAAGTTTATATCTTTCTTTTTAATTTGTATACCTATTTTTAAAACTACTGTATCAATTAAGTATTAGATTAGCGTATAGTATTTTTACGTACAATAATTATATAAGGATATTAAAATAAACCGTGTAGTGGCGGATAAAGAATACAAGTGTCACTACCCTATTTCATTCCGCGGGTGTCGTAAAAGGCGACTAAGGAAATTGCAAAAAAGCGAATAGTATCTTTGCGAAGAGACTGACCCTGGCTACGTACAATGGACGCTCTCTACGGCTGGACCAACACATCACCAAACTCGAAGTAGAAATAGGTCATATAAACTGGCATATATTGGGGTTGTCTGAAGTCCGAAGACAGGGGGAGGACACGATAACCCTTGAGTCAGGCAACCTGTTCTACTTTCGAGAAGGCGATCAGCCCTCTCAGGGTGGTGTCGGTCTTCTCGTTAACAAATCTCTCGCTAACAACGTTGTAGAAATCAGCAGTGTTTCGACACGGGTAGCGTACCTGATAGTAAGGATCACCGACAGGTACTCCCTGAAGGTGGTACAGGTATATGCGCCGACCTCGACATACTGCGATGACATAGTCGAAGCCATGTATGAGGACATTACTAAGGCTCTACATCATACCACCAAGACACACTACAGCGTTGTTATGGGGGATTTTAATGCCAAAGTGGGAGTACAAGAACGCGGCGAAACGAGAATCGGATCCTATAGCGTGGGGTGCCGAAATCACAGGGGGCAAATGCTGGTCAACTTTCTGGAGTCACAGAGGCTCTTCTTAATGAACTCCTTCTTTAAGAAGAAGCCTCATAGAAAGTGGACATGGCGAAGCCCCGATACTGTGACAAAGAACGAGATAGACTTCATCATGTTTGATCGGAGGTATATATTTAGAGACGTCTCAGTGATCAACAGGTTTAATATCGGTAGCGATCACCGACTTGTCCGAGGCACTCTAAATATAGACTTCAGAGCTGAGAGGCTTCGCATGATGAAGTCTACTCTTAGACCTACTGCATCTCAGCTAGCAGTAGGATCCGAAAAGTTTCAACTAGAACTTCAAAACCGTTTCGGACTGCTGGAAACCCATGGCACTGTTGACGAGAAAACCGACGCTGTGGTCAAAACGCTACAGGATGTGTCTCGAAGGGTGTTTCCCGGAAAAAGCGTTAACAAGCAAAGTAAACTCTCGCTCGAGACTCTCGAACTTATGAGGCAAAGAAGGGGAATGTCATATGCGCAGACGTCTTCGACAGATGGAAGAAACCTAAACCGAAAGATCCGGAAGCTGGTGCGACGTGACCTCCGATGTTCCAATACCCGCACCATTACGGCTGCGATTGAACAGAATCGAGGCACCAAAGTCTTCGCTCGCCAGCTTGGTAGAATTCATCTGTCGAAACTCAATACTGCGGATGGCAAAACCGTAACCTCCAAGTCCGAGATTCTCGCTGAAATTGAGAGTTTCTACAAGGACTTGTACGCATCACGGATGCCTAAACCCACGAGACCCAGCGATGATGACCACAGAGCCCAACTCACGCGCCATTACACGGAGGACATCCCTGATGTCAACCAGGGCGAGGTAACAGTGGCTCTCGAGCAGCTCAAGAACAACAAGTCTCCAGGGGATGACGGAATCACCGCAGAGCTCTTAAAAGCAGGTGGGACAGCAGTTCTGAAAGAGCTCGCGAGCCTGTTTAATTTCGTTATCCACCCAGGCCTAACGTGGAGCACCTCAGGCGTGGAGTGGGAGTGCGGTGGTTCTGTTTTTCAAAAAAGGTGACAAAACCCTGCTGAAAAACTACAGACCCATCTCACTCCTGAGTCACGTCTACAAGTTGTTCTCGAGAGTCCTAACAAATCGCCTCGCCAGAAAACTCGACGATTTCCAGCCACTGGAACAAGCCGGGTTTCGAAAAGGCTACAGCACCGTAGATCACATCCATACTGTTCGGTAGATTGTACAGAAGACCAACGAATACAATCAGCCGCTGTGTATGGCTTTCGTGGACTACGAGAAAGCCTTCGACTCCATCGAAACCTGGGCGGTTCTGGATGCTCTGCAGCGGTGTCGCATCCATTGGCACTAAATCGAGGTGTTGAGATGTTTGTACGACACGGCCACTATGACCGTCCAGCTCCAGGACAGTAAAACCAGCCCCATTGAGTTGCGTAGAGGGGTGAGGCAGGGGGATGTAATATCCCCTAAGCTCTTCACCAACGCACTCGAAGACGTCTGTAAGACGCTGGACTGGACTGGACGGGGCATAAACATTAATGGCGAGTACATATCCCACCTTCGGTTTGCCGACGATATCGTCATCGTGGCAGAGAGCCTGGAAGAGCTGAGCGAGATGCTGCACAGCCTAAATGGAGCCTCTCGACGGGTCGGTCTCGGCATGAACTTGGATAAAACCAAGATTATGTTCAACGAACACATTGTGCCGGGACCGGTTTATGTCGACGGATCGATGCTCGAAGTTGTTCAAGAGTATGTCTACCTTGGGCAAGTAGTCCAGCTTGGTAGAAACAACTTCGAGAAAGAAATCGACCGCAGGATTCAGTTAGGTTGGGCAGCGTTTGGCAAGCTACGTCGAGTTTTCTCTTCGCCCCTACCGCAATGTCTGAAGACCAAAGTCTTCAACCAATGCGTCTTACCTATTATGACGTACGGTGCCGAGACGTGGACACTCACAGTGGGACTAGTCCACAAACTAAAAGTTACGCAGCGAGCTATGCAACGGGCTATGCTCGGCGTCTCTTTGAAGGATAAAATCCGAAACGAAGTTATCCGACCAAGAACCAAAGTTACCGACATAGCTCACAGAATTAGTAGACTCAAGTGGCAGTGGGCTGGCCATATCTGTAGAAGGACTGATGGCCGATGGAGCAAGCGTATCCTAGAGTGGAGACCACGTCTCGGCAAGCGTAAGGTAGGGCGGCCCCCGGCTAGGTGGACCGACGACCTGAAAAAGGTGGCTGGGACAGACTGGATGCGGAAGGCTGAGGACCGTGTACTGTGGCGTGTATTGGGAGAGGCCTATGTCCAGCAGTGGACTGCGATAGGCTGATTGATTAAAATAAAACAAAATTGTAATTTTATTTTATTTTTACACCGCCTTTGGAGGTGTAGTGTGTAATATTTATTTTGATTATACCACCTGTACAGTTTTTAATAATGTATGTTAATTATATAATAATATTTATTATATTTATTTATATGTATTATGGTCCCAACAGAATATCAGCGCCATCTTGTGTTACAAGATGGCATTATGCTGAGTTGGAAACCGATTCTATTTATGTTAGGTTAGTGTTTATGTTAATTTATGTATTCATCCTGCCTGTTACATTGTGTACCTACATATTGGAATAAATGAGTTTTTCTTTTTCTTTTCTTTTTTTCTAATTGATGTAATGTATCTAAGTTATACTTGTGTATGTGTATGTAACCAACATGTCTATTTAATCATGCGTTATCCTTAAATATAGAGAGTATTATTCGAGCAGCCAGTGGTATAATTTCTCTCCCAAATACCTTCGACTTTAGAAACAAATAATAATAATAATAAAACCCCTCTGGGGCAGCCGTTATCTCATCATGAGACTAACGCAATCTCAGAGGGCATAGTAACAGCTTTCAAACACCACCTTCATCGTGTAACATAAACAAAAAAATTATTGCAAGATGAAAAAAAAGCTTACAACCGCAGAGCAGCTTTGTGGCGAGCTGAATGTGTGTGGCGACACTGCGATCCCGAATGCTTCAGAGAGTCGGTCAGGGCCTCGTCTCCGGCTTGCCTTTACTGGCTGGTCGGATTGGATTTCCAAGAGCACCGGCAGGTCTCTCTACTCTGGCTTGCCTTGGTCGGCCGGCCAGAGGGAAGCCGCAAGAGCTATTAGCTTGGGGGTGGAAGTGTCATTCTCAAGAGCGTAAGTAACTACGGGGAAACCCGCTCCGGGTCTCCATTGTCACGAGACCCGCGATGGCGAAACCGGTGCCGCGCCGCTCGACACCCCTAGCCACTCGCACCGGTGTTGCCTTCTGGCTGCCTTTATGGCAGAGTTTGTTTCTTTGGGCGGTTGTTTAGGAAGGGCTCATCCAGTGAGTTGGCGAGTCACCACCTGCCATGCAGACGAATACTATGAGAGAATTACTGGCAGGTGCCGTTTTTCACCGATAGCATTAATTGTCAGTTCACTAAACACCCATCCCCATAACCCGTATTCGATAGATCACTAAAAGCAATAGCCCTACACGTCATGTGGCTAGTCCATAGCTGTACTCAGTAGTGCAGTTGTGCATCCCATTTCAGATTAAAACTCTCTACGGGCCTCTGCACGTTGGATCCATATCCCGCTGGTAAGACTCTCAAAAGACCGGATATTTTTCTAACACCACATGTTATAAGAATAGCCGTGAAAAAGAGAAACATAATAATACAAATAATATTCTACCACATTCACACAACACCATCTAGTCCCAAACTAAGCAGAGCTTGTACTATGGGTACTAGATAATGCATAAACATACATAATAATACAGTGCACAGGGCTTCAAAAGCTCTAAAGTAGTCTAAAGCAATAAATCCACCTCCTCAACGTAATCTACAAATTAAAGAAACAGACTCCTTTCTTTTGTATATTTTTTTTGTTTTACGAGGTGGAAAAGCGCGCGGCAACGCAACACCGACACGCCTCTCCTCCCGCGACCGCACCCGACTGCGAGGGACAGACAGAACTGCCCCCCGCACCCGCACCGTTGGACACATCCTGCGCAGGCCATGGTACAAAACAAACTACGTTTGAATGAAATGTTTACTTTAGGCGAGCGGCCGTAACGTAAACAATGTCGTCTTTAACGACTTACTCGACACTTTTGTTTATAATAATAAAAATATTAGCTGAAACTTGCTTGCTTTTGTTTTTTTATATACCTGGTGATATTATCTTTACAATAAAATAAAGTTACAGCAATACTTGCTTAGAAAATTATTTAGATGTTATCATTTGAATTTTTTTATTATTTCGCTGACTTTGCATTCCCGCCCGCGCGCGGGGCGTAATTATGGATTAAAAACATCATTGTAAACAAATAATGTAATTATATATGATACTTTTATGTTCTTATTGTAAATTAATTGATTAATTATGAAGTTACAGCAAAAACAAAAAAAAATATTTTGTATTACTTTAATTCTAGACAAACAACTTTCGTAAAAGCGGCTTTTTTATTTTATGTAAATAGATATGTATGTATATAAAGTTATATTTATGTGTTGTATTATTTTTTTATTATGAGTATATAAATAAACCTTTGATATAGAGACATATTTATTTCTGCATTTTGGTTATTTACAAGACTTATACAACTCAAAACCAACCCTATTCTTGATGATGCCGGCTTTTCCTAGCTAAATGACTTATTGAAAAGAACTCGGAGTAATTCTTTTTTTAATATTTTTATATGATGTATAATACTCATATTATTTATGAGATATTAGTTATTGAAAATTTTAGCGGGTACTTCGTTTTTTTTTTTGGCGGGAAAAAGTACACAACTGTGCAGATTCCATAAAAATTAATTCTTATCAGATTCTTATCAGAATTAGTTTTTATAATTGGAAATCTAGCTGAAACGAAACTTATCTACGTTTGAATCTGATATATAACAAAAACCGGTATTATAAAAAATAAAATATGAAAATTGGCGCCACTTAAAAATAATTTCTTTGTTTTATTTTTGTACATTTAAAATAAAATGTTTCATTTCATTAAATTTATCTCCTCTAAAAGTTAATTAAATAACCCTACCATAAATAATACCTACTTATATACCTGCCATAATAAAAAACGACGAGAAAAAGGAATACGTCAGAAATATAAAATCGTCTCCCCCCCACCGCAGGATCTCAGTCGGATCAGGGGCTCAGTAACCGTGGATTGGACACCCGCGGTGAAGCCTAGAGAGATCCCAGGAGTGGACGCTCCGCGTGGGCTTAAAGGGGCCTGCGCAGGATGCGTCCAACGGTGCGGGTGCGGGGACGGTTCTGTCTGTCCCTCGCAGTCGGACGCGGTCGCGGGAGGAGAGGCGTGTCGGTGTTGCGTTGCCGCGCGATTTATCTCTCGCGACCAAATGGGGGCGCACCATTCGATGTGTCGCGGTGGGGCCGCAGAGGAAGAGGAGATGCGGTGTTGCGTTGCCGTCCTCCCTATCCTCTGCGGCCGCTGGGTGTTTTAACGGTGGAGCCCAACACCTTATTCCGCCGCCAAGGGGGTTTTGTTCGGGGCCCGCCTGACCATCTGGCGGGCCAATACCCGTCGGGGGGTAGTGACGAATGCTTATGCGTTTCCCTACCCTCCGACACACGGGTACATGAAAAAGTCGAGGTGGTTTTTAGTGGTTACACCACATACTGCGGCTCTCATTTCCCCAAATGTCGGAGATCCGAAAGGATTTTGCACCCCGTAAAAAAAATCTATATACGCCACTATTTTTTAATTAGTATAAAAAATTTAACAGGGCACTAAGTATCTTTAACTGATCATATTTATGAACTTAAAAAATAAAAACACTAAGGCCCACTTGCACAACGATTCTTAAATTGAATAAAGATGTAATTAACGAGAAAAAAAATATTAAACACCACTAGCGTGTTGCACAACGAACAATTTGTCGAGTAATATGATTTAAGAACTGTCAAAATTAATCACCGAAAATCGGCTGTTTAGTGGCTAATTTCATTTAAGAACTGTCACACTGATGTTGGCATCTTGTCATTAGCGACGAAAATTATCAATAATTATATAACTGGACCGGACGACGCAGCAGGGGTAGGCCTATGTCCAGCAGTGGACGTCCCTATGCTGATATGATGATGATGATAATATAACTGATAACAATGTACCTTGTGTTATTGTTAACCCTAGAATCCTACACTATTTGGCGCACATGTTATTCCTACACTGGGGTGTTGGAACACCCCATATTAAAATTACCGTAATCCCTAAAATAAAAAAAAAACAATTCATGAAAATACGTTTTACTAAACATAATCGATAACTTGAGATCACAAATCAGCCTTATTACACAAAGTTAAATGTAGTTTGATCAACAGCGCTTGTAGGATTTGGTCCTTTTTTGAGGATCACTGCAATGGACTAAGTTGGCATCCGGTGACGGTCCTCCAAATGTTCATGTATCAGTTCCAAACCTAATTTAGAAAAGAACCCAGGAATTATAACTGGTCCCAACTTCTATTTCTTCCTCGCCCGATTTGTGGTCTAGAATGGAGCTTATTTCTTCGTATTTCAAACCTCTGAAAGCCATCCGAAACAAAATAAACAAACTTCATTGAATTTTACCTTCATAATATCTAAAAATATCTGTATTTAATTCATATAAGACTATTGTTTTAATAAATAATCAAATTTAATAACTTATTACATATAAATGCATCAATCGTAATAAATAAATAATCTCACGATTTTACTACACTGGGGTACTGGCGTACCCCACAGCACTTATACAGGCTACCACACAACGCGATCCCTCGTCACGGTATTGACGTAACGCGAGCGGTTGACACCAAACTAAAATACTCCGACGCGCGAATCCGTGGATATTAAAGAAATTGAGATATTTAGAAAACAAATCGGTGTGGTGTGCACCTGCACCCCATGTAGGGTTCTAGGGTTAATGCTCAAAAGTTTCTAGTTATTATTTGTCAATTGTCATTTCGTTGCTAGGCGACGACAATGCGTTTTGTTTTATGCTCAAAGTATATATGTATAGTCTAAGGTTTTATGCGAAACCATACGCATAACATCGTTAAAATCGTAACAAAAAGGCTTCATGCCATGAAACAAAACGTAGAAACTACTTTACCGACCTCATAAAATGTTTAACTAAATCTAAGCGTTGTTGTCGTTGTGGAAGAGGACGCTAAATACTTTTAACTTAAATTATTTTATGCTGTTAATTCTGTTCAACAAATTTAAATTAAGGAGTGACTTAAATCAAACGTTACGCAAGTGGGCCTAAGTCTCAAAACTGTCTCAAAACTGTAAACAAAAATACGTAATAATTGGTAAATGCATAACTAATACTATGACCGACCCGTGTACTACATAGTAAACTGACCCATTGATAAATTCCCCAAAAGTTAATTGTCTACGTTTGCCTGACGCGATGACCTATCATATCAGTTCATATCACGGGAGAATGTAGGTATGCTTCGTGCGTACTTTTTGAGTGGAAAAATCGCGAGTGCAGCTGTGTACCCATGGACATCTTATTGTGAGTGTACAAAAGTGAGCCGGTTAGTGTCGAATAATTAAAATAGCGTATATTTGACGCTTTGGCGAAGTGAAAAGACAGAAGCGTACTTCTCTCATTAAAAAATCGTCTGTGTATTGACAACGGTGGTGGACATTTCGAAGGACAATGGAAATACTTGTAAGTTTAGTAGATAATACGTACTTAAGTAAATAAAAATTTGATGCGGGCGGCTAAAAATTGGTTTGTGTGGAGAACCTTGAGGAGGCCTATGTCCAGCAGTGGACGTCTCTAGGCTGACATGATGATGATAAAATAATATTTGTAAATAGCAAATGATTCTAACTTCTTGAATACGCCAAAATTACTCTTTTCTTTTATTACAGAATACCTTCTTTTATTTTGATATGTGTTTGCTTTCTAAATACATACCTCCGTATTTAACTACTTGTAAAACGGTAAATTTTGTCGGTCCTAAGCCCGGATGAAGTATGAAGGAGAGGGTAGAATTAAAAAAAATAAAAATTAACTACCTACACTTATTATTTTGCTTCATTTTATTGTCTAAGGCTACCTACATTATAAGTGCGACAGAAAGAATGCGTAAGAGTAGGACGGAAAGTAAGTACTATCAATGAAGTAGTGAATGGATTGTAAAATATGTCTATGATTTAGGTGAGATTTTCTACAAAAAACAAATGATTATAACTTTGCTATTTATAGATATTATGAAATTCTTACGTCAGATATATGATAATAATGTCTTCGCTAATATGTCCTTCAAGTTTTTGTACTAATTAAAAAATAGTGATGTATATTTATATAAAATCGCGCTCAAAAATGGCGGCAAAATATTTAAAATTTTCACTTTATACTGCCCTTACGTGGGCTTCAACCATATTATATGGTTAATTTATATCATTGGAAAGCTCATTTCATTACGCGTCTATTGATATGCAACATAGCGCAATCGGTTAAGTAATCCGAGTTCCACAAACAGATAAGTGCGCAGCGGGAAAGGGACAATAGTCTCTTGAGTGCGGTCAAGCGGTTTTAAATGAAAATGGGTTGGATGTACAAAAACGAGACACTAATATTGATTCACTTTTTGTAGTATTCCAAAGCCACTTATTACTACATCAAATAAAGTCTTAAAACTAATATGCCTCAAATAGCAAAAACCATCAATGGACCGGATCGAAAAATGAGTGCAGATCCCTGAAAAAAACAGAACTAACACATATTTAATCGGTAGTACCTAGTATACAACACATGCTATCCAACTATGTTCGCAATTCTGCCGCACAGTGTGTGTTGTTTAATTACGCGTCGCTACTCGACTGGCCTCTGATAAACGACTCTCCAGCTGCTGTACCTACTCGTACTTCATGACATGTTCAGGGTTTTAAGCCTCGGCTCGCTAACAATACCGCTTATTTACATTTCACGTTGGGTTAGCGGCCTACAGGATGAGAGGATGATCGATAATATCACTGATGACGTAAAACCACAAAACATTCGTGTTAATAGGTCCTACCTTTTAATTAAATCGAGGTGTTGAATACATTGACTGTGTAATAAACCATTTTCAATAAATCAAGAGCGAGTCGGACTCGCCCATGAAGGGTTCCGTAGTAGGTATCCATATACCCATTATATTCACCTAACCATATACCACAAAACCTTTTTCGCCAACACAAACGATTGATTTAGAGAAACAATGGTTTAAAAAACCTCAATGTCATTTTTAAAGACCTAGCCGTAGGCACCCTGCAAGTATACCTACGACCAATGAAAAAAAATGTTGTTAAGTCAGTTCCATGTAGGTATAGAGAGCCCCCCTTAATATCGATTTAATTTTATTTTAATATTGAAATCGTGAAGCGGTTGGCAGAATACGTCTGTCTACCAAGTTAACAAGAACGGCCAGACAGACATGGCGAATCTATAAAGGTTCAGTTTTTTGTCATTTTTGGCTACGGAATCCTAAAAATACGACTTAAGCTTTAAAAAGAAATAGTGCTAAAGTGTAATTGAGCTTAAAGCAAATGAATTGGTCAACAAGTTGATAACAATATCTACGCGTACTTAAGAAGACGCAATCCAACTAGCAACAACCAAAACTTGCAACCGTGTAAGCCTTGTATAGCGAAAATTGATATTACGGATGGAGATTATCTACTAATTATTTTCTTTTTTAGTGTGAGTAGCTAATTCTGGTGTCCGAGTTTTCAGACCACCTAAAGGCCTTCAACATGACCAAGTACGGGTTGTTACTTGAACCGAGCCAGCGTGATAGACTATCATCATCCTCTTAGCGTTATCCCAGTTTCAATCTAGGATCCGCTTACTAGTCTAACTGGATTTGGCTGAATATTAGCTTTTCCACGGAGCGACTGCCTGTCTGACCTCCGCAACCCGAAGGGATAGCGATATTTCATGGTTTAGACTAGTGTCAGTTCATTTTAGAAGGTAGGTACTGACGGCATGTAACGATTGTCAAAGATCTTCATGACAACCAGGACCGACGGCTTAACGTGCTCTCCAAGGCACGGGACAAGCGATAATTAATAATTCCATACGCACATAACTCCGAAAAGTCATTGGTGCGCGTCGTGGATTCGAACCCGATACCCTCTGCATGGCAGTCTGTTGGGATCTCCACTAGGCTATCGCTGCCTATAGCGTGATGGACTATAAATAATAAAATAAATAAATAAAAATCGTTTATTAAAAATAACATTTACAATGATACGGTATTCAGTGGCCACACACTAGGCAAAGCCTGTCCTGTGGGTACCTGATACGATTACATACCTAGTTGAATTGTTTGCTCGGTTGACATCATATAATATCATAGGCAATATTTTTATGTGATTACATTGTATACTTACTAATAATAGAAACTAAAAATTAGCCAAGTGGGAGTCGGACTCGCGCACGAAGGGTTCCGTACAATCATCAATGAAAGAAAATTAAGTTTGTTGTATGTATACTTAAATATTTTTTAAGTTACTATTTGTTTATTAAGATCGAGAAAAAAATTGCGTAAAATTCAAGTTTGTTGTGTGGGAGCCCCCTTTAATATTTACTTTATATTTATTTAATTATTGATTTTGAAAGGTTATAATATAACCTCATTATACAACTACATATTCTGTAAAAAAATTAAGCGTCTACTTGATACAGTTAATAATATTGAGCAAAAAATACGATAAAAAACACGTTTATTGTATGGGACCCCCTTAATATTTTCATTTTTTATTTTTAGTACCTTATTTGTTGTTATAGCGGCAACGGAAATACATCATTTGTGAAAACTTCAGCTTTCTAGCTATCACGGTTTATGAGATACAGCCTGCCTGAGATACAGACAGACAGACAGACAGAGGAGGCTTAGTAATAGGGTTCCGTTATTACCTTTTAGGCACGGAACCCTAAAATTGAAATATAAGATATTTAAAAAATACTTCCTAAATGTTTGCTATTGCATATATGTATGTAATTTCTGTTATTAAATTAGGTACCTATGTAAAGTTAGCCGTAGACAACATTACGGTAACGTTATTTAGGTCAATAGAACACAAGAGTGCTTCAGAGCAATCATAGGTCAAAGAGATGAGCCATTCTGTAATTTTTACTTTTGCCTCTTGTACTGAGCATTGCTTAATGTCGCACGCATTATTTATTTTATTATATATATAGTAATCCTTGTATGGACTAAAACGATTATAATAATGATTATACTTTATTAACCAATTTATATGTACTAGTTACAAACACGAGTGACCAGATACAGCACCCTGAGGGAAGCATTGGGCCACATCAAGAGTCTGCTGGCCATCCTCGAAGAGCTGGGGTGGCTCGAGTGACAAGACCATTCCCACGCGCACGCAAATTACATGCCAGACGTGGAGTTGCGGAAACAGCCCGTGCAACCAAGTACGAAGTACAAACACGAGATATCATTATTCGTAGAGCTCTTCAGAATCGCTGTACTTATATATAAATAATATTAAAATAAAAAATAATCACCGAAATGTTGGTACGTGCATAACTTTTAAACGACTGCTACGGGACCGAATTGGATAAATAGTTCTTTAATGCGTTCGTTATTGGCAGAAGAAGGTTTGTATGTGCCAAAAAATAAAGAGTAAAAAGAAGATCGCTGGGTCAGCTAGTATTTAATAACACAAAACAAATAATTTATTTAGAAATTAGTATTTAGCTTACAATACAAGATAGTCGCCTATGTAAATAAAGCGAGATAAAAATGGAAGAAGATTTATTTTTGATATCCTCTCTCTACAAAACTATTCTTAAAATAACTTTACCAACCTTTTAATAACAAAACCTAAAACTTTACGAATAAAAATATATTTTCTCAATTAATTTGGTTCTAATAGAACAGAGAATTTAAAGTATGTGGAAAATGCGACGGCGTTCAAAAATCATACTTGTAAAATCACAATAACAAAAACAGTTCTATATGAGCTTTGTTCGCTAAACACTTGGTCTGATAATTAATATAATGAGAGAGGTAGGGAGGTCATCCTGGATCAGTTTTTACGCAACAACATCCAACGCCATTAGAGAGAGCAGCCAGTGGAACGATTTAATTGATTTATTTATCCCTATATCCAATTAGGCTGGCACCAAAAATTATTTGGTGAAATTCAGGGCGAATTCTCTTCGCTGCCGGATATATACTCTTGATTCAAGGAATAAGAGCGTGATAGGTTTTCGATCCAGTCAGTTATTTTAATGGATTCTAACTTATTTATATTTTCAATCCGAAATGTACTGTGCGCTGTACAATGCTTTATAAACGTGAGCGAGGTAAAGAACAATGACCACTTCTCATACATTGAATGACCTGATACTGAGGCCCACTTGCGTAACGTTTGATTTAAGTCACTCCTTAATTCAATTTTTTTGAACAGAATTAACAGCATTAAATAATTTAAGTTAAAAGTATTTAGCGTCCTCTTGCACAACGACAACAACGCTTAGATTTAGTTAAACATTTTATGAGGTCGGTAAAGTAGTTTCTACGTTTTGTTTCATGGCATGAAGTCTTTTTGTTACGATTTTAACGATGTTATGCGTATGGTTTCGCATAAAACCTTACACTATATATACTTTGAGCATAAAACAAAACGCATTGTCGTCGCCTAGCAACGAAATGACAAATGACAAATAATAACTAGAAACTTTTGAGCATTAACCCTATAACCCTACATTGGGTGCAGGTGCACCCCACACCGATTTGTTTTCTAAATATCTCAATTTCTTTAATATCCTCGAATTCGCGCGTCGGAGTATTTTAGTTTGGTGTCAACCGCTCGCGTTACGTCATTACCGTGACGAGGGACCGCGTTGTGTGGTCGCCTGTATAAGTGCTGTGGGGTACGCCAGTACCCCAGTGTAGTAAAATCGTTAGATTATTTATTTATTACGATTGATGCATTTATATGTAATAAATTATTAAATTTGATTATTTATTAAAACAATAGTGTTATATGAATTAAATACAGATATTTTTAGATATTATGAAGGTAAAATTCAATGAAGTTTATTTATTTTGTTTCGGATGGCTGTCAGAGGTTTGAATTACGCAGAAATAAGCTCTATTCTAGACCACAAATCTGGCGAGAAAGAAATAGAAGTTGGGACCAGTTGTAATTCCTGGGTTCAAGATCAAATAATAAGCCAAATATAAAGTTTCAGCAGACAGTTTTGAAATTAGGTTTGGAACTGATACATGTACATTTGGAGGACCGTCACCGGATACCAACTTAGTCCATGGCAATCCTCAAAAAAGGACCAAATCCTACAAGTGCTGTTGCTCAAACTACATTTAACTTTGTGTAATAAGGCTGATTTGTGATCTCAAGTTACCGATTATGTTTAATAAAACGTATTTTCATGAATTGTTTTTATTTTATTTTAAGGACTACAGTCATTTTAGTATGGGGTGTTCCAGCACCCCAGTGTAGGAATAACATGTGCGCCAAATAGTGTAGGATTCTAGTGTTAACAATAACACAAGTAGGTACATTGTTATCAGTTATATCATCATCATCATCATGTCAGCCTAGGGACGTCCACTGCTGGACATAGGCCTCCCCCTGCTGTGTCGTCCGGTCCAGTTATATAATTATTGATAATTTTCGTCGCTAATGACAAGATGCTAACATCAGTGTGACAGTTCTTAAATGAAATTTGCCACTAAACAGCCGATTTTCAGTAATTAATTTTGACAGTTCGTAAATCATATTACTCGACAAATTTTTTGTTGTGCAAGACGCTAGTGGTGTTTAATACTTTTTTTCTCGTTAAACACATCTTAATTCAATTTAAGAATCGTTGTGCAAGTGGGCCTGAATATCTTATTGCGTCTATAGATAAAATTTACGAAAACAAGTAGCTCTATGGTCAAGCAATTATACTGTAAAGACAGTTTACTTATAAAGGCATAGGCATTAGGTACACAATACACCGAAATTATTTCGTATTAATTTGACAGATTCTCTCATGTGCAATGTCACCGGCGGCGTCTTTAAGTCAAAAACGTTTCGTTGCATCCTTATTCAATGATTTCAACGGCAGAAATACATTTATATCTTTTTATATCTTTTAACATAAAAAGATACATTCAATTATGATCAGCTTTTAACAACTTGATTCAATTTATATACAAAATTAAGTTTTCTCGAGGTTTTGACAAAACCAGTCGATTTAGATGTGATATAAGTGAATTGGAACGTAGCTAAACAAGGAAGTATTATAGGGCACAGGTAATATAACAATGCAGCGAATAAATTTTTTTTTGATAAGGATGCGTTCACGAGTTCTAGAACAACTTTACAACCCAAAACTTTTCTTTTTACCTAGGCTTCTATAAAATGTAATTGTTAGTGAAATCATTACACTATAAAATAACCTTAATTCTAAAATAAGTTTTCTCTCGCGACATGTTTAGGTCAAAAATGGCCATTCTTCTTTAACTCGTTTGAAACTTTTTTCGGTTTTTGGAAGTTTATACAATGTTATATTAAATGAAAAATTATTTACCTAATTTCTCTGTAATTTATCTTGAGGTGAATTGGTCTTAAGTATATCTAACTTTAAACTGATTGGTGAAGATCTTTGTTCTGCGATTCCTACGAGGTTCTTAAGTAGGGTTCCCTATCCATTTGCATAAAATTTTAAGACCTATATAACTTAGCATAATTTTGTTTGGCATAATTATATTTTCACATTATATAATTACGCATAACAGCTTACGCATAATTTTTTTAAACATAATTTCTCTAACCATAATAATGATTAAGCATAATATCCTAAAGCATAAATTTATCAAGCATAAAGTTCTAAAGCATAACCTTTTTAAGCATAATATCCTAAAGCATATATAATTTATTTACGCATAATGATTACAATACAAATTGGATATAATAACTTGGGCAATGTATCTTTGGCATATTTTTCGCTGTAGGAAGCATGAAGCATGCAAGCAAGCATACAGCATGCAAGCAAGCATGCAGCATGCAAGCAAGCATGCAGCATGCAGCATGCAAGCAAGCATGCATCACGCAAGTAAGCATGCAGCATGCAGCATTCAAGCGAGCATGCAACATGCAGCAAGCAGGGTTTCTGTCACGGCTCCGGCGCTGCAGGCCTCCGGCGGCCCCACGCGCCTACGCGATTTTAAATGACACCCTAGGGGCAGGACAAACAAGACTACGTGGAGTCGGTTTTGCAGCAATTCCGTACTGTCACTAACTTTTCTGGCACGGCATATAATTTTTTTACAAGTTAAATATATAAATATTATGCTAATAGTCATTAGGCCTACTAACGTTATGCGAATAGTCATTAGGCCTACTAACGTTATGCGAATCAAATTTATGCCAAAACAAATTAGTCTCATAAAATATATGCCTAAGTAAATTATGCCGAAGTATTATTATGCCAAAGAAAATTGTGCCAAAATCGTTATGCCGAAGTATATTAGGACAAAGAACATTATGAGAAAAGAAGGGATCCCCTTAAGTAGGTACCTACTATTTTTGACAAAATACTGACTGTTATATAAGATTTGTAACTTCGTAATGAATAGTGGGTAATTACATTACCGCCAATATCCGAGAATGAATTATCTTCAATGATTTATTTTGAGGAAACACAATAAACAACTGAAAACAGTAAATAATAATTAGTATAATTTATAATTTACTTATTTATTTATAGTCTCACGCCTGTATCCCCGAAGGGGTAGGCAAAGGTGAAATATTATACCCACATTTCGCCATCAATTTTCTTTACATTTGTTGAATAACCCGAATACTGAAAAGGCTGTGATAATTACGAACGGGATTGACTGCACCACACTCTGTAAATTGTATAATAAAATAATGTACACTACCCGCCTTGTTTAAGCGCATTAATGAAAATCTGCGGAAAATATGAGATGAAACGAAAATGCATTATTTTAAGCGATTCAGAAGATAATCCGTTTAGTATGAAAAGTTGATTATAACCAGAAAACGACCGAATATCTCGTATAGCTGATTTATCTCTTATATTACCCCATTTAATTTTAAGTGATTGTAAATCGGGTAACACGAACGCTCAAACAATTCGTTCGATGAAACATTTAAATTTTCTCTTGAGATCAAATCACAATCATTTAAGAGTAAAGTCGTGGAAATTTTAATATCCGTTTTACCAAACTGTGATCAGAGAGGTCATTTGGCATCACGAATAATGGAGTCTATCATCAACCCAAAGGGCCTCTTTAGTTAATGCGACTTTATGAAAATGTTTGCCTTTTAGCTTGATAGGTATAACTTTACTGCAATAAGCTGGTGGGATTAATGAAGATGCCCATAATTTGAATATTCAATATGAATTTTTAATTTAATTACTTGAATATAAATATTTTTGTATTGTGTTTTACTTCCGTGCTTGTGTAATTATTACAATCCTGGTACCCTTAGAATTTGTTAACAAATTTTGAATAAATAACGGGAGTGGTGTACACCTTTACACAATAATCAATAGGTACATTGTGCAAGATGCTTGCTCGAACAACGTACTGGTTTAAGAGGCTACAACATCGTAGCCAATGCAGCAAGTGTTGTGTATTCGATCTCACGGGACAAATATTTGTGTAATCTACGAAAACACGTTGGGAGTTTTCGTTTCTTTGTGTTGAGTGTCAGATGTTTCGTTGTATGTAAAATATTGGACGATGCAATGTGATCCGTCTTCCTAGTAACTGGAGACCCTGACGTCATGACGATGCGAAGAAATGGGAGTACTATCATCTTATCAATTTTAACAAATGAAACTCTATAATATATTCTTTATGTGTAAGTCATTTCGAACGATTTGTATGCTTCTTCAAGTTTTCATGTATTTTGTTAGAATTCTAGATACACCTATGCGAACAGTTTATTTGTATAAATAAGAGAGCCTATTTAGAATAACAAGTGCGCGAAATTGTATAACTCTAGAGGAATAAAAAGAACAACGTCGTCAAATCATTGTTCTTTCTCAACATAAAACATTTAGAAAGTACTTTTCCGATCAAGAATATTCGTATTTTTCTTATTGTCGCATCTTCGCACATTTCGAAACAAAAATTAGTTAAACAATCGTATAACTGGGAGGCCGTTTACGGGTTACAAAAGGCGACGAACGTATAATTAATGTCCTGTAAAAGTTGAAATTCTAAGAAAGTTGTTTGTTTTAATACCGAGATGTCACGTAGTCTCATTAAGGGTTAAGTACCGTTGAGCTACATCCAGTCTATCTTCGGTCGAGTCAATCCCTCTTGCTCTAGTATTTTCACTTTGTTTATTTTTTTTTATTACGCAGTAAACAGGATTTACAGATCGCTGTGCTTATTTTTTATTTGTGTGTATTTGTTTTATGGCAACAATGAGCAGTGTTACCAAGAGGTTGGTATAACTAATTAATAAAAATGTTGTTGGTTTACTTTGACTTTGTCAAGTGCTTTGACTACCAGAACGTCGATATCAATTTAAGGTAGATTTTTTACTAGATTACACTAACTTAAATAAAAATCTGCTTCAAATTGTCCCAAACGTACTATGTTTGTTTAAGAAGTTGAAAATGGCTGTAGATATGTTTTAAATTCGACTCCCGTGTGATGTTTTCTAAGTTTACGAACGTAATATGTTTACTTTTTAAACGATAACAGAATGTGCATATCCTAGTGAGATGAAATCTCTTTTAACTCAGAATTGTATCATTATGCATCCAAGGTGAAATGTATGACTCACTTGTAAGTTACTTATATCTATATTGTACTGTTTTTTAATTCGGTGGTTCGACAATTTTGTAACCTGTTAGCAATTATACCTAAGTATATCATATTTATTTGTAAAATCTCTGCGGGCTTGCCATTTTATGGAATGAAAATTCCACTTAAAGATTACTTGTCTACAATTTTCCTCTAGCATAGCCTATAGATAAATATTAGTAAAACCTGAAAATAACATTTCTAAGTTAATAAACCTAATAAGTAGGTGTAGGCGGGTTATCTTCTATAACGAGGTGATTACACTCGCTTGGCTGCTTTGATTGTATATAAAGATACGAATTTCTTAGAATAGTATATAATTCAGCTGTAATCTGTCCCATTTTAGCTAATTAAGTTCAGCTAGTGGATGTTTCACGAATAAAGTCCCTTACTTGGTAACAAGAAAGTTATTTTTGTTGAATGATGAAACTAATTTCGTGATTTGCTATATTAGTTACTTAAATTAAGACCATATGATCCTATTAACCTGTTATGCACGTTATTTTTTGTTTTAGATACTTTTATTAAAAACTGTTTGACTTGACTAGTGTACGGTTAGCGTAGTGGTTTAAGCGGTCGCCTCGCCGTTTAACACTGCGCCGAGTGTTGTGGGTTCGATTCCCACACGAGGCAACACTTTGTGTGATCCATAATTTGTTTTTCGAGTCTGGGTGTTCATTGTGTCCGTTGGTTGTATGTCTGTAAAGTCCCCCGCCACACAGGATTTATTCCTAGTGCGGGAGTTGTCTTAAAAAAAACTCAGGTCTTTGCTTGCCGTTCGTATTGGATCGGCAAAGTTAAGCAACGCTGGCACAGGTCGCCTCTTGCATGGGGACCACTGGGTGGCATATATGTAAATCAGAGCGTTACCGTGCATCTGAAGGCACATAAAGCAGCCGATCCCGGTCGTAGTCTCAAGAGGAATAGTCAGACCATGTTAGAGGCCTTCCTCCGAGTGGCATAGATTCATTCTTACACAAAGGTTTCCACACACTCATGCTAAAAATCAGAAAAAGAAGTATTATTATTATATTCTGAGACAATTCAAATACGGTCATCTGATCCCTCACTGGATAGAGCCTATACTATGACAATCAGAGAACTGATAAACATGCAGGCAAATTTCTAAATATAATATAAATTGTAAAGTATTTTATAAGATCTTTGTAATAAGCAATATATAAGCTATAATCTAATAAACTTGGTAAAAGTAATAACTCTTTTAAAGTAGTGTCACTTACCTGTAAATAAAAATTCCTTATTTCCTAGAGCCATCGGATAGAAACAATAGACAAATACTTGCGCCTAATAAGTAAAGGCAATAAAAGCAATAAGTATATGTAGGAATTTTACCGCGACCACAGCTGTAGCATCCCATCACATATGCAAATTTTTGAAAATCTCAGTAATTGAGACTCATTATATACCTCAATATGTGTGTGTACAAATATAAACTTTGAAAGTATTCATAAAAACAAAAAAAATATTTAGAAAGGGGAACAAGAAATATAAGTTAGAATATGTGCAGCTGGAGCAAGAAGGAATCCAGTTTATCATTTGCCAACACACAGCACATATAAGCGCTGAGTTCCTTTTTTTATATTTTTTTCTTCGCCATAGCACACTATCTGGCAGCTATTCCTAACATGAAAACATTTACATTTTTAACAATAGAGGAAAATAGGAACGAAAAGGTGAATCCTGAATTTACAAACATTTGTTTTGAGATTTGAGATTTACAAAAGAATTACGGCTGTTTTTATTAGGCGATAAGGCCGCCGATTGTACATTATCGTAGTTTTAAATCACTTTACAAAATATGTACTGTACAATGTTTTTTTTTTTTTTTTTTTTTTTTTTTTTTTTTTTTTTTTTTTTTTGGTATCGGGTTGGAAAATCGTCATGGAGTCCCTCCGCCGGGAAGGGCGATGGGGACTGTCAGTCTCTTACTGACTAAAAACCAACCCGTGTTCCTCCTGTACCCGTGTGTCGGAGGGGCGGGTATCGCCTAAGCATTCGTCGCTACCCCCCGACGGGTATCGGCCCGCCAGATAGTCAGGCGAGCCCCGTCACCCACTGAGGCGACCACCCCGGCCGCAGGACTCCACTATGAGGCGCGCGCGGAACACGACGCCGCCACCTCGAGGCCTGCTGCTGATCGGACGACAAGACGCCCCGAGTCTGCCGTCCGCAGGCCGCGCCCTACGGTGGCCGGAAGTCGGCCGCTCTACGACGCCCAGTGCGTCTTCTGCGGGAGGGGAGAGAGGAGGCAGCCTCTCTCTCCCTTTCCGCCGTCTCCTTTGCAAGCATCACGGCCTCGCAAAAGGTGGCGACGGTACTCCACCCTGACTCGCTCCCGACCATGGTAGATACAACAGCCGGAAGCGAGAGTTTTCCCGCAGCACCTACGGCCGCGACTAAGTCACGGCGCTGCTCGGCCTAAGCTGGGCACTCCGCCAGCGTATGCATTGCCGTATCGTCGCGGCAATCATCACAATGGTGGCACTGGGACGTCGGCTCCCGGCCTATACGACACAGGTACTTCCCGAAACACCCGTGTCCGGTAAGCACCTGCGTCAGCCGGAAGCTGAGGGCGCCGTGGCTCCTATTGAGCCACTCCTCTAGAACGGGCCTTACCGCCGCTACAGCGGCATGCCCCGCCGTTGGTTGCGCTAAGCGCGTCTGCCACTCCGCCACTAGGACCTGGCGGAGCTCTGCCCTACGTGCCTCAACCTGTCGTGGCACCAGGCGCTCGCCCCGCTCGACCGCCTCCGCGCGCCACCAATAAAGCGACGCGAGGAGCTTTGCGTCGAGGTCCCAGGGCGGGGATCCGGCTAGTAGGCTCGCTGCCTCAAAGGAGATCGTACGGTATCCCCTTATAATCCTGACCGCCATCGCGCGCTGGGGCCTTCGCAGCGCGGCGACATTGCGGGCCGTCAGGGTGTCCGCCCACACTGGCGCGGCATATAGCGCCATCGACCGTACGACCCCCATGTAGAGCCTCCGGCAGGGGGAGTTGGCCCCTCCCAGGTTGGGCAGCAAGCGCGAGAGCGCAGAAGCGGCGCCCAACAACCGGGGGGCCAGCCGCGTAAAGTGCGACCCAAAGTTCCACCGACTGTCGAGAACGAGTCCAAGGTACCTCATCGTCGACCCAACAGCGATGGAGACCCCTCCTATGATGCAGGATCCCAGAGGCGGCTTCATCCTCGGCCCATGAAAACACAGGGCCTCAGACTTGTGCAATGCCACCTCTAAGCCCAGCCGCCGGATCCTACCCACGACGTGCGCGACACCAGCAGTCGCGCGTATGGCCGCCTGCCGGTACGACTTCCCACGCGCTGTGACTAGCGTATCGTCGGCGTAGCAAATGACGCCGACGCCGTGGAGAAGCGCACCGCGCAGAGCCCAGTCGTACCCTACGTTCCACAGGAGCGGCCCCAACACCGAACCCTGCGGAACGCCACACGACGTCTCTCGCCGACCCCATCCTTCTCGACCCGGGTACACCACTGATCTTTCCGACAAATAGGCCCTGACAATGCGTTGGAGGTAGCGCGGCACCCCGTGGTACCGGAGTGCCTCTCGGATGGTACTCCAGGGCAAGGTGTTGAAAGCGTTGGCGATGTCGAGCGACACCGCCAAGACCACCTCACCCCGGGCGACTGCCTCCTCCGCAAGGACCTTCACGCGCATGATCGCATCAACCGTAGAGCGTCCCTGGCGGAAACCAAATTGGTTGTCCGCCAAATCCGGCCCCACCCTGGTCATGTGCTGGATGAGGCGACTGGCGATGATTCGCTCAAAGATCTTACAAACCTCGTCCAGCAACGCGATTGGCCTGTACGCAGATGGTGAGTCTGCTGGGCGCCCCTCCTTCTTAAGCAGGACCAGCTTTCCGGTCTTCCACCGGCTTGGAAACTGGCCCCGCTCCAAACATGCGCTTAAGAGCCCCGCTAGTCGGGGCCCGAGAGCCCTCATGGCCAGGACCCATGCACGGCCTGGAATGCCGTCGGGCCCTGGGGCGGTGTTCCTGATGCGAGCCACCGCCACTCTTAACTCTACCCGGGTCACTTCGGGCACGTCATCGTCAATGTCATCTTCCGCGTCGGGCTCATTGCGAGGCGGAACCATAGCCGGTGGTGTGTGCTCCGGTCTTGACGGAAACAACGCACACACCACCTCCTCCAGCAGCTGTGGCTGGAGACTCCTGGACAATGGGGGAGCCCATTGGCGCAACTTGCCCCGTACCATAAGGTAGGGGCGTCCCCACGGCTCTCGGTCCAAAGTCTCCAGCAGCTCCTCGTTGGCCTGGGCCTTTGCCCGAACAATGGCCAACTGGAGGGCACTCTTCGCCTCTCTATAGCGGTTATATAGTTCCGCCTCTTCCTGCTCGGCCGCCGCTGTAAAGGGGCGACGGCGTCTTCTTCGGTACCTTGCGTACCGGCGTCGCACGTGCACACAAGCAACGCGCAACTGCGCAATCGTCTGCGACCACCAGTACACTTGACGCCTGGATGGTAACGGCCGGACTCGGGGCATGCCAGCGTCGCAGATGTGCGACATGCTCTCCCGGAACCACTCCGCTTCCTCGTCGATGTTGGTTGGCCTATCTGGGGAGTCCAGCCAGGCCTTGACGATAGAGGCCTCCAGGAAGGCCTCCCTGTCCAGCCGCTTCAGCGCCCAGCGCGGTCCGTCTCCAATGCCCACAGGGGCCGCTTGGACCGGTCCAACTGAGGTCTGGGTGGAGACGCTAAGTCGAATATATCGATGATCGGACAGCGTCTCCACATCCTCCAGGACGTGCCAGTCCTGGACAGTGCGCGCGAGGGCAGGGCTAGCGAACGACAGGTCCACTATAGACCCACCCCGCTGCCGCACGCACGTCTGCACGGCACCCCGGTTCAAGAGAAGCAGGCCCTGCTCGACCACCCATTCCTCCACCAACTCGCCCCGCGCATCCGTAGCTGGGGAACCCCAAGCCGTAGAATTGGCATTGAAGTCCCCCCGGACGACCACGGGACGAGGATGGCTACGACTGACGACCGTGCCCAACTCCAAGATGACATCCTCCATGTCGGCGAGAGAAAGACTGGGGGCGAAATACACCCCCACGACCATAACATTTCCCCAAATTGCCGCATAGCCCCGCCCTCGGGTGACTGCCTCGAAGGGAAGGGTATCGGCGCCAGACCTTATAATCAGTGCCACCGAGCGGTTCATGTCGCACACCCAGTCATCCCTGGGTGGCACAAAATACGGCTCGGCGACAGCTGCCAAATCGATCGACCACTGCGCCATGCTCTGGAGCAAGAGATCCTGAGCCCTGGCGCAATGGTTTATGTTGGCTTGGAGGAGACGACTTAGGGCCATTATTGTGTGTCCATGGCCGTTGTCTCCTCCCCAGCCCTCGGCGGATGTTCTGCCGCAACCGGCGGGTGAACCGGCTGCGAGGCGCTGGTTGCCTTCTTTGTTGTATCCGTGATACTAGTCGGTGGATGAGCCGGCTGTCTCCTGGCATTGTTCTTCTTGGGCCTGGCGCAGGCCTTTGACCCAATTTTATGGTCGGCTGGTTTGCCAGATGCCGCACAGATGACGCAGTGCGGCGTGGCAGTGCAAGTGCCAGCCTTGTGACCGGGCTGACCGCAGCGGAAGCACATTTGGCTGCGGTCTACTTCAGCGGTGCACCGTGCGCCCGCATGTCCTCCTTCTAAACAGCGATAACACCGATAGGGCTTGGGCGCTAGGAGCGCGACCTGCGCCGAGACCCATCCAACTAGAAGCCGTTTCTCGTCTTTTATCTTTTTGGCTGCCGCTACGGGACAGCTGACAAGAGTTGTCCCGAGACCGGAGACACCCCGACGTATCGTGCCCGCCTTGACTTGATCCGGCGGGCATCCTCCGGCCTTGGAGATGGCAGCGGCGACCTCTTCCTGTGTGACGGAATCGTCCAGGCCCGAAATGCGCAGACCTGCGCACTTGGTTGGCCTGGACACTCTTACATCATCCGGACCTAGAGATGCCCTGAGTCTATCGGCGAGGGCGTCTGCTTTGGGACCACTAGTAGTTCCCGATATCTCAAGTAGGCGACCGCCGGTAGTAGTTGTTTTGCACCGGAGGCCCGTTATGCCGAGATCACTCAGCGAAATCTCGGCTTTCGCTTTTGCCAGGATCCTGGCATATGTGAGGCCCCGCTCCTCTGCCCCTGGCTGCAGGGTGAGAACCACTGCTGTTGAGCGGGGGGTACTGAGCCTCGCCGTCTGGCGCTTGGCCGCCGCTTGTTCCTTCTGGGCCTGCTTTTTGGCCCGCTGGCGCACCTTTTTAGATTTTTTGGCGACGCCCGCAACCGCCCACTCCGCCTCAGGTCTAGTTGTCGGTTCGCGCGTTTCTGGCCTAGCAGTTTGTGTGAGCGGAGCAGCCGTAGTACCTGCCTTTTTGGCCAGTTTAGCCGCTTCTTTTAACTGCCTATTTGATTTAGGCCCCGCAGTTTTCTTTTGCGAGGCGGCAATTCGAGCAGTCCTCTCTTGTGCGACAGCAGCCGCTTCTGCCGGTTGGGCAGCACGGGGTGCTGCAGCTTGGGCCGCATATGTCGGCGCCGCTGTGCTGCGTTGGTCTGCAGCTAGGAGGGGGCGTAGAATCCTCCCCTCAAGCACCGAAAATCGGGCGTTTAAACTCGCCATCTCCTGACGAATCAGGCGAATCAACTCCGTCTCCTGTGACGATTGCTGCTTCGCCAGCTGTGACGGCAACTGCGGTTGCGGTTGCGTCGTTGCGGGCGGCAGGCCCACCTCCCGTCTGAGTTGCTCGCGGCGGAAGTTGACCATCTCCGCCTTGAGCTCCTCGTGCTCCTTGCGAAGTTCCACCATTTGCGCTGCGAGTTTTGCGTTCTGAGCCCGCAGCAGCGCCGTCTCTTCTGTTGTGGTGCGGGTCAAAAGCACCTGTGCACTTTCTAGAATGGAGGCCGTGGCCTCTTTAAGCGCTTTCTGACTGCAGCCGCTAAGGCCCTTCGAGACCTTACTAACCCTTTTTATAGCTGCAACCGCGTCGGCCATTCTTTGGTTTAGGTCGGAGGCAGGTAGCTCTTCTGCCTCGACTTCTATATCAGAGACGGCAGACGACGACTTTGACAGCTGAGTGACTCTCCCTTCCGTCACTCTTTTCGTCAGAGCCGCAATCTGCCGCTCGTCCTCCTCCAGCTTTTCGGCGACTGCTGCGGCCTTCATTGCAGCCGCAGCCTCACGTCTGGATAGGCCGATACCGGCATATTTGCCGGTAGTAGCGGGCCTACCTCTCCTTCCTTTTTTGGCACCGATCTTGGGTGCTGGCACCACTGTGTCGCTCAGGACCGAGTCCGACCCTGAGTCTCCACCTTCCCTCGGGCGTTTGCGTAACCGTTTTTCCGCGCTCGCCACGCTCATAAGACTGGATGCGCTGTCGGTATCCGACAGCACGCCCATACGCTCAATTAGTACCAGAGGTACTTTTTCACCCACTGCGTCATTTTTAGTTTTATTTAAAATGGAGAACCCATTTTGGTCCCACGAGTATAAAGCAAAACAGGTCAACCCCGGGCAGAGGCTTAAGTACCCGGGTAAGCCTACATACTGCTGGGGGCGGAAAAGAAACCGACTTCAAAAAACACTAAGGAACTAAAAAACAAAAAATAATTGGTTTTGGAGCAACAATTTTTGGAGTCGGTGCCAAGCCAAGTATTTCTGATCTGACTATAAAACCTCTACACATTTACACTACCTATTCTATATACAACTTTTGTTGTTGATAGAATAGGTGGTCTGTAATTTTGTAACTTTTTGCGTAAGTGCTTGGCACCGACTCCAAAAATTGTTGCTCCAAAACCAATTATTTTTTGTTTTTTAGTTCCTTAGTGTTTTTTGAAGTCGGTTTCTTTTTATTTAAAAATATTTTTTATCAGAATGCGAAAAGTACGGGAAAACAAGAAATAATAGATATATAGATAGATACGCTTTATTGTACACCAACATAACATTGTACAGTACATATTTTGTAAAGTGATTTAAAACTACGATAATGTACAATCGGCGGCCTTATCGCCTAATAAAAACAGCCGTAATTCTTTTGATATCTCAAAAGAAATGTTTGTAAATTCAGGATTCACCTTTTCGTTCCTATTTTCCTCTATTGTTAAAAATGAAAATGTTTTCATGTTAGGAATAGCTGGCAGATAGTGTGCTATGGCGAAGAAAAAAATATAAAAAAAGGAACTCAGCGCTTGTATGTGCTGTGTGTTGGCAAATGCTAAACTGGATTCCTTCTTGCTCCAGCTGCACATATTCTAACTTATATTTATTGTTCCCCTTTCTAAATATTTTTTTTGTTTTTATGAATACTTTCAAAGTTTTTATTTGTACACACACATATTTAGGAATATAATGAGTCTCAATTACTGAGATTTTCAAAAATTTGCGTATGTGATGGGATGCTACGGCTGTGGTCGCGGTAAAATTCCTACATAATTATACTTATTGCTTTTATTGCCTTTACTATTTAGCCGCAAGTATTTGTCTATTGTTTCTATCCGATGGCTGTAGGAAATAAGGCATTTTTATTTACAGGTAAGTGACACTACTTTAAAAGAGTTATTACTTTTACCAAGTTTATTAGATCATAGCTTATATATTGCTTATTACAAAGATCTTATAAAATACTTTACAATTTATATTATATTTAGAAATTTGCCTGCATGTTTATCAGTTCTCTGATTGTCATAGTATAGGCTCTATCCAGTGAGGGATCAGATGACCGTATTTGAGTTGTCTCAGAATATAATAATAATACTTCTTTTTCTGATTTTTAGCATGAGTGTGTGGAAACCTTTGTGTAAAAATGAATCTATGCCACTCGGAGGAAGGCCTCTAACATGGTCTGACTATTCCTCTTGAGACTACGACCGGGATCGGCTGCTTTATGTGCCTTCAGATGCACGGTAACGCTCCGATTTACATATATGCCACCCAGTGGTCCCCATCCAAGAGGCGACCTGTGCCGGCGTTGCTTAACTTTGCCGATCCAATACGAACGGCAAGCAAAGACCTGAGTTTTTTTTTAAGACAACTCCCGCACTAAGAATAAATGCTGTGTGGCGGGGGACTTTACAGACATACAACCAACGGACACAATGAGCACCCAGACTCGAAAAATAAATTATGGATCACACAAAGTGTTGTCTCGTGTGGGAATCGAACCCACAACACTCGGCGCAGTGTTAAACGGCGAGGTGACCGCTTAAACCACTACGCTAACCGTGCAGTCAAGTCAAGCAGTTTTTAATAAAAGTATCTAAAACAAAAAATAACGTGCATAACAGGTAAAAAGGATCATATGGTCTTAATTTAAGTAAAAAATATAGCAAATCACGAAATTAGTTTCATCATTCAACAAAAATAACTTTCTTGTTACCAAGTAAGGGACTTTATTCGTGAAACATCCACTAGCTGAACTTAATTAGCTAAAATGGGACAGATTACAGCTGAATTATATACTATTCTAAGAAATTCGTATCTTTATATACAATCAAAGCAGCCAAGCGAGTGTAATCACCTCGTTATAGAAGATAACCCGCCTACACCTACTTATTAGGTTTATTAACTTAGAAATGTTATTTTCAGGTTTTACTAATATTTATCTACAGGCCATGCTAGAGGAAAATTGTAGACAAGTAATCTTTAAGTGGAATTTCATTCCATAAAATGGCAAGCCCGCAGAGGTTTTACAAATAAATATGATATACTTAGGTATAATTTCTAACAGGTTACAAAATTGTCGAACCATCGAATTAAAAAACAGTACAATATAGATATAAGTAACTTACAAGTGAGTCATACATATCACCTTGGATGCATAATGATACAACTCTGAAAAAAAACGGAACGGAACCTACGTCTGACAGCTCATAAAAACCGAGAAAATAAAATAATTTATATAAATAATAGTTTAAACCCTATATAATTACAATAGCACTGGAAAATAAACAATAGTAAATATTTTAAAATAATGTTACTCAGTTTACAACAAATTCCAATGCCAGCATAAATATTACCATTCCAGAAGCTAACTGTCACGTGAAATAAAAACCGCCACATTCCGAGTCAAATTATTATAAAGCCGTTTGCAAGTCATAAGTCCCAGAATAGCACGAGTAAATTAACTCTTACTCTTCACGGCCGTATATGAGAAGCACAAGAGCTCGATACAAGGAAACTGCAAACAGGACGGTGCCACTGCACCAAAAAAGTCTGGATGCCAGCATACAACTTCCGATACAATCTGTGGATCAAATATATAAACAACAATTAATTGTCTACATATAAAATGTTTATAACTATTACCAAGCATGCGCAAGTGGAATGACGTTGACAGTTTGTTAGTATCAGTCTGTATTGTAAATATGTTTTATTGTGTACTTGTTTTGTAATTATTTTTTGCAATAAATTGCATGCAAGACCGATATGGCGATACGGACGTGAGTGCCAGTCAACCTGCCACATTATTGACTGGTCTGGTGCGTTGCCCGGATTGTTCCCAGGACCGTTTTTTTAAAGGTAAGCGGGGCTTGAAAGTGCATTTTGGTAAAGTACATAAATCCCAAAATGTACTTCCAGGCCCATCAATATCTTCACAATCTGGATCAGGAAGCACACACCAAATTCCTTTTTGGCAAACTTTATCTAAATTAAAACATTCGGTTCCGATTATTAAAAGAGTTCCCCGTGGGGCAAGACCATCAGTGTCAAAAAAATTGGCTGAATGCATTGGTCTTGTCGTAAGGGAGAACTCAACAACGGCCTGGGAGCAATTATTAACATTCCCTTATAGGATTTTACATGTTGATAAAAATCAGGCAGCCCAAAATTCATTAACATCCCAAATTAAGTATAATTGTCAAATTTCGGCCAACACTTTAGACCCTAAATTCACGCCATACAAGCATAAATTGCTTTATCAATATGTAGAATCCAAATTAAGGGATGGTGACATACGGGGCGCATCTAGACTATTATTCAGTAGTGATGTGGTGGCGCCTTGCTCTTCAGAGACGCTTGCGGGTCTGAAGAGCAAGCATCCAGCGCCCATTAATGATCTCTCCTTTCCTGAAGCTCCCGACAGTGAATCAGAACATCTGATCACCACGGCTAAGGACGTGTTAGCAGCAGTTTGCTCCTTCCGGAGTGGCTCGGCAGGTGGCCTCGATGCCTTGACACCCCAGCATCTAAAAGATCTTGTGTGTGCAAGTGCTGAGGTGGCTGGCGATACACTTCTGAAGGAGTTGACTGCCCTAGTAAATATGATGCTCTCCGGTAATGTGGACGATGCCATCATTGACATCTTATATGGGGCGAATCTATGTGCCCTTAACAAGAGGGATGGTGGCATTCGTCCCATTGCCGTGGGTTGCACATATCGGCGTATAGCAGCCAAGATATGCTGTAAATTTTACAGCAGGGAGCTATCAGAAAAATTCCAACCCCTACAACTAGGTTTTGGTTCCAAAGGGGGTTGTGAGGCTGCTATACATGCCCTTTCCACGTACCTTGGAAGTGGTGATGGAGAGGTCATTTTGAAGGTTGACTTGAAAAACGCCTTCAATTCAGTGAATAGGGACACTTTGTTGACACAAGCAAAATTAGAAACCCCCAAAATTTTTAAATTTCTTTGGCAATGTTACAGGTATCCCACAAAATTACTATACCAGGACAATCTTTTGGAATCTGCAGTTGGATGCCAACAAGGTGACCCTCTTGGACCAGTTATTTTTAGTTTAGCTATACAACCCATTATTCGGCAAATAAATTCTAAATTTAATGCATGGTTTTTAGATGACGGGACCCTAGAGGGCGCTGCAGACATTGTATTACAAGATTTAGCTTTTATTATAAATAAATTCGCATCTATTGGCTTGGAACTAAATTCTAGTAAGTGTGAATTGTTTATAAATACAACAGACTCCACAAAAAAACACTCGATAATATACAAATTTAATAATTTGGCATCAAACATCAAAATTATTGATAAGACTTCTCTTCGCCTCCTAGGTTCTCCAGTATTTGAAGAATCTTTCGGTTCTTTCTTAGACGAAAAGATACAAAATTTTTGTGAAATTTCAGATCGCCTATTCAAAATTAATATTCATTCGGCCTATACTATTATTCGTTATTGTCTTTTCGTCCCAAAATTCACACATGCCTTAAGATCTTCCCAACTTTGGAAAAAAAAATCACTTTTAGAACAAATCGACCAAATTATCCTATTTACTTTAAAGAGAATTTTAAATGTGGACTTGGACGACCGAGCCTGGCTACAAGCGTCTTTGCCCATACGTTTGGGTGGGCTCGGCGTTCGCAAAATTTCCAGTGTCAGTTTACCGGCTTTTCTGTCTTCGGTTCACAGCACGGAAGAGTTAACTAGGAAAATTTTATCTCCTACACTAGTTAACTCAGAAGTGTTGTGCAAAACCGAAGCCATAAACGCCTGGAAAATGGCTTGTCCAAGCACTGATTTGCCTACCAACCTTTTCTCCCAAAGACTGTGCGACGCGCCGCTTTGTAACATAGTAAGAAAGAATCTTTTGGATACTTCTTTAAATGTTACAGAGCGTGCTCGCTTGCTGGCTGTGGGAGAATGGGAATCCGGTCTATGGCTTCAGGCACTACCATCGTCCAACACTGGAACCCTGTTGGACGATGAGACATTCCGTATTGCCATTTGTCTTCGTTTAGGTGCTCCGTGTGTTTCTCCGCATCTATCGATGTCATTGTGGAGAAGACGTCGATAGCCTCGGCCACCATGGGCTATCTTGCAGCAGAAGCGCTGGTAGAATTCCTCGTCATGCGCATCTGAATGATATAATCCGTCGTGCTCTTGTCGCGTCTGGCGTACCAGCTGTACTTGAACCAAATGGTTTGGTACGCGACGACGGTAAGAGACCTGATGGTATGTCATTGTTGCCTTGGAAAATGGGTAGGCCTTTGGTGTGGGACGCAACCTGCGTAGACACCCTCGCGTCATCACACGTTCCAAGCACGGGAGGACATGCTGGCGCTGCTGCTGCAACTGCGGCAACCCTCAAACGGCGCAAATACAGTAATTTAGTAAGTAATTACGTGTTTGAGCCGTTTGGGGTGGAAACGCTAGGCTCATGGAGTCCGAGCGCTCGTTCTCTATTCCGGGATATTTCCAAACGGTTAATCGACGTCTCACGTGCTCAGAAGGCTGGTTTATTCTTTGCTCAGAGAATCAGCATTGCCATCCAGCGTGGCAATGCTGCCAGCCTTCTGGGCACGTTACCCGATGACATTGATGCGGAGGCATTCTACGACGCCTAAACCATGTAAATATTTTCACTTTCTAAATTTGTTTTTATGGTTTTTGTATTAGATTAGATTAGATTAAGCTTCACTTATATGCTACTTATAAATTATGTTACTTTAATGTTCTAATTTAAATAAACTCCGAGTTAAAAGATATTTCATCTCACTAAGATATGCACATTCTGTTATCATTTAAAAAGTAAACATATTACGTTCCTAAACTTAGAAAACATCACACGGGAGTCGAATTTAAAACATATCTACAGCCATTTTCAACTTCTTAAACAAACATAGTACGTTTGGGACAATTTGAAGCAGATTTTTATTTAAGTAAGTCTAATCTAGTAAAAAATCTACCTTAAATTGATATCGACGTTCTGGTAGTCAAAGCACTTGACAAAGTCAAAGTAAACCAACAACATTTTTATTAATTAGTTATACCAACCTCTTGGTAACACTGCTCATTGTTGCCATAAAACAAATACACACAAATAAAAAATAAGCACAGCGACCTGTAAATCCTGTTTACTGCGTAATAAAAAAAAATAAACAAAGTGAAAATACTAGAGCAAGAGGGATTGACTCGACCGAAGATAGACTGGATGTAGCTCAACGGTACTTAACCCTTAATGAGACTACGTGACATCTCGGTATTAAAACAAACAACTTTCTTAGAATTTCAACTTTTACAGGACATTAATTATACGTTCGTCGCCTTTTGTAACCCGTAAACGGCCTCCCAGTTATACGATTGTTTAACTAATTTTTGTTTCGAAATGTGCGAAGATGCGACAATAAGAAAAATACGAATATTCATGATCGGAAAAGTACTTTCTAAATGTTTTATGTTGAGAAAGAACAATGATTTGACGACGTTGTTCTTTTTATTCCTCTAGAGTTATACAATTTCGCGCACTTGTTATTCTAAATAGGCTCTCTTATTTATACAAATAAACTGTTCGCATAGGTGTATCTAGAATTCTAACAAAATACATGAAAACTTGAAGAAGCATACAAATCGTTCGAAATGACTTACACATAAAGAATATATTATAGAGTTTCATTTGTTAAAATTGATAAGATGATAGTACTCCCATTTCTTCGCATCGTCATGAAGTAGGGTCTCCAGTTACTAGGAAGACGGATCACATTGCATCGTCCAATATTTTACATACAACGAAACATCTGACACTCAACACAAAGAAACGAAAACTCCCAACGTGTTTTCGTAGATTACACAAATATTTGTCCCGTGAGATCGAATACACAACACTTGCTGCATTGGCTACGATGTTGTAGCCTCTTAAACCAGTACGTTGTTCGAGCAAGCATCTTGCACAATGTACCTATTGATTATTGTGTAAAGGTGTACACCACTCCCGTTATTTATTCAAAATTTGTTAACAAATTCTAAGGGTACCAGGATTATAATAATTACACAAGCACGGAAGTAAAACACAATACAAAAATATTTATATTCAAGTAATTAAATTAAAAATTCATATTGAATATTCAAATTATGGGCATCTTCATTAATCCCACCAGCTTATTGCAGTAAAGTTATACCTATCAAGCTAAAAAGAAAACATTTTCATAAAGTCGCATTAACTAAAGAGGCCCTTTGGGTTGATGATAGACTCCATTATTCGTGATGCCAAATGACCTCTCTGATCACAGTTTGGTAAAACGGATATTAAAATTTCCACGACTTTACTCTTAAACGATTGTGATTTGATCTCAAGAGAAAATTTAAATGTTTCATCGAACGAATTGTTTGAGCGTTCGTGTTACCCGTACCCGTACCCGTAAATATGTGTGTGTACAAATAAAAACTTTGAAAGTATTCATAAAAACTAAAAAATATTTAGAAAGGGGAACAAGAAATATAAGTTAGAATATGTGCAGCTGGAGCAAGAAGGAATCCAGTTTACCATTTGCCAAAACACAGCACATACAAGCGCTGAGTTCCTTTTTTTATATTTTTTTCTTCGCCATAGCACACTATCTGCCAGCTATTCCTAACATGAAAACATTTACATTTTTAACAATAGAGGAAAATAGGAACGAAAAGGTGAATTCTGAATTTACAAACATTTCTTTTGATATATCAAAAGAATTACGGCTGTTTTTATTAGGCGATAAGGCCGCCGATTGTACATTATCATAGTTTTAAATCACTTTACAAAATATGTACTGTACAATGTTATGTTGGTGTACAATAAAGCGTATCTATCTATATATCTATTATTTCTTGTTTTCCTGTACTTTTCGCATTCTGATAAAAATTATTTATAAATAAAAAGAAACCGACTTCAAAAAACACTAAGGAACTAAAAAACAAAAAATAATTGGTTTTGGAGCAACAATGTTTGGAGTCGGTGCCAAGCCAAGTATTTCTGATCTGACTATAAACCTCTACACATTTTTATACAACTTTTGTTGTTGATAGAATAGGTAGTCTGTAATTTAGTAACTTTTTGCGTAAGTGCTTGGCACCGACTCCAAAAATTGTTGCTCCAGAACCAATTATTTTTTGTTTTTTAGTTCCTTAGTGTTTTTTGAAGTCGGTTTCTTTTTATTTATAAATAATTTTTATTTTTTTGCTTTTTAGTGGTATACTAGTAAAAATAGTAATAGGTGGTAGTCAGGTACATGGGATAGTGTAGGTGGTAGATGATGGGGAGGCCTTCTTTACGTGCCTCAATTCTGAAATGTAGGCCTGTACCTTTCTGGCAATTTGAAGTCTTTTTTTTGTTATCAACTAACTAGCCTAAACACGTTCGTTTCAGTTCCATCATCAGATCCCGGAAATCATCCAATACCAAAGTGGTTGCCAAGATAACAAGCAAACGAGCTTAAACACGATGAGATTGCGTTATTGTATTACAAAGATACCATGGCCACCTTGCTGCTCCATCATCAGAGTTTGGTAAACATTCAGCACTAAAGTCCATGTGAAGACGAAAAAAACGAGCCCAATCTCAATGGGATTGCGTCATTGTATTACAAAGAACCCATGGCCACCTTTCTGCTCCATCATCAGAGTTTGGTAAACATTCAGCACTAAAGTCCATGTAAAGACGAATCAAACGAGCCCAAACTCAATGGGATTGCGTCATTGTATTACAAAGATCCCATGGCCACCTTCCTGCTCCATCATCAGACCATGGAAATCATCCAGCATCAAAGTCTATGTAAAGACGACTCAAACGAGCCCAAACTCGACGGCATTGGGTTGTTATCGTCAAATCGCTTCAAGTGTGCTTATAAAATTTGAAGAGTTCCTTCGATTTTTTCAAGATTCCATGATCATATTCGGACTTGATGATCATGAGACCAACTAGAAGGTATACTCTTTCAATCAAATTAAGAATTTTCGAAATCAGTCCAGGCGTCTTAGAGAAATCGGGGAACATACATAAAAAAAAGATTCCGACGAATTGTTAACCTCCTCCTTTTTTTGAAGTCGGTTAAAAAGTAATTAAAATGGATAAATGTCTTATTTATAAAGTATACAAAATGTTACCCTATTAAAATATATATTTAATATTTCTTTTTTTAATAATAGACGTAGAAATATGGCAAATTATAACTCAGTTAAGGAGCACTCCCAGACACACAAAATAGTAAATGTAACAAATTAACATCGAAATTATGTTTTGATCCGAACTTCGATCAATAATACTAAACTTGATCGAAGGATCATAAATATTATCATTTCAGCCTAGAGACATCCCCTGCTAGACATAGACGCCCTGCGTCCATCGATATCCTATCCTACTAATATTATAAATGTGAAAGTTTGTGAAGATGTATGTATAGATGGATGGATGGATGGATGGATGGATGTTTGTTACTCTTTCACGCAAAAACTACTGAACGGATTTGGATGAAACCTTACAGTAATATAGTTTATACATCAGAATAACACTTAGGTTACAATTTATAAAGATTTTGTATAATGTTGCCATAATATAAGGAAAAGTATCAGCTAAGTCAGCAAAAATCCTGAGCTCTGTAAGCTATCTTCGCGTGCGTTGCCTAAACCTTTTAAGTTACTTGAAGATAATGTACGGTGATATTGTTTACCATAAAAAGTTTTAAACAAAAGTTCGCGGCAGCATTTATTTATTTGTTTACTTGGGTCAAATTTAGTAATAGGAATTTTACCCCCTTCCTGATAACATATGATCTGATATTTGGTATACACTCATTGGTAGCGCCATCTATCTTTTCCCTTGCTAGTTAATTCTGTCAACGTCAATGGTTCGTCGCTGCTCGGCTAATCCGAGCGATCCTTTTCATGAATCCCCTCCCAAAACGCCTCGCTATTGGCCGCCTTGCTCAACGGCGACGCAGAAGATTCGAGACGCTGAGAACGTGTCCGCCATACCGTACCGCACCGCACCGCCATATATAATTACTAGGTGATGCCTACGGCTACGCCCGCAATATTTTTTAATTTACGCGTTTTGCCCGATCCCGTGGATATTTCAGGAAATCCCTTCTTAGTGCACCCCTACGGTCCCCAAGGAACATACATGCCAAATTTCAGCTTCTTGTGCCCAATAGTTTTAGCTGTAGCTTGTCTGTCAGTCAGTCAGTAACGCAAGGATTTTATATATTAAGATTACCGCTTACAACCAAAGAAAACCTAACAAACCCGCTCGCGAGTGAAAGTGAAACGAATAGTGTAGTGTAGTGATTCAAGCAGCTTCATCTCGAAAACACCAGGAAACTTCTGAGAAGAAGAAGATTGCCGTGCAAGGTAAGAGGTTCCTTTCTACACCATACTTTCTCTCCCTCTCCAATCCTAGGCGATCAGAACTCGCCATCCTTTAAATACAGTCCATTTTTCCCAAATCGCCTAGGAATATTCGGTTCGCCGAACCACTCATCAAGATTAAAAGATAATATTTAAATGATTGTAAATTCAAGATGGCCGCCGATACACAATGGCGGATCACACATTACTTCACAACAATCTCAATATGGGTTTCAAATGAAAGGGCTTGATTTATAGAATGGAGCTCACTACAAAAAAATCCAAGATGGCCGCTGCCACAAAATGGCGGATTACTTATTTTCCACAAATACCTTAATATGGGTATCAAATGAAAGGGGTTGATTCGTAAAATAGAGCTCACTATGACAAATCCAAGATGGATGTCGCCGTAAAATGGCGGATTACATATTTTCCACAAATACCTCAATATGGGTATCGAATGAAAGGACTTGATTGGTAGAATAGGGCTCACTATGAAAAATCCAAGATGGCTGCCGTCACAAAATGGCGGATTACATATTTTCCACAAATACCTCAATATGGGTATCAAATGAAAGGGCTTGATTGGTTAAATAGAGCTCACTATGAAAAATCCAACATGGCTGCCGCCACAAAATGGCTATTGCCTATTTTCCACAAATACCTCAATATGGGTATCGAATGACAGGGCTTGATTGGTAGAAAAGGGTTCACCATGAAAATAGAATGAGAAGTACCAAATAACAACAAAACTAAAACCTTGAAAATAAAATTAACTAAAAAAAATTGTTTTGGGCGTTAGCGTATCCAGAGTAAACATTATGATTGAAATTTTACTTGCCGAACGGTTTTATATTTGTCTGATCAATACTCCAGATTGTTTTACTTGGCAGACCTAAACTACTACTACTATATATGTGTTCGAACGTGGCTGCAGCGCTGCAGATACAGCTAGAAGATTTAATTACGAGTAGGCTCATTATCCACCACTAGTGAAGGCACGGTGCGTTCTAATTCTAACTCTTTTTGCCGCAGACGCAAGTTGACACTCTGATTTCATAATAAAGACTCCGGCATCATATTATTACTTACGACGAATAACTGATATATATATATATATATATATATATATATATATATATATATATATAACTTATTCGATTCGATTATCGTATTAAATGCATTATTCGTCGTAAGTAATGATATGATGCCGGAGTCTTTATTATGAAATCAGAGTCAACTTGCGTCTGCGGCAAAAAAAGTTAGAATTAGAACGCACCGTGCCTTCACTAGTGGTGGATAATGAGCCTACTCGTAATTAAATCTTCTAGCTGTATCTGCAGCGCTGCAGCCACTTTCGAACACATATATAGTAGTAGTAGTTTAGGTCTGCCAAGTAAAACAATCTGGAGTATTGATCAGACAAATATAAAACCGTTCGGCAAGTAAAATTTCAATCATAATGTTTACTCTGGATACGCTAACGCCCAAAACAATTTTTTTTAGTTAATTTTATTTTCAAGGTTTTAGTTTTGTTGTTATTTGGTACTTCTCATTCTATTTTCATGGTGAACCCTTTTCTACCAATCAAGCCCTGTCATTCGATACCCATATTGAGGTATTTGTGGAAAATAGGCAATAGCCATTTTGTGGCGGCGGCCATGTTGGATTTTTCATAGTGAGCTCTATTTAACCAATCAAGCCCTTTCATTTGATACCCATATTGAGGTATTTGTGGAAAATATGTAATCCGCCATTTTGTGACGGCAGCCATCTTGGATTTTTCATAGTGAGCCCTATTCTACCAATCAAGTCCTTTCATTCGATACCCATATTGAGGTATTTGTGGAAAATATGTAATCCGCCATTTTACGGCGACATCCATCTTGGATTTGTCATAGTGAGCTCTATTTTACGAATCAACCCCTTTCATTTGATACCCATATTAAGGTATTTGTGGAAAATAAGTAATCCGCCATTTTGTGGCAGCGGCCATCTTGGATTTTTTTGTAGTGAGCTCCATTCTATAAATCAAGCCCTTTCATTTGAAACCCATATTGAGATTGTTGTGAAGTAATGTGTGATCCGCCATTGTGTATCGGCGGCCATCTTGAATTTACAATCATTTAAATATTATCTTTTAATCTTGATGAGTGGTTCGGCGAACCGAATATTCCTAGGCGATTTGGGAAAAAATGGACTGTATTTAAAGGATGGCGAGTTCTGATCGCCTAGGATTGGAGAGGGAGAGAAAGTATGGTGTAGAAAGGAACCTCTTACCTTGCACGGCAATCTTCTTCTTCTCAGAAGTTTCCTGGTGTTTTCGAGATGAAGCTGCTTGAATCACTACACTACACTATTCGTTTCACTTTCACTCGCGAGCGGGTTTGTTAGGTTTTCTTTGGTTGTAAGCGGTAATCTTAATATATAAAATCCTTGCGTTACTGACTGACTGACAGACAAGCTACAGCTAAAACTATTGGGCACAAGAAGCTGAAATTTGGCATGTATGTTCCTTGGGGACCGTAGGGGTGCACTAAGAAGGGATTTCCTGAAATATCCACGGGATCGGGCAAAACGCGTAAATTAAAAAATATTGCGGGCGTAGCCGTAGGCATCACCTAGTAATTATATATGGCGGTGCGGTGCGGTACGGTATGGCGGACACGTTCTCAGCGTCTCGAATCTTCTGCGTCGCCGTTGAGCAAGGCGGCCAATAGCGAGGCGTTTTGGGAGGGGATTCATGAAAAGGATCGCTCGGATTAGCCGAGCAGCGACGAACCATTGACGTTGACAGAATTAACTAGCAAGGGAAAAGATAGATGGCGCTACCAATGAGTGTATACCAAATATCAGATCATATGTTATCAGGAAGGGGGTAAAATTCCTATTACTAAATTTGACCCAAGTAAACAAATAAATAAATGCTGCCGCGAACTTTTGTTTAAAACTTTTTATGGTAAACAATATCACCGTACATTATCTTCAAGTAACTTAAAAGGTTTAGGCAACGCACGCGAAGATAGCTTACAGAGCTCAGGATTTTTGCTGACTTAGCTGATACTTTGCCTTATATTATGGCAACATTATACAAAATCTTTATAAATTGTAACCTAAGTGTTATTCTGATGTGTAAACTATATTACTGTAAGGTTTCATCCAAATCCGTTCAGTAGTTTTTGCGTGAAAGAGTAACAAACATCCATCCATCCATCCATCCATCCATCTATACATACATCTTCACAAACTTTCACATTTATAATATTAGTAGGATAGGATATCGATGGACGCAGGGCGTCTATGTCTAGCAGGGGATGTCTCTAGGCTGAAATGATAATATTTATGATCCTTCGATCAAGTTTAGTATTATTGATCGAAGTTCGGATCAAAACATAATTTCGATGTTAATTTGTTACATTTACTATTTTGTGTGTCTGGGAGTGCTCCTTAACTGAGTTATAATTTGCCATATTTCTACGTCTATTATTAAAAAAAGAAATATTAAATATATATTTTAATAGGGTAACATTTTGTATACTTTATAAATAAAACATTTATCCATTTTAATTACTTTTTAACCGACTTCAAAAAAAGGAGGAGGTTAACAATTCGTCGGATTTTTTTTTATGTATGTTCCCCGATTTCTCTAAGACGCCTGGACTGATTTCGAAAATTCTTAATTTGATTGAAAGAGTATACCTTCTAGTTGGTCTCATGATCATCAAGTCCGAATATGATCATGGAATCTTGAAAAAATCGAAGGAACTCTTCAAATTTTATAAGCACACTTGAAGCGATTTGACGATAACAACCCAATTCCGTCGAGTTTGGGCTCGTTTGAGTCGTCTTTACATAGACTTTGATGCTGGATGATTTCCATGGTCTGATGATGGAGCAGGAAGGTGGCCATGGGATCTTTGTAATACAATGACGCAATCCCATTGAGTTTGGGCTCGTTTGATTCGTCTTTACATGGACTTTAGTGCTGAATGTTTACCAAACTCTGATGATGGAGCAGGAAGGTGGCCATGGGTTCTTTGTAATACAATGACGCAATCCCATTGAGATTGGGCTCGTTTTTTTCGTCTTTACATGGACTTTAGTGCTGAATGTTTACCAAACTCTGATGATGGAGCAGCAAGGTGGCCATGGTATCTTTGTAATACAATAACGCAATCTCATCGTATATAGAGTCAGTTTCTTTCGTAAATAACTTTTAGACCTCAAGGCAAATAATTTTAATTTTCAGAAAATTATCCAAAGATATAGTCTATTATATATATATATATATATATATATATATATATATATATATATATATATATATATATATATATGTTATATTGTATAGTTTCGTCACTTATGACTATTTATTACTAAAATCTCAGATATTTTAAGTTTTTTTTTATTTATATTAATTGCTAGTTAATAAGCTTTCAAAAAAAGTAAAAGCCAAAAAGTAAATAGATTTTTTAAATTTAGGTCATTTTGATGACAAGGCGGAAAATTCTAAAAAAATCTTTAATACTCGATATCTCAGTAACCGTTAATTTTGGACCCCTAGTTGACGGAGATCAATTTGTTGCAAATGACCTCAAATATAACCTCCTTCAAGGAATTGGTCGAATTATCAACCAACCTGTATATATTATAAACGTCGTGCACCGCGTTTTCTCTCCCTCCTTAACAAAACGCTGTAACTATTTACGTGTATGTAAACTATTTTAATAATCAAGTCAACAGTAAAATTATCACTGGCAATGGGCGATGCAAAGATTATCTGCACGCCTCTAGCGGCAAAATTTGGAAGTTGTCGAGGTACGACACTTTTGACAGCTTCCAATACAACTTTGCTTCGAGGTTATGGTGGTAATTGTATTGAGGGCTGTCAAAAGTAGTAGTAATCTGTGAAAGAGTCGTACATGGACGACTTCTAAATTTCGCCGATAGAGTCGCTACTTAGAATCAGATATGTGACTCAACACGCACCTGATCGGATGAATTTAATTCATAAAGAAGCAAATTATCTTTGTCCTGCTACATTTCATTTATTTTATTATAGAATTGATTAGGTAGGTATTGGCTATATTTAAAATCCAATAGTCTTTATATAAAAACATGCATTGAACTTAAATAGAAAGAACATCGCACTGATAAAATAAAGAATACCAAAGTGTTACAAGAATTCCAATTAAGTTTATTATTTGAACACTTCAGGTGTAATTTCAGAACTACCTACACTGTAGTTCTTTGTTACTTTTGACACCTACGTGCTTTAAAATTCTTACTTGTATGTATTGAAACGCAAAGGAAATTGAGTAATGTAGGATACCTCCTGTTTAAATTCTCGCCTTTTACTAGGTATTATATTTCGCTTATGGACATTACGTAGCATCTACTATTAACATACTGTACCGTAAATGCAATGTACAAATATCTGAACTCGGTACAATGTAGTCTGTACTCCTACCATGCGAGTGAATGTACTACACTATTGTAGTTATAGTAAGTTGAAAAGCAATCATTATCTTCTTCTGTATATAGAAGTTTCTTGCGTTACTGACTGACTGGCAGACAACGCACAGCCGTAATTTCGGTTAATGCTTTCTAAGTGCACCCTTTTACGGCCCCCTGGGATCATAGATGCCACTTTTCGGCTTCTTACGACCAATGATTTCGGCTGTGCGTTGTCTGTCAGTCAGTCAGTATCGCAAGCAATTTATATATACAGATAGACTCCGCCAGACCGCTAGACCACTATTTGCTATGATCCAGACAAGACCGCTAGACCACTATTTGCTATGATCCAGACATATCTCTATTGCTTCATTCCATTTCTTCAACATTTATTTTGCTGTATAAACTATAGCAACACGTAGTAGGGCTAAAAGTATGAAAATGCAGTGGCGGGTAGCATAGGGCGCGGGCTTTGCTGGCCATTACACGCGTTATTTCATTAAGCAACGGATAATGAAATTTCCGACGGTAAAATTGTGCCCGAGGCCTCGAATAAGTGCATGGAGATGAGAGCGCGTACTGGAAAAGTTTAGATAGTATGATACTGTGTTATATGAAATGCTGAAGATGTAAAAAGTGTAAAAGTAAGTTTATTTTTTTGCTGTGTTATTACAGAGATAGATCCATGCTTTAAAGATGGTTTACGGTCAAATGAAAGTGACCCGACAAGTGAAGTAATTACTTGTTCTTATATAAAGTTACTTATACTGACCGACATATATCATCGGAGAACCTAAACTTTTGCAGCTATATACATGAAATTTGGACAGTGGTTTCCTTTAACAATGTACGGTTGTTCCACTAAACGTTTTTAATACTCCATGTTATACCTATATCCCATAGGAAGAAACCGAGAGATGAAATTAATTGAAAAATCCACGGATTTTGTAGCTATGGAAATACGTGGAAATAGTTATTTTTGTGTTACATAACATAAAAAAAGTTTTGCGTTTCGGCTTCTGCTGGTTTCCAGGAATCTTATAAAGATTGTAAGCCTAGCTGATCATTTGTGCCTAGCGCTTGCAAATATACAAAAGCTACTTTTTGAAGAATTATTTTGTTTTACATAGCTAGTAACACAGTTAGGCAGCGATAGCCTAGTGGAGATACCAACGGACTGCCATGCAGGTTTCAAGTGCCAAGTTTTCATACTAGCGATGCTGAAAATATTAATTGTGTACCTATTTCAAAATAAGCGTTCATACTAATTTGCCAATCAGAGTCCTGTTTTCACGTATGGTAACCATACGTGAATACAGGACTCTGATTGGCTAAAAATATTAAAACTATTTTAAGATTCTTGGTTCTGTAGTTAGTACAGAATCCCATCCCTGTAAAGATTAATTTTATTGTGAGTTACAAGTTTTCATACTAGCGATGCTGAAAATATTTAATCTTATAATTTAACAAGTAGTTTATATGCAACGCGACAGTCAATCGAAATATAGATAAAATATTTGGTTCTCTCAGATGGTATTGAAAAGATATATACTTCCACAATTTGACATTACCAAAATTTGCCTCACCAAGCACAGGACTGCACTGTACATGAGTGTATGTAATACATTAAAATCCGCCATTGAAGAATTATTAATATTATAAATTATATTATAACATTACTTATAATCAATAATCCTAAACCTTAATTTCTATCAATAAACATTCGGCTTAAAATTATTCAATGCAAATCAATGTAACTATTTCATTTTAGATTTGTGGTGTTGGCTATTATGAACGTAAATACTAAAATCTATGTGCCGACCTAATTAGTATGTTATTTAATCCCTAGTAATATTATAAATTCGTAAGTGTGTATGTATGTTCCGTTTTCACGCTATAACGGCTGAACCGATTTTGTTGAAATTTAATATAGACATAATTATATTGGACCATGGAGACGGACATAGGCTACCATTAGTTGCAAAAAATTACCTGGGAGGAATCGAAGGGAGGGTCAAAGTTTGTAGGGCATAAATCTAGCTGTTGGAAGTAAGAACGCATGCGCTATAATAATTGAGTATATCATATCGTCATACATATTGTCATATTAAAGTATTCGTACAATAAAAGAGATTTGTGTAACCCTGAATATAAAGCGCGCGAAGCCGCGGGCAAAATCTAGTAGTTGATATATTCAAACGCAGGCTCGTTGTGCAGATTACAGTTCATAGAATAGCGAATAAATCGGCGTTTAAAATACATTGGTTATTTTAGAACTAATTGTGTGTCAAATAATATTATTGTTGGCAGAATTAGGGTATGGTTTCGATTTCACGTATTTCATTTGCAATAATAGGCTGTGGTACTCAGACCAAGGAGAAATGCAGATACAGCATGCACTAAATTGCTGGGAAAGGACGAAAAAGGGACGATTTGCGAATCTACAAAAAAGCATATAAAATGACACAATTAAAAGTACCAATGTGTCTGTAAAGTTTTAAATTTACTTTCCTGTAAAATACAAATTTAATTTACTGAAAAGACAATAGATGTATAAGTTTCAGTCTACCAGTCTGTATAGTACAGTAACTTCAAATCCCTTGTTTCGAGCCTCAATAAAACAGAAACACGCTTTTATATTTATAATATCAAAAGATATAGCTTTATTCAATAAAGGAGTAGAAAATCTACAGCAGAATTCCATCTATATCGAAGTTAGGTATTAGAAACATCTTATTTACTCTTATAAATCATCCGAACGTGATAGTTTCGGGCCTATCGACATTCTTTTCAGTTTGCCGACTATGATATGTTGAGGACAGCTTCCCGAACCGATATACATACTATCGATTGAATCCTTGATATTTTCTGCTTCCATGTTTACCCGCATATTCAGTATATAACGCGAAATGAAATAAAAATATAGACACAGGAAACTATCTAGCTGTTTGTGTTTGAAAACACAGTGCATACCAAATTTTTGTTATCTGGTAAACATTTCGTAGAATGCTTTCAATTTTGCGAGATATTTTTATCTCGTTGTGTTTTGACGATAAACATTCTCTTGATCTGTAAATATGATGCAACGTTTAAAGTTCCTAGACAGTCTGGTAAATCTGTACTAGTGCATCCATGCAATCCATAGACAATTTAGGTGCTCATCAAAATTACTTAAAAATAACAATTAAAATAAAGTAACCTAGTTTTAGTGATATAACGTACTATGCACATTCTAGTTACAGTGATGTCATAATAAAACAGACAAAGTATTAGTGTTTGTATACACATGTATGTATATATGTTTCTAAAAATGGATAGCAGCCCCTTTAACAGATGTAGTAAAACGTGCCGCTCTCCACCAGCGATGTCGTCTCAGAAGCCCAAGAGTGAGCAAAGTGAAAAGATGGAGGTTGTTTCGACACCCGATATGCACAATTGGTTGGACCTTATTGACTAGTTTCTAAATGAGATCTGTTCCATCGCATCTGATGGCAAACTAGACACAGACCAAAAAATCAAAATCAAGTAAGGTGACACAGCGAAAAGCACTCATGTCTGTCCACTACCAGTCCTTAAAGCAAAAGGCAATTCAGACGCATTTCTCTCTCCACGCCCTAGACGAAAAAGAAGCACTAAGCATATCATATGTTTGTAAAATCTAATCATCAATATAATACGCTTGTTACTAATTCAACTATCACTGATCATCATGCTGTCCTACTTACCTGAAATTTAACACTACTTAAGCAAATTCGTCCCCGGACAAAGTCTAAGCTAAACATAAATAAACTAGAATGTGATTTATGCAATATAGACTTTAGTATCGTTTATAAGAATGAGTCACTATCGTATTTTATAAAATTTGTCCAGCAAGCCATTTTAAATAACACAACAGAAATAACAGTTAATAAGAAAAACTATAACATTAAGCCATGGATTACACCCGGGCTTATCCGATGCATAAGAAACAGAGATAAACTACACCAAAAGACTAAGAAATACCCTAATAACTTAATTCTTTAATTAACTTACAAGAGATACAGAAAGAACAATGGCAAAATTTGGTCTGGGTTTGTTGTGGCGACCTTAAACTTCATATGAACAAAACAAATTGGTTTTTTTTTCTACGATTTTTAATATTTTCACTTTGTCTCGTTAAAGCTGGAGTATTTTATGATGATAAAAAGCATTCCAATTGATTACGAATACTTTATTATTTGATTGTTGCCATAGACAATGGTGTGATAGGAATAGACGTGAGTGCTATATCCGTATCGATTATTAAATAAGTAATCGATACGATCGACCTTTATAGTGTTGGTTTGGTTTAAAATGCAGTTATTTAATATTGAATCAACATTATATCAATAAGCTAATATTTTTGAATCAAAACAACGTTTAAATCAAATAAAAACGTGACAGCATCGTTTTAATGTTGTATCGATTTCACATAATTCATAATCGATTTAAAATGTGCAGCTCTGCTTTTGAATTTGGCTGTGACAGTTAGATGCTACAAAATACTTCCGCGTTTTGATGTCAATCTGACATATGTCATTTGATAATTCAAACGTACCTACCTACATTGTTTAACTTTCATACTATAACTTTCCTTTTACCTACATTGTTCATTCTTAACTAAAAATTCAAACACCGATATCTTCTTTTTCCACCTTTCCTGAGTGAAAATATAATCATTTATAGACTCTGTTACTTACGCTAAATTTTTTGATATATTTTTTATTACTGTACGCTTCAATTTAATTTCAGACATTTTGATGTATGGAGATCTGCCATTGTCCTTTCTGCAATAATCTCTTCAAAAAAATAAAGTCTAATTACGATAAAGAAAAAATTAATAGGGCTGGTAAAAACACTAAACTCATCTGGGAACATATAAAAGACGTCACTTATATCTCAAAACAACATATATCACATTCGAGTTTATTATTAACAAACACCTCACCGCTTTCTTCTGCCAATAACGTCAATTAATACTTTGTTAACGTGGGCAAAAACTTGGCTGAAATCAAAACTAACAAAATTGGCTACCAGACTGCACCGTTGCAGAAATAGAGTAGTTGTACGTCATCTTTTGTACTGTTGGACACTGACGAACAAGAAATAACACAAATAATCAGAGGATTAAAGGACAACAGTGCTGTTGGTTGGGATAGTATAAGTAATAAGATCCTTAAACATTTTACGAACACTGTTATACCCCCCCTAACATACATTTTTCAAAAATGCCTATCCGAGGGTATCTTTCTTAAATGCCTCAAAAAGGCAGTAGTTATTCCGATCTATAAATCTGGAGACAAGGACTTGGTTATCAATTTTAGACCAATATCATTACTTCCCTCGGTATCGAAAATACTTGAAAAGATTATTAATAGTCCGATTAGTTAACTTCCTAGAAAAAGCCGAATTGGGAAGATGAGAGATAATGTGTCTTACATTATCTCTCATCTTCCCAATTCGGCTTCCGAGCAAAATTAGCAACGTCTGATGCCGTACATAGCCTGACTGACTATATTACACAGGAACTTGGAAAAGGCAACTACACCTTAGGGATCTTTCTTGACCTAGCCAAAGCATTCGATGCTGTATGTATTTCTTCACTTCTACACAAATTGAATTGAAATTGAAAATTCCCTTGGTGTAAGAGGAACGCAGCTTAAACTTTTTGCGGACTACTTAAATGATCGGCATCAGTGTGTAAAGATAGATAACTTTACAAGCAATTATCCAAAAAACACTAAATTTGGTTTGCCCCAAGGAAGTATTTTGGGCCCCACACTGTTCCTAATATTATATATAATAATATTAACGACTTGTGTAACATTCCGTTAGATCATGGCAAATTAATATCCTACGCTGACGATACCGCTCTTGTATTTTCCGCCACAACTGTCAATGAACTTTATGAGAAAGCGCAGTCAGGCTTTAATATAGTAAACAACTAGCTGCATCGAAACTTACATTAAATGCGGACAAAACAAAATATATTCATTTTGTCATGCGCAAGAGTAAACAAATGGTTACTAAACCTCAACTATGCGCACTCGAATGCACAACGTCATCTGTAAACACAGTATCAGTAGGTAACTGTCCTACTATCATCCATACTAACAACATAAAATATCTCGGGATCACTATTGACGAAACACTTTCCTTCCGTGACCTTATTACAAACTTAGTAAATCGAGTCCGGAAATTAATTTATGTATTTAACAAACTAAGGACATTTGCGGACTCAAAATTAATCACACAAGTGTATCTGGCCCTATGTCAATCTATAATCCAATATTGTATAACTTCTTGGGGTGGTGCTCTGAAAACAATCCTACTGCCTCTTGAGCGAGCACAAAGAACGATCTTAAAAGTAGCAAACTCTCGACCCTTTCTTTTTCCCACAACCCTGTTATATAATTCCTGTCATATGCTAACTGTTCGCCAACTCTTCATCATGCACATAGTTAAAACAACATGCTATGCTACCCTATGATACACACAATACTAACAAGAGGCGGAAAGATTTAGTCTGCATCTTACATCCGACCTCAAAATTTATTTTTACAAATAGATTTTACACATTTATGGGTCCATTTTTACATAACAAATTAAATAGAGTCATAAGTTTATATACCTTAAACTATTATAACTGTAAAAAAGCACTCTGTAATTATTTACAAGATATGTCATATGAACAGACAGAAGAGTTACTTACAATATTAAAATAGAAATAAGAACATAATTTTGTACATTTATTTGTATTTTAGCTATAGTTATTTTAATGTAGTTTTACCATAAATACCTAAGATAATTTCACTTAATCGCCTGAAGCACAGGTTTTCAACCTAGTACAGGCAAAAATGTTTTATCCCTTAAATCTTAATATATAAAATCCTTGCGTTACTGACTGACTGACAGACACGCTACAGCCGAAAATATTGGGCGCAGGAATCTGAAATTTGGCATGTATGTTCCTTAGGGATCGTAGGGGTGCACTAAGAAGGGATTTCCCGAAATTCCCACGGGATCGGCCAAAACGGGTAAATTTAAAAAAAATCAGGCGTAGCTGCTGGCGTCCTCTAGTTTACTTATAAGATCTGAATTGTAAATGTATTTGCACTTATTGGAAATAAAACGATTTATTTATTTATTTAATCAAATAAGTTTATATGCGAGCATCCGATTGGAACCCAAATATGCAACAAACTTACTTATTACTTAATAAATAACTTAGTTAACTAAAAAGCTCTTAAATTTCGATGTACAAAACATATCGTGTATTAAGAGTATCACACTTCAACTAGTGACCACATCATTTAAAAGCACCACAACATAAAAGCCTGACATTAACTACATCACTCACTCTCCCATGGGCATCATAATATATCAGTTAGGGTTACCAACAGTCTAGACTTGTATCGCTGTATCACTACGTTCATATTTTTAGTCATTTTAAGTGCTCGAACGAAGCTCTTTTTGCCAGACAGTAACAATTTATTAGCTGGCGGAATAGTGACAATAACAAAAATATTTGTTATATCATTGCAATTATCGTAGAAATACTGAAGAAATAGTGCACACCAAACTGCACGGTATAAGTCTATGTTTCAGGTATTATAAGTCCTATAAAAGTGGGTTTTAAATTTACTCAGTAAATTATACCAGACTTTGCCCACGGACTCACCCGCGTGTGAGTTTTGGGATTTTCCAATATCGTCTATAAGTGCTTCTCAACCCTCCCAAGGGACATACAAGACAAATTTTAGACTCTTGCGTTCAATGTCGTTGTCAGTCAAACCATAACTGAAGTTTTATATGTATTATTGATAGTTCCTACGTCTGAGAAATGAAAGTCACCATACAAACAGTGGCGTAATTGATGTTCATTCTATCGAACTACTCTATCGACTCAAAGCGACATTTAAGCAATATCAGCTACTAAACTTTTCGTAGCAATGTTTTGATTAAACAATTTTAAACTTTCGCGGTTAGTATAAATTATACATGGTTATTTAGCGGGTCTTACTCGCGATAAATACAATATTTAAGCTATAAATTATAAGTAGCATTAAACTACAAAAGTACATATTATACCCGATGAATACTGTATTAATAACCCTGTATAATGTTTTGATTTTTGGGCCATTAGATTTTTTTAACGTAAAAAAATTAAGATTTAAGAACTTAGTTTTATCGTAAAACTACATCTTCTACGACGATACTAGAACAGTATACTGCCTAGAAGAAATGCATGCATGCAATGAATGCATTTCTGTTCATGTACCCATCTCAGCGTGGTAAAAAACTAACGCTAAAGAAAACTGGTAACCCTAAGCACAACAAATGAATTAATGAATGAGATAAACCTTTCTATAATGCACTGCACAATACAAAGCTAGAGCTTAATTATAAATCATTCGGACCGCGTACAGTTAAACGGCTTACTAAATTTAAATTTTATTATAATTTGCGCTTTTGAACCGCTCCCCGTTTAAAACAGGGACTTTTTGGTGACTCCATAAGCGTCGTACTCGTATAGAAAATCTAGTGTATTTTCTCCGCTAATATGCATTTGCATAGCTTCCCTATTTATGGCATATTCCACTTCGCCCGTTTGAAAAGATCAAATGTGTGGGGAGGGAGGTACTGATGTACCTACTTACAATTCAGATTTGCCTTTTATACATACTGGTATAGTTCGTTAAGAAAAGTATTGAGATGAATTGTAACAAATAGCACACATTTTCATTGTACTGCAATGATTGCTTATCTTTTGTAATGCGTACAAAAATATAGAATAAAAACTAATGCATAAACTTTATTCAGGGTGTACAAATTACTGCTTATTTTGCTTTCATAAAAATATTAAGTTAACAACTACATCTCAAAACTGAACATATTTCTAACACAAAACATTTATTTACACTGTTGTACAACTCAAATTCATTTACATCTTTTTCATAACAATAAAATAAAAGAAGACAAATACGATGTTCTAAAGTCCTGTATTATTTGCATTACCTTTGATTGTTCTTTTATGAGAAAATGTGCTTTAGTGAAACATTTTAGAAAGGTCTGTCTGTCACATATAATACCGAGTCGAATAAATTACAATGTACTGTAATAAAAGAACGAGTAGGAAAGTGAAAATAAAGAATTTTAATCTCTTTTAGGACTCTGCCGCTAATCGCTAACAGACGTTTGTATTGGAGTTCTCCTTTGTGCTCCACTGTGAAAAATAATAGAATTAATTTATTATGAATAAATTCTATTTAATTTTTTATGACTAAATTATTATGAATAAATTTAAATAAAAGGAAAACACTCGCTCGAACCTTTGCTTTGTAGCTTCCACTGTTTCGAATCTTGGGAGATGAGTTTTATTTCTTGACGATAAAACGTGATAAATCCGAAATACTATTTTAATTTAATTAAAGTTAGTGATAGTCTAATAACACAAGGTTCCGATACAGATTTTTAATCCCCGCGCACGCGACTTGATGAGACGCATTAGCAGTGTCGATAAAGAACTAAGAGCAAAGTAACAACATATTACAATAATTGTTGCTATTTATGTCCCTATGGACATAAATAAATGTCGTAATGGAAAACCTGACTATATGTCTATACATATAGTCAGGTTTTCCATTACAACATTTTTAATTGCTAGTCACCTCGGATTTCAGCCATATGAATTAGTGTATTTGTTACGAATATCATTATCATGACAAATTACAACTTACATATGTACATCAACTCAGGACACAAAGTTTTGGACAAAATTCATATTTGAGGAAAGCTGCTGGCAAAGGCTAGTGTCAAGCATAGTTTCATTCACCTTTTCGTAGACAAAATCAACTTAATATTCTGTTCTGTTTATTCTTATAATGCCAAATGGTTGTGACATAGAAAAAGGGGAGGGCAATGAAGTTGTTCATTAGGATTCAGTAGGATTATTGCTAATGTTTGCTGGCGCTGAAAAATTATGTACCAAACCGAACATCAGATCCGATATAGAGACCTAACTATCATTAAGGATTATTTTTCTTTGCATACTCTGCTGATCATTGAATTTGCGCGCAATATTTGCTTCGCAAATAAATGGTTGTTAATTTCAAGGAATTATTATAGTGTAGTAAATGATTGAGGAAAGAAAGGGAAAAGAATATTAGGTCAACTTTCGGCAAAATGTTTGAATATAAGTGAACATACTTATACCTAAAATAATTAAGTTCATAAACCTATTCCATTAGAGGTCCATTAGCCAAAAATATAATAATCGGAGTACGACTATAGGTAGGTACTAAAACACAGTAAAATATTTTCGTGTCTGCCAAATCGGTCTTCATCCATACTCACTATACAATCTAAAAGTGGACTCCGATAGTAGGTATAATAAATAGGCGATATTATATATTCCTTGTATGCTAAGGGTTCACACAAAAAGAGATATCCAATTGATAGGAAACCTTTCATTTGATAGCGATATACTTTTTCACGCACAGTGTCTAAAATTAAATATGTGTAAGTATGTCGTACCTATTTGTCGTTGTCATAGGAACCTCTTTGTAGAGTACTTCGAAAACGTATTATTTGGTATAATCATTTGTCTGGTCATAAATGTATAATCTCGTATAGTTGTTGTGTTCCCTTTACACACGAGTTATATTTTTATGATAAACTAGATTTACATAACTTTGTTGATATAGAACTACGTAGGAAAGTCTATATCAAACTGCTTTGAACTTGCGAAATTGATTGACTGCAACTCACTGGTGGATATTATAGCACCGATTACATATCACTACCATCAATCGCTATCATGTGTCTAGATCCATAGGCAGAGTGTTTAATTTTAATATCAAATTTTTACACTGCTCTTCAAGTTAATTTAATTAAACCCTAAAATTAACCAATAACTTTAACGTAAGTTTCGCTACTAAGGGTGTTAAGATAATGGGCTCAAAGATGTTTTCAGCTGCAAAACGGATCTCGGCTAACACCTAAAGACTTATAAACATATTTATTTCTGAACTTTGATTGTTTACAACACTTATACAACTCAAACCCCTATTTTAGATGATGCCAACTTTTTCTAGCTAAATGACTTGAGAAGATAAGCCGAAACAAAGACAGAGACATTGCTTTTTCCCTGCTATTCCATTATTTTGTCGTGTTCCTTTAAAGTAAAGTCCAGACAAAATGGGCTTAGTATGCGAGTGGAATGCAATATGTATTATTATACCAAAAAGTTCAATACCTACAAGCCAAAGAAAGATATACCTAATTCTTGTAACAGCCCAATCTTATCTGTCCGTAGGGGCACACATAATATAATACTATTCTAGGTAGAGGTAAACTTTATAGTGCAAGGCAACTCATTTTCATAATACAAAATATTCATCGTATAAAGAACGATATGGCACTTTTACATCCACTAACTTAAGCGAAAATAAAGAAATATGAAACTGTTACAACCCATTTTAAGGGCATACGGGCAAGGACGGGTATTCGTAAAAATGTGTAAATATCACACTTTAACATTAAGCAGACGAAGATAAAACCTTTTCAACTTTATTATTTTATATTTTTTATTCTAGGGTTATTACTTCATATATTTTAGACTAAACGTCTTTAAATCTTATATTAAGCCGCGTCAAAATATGAAATATTCACTTGGCAGATTACTTTTCGAAAGAAATTACTCTGAATATTCGTTACGACACTTCAGGCTCTATGTACAAAAAATGTTTACAAATAATTATATCACAGAATAAATTACTTATGGTATTACTACTACTATATGGAAGTAAGGTTATCAGTATATTAAAATTTAATTAGTTCCACCATTTTTCATTATCCTGCGACCAAATGGAGCAATGAAGAGAAGTGATTACCGATATTTCGAAACTTTCACTGAAAAACGTGTCATCAAAGGTGTACCGAGTCTAAAAGTTATTATCCTTTGCTGTTGTGTCGATGTTTCAAATCTTAATATATCAGTAAGTATAGGTATTTGATGATTGAAGAATTATTGGATTGTTTATTAATTACAATCGAATAATCCTTCAATCATGTTTCTTCATACATATGCTTAGTTTTTTATTACAATGCATTTAGATAGCTGTGATATTTTTATTTTATGTGCCATTGGAGAGACTTATGTCCGGCAGTGGATTACGACAGGCTGATTGTTGATGATGATGATATTTGCATTTTACCATAACTTCGTATACAAACTGTTTTACTTTAAACCTACTTTTTGGTTAAAGCTATTTTCCAAACTTAACCAGAAAGAGAAATAACACAATCTTCAAGTATTAGATATAATGGGTCGTGAGATACCGACAACTGGAAGACGATGGCGGCTGGACAGCAGAGGCTTAGTAATAAATTCCAGATGGCGCCCTTTGGGTACAGAAATGTAACAAATGTTCATAGTTGTAAATTTTGATGATGAAGATGACGAGTTTAATAACAAAGATTGATATTTATCAGAAACATATTAATTTTATAAAAGTATCATTTTTATTATAAAAAAACAATTTCATGCGGATCCTCTTATCGATAATTTAAGTGACAAGTCTTACTTTATTTAAAAAGTTGACTCCCAACGGGTGAGGCTCCAATAACCTACAAAGACAAAATTTATCTCCACTAAACAGACGAGCTATATGTAGCTACATTGAAACAACATTTATAAACTTCTCTAAGAATTCACTTAATACCTTCCAGACATTGGTTTCAAAACAGTCTGATTGTTTTCGTATTTATTCAAAACAATTAACAATACCGGTGTTTTGGATTTCAACTTCGCTAAATCAAATCTAATTTCGGGCCAAATTATTTTCTCGTTAAATCCATGCCTCGGGCAGAGATCAAAGCACCGTATTAATTTAATTAACTTTGTGTCTATTTACATTACGTAGATGTTGATATAATAGTATTGTGAATGTCTGACAATGTAAATAATACTGAGTGCGATGTACGACTTTGTTGAAATCAAAAATGTACGTGTAAATAATAATCGATGTGAATCCAATATTGGAAATCGATATATAATATTTGCACACCAATAATTGTTTTACCATATTGTCGCTCCCGTCCATTTTGTTTTAAAATGAAAATATGTTAGAACCTGTACGTAGTATTTGTTTAAGGCATAACATTTCATCAATTGGCAGATTTTCAAATGTTTGTCTAATACAAAATATTTGTTAAAATAAAATCTCCTTCCTGTACCCAGGACGACTGAAATGATTTTTATCTGTGTTTATTTTTAAACAAATAAATAAAATGGTTGTACCAGTACATTTATAACGTTAAATAACTTCTCTCAAATTCGCTTTATGCCAAAGATTGTTTTTATTTCTTTACAATCTTGTCCTTTTCTTCTAGATAATCAAAAGGAACGTGTACGATGTTTGCTATATGGTTAGTAAGTTTTAGATGTGCCTATTGCTAATGAGTAAATAATGAAAGCTAAGTAAGTAATGGCAAGTGTTCTGTTGTCTTTTAAAGATTCATATTAACTATATTTTTTATGAACCGTCGTCATTTCTATTTATTTTGTAGCGACCACAGATCATGTACATGGTAGCGACACCTGCACCATGAGTAATTTCTGTATTGATAAGTACGCAACAAATAGTTTGTGGATTAATAATGGGCGATCCTTTGTTGAGACCGAACATTGGGCACAAGAACACTCATCAGTCACGTAAAATACTATGATAATCTTGCAGTAATCCCATCGTTTAAATATCAACCGTAATATCATAGTATGTTTAAGAATATTTTCAAGTGGATGCCTTAGGGCTCGAATATATCAAGTACGGTCATAAAAAGGTTCGAGCTTTGCCATATTAACAGTAATAAGTTATCTTCAACGAGCTGTCCACTATAGAGGTGATTCCTCATTAAAGGTCGTACCAATAATGGCAATACGTTTCGGAGGGATAATAGGGACCGACGTAAATGGGACTTCGTGACCTTTAGGGCGAGTCCATTGTGACATTATGAAACGCTGCGGCAGAGAAATTATAATAAAACATTTCGGGAATCAAATATTACTAACAAATTAGAAACATACATAGAAATACATTATCCCATAAAAACAATACAAGTAAAAAAAAAAATCTCGCAGCTCAGTTCTCTTACCGTAAAACGATGTGAGATCCATGTTATACCAAGTCGGTATTTATTTATTATTAAACATTAAATAAACATCATTTTATAATCTATATGTAGCTTAATCTAATCTTAATGTCTAAGTAGTATAATATATGTACAAAAACCGTAAAAAGAAATAAAAAATTGAAAATATTTACAAGGTTTAGGCCTAATGCCTCCGCATCAATGTCATCGGGTAACGTGCCCAGAAGGCTGGCAGCATTGCCACGCTGGATGGCAATGCTAATTCTCTGAGTAAAGAATAAACCAGCCTTCTGGTCACGTGAGACGTCGATTAAACGTTTAGAAATTGCTCGAAATAGTGAACGAGCATCATAGCACTGCATCAGTACATATTCAGTATGAGAGAGAGATTAAGTTTGTATTATAAGTACAAATATGTTTACAATATGCACTCAGAATATATTATAATAAGTACAATGTAATATTTACATGCTTGTATATTTTTAACTTGAATGCATACTTATTTTTCGGCATTGTTACTAGTAATATTACTTCGCAATCGCGATGTCATGGGAACTTTAGAGTTCCTCAAGGTACTATCCCCCTTAATACACATAACATAATGGTCCCTTTAGTGAGACGAACGGAGGTAAGAGGTTTTGGTAATGCAGTAAATAGAATTCTTAAAACCAGTTTAAACTTTAAGCTATTAATTATTAGACGCTTTGATAAAATAATTCCTTGTTATTTAATGTTTGTTGACAGTTCTTAATCACATAGTTACTTTAAGTAGATACAGGTCATTTGAAGTAATTATGTGAACACGGCTGATAAAAATAAAACTCGGATCAAGAAGAGGAATTTAAATTCGCAAGATTCGTCAACAAACATCGCACAGCGTTTATATTACAAATCATGAAATAAATCGAAGTTTATAGATACTGAAACTATCTTCTGATCGACTTTCAGTTGCAATTCTCAACTCATCTCATTCCGTGCTTCACTGAAACGCACCCTTAGTTCCGAGTTAGCGGGATCTTTCCAACCATAAGAGTAATAGAGATTTGGTTTTGGATACGCAATTAAGGGGCGAAACTTTTAATAACCAACAATTTTATAGGTTATGTACGATAAAGGAATTCTGTACGTCGGATGTTTACGAGTTTATGAGCAGTTTTATTGGATTCAAGTGTTCGGTTAGCGTCTGTTGTATAAGGTCATAAAACGTGGGTCATATAATTTGGGACATATCTGAACCGTATTTTGTGAGTTCGGTCAATGAGTGACTGGTCATGTGAATTAATTTACGACTTACGGTGATATCAGTGGTATTAAATTGCTTGTAAGTTTAATAAAATATATTGTTCGGTTTATTGGCTTGCAAAAGATAAGTTACTTATGTATGTGTCAAAATTTATTAAACATTATATAGCAAACTAGCTGATCCCGCGGGTGCACCCGCATTATTTGGGCTACTGCTCCGCAGTCACTGAATTCTCCCCGTTGTCCTGGCCATCTGGTAAGGTCACGATAAACTTAAAGTAGCGTACGTATTATATAGTATTATACGGTGGAATCGCGGGCGAAATCTAGGGAACAATATGGAGGTAAAGAGGTAAATGGTATATTACTGAAACACGCCAGTTACTAAAGAAAATTTAATAAAATATTGACAAATACCAAATTACAATGTACTTACACGTAAATTTTACTCTGGTGGCATTTGTTACTCCTCTCTTTAATAAGTAGGTCATACATTATTATCAAAGCGAATGAGTAAGTACACAATTAATTACAACATAAAAAGACATTTTTTTTTAATTAATTGTATTAAAATACACTAGCAAAACAAAATTTAAACAACTTTAATAAGCATAATTAATTCGTATTCGTTTTATTAATGTTTACTTAAAACGTTTCACTCACGTCTGTAATTAATATTAACTAGCACATAGTCCTAACTTTGCAGACTTAACTTTTGACTTTTCTTTGCAGTTAAATTGTTCATGTAAATTGAATTATATTATTTTATTATGTTTGTGAACACGCTCTTTGTTAGCGAAATTTATAAGCGGACAGCTGGTAACTAGCAATTCACCAATAAATAGAAATAAAGATTATATAAATAAACTATTATTTTATGTATACCTTGATCTAGGCATTAATCTATATCAAGACATGCGAGCTTCATAACTCATTATGCGCAGTCGAAATAAGCATCTTCCAACGTGATTGCAGTGACTGTACCACCAGGTTTTGACCGAATATTATTAGCTTTTGCGCAGAGCGGCTAACCTCCGCAATCCAAAGGGATAGCTATATTCCATATTATAGACTAGTGTCAGTTAATTCATAGGTACTGACTCCCTGTAAAATCTTCATGACAGCCGGGACCGATGGCTTAACGTGCTCGCCGAGTGATAATTTACAATTCAATACGCACATAACTGTGTAACACATAAAAGTCATTAATGCATGCCGTGGTTTCAAACCCGATACCCTCTGCATAGCAGTCTGTTAGTATCTCCACTAGGTTACATACATACATATGTACATAGACTCACGCCTGTTTCCCGGAGGGGTAGGCAGAGACTACGGAACGCCATTTGCAAAGATCCTGACATATCTCTCTTGCTTCATTCATTCCCATCAGATTCCTCATGCATGCTCTTCTGTTCAGGGTACTTCAAACCTGTCCTGTTTTTAGGATGTCTCCAATCTGGTCAGAGAACGTTCGCCTAGGTCGTCCCCTTCGTCCTGTCCTATTCACACTTGCCTTGTATATCTGCTTAGTCACTCTTTCGTCATCCATCCTCTCCACGTGCCCAAACCACCTTAGCATACCTTTCTCGATGCTTGTCACTACATCTTCTTTTCTCCACAACACTCTCCTATCCCACAATTCTTTACTCTGTCAGTGAAAGAGACACCACACATACTTCTCAGTGCTCTCATTTCTACAGAATTTATTCTACTTTCATGACTCTTCTGCCATACCCAACTTTCACTACCACACATAAGCGTAGGTACCAACGCCCCTCTATGCACTCGTTTTGGCTATTCATAAACGCCTTCAGGCTACAGTGACTAATTATAGTTAAAGGATACTATTACCAAGACTTAACTTTAAATACAGACATGAGACTAATAAATAATTATTATCTTCATCAAATTACCTTCTATTGCTCTGCAATAATCGCTTCACTGTCACAGTAACCGAGTAATAAGAAAATTGACTGCGTCAAGTTTCTTAAGAGTGTGCTCGTAGAATTAATATTAAGTGGCGGCTAATACCTCGACCGAGTGTGAAGGCACGCAACGACGTTGATGTCGGCTAAGTTTAAAAACTCACAGGTTATGAATATATTTATATAAAATTGATTCTCTTAAGTTTATCCGGATAAAGGTTTAATTTTTATGTGTGCGTTACGGATTATTTTTTTGGTGAAAATTAAACGGATCACGCCTACGTAAGATCACGGCGCGCATTGGTGATTTTCTGTCAATATTATAATTTAACTTTGTGCCTTTTGTCTTGACAGCAAAACCCATAAAATCGTTTGGCTTTTGTCAATTCACAAATATATTAACTTATTTGGTTAACTCACAGCATATACCTATATAAAACATTTACAGTACTTAGGTAATAATCATAAATCTAAGGTTCTGATATACACACCACTTACGATTTAACGCAGCATTCACAGGTTAGACAGCACATTTCAGATAAAATATATTTTTACACACTATGTTGTTACATTAATGAATTTAAAACTAAGTATGCCTTGAAATAACAAATAATAAACATCATCAGCAGTGAAAAAAATTACCTATACAAATGAATATAAATATTGCATACGAAGTCTCAATAATGCTTAAATTATTTACAGTAGTACTGGAAAATGTAAGTATGTCAAGAATTACAAAGAAGAGACGGGAATAATCACATCTTCATCGGCCTTATGTAGATATAGAAAAGAAACTGCTAGATATAGGCTTTTCGGCTCGTCACTACAGTTAACTGGATGTCGTCCTATGCTACGTTTGCGAAGGCACGTCTCTACTCAAGAACACCTCTACTCAAACGGTTATCAGTTCTGCACCAACTGTGATCAGCCCATTCTTGCAACTTCAGCTTGCTAATATTTTAGGCTAAAACCGAACAAAATTACAGTGACCGACCGCATATGACAGCGACAAGAATCCTAGGGCCTATGGGAAAATGTTTTAGACGCCTTTAAAAGGGGTGGAACAAATATATATCGCCACAATTAAAAGACGGAAGGGAGTGAGAGAGAGATTTTATCCAGCAGTGGAACAGAAATAAGAGTTATCTTGGTAATAATAACCACTTAATAATTAATATATAAAGACCTTTAACATTTAATTTCAATGTGTCACATACGCATAAGAAGAAACTATGATATCCACTTGTATTTATTTTAGGCGTACGTTTTATATCGAAAAATAAAATAGGTACTGTTCTCTACAATAAACAGAAAATAGAAACATATGGGTAGATAGGCTTTAAAGGCCGACAGTACCTCTACTTGCGACCCTTTTATATATATTTATTATCTCTTGAAGTCCATCAACAAACAAAAGCGAATTCTAGACGGGTTGGATCTACAAAAGTGTAGTCAAGAATAAAAATTGAATAACCTAATATATTCTTGCATTTATGAGAAAGGTGTACTCAGATATACATACATACATACATAGACTCACGCCTGTTTCCCGGAGGGGTAGGCAGAGACTACGGAACGCCATTTGCAACGATCCTGACATACCTCACTTGCTTCACTCACTCGCATCAAGTTTCTCATGCATGCTCTTCTGTTAAGGGTACTTCTGACTTGTCCTTTTTTCAGGATGTCTCCAATCTGGTCAGAGAACGTCCGCCTAGGTCTTCCCCTTTGTCCTGTTCCATTCACACTTGCCTTATATATCTTCTTTGTCAGTCTATCGTCATCCATCCTCTGCATGAGCCCAAACCATCTTAACATGCCTTTCTCAATGCTTGTCACTACATCTTCTTTTACCCCACACCACTCTCGTATCACACAATTCTTTACTCTGTCGGTCAAAGACACACCACACATACTTCTCAGTGCTCTCATTTCTACAGCATTTATTTTACTTTCAAATCTCTTCTGCCATACCCAACTTTCACTACCATACATAAGGGTAGACACTAACACGCCTCTATGTACAGCCAAACGTGCCTTTTTGGACAGGTTTTGACTGTTCATAAACGCTTTCAGAGCTCCATTCACACTATTACCTGCATTAACTCTTCTTTCAATATCTTCTTCATTCTTACCATCTCTTGTAAACAACGTACCTAAGTAAACAAACTCATTCACTTGTTCCACTCGCTGTCCATCGATCAAAACATTACAAGCCGTAACGCATTCCTCCTTTTCAAAAACCATAACTTTCGTTTTACTTACATTCACTTTCATTCCTTTCCTCTCTAACGCACCATGCATAATTGCTACCATCTCCTGCAACTCCTCCGCTGAAGATGCAAGTATTACCTGATCATCAGCATAAAGGAGGCCAGTGACGAGTAACCCATTCATCCTTAATCCGCAGTCACTATGTTTTAAATCTTGCAAACAACTGTCCATGAAGAGGTTAAACAGCCACGGCGACGCTACACATCCCTGTCTAACACCTTTCTCGATGGTAAACCAGTCAGTGTATGCCCCGTTTATCCTCACACAAGCTCTAGAATCCTCATAAAGGGATTTCAGAGCTCGAATGAGGCTGCTGTCCACCCCATTCATTGACAGCACCGACCACATTTCATTCCTCACCACTTTATCGTAAGCCTTTTTCAAATCCACGAATGCGCAATAGACCTTTTGACCTTTGGCCAAAAACTTTTCGGCTATGCTTCGCAAGGGAAAAACCTGATCCGTGCATCCCATACCCTTTCGGAATCCCGCTTGTACATCCCATATTTTCTTGTCGGTTACTTCCATAACTCTTTCAATAAGTACCTTTGCATACAATTTGCCAACAATGCTGAGAAGGCTAATGCCTCTATTGTTTTTGCAATCTTGTTGCGAGCCTTTTCCTTTATAAAGAGGCGCAACTACAGCTGTGGCCCAGTCATTAGGTACTCGGCCAGTGGTCCAGCACAAGTTATAACCTGAGGCCTAAAGCATAGGGTTTCTTTTCAATAACATCAGTAAGAATAGTTGTATACAAATATAAATACTCGAAATAAAAAATAGCAAAGATTTACTGCTCTGATATTACATACTAGAGGACACCCACGGCTACGCCCGCACATTTTTTTTATTTACGTGTTTTGCCCGTGGGCATTTCGGCAAACCCCTTCTTAGTGCACCCCTACGGTCCCCAAGGAACATACATGCCAAATTTCAGCTTTTTACCCCTGTTTTGGCTGTAGCTTGTCTGTCAGTCAGTCAGTAACGCAAGGATTTTATATATACAGATGTTACGACTTTATCTCCGACTATATCGGGTATCAAACTAAATCTCGCTGCGAAAACGTAAGTAATAATTAAATCACTCTGTGGCTAATTGAAACTGTTCAAACGTTACAAACGAAGTTTTTAGAAGCTTCTTATTATCATTATATTTATATTTTATTATTCTCAAAGACTTAAGTCTTTGAGAATAATATTTAATTAACCACAAGAAAATTATTTCTCATACTAAAATGTTCAGTAATGGCCAAATAAAATAACAGTGCAGGAAATTAGGCCGTTTTTGGTGTAAAATAAGTTTGCCTTACTTTTTCTACCCAGACTTTTTATTTAAACGCAATAAATCATTATACATTTTTCTTTATGTCTGGTCTTATCGCGTGCTTAGGTAATGCCGTAGACATATACATATAACTGGCGATATGTAGCGGTGATGGTTCGATGTTGCTAAAGCCGGTTAATGCTTGCTGCACTTTTTAAGCTCTGACTACTAATCTAAACAATATGAAGCGCTCTCATAACCTAAGATAAGCAAGTTAACTAACTTCACTAGGCTATCAACAACTCCTTTGCTGGATATTGACGCGATGTCACTGTGTTTAATATGTTAATAAATGAAGATAAGGTAACGATGGACACGTTTAACACCGGTTGATATCAATAAAAAAGGCATGGCACAAATTAGTGCATGTAGAGCAAAGTCATTAGGGTTAACCTTTGGCCTGCAATGTTTAGGTTTGATCCCTATACGTGACATTTTAAGAATAGTAACATATGACTCTAATGCAGGTCTGGTTATCCTGTAAAAGATAATCTGTTTTGATCATTGTTCATCATCATCATCATCAGTCCTGTATATAAACTGTCCCACTGCTGGGCACTGGCCTCTTCTCACTATGAGAAGGGTAAGGCATAGTCCACCATGCTGGCCTAGTGCCGGTTGGGAGACTTCACATGTCTTTCGAGAACATTATGGAGAACTCTCAGACATGCAGATTTCCTTACGATGTTGTCCGTCACTGTTTAGCAAGCGATAACTAACAATTTAATACAAACATAACTCCGAAAAGTCATTGGTGCGCGCCGTGGATTCGAACCCGGACCCTCTGCGTAGCAGTCTGTCGGTCTCTCCACTAGGCTATCGCAGCTGCCTCGTATCGTGCCTTGATCATTGTTATAAAAATGTTAATATGACATGTCTAAATTTTTCAGTTCATTATGTTTACCAGTGTGAAGAGCCAATAATTAAACTCAGTGGCGTGTCATAAGAAAGGCCGAGGTCCAGCAGTAGACTGCGATAGGCTGATGATGATGATCTTTACCCATCAGGCGCCATTAATTTTTTTGTGCTTATATATATAACGAGTAGCACATAATAAGAGAATAGCGTCAGCGCTCGCGTACTTCTTTTTATTTAAGTGATGTTGAGTTTTGCGACGAGTAGTTTATGCACCATTAAGTAGGGGAATTATAAAACGAGCGAATAATAAAACTAAGCGACTGTTGATGAGATACTGTTTTAATAACTGGAGTGGCATGAATTTGGGTAAGCGAAAAATTAACTTAACTAACGACGAATATTTATGCCGCAAGACCAACGAGGCAGTCGTATAGGGTTTGATGTCGAGTTTTCCGTCTCTACGCAAAGATGGTATTTGCATCGTGTTATCCCTTAGTCGCCTCTTACGACACCCACGAGAAGATAGGGGGTGGTGACACTTGTATTCTATGCCGTCAACCACATGGTAAAATCAATAATTCCCTATATAATATCATTGAATGGTTTGATTCTAATAATTTAATTGCAAATTTTGATAAAACTAACATTATGACATTTACTACTAGACAGAATAAAAACATCACTGACTTTAGTATACATTATAATGGCTAATTAATTAGGCCAGTTGACCACACAATATTTTTAGGTATACATTTAGATAGGAACTTAACATGGAGGAATCAAATTGAAAAAGTGTGTAAAAAACTAAATCAATATTCATATACATTATACATGTTACGTAAAGTAGTCAACAGAAGTGTCGTATTAACAGCATATCATGGATTTGTCGAGTCTGCGCTTAGATACGGCTTAATATTCTGGGGCAATTCCAGTGGGAAGGAGGATGTTTTTAAAGCTCAGAAAATATGCATACGCGCCATATGTAATCTACAACAGACCGATAGCTGTAAACCATACTTTGTAACTTTGAACATTCTCACAGTACCGAGTTTATATGTATACTAGCTGACCCAGCGAACTCTGTATCGCTTTTTTAAGAGTTTTTATTTTATTCCCTTTTTTCCAAGGCCCTTTTCTAAAGTTACTATTGACTTAGCGCTTAATCTCTTATCATTTCAGAGTCTATAAATGATGAACAAACAAGCATAGATTGCTATATAATATGCAATTCCCCATTCCTTAAAATATCGGAGACGAAACCCATATCGACTTTAAAAAAAACCCATCCGCCATCTTTGATTTCCCATCTGCCATCTTGAATCACCAAATAGATGTTGAATTTGGATTCTCCATCCCTTTAAACATTGGAGACGATACCCATATTGATTTTTAAAAAATCCCATCCGCCATCTTGAATCACGAAATACATGTTGTATTTGGATTCCCCATCCCTTTAAACATCGGAGACGATACCCATATTGATTTAAAAAAAAATCCCATCCGCCATCTTGAATCACGAAATAGACGTTGTATTTGGATTCCCCATCCCTTTAAACATCGGAGACGATACCCATATTGATTTAAAAAAAAAACCCATCCACCATCTTTGATCACGAAATAGATGGTGTTTTTGAATTCCCCATTCCTTAAAATATCGGAGACAATGCCCATATCGACTTTAAAAAAACCCGTCCGCCATCTTTGATTTCCTGTCCACCATCTTTGATGACAAAATAGACGTTGTATTTAGATTTTCCATCCCTTAAATCATCAGAGACTATACCCATATTGATTTTTTTTTAATTTTCTCATCCGCCATCTTTGATTTCTCGTCCGCCATCTTTGATCACGAAATAGATGTTGTATATCGATTCCCCACCCCTTAAAATATCGAAGGCGATACCCATATAGATTTTTAAAATTTTCTCATCCGCCATCTTTGATTGCCCGTCCACCATCTTGGATCACTAAATAAATTTCATATTATTATTCAGCGTCCCTAAAATCTCGAAAACGAATAGCCTTTTTTTGCCTTTGACCCAACCCTCCCCCTTCTCGTTTGACCATTTTATTATTTTTGTCTGGCCCCTAAAAGTTGTGGCGTAATTTTATATAGCCTATAGCCTTTCGGAATGATTGGGCTATCATAGGCAATAACAATTTTTAAAATCCGACTGCTAGTTCCTGAGATTAGCTGACATTATCTTTTAGTCTTTTTAGCCTTTTGTCCGGCTCCAAAGAGTCGAAGCGTTATGTTATATAGCCTATAGTCTTCCGGAATAACTGGGCTATCGTATACAAAAAGAATTTTCCAGATCCGACCGGTAGTTCCTGAGATTAGCGCGTTCAAACAAACAAACAAACAAACTCTTCGGCTTTATTATATTAGTATAGATAGATAGATAGATGTAAAAGCAAAATATATTTATTGTGGGTTATCCTTGGAAGATAGACATATACCATTGAGGACTTTTTTGTAGATCTATTAAAGAGGTACAATCCTACCATACATTGTTTTGTTATAACTCGAAAGGTTTTGGCAGCAGAAAGCTCCCGATCGGCTCAATTTTTGCCGGCGCAGAGAACTAATATCGTCGTAATATCGTCAGTTTGCACAAAACCTAAACTAATTATACACTAAAACCTTCCTCAGGGATCACTATCGATGTTGTTGAAAACCGTATAAAAATTTGTCCAGTACTTTTCGAGTTTTAAGCGAACAGACAGGCAGACACCGCAGCGGGGGACTTTGTTTTATAATAATGTATAGATGAATGTGCTGTATTTGTAAGAGATCACCTGCACTTATACGAGAACTGCAATAACGGGCGTTATCCTCGTAAATTGCGTGTACCAATATCAACAACGGTTTTGTTTAGTAACAACGTATTGACAATGGCACCAAAGGTGTATAATAGGCTGCCGAAACATATACTCGAAATTACATTGTTTGAGAAATTTAAAGCTGCTCTTAAACAGCACTTGATCCAAAAAGCATATTAATATTCTATCAGCGAGTATTTAGATGAAAAGCATTTTTAAGTTTCTAACTACATATATATTGTGTGTCCGATTTGTTCTTGATTTCATTGGTGTACTTTAATTTATATTTATTTTATTGTATTTCTATGAATTTGTGTGATGATGATAAATTAATATGGTGACATTTTGTATTTGACATTTCATATAAAAATGGTTTTACTAATGTTTTGTATATTATTTCAAATATCTTTGTTAATTTTGCATGCTGCCTCAACAGCAAAACATGTGGATCTAATATGCTATTGTAACAACTGATTGTATTACCATGTTTTAGCAAAATAAATCAATTCAATTCAATTCAAAACTTAATAGGTTATGTTAGGTTTTCTTGTGACCCTGTACCTAAAAATAGGAGCCCTGCGAAGCAGGGCTCCGTCAACTTGGCTTAAAAGATTGAAGCGTCTTATTTTATTTGTTTTTTTGTGCATTTAATTTAAGTAAATGCATATTGCTTTGTTTTTTCCGAATACATTGATCCATTTAATTACCTACCCTTAAATAATTAAATTTCTTGGCTAATAGTGTTTCTTCAATTAGAAAATATTCATAAAAATGTCAGCTTATAGTACTCTGCTCATTATAGTATTTTCAATGTGGTTTTTCTATTACGAAACACTTCATTTAAGATAAAATGCCGCTCAGTATAAATAAATAATTTGCCAAATATTGAAAAAAAATCGCAGAACGTAACGTTGTCAGTCAAACAAATATTAGGTCGCTCAAATATTATGAAGCTTCTCATTTTGTATTTTAAGTACCTCAAATTAATGTTTGTAAGTTGCTATTCTGTTGATTTCTCATCACTCGCAGTCAGTCACTCACTTAGTAATTCTATAACTCAAATTAATTATTTTTGTCACTCAAAACTTTAATTTACAGTAACTCGTTTAAATACTACCCCATTAAATAGAACATACAAGTCAATTTCCTCAATATTTTGACTTAGTAGTACCCTGTATACCGTATGCAGCATTTCCCACGAGTTCAGATTCTAATATTGCGTATGGTGTCTTTCAAGATTTATTTAAATCTAACTTTGGCTAAATACAAAAGAAAATAAGGTGTTTAAAATTGAGGGAGAGGTCACACTGCCATGTTAGTCTTTTAATAAAGTAAAATTAATATAAATTAATTTTGGAAAGCAACAACGAGCTTTGTATAAAATATACTGGATTTTTTTATTTCATCATGGTTTTTACTTTTATGTTTGCCTGAAAAGTATGAAGACCCAGGAGTTAAATTACAGTGGCGTATGTAATATATCCCAAACTTGTGAACAAATCTTTGAAAACTTTAGAGTTGATGGAATACCTAGTAGGTATTTCATATAATTTCATTTCAGCTACACATGTTAAAAATTTAAAACGCATTTCCTACGCACAACCTTTATGTGCTCCACAATCAAAAGGTCAACACAAATATTTCACAGGAGCACGCAAAAGCAGGTAAGTAATGCCACCATAAACGAAAATTACCTTATTCTAAACAAGCAGCGCAAGCAGTTATCGTCCCCCATTGTTCTAGACTTAAAAGGCAGTACATGTGTATTTATGTTCACGAATGAAACTCAAAAAACATAGAAGCCACATTTACGCGGCACAACACAAATATTAGCATGATGCCATGTTGGCGAGTTTCGTACTCACGCCTTCGATACATAAAGAGAGTCAGTTTCATTTGAGTTTATGTTACTAGGTTACGCCACCGCCCGGCGTAGCTTATGCCTCCTTGCTTTATATCACCTATTTTAGCAACATGCTGGTAAATAAGCTAATAGTTGTCCATGCAAGAATTATATCAAACCTATGACCTGACTGCCTCGTTGGTCTCGCGGTATATATGTGCGCGTGGGATTCGGATCGATCCCCGGGTCGGGCAAAGTGTAATTGGATTTTTCCGTTAGGAAATTCTCAGCAGCAGCACGGAGTGCAGTAATGTGCCCGGTACGGTAATAGGCTCGCCCCCATACGTAAACGTAATAACGTGGGTCTGAAATAAATCTGGCGAAAAGTGGGTGTAGAAATAAACCTCTGCCTACCCCTTCAGGGATATAGGTGTGAGAGTATGTATGTATGTATGTACCTATGACCTATATATGATCGACCGTATAACGCATAAGAGGATTCGCTATGCCTATCAAGAAGTTTCTACCTAGACCGAAGATTGTTCCTTTTAATATGAAATTATATCAATGATATTACAGATGTGAAATTATAATCATTACCAAACGAGATCTGAATGACAACAGCTGTTTGCATTCAAACCTCGCAAATGAAACAACCTTATGTACCAAACAACTATTTTCTCCCATAAACTCCAAAGGTAATGATTAATTTTTGGAAATCTTTTACGTTCATGTGTTATACTTAAACACACCTTAGGATTCATGAGAGCACAACCTACAATTCTACATAAAGGATTTTTCCATTTTCATCTTTACTATGGCACTACTACTACTTTTACTATGGCAGTTTTCAGAAATCGGTATATTTGATTTGGTTCAGCAGTTCCTGAGAACCTTGGTACTAGAATTGTGGAACACCAAAATTGATTCCACAAAATTAAACCCACGTACTTGGGGACAGCTTCATCAAACGTGCTTGTGGATGGGCGTAGGTCGAGTAGCATTCGCAGTACCGCTAATTGGGTCACATCACATCGTTCAGATTGAAATAAAACAGAGCTTGAAGTAGAGTGCTTGAATGTGTAACGTGTCAGAACCTAAGTCTTTGTGGCTCAAAATTGCGATGGACTATCTTTAAAGCGAAGTGAAAACTTTTCAGCTGAATTCGGCGCTTTTATTTCGGTGCAGCACATTGATTTTATCGGAATTAACAACGAGAGGTTAGAACGGCCTTGTGGGCGTGGCAGGCTCGCCGTACTTGTGAGCAAACGCTCATATGTCGAAAAATTTGATTGACGCTGTCAACCATCGTGCTCATATTGCGACAGCGTACGAAGCTCCGCGAAAATAAAAGAATTATGTCGTCTTGCGCTATAATAACGTGTCGAAAAAGAAGCCAGTTATGTACTGTGGCTCGAAAAGGGATTTCTTTTTACCGGTAAGTCCAAAAACCTTAAAATAAAAATGATATTTGTAATTATTACAATAGTATTATGTAATTTGTAGACAAAAACGATACTATCGCAAGCAAATAAAAAAATATACATTGCTGGCAATACGTGGGTACCATCTAGTACTACGTAGGCGATTGTGCAATGTATTTCGTTCACTGATCATTTTCGAACGAAAGAATCTGGGTTGAAATTTAATTTAAATTATTGTTCAACATTAAAATATTATTGTGTTATATACTTGTGTCATTTATTTCTTTACAAACTTTAACTTATGTGGTTGTACACATGAATAGTTTATCATGGACACTGACATCCTAGGTGGACATGATTTTTAACTCTTGGTATTCGGATATGATAAAGGCCATATTGTATTTTCCCTTTTAATTTTATATTATTATTTATATATATATATATATTAAGAAAGGCCACACTATTTGTACTCTAACCCACCATCCCGAAATAAAAACAAACAATTGCAAAACATAAAGTAACAAAACAACAGTATTTTATCGATATAAATAATCGACCTTTTGAACACCGTAACATTAATGAGAGTGTGTGAGTGATCGTCAAGCGCGATCTCGTCGTTAATATATACTTCAAATAGCTTACTAGTTTCATCCTTGAAGACAAGACCTTGTTTCTTTTGGCATTTTTATTCCAAGCAAAAGTCTTTTTAGTATTTCAGTACAAGACGAGATAACGATATATGATCGTCATACATAATGCACCACAGAGCCAATATTGCTAAAGTTCTCTTGTAGAAATCTTTTTAATAAATATTCTGTTTCTAAAATAAAAAGAAAAAAATGTGCTTCTGCTTTGGTAAGTGACATATAGGAAGATGTGGATCTTATTTTTTGAGATAATTTTTCCAGATCAACGCACTAACAGGGTTTGGCATAGATAGATAGATAGATAAATCTTTATTGTGCAAATACAGTTGGTACAATAAATTAAAATGTAGGTAATTGGTATACAAATAGTAAATGCACAAAGGCGGCCTTATCGCAAAGTGCGATCTCTTCCAGGCAACCTTAAGATGGACAGACTGAAAAAGACAAATTTGATGGTGTAGTGATCAGATATATACGGACACTAATAGTTATTAAATAGAATATACATACATGTGTAAGTATATATCGCCTATACATACAAATACCTAATACTTAATATACATACAACCTATACTTATAAAACGTATAAAATTATACATACAAACTATACATATAATACATAGCTATACATACATACATATCCATATTATAATGATATCAATGCAAAGTACAGAACCAATAAATAAATAAATACATCGAGAGAATTTCGATTAAAATGACAGGTAGTGCTTCTTTAGTGCGTCTTTAAATATGTTGAGTGATTTTGCTTGCTTAGTCTCAATTGGCAGCGCATTCCACAAACGTACAGCCTGAACAGCAAAGGATTTATCGTAGAAGTTTGTGGAATGTGTTGGCATCTGCAGTCTCAGATCCACTGACGACCTCGAGGTCTTTGAATGTGTGTCATGAAGGAACTTAAAACGTTCTTTGAGATACATGGGGCTATTAGGATTGAACAGCGCATTATACAGTTGCGTAAGAATATGAGTATTTCGGCGAAGACGAATTGGGAGCCACTTGAGTCTGGATCGAAATTCAGATACATGATCATATTTGCGTAAACCAAAAATGAATCTAATACAGAAGTTTTGGAGACGCTCAAGTTTGTCAAGTTGGTCCTCATTAAGATCAAGGTAGCTGACATCGGCATAATCGAGTATTGGGAGAAGCAAGGATTGTGCAAGCGCAATCTTGGTGGTTGTGGGAAGAAAGTTCCGCAGCCTACGCAACGACCCAGCTGAGGCAAACAGCTTTCGACTTGTCTCCTGTATTTGACATCCCCAAGATAAAGTTTTATCTAGATAAATCCCCAGGTTTTTTACGTTATCTGAGATAGTTAATATTTTGCCGTCGAACTGAATCTCAGGCAACTGCGACCAGTTGACCTTGGATATCATTCTAGAACTGCCAATCAGAATAATTTGTGTTTTGGATGGGTTCACTTTAAGGCCATAATTTTTACTCCACGTACAAATTTGTGCAAGGTCAAAGTTTATATTAGAAAACGCCTCTGAAATCGCTTCTAGTGGTGCCTGTGAGTATATCTGTAAATCATCTGCGTAAAGGTGGTAGGACGAAAGTAAGTGCTTAGAGATAGAATTTATGAAAATTGCGAATAGTAATGGAGATAGCACGCCACTCTGTGGTACACCGACAGTTGTGTTACACCATGACGAGTACGACTCATCAACGCGTATACGTTGTCGGCGTCCAAATAGATAACTATGAAACCATTCAATTACCGTTGGAGATATGTTAATAGAGCGGAGTATGGCGAGCAAGATGTGGAAATCCACGGTGTTAAATGCGTTGCTAAAATCAAGTAGGGACAAAAGCGTGAGTTTTCCGCCATCCATGCCTAGCCTTATCTCATCAGTGATATGAACCAATGCTGTAGTAGTACTATGACCAGGACGAAAACCGGATTGGAATGGATTCAGGAGAGCATTCTTGGAAAGGAAAGTACAGAGTTGTGTATGTACAAGACGCTCAAGGACTTTGGAGAGGAATGGAAGTATGGATATAGGACGGAAGTCGGTAAAGGAACAGGGTTTGGATTTTTTAGGGATCGGCACAACTTGTGCATCTTTCCACGCGGATGGAAAGACACCGCTGGTAATTGAGTAGTTCAGGATATGACAAAGGACAGAGAGGATTTCATCTAGGATAGATAGGATCATATTTCGACTGATACAGTCATTACCAACAGCATTGGATGATATTGAGATTATGCTCTTTTTAACATCACAACCGGAAAATTGCTCGAAAACAAAAGGTGAGTACCTGGGAGTTGGGATACGTGAAAGATCTTGTAACGTGTTTGTTTTCCTATATACATATATATAGGCATACAGCAACAGTGGGTGCCTATTTCAGATCTAAAGGTTCATACTGCAAGCACATTACAAAAATGCCCTTGCAGTATCAACGGTTGCAGTATTTAATGTATACGGCAAAAGCTTTTGGTGCAGTTTAGTTATAAATCCGGATTTTATTTCTTAAAATAAACTAATACTAGAGGACCCGTGCTGCTCCACAGCATATTTTAATATTATAAAAAAGCTCTTACATATAGGTATGAAGAGTACATTGTAGCCTTATCTAATAAGTAAAAAGATGATATTCTTACCAAATATGTATATATATATACATACACCACTATTTTTTATTAGTACAAAAACTTTAAGGACATATTAGTGAAGACATTATTATCATATATGTGACGTAAGAATTTCATAATATGTTTAAATAGCAAAGTTATAATCATTTGTTTTTTGTAGAAAATCTCACCTAAATCATAGACATATTTTACAATCCATTCACTACTTCATTGATAGCACTTACTTTCCGTCCTACTCTTACGCATTCTTTCCGTCGCACTTATAATGTAGGTAGCCTTGGACAATAAAATGAAGCAAAATAATAAGTGTAGGTAGTTACTTTTTTTTTTTATATTCTACCCTCTCATTCATACTTCATCCGGGCTTAGGACTGGCAAAATTTACCGTTTTACAAGTAATTAAATACGGAGGTATTTATTTAGAAAGCAAACACATATCAAAATAAAAGAAGGTATTCTGTAATAAAAGAAAATAGTAATTTTGGCGTATTTATGAAGTTAGAATCATCTGCTATTTACAAATATTATTTTAACATCATCATGGCAGCCTAGAGACGTCCACTGCTGGACATAGGCCTCCCTCAAAGTTCTCCACACGGACCGATTCTTAGCCGCCCGCATCAAATTATTATTTACTTCAGTACGTATTATTTACTTAACTTACAAGTATTTCCATTGTCCTTCGAAATGTCCACCACCGTTGTCAATACACAGACAATTTTTAACGAGAAAAGTACGCTTCTGTCTTTTTACTTTATCAAAAGCATCCAATATGCGCTGTTTTAATTGTTCGACACTAACGGCTCACTTTTGTACACTCATAATAAGATGTCCATGGGTACACAGCTGCACTCGCGATTTTTCCTCTCAAAAAGTACGCACGAAGCATAGCTACATACTCACGTGATATGAACTGATATTATAGGCCATCGCGTTGGGACAAACGTAGACAAACAATTAACTTTTGCAACGAAAAAATAGACACGCTCACTTTCACTAGCAATTTAGCACTGTTTGTCGCAACGTCGGGGCGCGGCGCAGGCGCAAAGGGGAGGGGGAGATTTATCAATGGGTCAGTTTACTATGATACTTGCCGTTCGTAACAGATCGGCAAAGTTAAGCAACGCTTGCACAGGTTGCCACTTGGATGGGTGACCGTGTGTGGCATTTTCATCTGAGCGCTACCGTGCTTCGGAGGGCACGTAAAGCTGTCGGTCCCGGCTCTTGTCTATGGATAATGGTCGTTAGGCCATGTCGGAGGCCTTTGGGCGGTCTGAAAACTCCGACACCAGAGTTGGCCACACACTCACACGAAAAACAAACAAAACAAACAAACTATGATAGTACGCGGCTCGGTCATAGTATTAGTTATCATCATCATCAGCCTTAAACAGTCCATTGCTGAACTAGGCCTCTCCTTTGAAAGGAGGAATTGGCCTACTATACCACGCTGGCCAAAAGGGTTGGTATAGGGTTTGTATCAAGTTTTCCTTCTCTTACAGTGCTGTTCTCTGCCTATTATGCTCCCCCTGTCGGCTCTTACGACACCCATGGGATGATATGGGGTGGTGACATTCCGTATTCTTAATCCGTCACCACACGTATTAGTTATGCATTTACGAATTATTACGTATTTTTGTGGACAGTTTTGGGACAGTTTTGGGACTTAGTGTTTTTATTTTTTACTACATAAATATGACCAGTTAAAGATACTTAGTGCCCTGTTAAATTTTTTGTACTAATTAAAAAATTGTGGTATATATATATATCACAAAACTTCTTTTCTCACAACATTGGCTTTGCTTTGCACCTTAGGTATCGTGAAATTTCCACCTTGGCATTACTGAATGGTTTGCCGCGCTATAGGGATATATATAATATGTATAACTGAAATAAAGCTCTTATTAACGACTTCAAAAAAAGAAGATATTAATTCGATATTAGTTTGTAATATTATTGCCATGAATTCTAAAACTATAAGGTCCATAGATTTTTGGTAAATTTTTGCACTAAATGATAAAAATGACATAGCATTACTGTACTGGCGAATATTCTCTCTGAAATTTTTGGATCTTTCAGTGCTGCCAGTAAACAACTCTTTCATTTCTTTTAGAACAGATATAGGTGGAAGTTTTAGTTTTCCATCATAACAACAGAGAGTGAAGCGTCCTGCTGTATTCTTCGTTTATAGTGCAATACTGACAAACCTCTTGAAGACCACCTACAGAGAAATAATCCACATTTCGAATAACACTTGAAACTGCACACCTTAGAGCAACTTTAAGCTTACTACTACATAATTTGTAATCTTGCTGTCTTTTCGCAATATTTGCTTCACGACGTCCTGTCAAAGTGGCTTTGAGTTTAGCCCTTTCAACTCTAGGAGCAACAACAACAGAATGTGGTGCTTACCTGTAAATAACTGTGACGCTTGATTATGGTATTATGTTAGTTGTATTGTATACTATTGTTAGTGTTAACAGTTGTTGGCAAGCCAATAAAATAAATACATAAATAAATAAACTCATACCAGAAGGTGAAGAAATATATGACAAAAAGTTTTGATGTTCAGCGTCATTGACGAAAGAAAGTTCTTCAATATGACTGTGCTGCCCTACCATTCTTTCCACTAAGACACTGTAATGTCCTTCATTAGATGCCCAGAAAATAGCAAGTTATGAACCATTTCGCCAGTACCATAGTCATCAGTAATTGTATAACTGTTTTCCAGGTGAAGACTTACACTCTGAAGTTCAGCATGCCCTGCGTACTGTCCATTGGCACCCATCACAGGTTTGTAATCTGTTTCATTTGTAATGGTCTGGCCATATGCTTTTCGTCCCCAACAATGAAGTTACTATATACATCCCACTTATTGACAATGTTATCAACAGTAGCCAAACGAATTTCATAATGTTTATTCTCACTTCCATATAAACAATAAGAAATTACGCGGAATAAGCAATTACCGTCACCAAGAATGGAAATTACTTGAAAATTGTTGATGGTAGAATTAATCAAATCTGAATTCGTTTCCACCCGTATTTTTTAGCAGTAGGAGGACCATCTGGTACTAAATCTCCAACAGGGCAGTCATTGACCAAGATACTTTGTTCAAACTTTCTCTGAGCATTTTTCAATTTCCTTCCAAGAACCATAATTATAATTGAAAACACAACTACTCACAAAAAATACGTTATTAAATCAGAAACTTTTACGCTAAATTCTCTTTTTTATTTTATCTGTCAATATTTTACTATCAAAATTAAAAATATAGATAAACAATTATTTTTTATAAGTAAGAAAATAGGTTTTACTTCTGTTATCCAGCTAAATATTTCTGTGAGAAGCACGATTTATTTTGTTTTGTGTGTGGGTGTGATTAATACATCATAATTTAGATATGTAATGGTAACTCTGGTAGAAATAGTACTTTTGATAGAGATGGTAGTTTTGGTAGGAATGGTATCTTTGGTAGCAATCGTAAGTAAAAATTGCTACCAAATCTACCATGTCTACCAAAACTTCTATTCCTCCCGAAAATAGTATCCCTATCAAAACTACTATTTTTACCAAAACTACTATTTGTACTAACACTATCATATCTACCATTTTCTCAAAACTACCATTTCTACCAAAACCGCCGGTGCTGTCAAAAGTACCTTTTCACTCAAAACTATTATTCTTACCAAAACTACAATTTCTACCATAACTACCACTTGTTGTTATGTTCCACATAAAAAAAATTAAGATGCCCGAAGAAAGTCCGTAATTTAAAAACACAAAAAATTCCTAACATTAAACGTAATTTACCCGTCTGTAGGGTTGATTTTGCCAACATTAGGCGGAAAATTTCACTACATTTGTATACTGAAGATACCGCGACCCCGTCATGAGGGTCGATAGAGGAACACCGCGGTGTTTTAATGGGTATGCTCCCCGAACATCTAGGGGGGGGGAGCCGAGCCACACACCCCCCTCCACCTGCCCCAAACTCGGTACAGAATTGGCGGAGAGGTCCCTTTGAGGGACAGTCCGTAACTGGATTTCATCGCGATACAAGAAAAGGGGGAAAATTCCTCAACATCAGAGATCAGTTCACCCAACATGAAGGGTTAACTGGTAACATTCGGGGAATATTACCTGCAATCAGCGAAAATTCACTATAGTGATAATTTTACCAACATCGGGTATAATTTTACACACCACCACACTCACACCGGTATGAAAGTGAGGCAAGGTAACCTTAAGGAGGCATAACGGATTTTCATGTCAGTTACCGCAAGGAACTTATTAGATGCCATAATTTTTTTTTGAATTTAGAACCGTCCATGTAGAGAGAAAGCAATGGAATCTTAGGAAATAGGAAAATAATGAAAAATAAGTTCAATGTCCACACCTATCTTCCTTCAAACTTACCCAATTTAAATGAGCATACCATCAACTGAAAGAGCTCTTTTCAGCGCGTGTTATAGGCCTATAACGAAACGCCCACCTCAATGAGAACCAGATAATAAGTATATGGAAGCAGAAAGTCATTGACTACGGCTACGAAAACATAAAAAATGTATGGGAGAAAACTGTTTTGCATATAACTTGATGAATGTGCAAGTTAGGTAATTTCTAATGCTTGATGACAAATCTATGCAGCGAGAGCTTTCATTTAAAAAAAAGTCATGCGAATTGGTTGGGTAGAACGGGCTGGCCGACTCGTATTATAAAACACAAATTCTTTTTTTATATATACGATTTTCAGTCCTACGCACAGCCAGCGTACAACATCAATTTAAAATCCGATTCAAAATTAAATATCAGATCATATAAAAACCGACATATTACTAAGTCGGCTATAGCTGAGCATTTGTTGGAATCTGGATCAAACAACTAGATAGAACTGCATCAACCACAAGTCTTATCCACCGATGGTCACTATTACTCCAGGATAGCACGTGAAGCGATAGAAATCATGAAATATAACAATTTTAACCGGGAGGATGGATATAGATTATCGGCTAATCAGAATCCAGTCATCAGCAAATGTAAACACCGCCGCAGTGATAAATCTCAACAGTGTGTAGACGTCATTAGTGTATTGTGTCGGAGTACCGACAATGCGAACTTAAATAAAGATCAAGTGAGGGTAGGTGCCGAAACCCGCACTTGCACAAGACGGCGTTGAGTTCTCATCAGTCTCTCCGCGACCACGCTCGGTGCAAGACGAGCGAAACGTCGGAATCTAATAGATATTAATTATACTTCAAATAAATTAATTGTACGCAATTAAGACCCGCTAATTTATTTTGTATGATGTATACAAATCGCGAAAGTTTAAAATGGATTAAATATCTTTATCTTCGTTTGCCCTAGAAATAATGCGTTACCGAAGTACTAAATAGTCGTAATATAGGAGATAGTTTAAGCAGTCTCCTTGCTACCTGCTTGAGTGTATACTCTTATGTCATAATTTGTTAATTGGTCTGTATTCGGATTCTTCAGACATTTAGCCTCAAGGAGCATCTTGCTCCTTGTTTAGCCTGTAAAACAATTTATGGTGGACCAAAGACAGTTATAGATGTGATTTTAGATTGTCTTTCGGGATATCTACCACCTAACTTTGTTTGGGTTACCGTAGTAGATATCACGAAAGACAAGATAAAATGAGTTTAAAAATGACCACGAAAGTTTAAATTCCTATAATTATGTTATAGATGTAAAATAAAAAATAAAATTAGAATCCTCACATAATCCTCAATGACACTAGTAATATAATTATTATCATAGAAATATATTTTATTATCATCACCAGCCCAGTATATATACTGCCCAAGGCTTAGGCACGGGCCTCTTCTTTCTATACATGACAGGTGGTAACAATTATATACTTTTTTGTGAAATCAATATTGAAATGCGAAAAAGATTTAAGTTGGATTAATGATTATTCTTTAAAGCTCACTTAAAGTATTCGTTAAATATCACTTAAGGTTTAGGTACAACACGTGGCTCAAAATCCGAATCAAAATATCACGCAAAAAGTTTAATATAAAACACGTCTACCTACCAAAAATGTATACAAAACAATTTCTCCACATAATCTAGCTAGGTATCTAACTTATATAAAAACGCCACGCGGTCCGTAAAGCAAGTTTATAAAAGCAGAGATTGTAAAAATAAACTGTACATAAAGAGGGTACCTATTAAGATGCAGCATCCCTGTATCAGGGATCCTCGTTAAATTTTCAATCTGCCGCGAAATGTTGGCTAATGACAATGTCCGTATGGATTGAGGAGCCACTTCAGATTTTACAACGAAGCTTGGTCCGTTATTTAGTAGGAAAATAAATAATTTAGTAGGCCAAATGCTGAAATTTGTACTAAAGTATTTAAAAAGATATATCAATGTAAAGGTGGCTCCTCAGTACATACGTCTGAACTGAGGAGCCACCCTAGAACTCGAAAAACATTGAATGAATATTTATGAACATTTTGTATCATTTTGTAGTAACTGTGAACAGCATCTACAAAAAATCTGAGGATTGTACCTTTAATATTCAGGAAGATATTATACTTTAAGTGTGGTTCCTCAATCTATACGCCATGCGAGTGTGAATTCCGTGAAAGGAGTCAGTCGAATTATGTTTTCAGTTTATGGTCATTTTGTAGTAGTTGTAATCAGATTTGTATTAACATTAAAGACTTGTATGATCAAGGGAATTTGCAAAAAATACAAATGTATGTGGCTCCTCAATTCTGACGATGTGCAAACAAATAATTGATTGTACCTATCTGAGATCACGACGGAATCAAACACCCGAGACGGCTACATTTTGTACAAATTCCTACAAAATAAATATGTACAGCTCAAAACTGTAATATATTCGATAGCTAAAAAACAAATCACTTTTCGATATAACCTAAAAGTGTACGATTAGGGTGACCATGACTTATAATTACAATGGAATGGCATACCTTTTACGGCCTTCCCTGGACAGTCTATTAAATAAAAAAAATATTTTAAGAACACCTAATATTTTTCATTATCATCAATTCAGCCAAAAAACGTCCACTGCGGGACCTGACCATATATTATGTAGATATCATAAAAATATTTTTCAAAAGAAACTCAACCTCTTGAGTGTTCACTGTTAAACTCAGATTATAGAAATTCGTGTTCGAGTTTTTCAATTAACAATATTTCCAATGGCACTGATAATCACTGATTTCTGCCTACCACCCTCGGCGGATCCTGCTTTTCCCTGTAACCACGTAAAAATCAACTGTGCGTTTAGAAGTATCTATTATAAAAAATTCTATCTATTAATATTTGTTGTTATTTATTGGGCAGGCTTTATATTTATTTTGTACTAACATAATATGTGTCATAGAATAAAAGCCATGATCATGTTATCGATTATTAGAAGTAAATCGAATTTTGCTAATTTCTTTACCTGGCAACACCTGTTCACAACCTTCATTATCAATAGATCTTAATCGTGTTAACTATAAAGAATGTTTATGGTACAAATATTACATATTTTTCTTCGAAACTGGTCGCGGATATTAAGATTTTTGTGTTTGATTTCTGTAGGTAATTGAGATGTGGGATTGCCAAGACGAGTTATATTGACACTTTTTAGAACAAGTGCCTTTGCGATTTTATTTTGGGTCTTTAAATATGTAGATGACTGAGCTTTGCGCGTTGTTCTATTTTTTGGTAAATCTTGTTTTCTAAAATGAATCCTAGCTAGATCGATTTGTCACCACCGAAACCCCTTGCATACTAATTTCCATGAAAATCGTTTTAGCCGTTTCCGAGATTCAGATTATATACTGATTTAATATACAAGAATTGCTATTTTAAAGGTTTAGATTAGAGCGCACACCACTAGTCTCATAATTGGTGCACTTTTTTATGTTATACAGCATTGAAGCAATTAGGTACTAAGGCTTTTTGTAAGTAAATGTCAATGCTTGAAGGCGTACAATACAGGTGTTGACTGCGCACGCAAATCTATAAAATATTGTAATATTCTGGACTCTTGACGGCTACGCTCACTCCGACCATACGTTGAACTTTCTCTCACTAAAAAGCTGTTTATTGTTTAAACGTTCGTTGTAATAATTTATTGCAAGTGACATCAGGCTATGGCGTCGGGACTTGACGACCCCACCGCCCACTAGGGAAGCTACTCTGACGAGTAGATACTCGTCATAGTATCTCCCCCAGCGCAAGCAGTCAACCGAAAGATGGCGGTCAAACCATCCGAACCTGGTGGAAGTAAATCCCAAGATGCTAGATGGGCAGCAGCGTCTAGCACTAAAAATTTCCGCCACTGCGACCGCCAATACGCCTGCCAAGCGTGGCGATTATGGCAAATCACCCCATCACGAACCTCATCAACAACAACCGGCCCCTAGTCCCCGGCGGCCCCGCTAGTCCTGGTTATGGTAGCGGCCATGGTAACGGCGGGGCAAGGGGTGCGAAGAATCTCCGGAAGAGATCGGGCTACCACCACCAACGACAATTGGCCCTGGCAACACTAAACACGCGCACACTGCGGACCGACGAGAAGATCGTCGAGCTGGAAGAAGAATTGAGCAAGTTGCGATGGGATATCATAGGCCTATCTGAAGTCCGAAGACAGGGGGAGGACTCGATAGTTCTCAATTCCGGTAACATGCTCTTCTACCGGGAGGGCGACCAACAGTCCCAAGGTGGTGTCGGGTTCCTCGTCCACAAATCTCTCGTGACCAGCGTGGTAAATATCGGGAGTGTGTCGAGCAGGGTAGCGTACCTTATACTCAGAATATCCAAGCGGTATTCGCTGAAGGTCATACAGGTATACGCTCCGACCTCGACGCACCCCGATAAGGAGGTGGAGGCCATGAACGAGGACATATCTCGGGCTATACATGGCTTCAAAACACATTACACCGTGGTCATGGGAGATTTTAACGTGAAACTGGGCAAACGCGACGGTGATGAGCTGAAAGTGGGGCAATTTGGTTATAGGCATCGGATTTCCCGGGGTCACTTGCTGGCTAGCTTTATGGAGAGGGAAGGACATGATGAATTCCCTCTTCAAGAAGCGAGAATGCCACAAGTGGACCTGGGTAAGTCCAGACGGTGCCACCAAAAATGAGATCGACTTTATCATGTCGACGAAGAGGCAGATATTCAATGATGTCTCCGTGATCAATTCACTTAAAGTGGGGAGCGATCACCGAATGGTAAGAGGCAAATTGAATATCTGTACAAGCCTCGAACGGTCAAGGTTGATAAAGTCCACGCGCCGACCGGCACCGGTTCATATCCAAAACCCCGAGAGCTATCAGCTCGAACTCAAGAACCGTTTCGAATGCCTGGGCGAATGCGTAGATGTGGACGAGTACAGGATGTTACAGTACGGGTTCGTGGATGCTGTCCATACAACAGGGGCTAAATTTTTTAAGCCCCAGAAAAGCAACAGAACCAGCAAGATCTCGGGTCCGACCCGAGGAAAGGCGCAAGATGGTTCTGCTATCCTCCGACGACATGCCGAAATATCGGCACCTCAACAGACAGATCTCTAAGTCTCTGACTCGCGATCTCCGCCAATACAACACAAAATGTGTTCGTGAGGCGATCGAGCGAATAAGGGATCCAAAGTGTTCCAGAGGGATCTGTCTGTTGAGCAGAGTCAGCTGACAAAGCTGAAGAAGGAGGATGGCAGAATTGTATCGTCCAAGCCTGAGCTCCTGGAGGAGATCGAAAGGTTCTATGGACAGCTATACACGACAACGCAACAACCCGCAAGTACTCCAGCGTCAGACCCTAGAGCTGGATTGACCCGACACTATACCGAAGATATCCCGGACGTCAGCATGCACGAGATTAGTGTGGCTCTCAAACAGCTTAAAAACAACAAGGCGCCGGGTGATGACGGAATTACGAGAGAGCTTCTGAAGGCCGGCGGTACACCCGCTAGAGAAGCCCTTCGGAAGCTATTTAATTCCGTCATTCTCGAGAGTAAAACGCCACAGGCGTGGCACAGAGGTGTGGTGGTGCTTTTCTTTAAGAAAAGGGATAAAACCCTCTTAAAGAACTACAGACCCATCACACTTCTGAGCCACGTCTACAAGCTGTTTTCGAGGGTCATCACGAATCGTCTCGAGAGCAAGCTAGACAACTTCCAGCCTCCCTAACAAGCCGGTTTCCGTAAAGGCTATAGTACCATAGACCACATACATACGCTGCGGCAGGTTAAACAGAAGTCCGAGGAGGATAACCAGCCCCTATACTTGGCGTTTGTGGACTAGGAGAAAGCCTTCGATTCGATCGAAACCTGGGCAGTGCTACAGTCCCTCCAACGGTGCCGGATTGACTACCGATATATCGAAGTGCTAAAGTGTTTGTATGAAAACCCCACTATGTCAGTCCGCCTCCAGGACCAGAGTTCGAAACCTATTCAACTCCAGCGAGGGGTGAGACAGGGGGATGTCATATCCCCGAAACTGTTTACCACCGCGCTGGAGGATGTTTTCAAGCTTTTGGACTGGAATGGACTCGGCATCAACATCAACGGCGAGTACATCACTCACCTTCGATTCGCAGACGATATCGTAGTCATAGCTGAGACCATGGAAGACCTAGGCACAATCCTCGATGGCCTCTGTAGAGTCTCCCAACAAGTAGGTCTTAAGATGAACTTGGACAAGACGAAAATCATGTCGAACGTCCATGTTGTATCTGCTCCTATTCAGGTTGGGAACTCTAAGCTCGAAGTTGTCAACAAGTATATCTACCTGTGACAAGTAGTCCAATTTGGTAGGTCCAACTTCGAGAAGGAGGTCAATCGTCGAATCCAACTCGGTTGGGCAGCGTTCGGGAAGCTACGACATATCTTCTCGTCCAATATCCCGCAGTGTCTCAAGACGAAAGTCTTTGACCAGTGTGTGTTGCCAGTGATGACTTACGGATCAGAGACGTGGTCGCTCACTATGGGCCTTATCAGAAGGCTCAAGGTCACTCAGAGGGCGATGGAGAGAGCTATGCTTGGAGTTTCCCTGCGAGATCGAATCAGAAATGAGGAGATCCGCAGTAGAACCAAAGTCGCTGACATAGCTCTCCGGATAGCCAAGCTGAAGTGGCAGTGGGCAGGGCACATAGCTCGAAGAACCGATGGCCGTTGGGGCAGAAAGGTTCTGGAGTGGCGGCCACGTACCGGACGATGCAGCAGAGGTAGGCCCCCCGCAAGATGGACCGACGATCTCGTCAAGATCGCGGGAGGCGGTTGGATGCGGGCGGCTCAAGACCGGTCTGTGTGGAGAACCTTGGGGGAGGCCTATGTCCAGCAGTGGACGTCGTTTGGCTGATATGATGATGATCGAGATATTGACAACCTATTTCGAGCGCATTAATGCAATAATATCTATAAAATTTAAAAAGAGTCTTTCAGTCTACTAACTCAGGATACAAAAATGTTCTTCAATATTTCTATGTATTGATTTTTTTATATTAATAAAATCTTGATGAAATTTATTTTCAATACATAAATCCCAGCACATCTTTACAGCCTTTACTCTTAACAAGATACCTTGAACTTGTTTGCCAATTGCCGTACTTAAACATTCAAGAAACATACAAACCAACTTTAATCATAATATGTTATGCTCGGTGCACATCGCTGGCAACGCAAGAATATTGAGTCAAAGCGAATATTTTATTTACATCCAAACCTTTGAGAGGCAAACATTGGGTATGTGAAGCATCAGACTCGACTAAATCTCGACTTACTTCAGCAGATACTTTGAATTAAAAACTTGTTTAAACTGCGTTTCTTGAGTTCTTATAGATTTGTAGTGCGAATAGTGAAGATGCTGACGGCTATAAATAGACTCATACACTCAATTAATAATTTTATTAATGATTGTGACTAATGGGTAAATGTGTTATAGTTATAGTAAAATTGTCACAAATACTATCCATGATTTTCGAGGCTTTAATATTGTACTAGTCAAGGTATATATTAAAAATGTCAAGATCGCCATTATATCAGCCTAGAGACGTCCACTGCAGGACATAGGCCCCCTCCAAAGTTATCCACATAGCATATTAATTTTTACTAGCAGCATATTTTAGATATGCAAGTAGAAACATTTGACACAGCTAATATAGGCTAGGTATAGTATATTTTTACGAAACGGTTTTTATCGGCGCTGGCAGATCAAAACCGTTACAAAGCATCGAAAAAAGCAGTATTTATTTTTCTATCAGTTTCTAAAATCAGTTCAGTCACTTCTTTACTGTTGAAGGTGCACTGTTGTCAGATAATCACATAAAATTCATAGATAAATATGTTATGTACCGTACACACTGAGGCGCTGTAAAAGTCTCAGTGTGTAAAAGTGAAAACGTTGTAAACACAGAAACAAAATGAAAACTGGGTTGCGATACTTGTTTATGAAGAACATTCGAGCGCTTTTGAAAAATATTGACGACCGAACTTTAAGCGTCTGACGTTGGCGCCGCGTGAAACTTCCAACAACCATTCTTATCTCGGAACGATTCAATAAAAATCAGTTCAGGAGTTGTTGAGGTAAATCCAATTTGTCCACTGTTATCACAGAAACTATCTCAAACTATGGATATTTTCCAAACGGGTGCATCGACTCGTAGTTCGGACGCTTGAACTTTGAAGTGACGGATGGAAACCGATATTTGAATGCCGAGATTTCTAGTTTATTTGTTTACTAAGAAATACTTCGGAACTTAAAAGTTTATATTATGTATGCCAGGAGTCATGTTTTGGATGAAAATCATTTTTTCCTGAGTGGCATTGTGATTTTGTACGGAGGTACTGCGCCAGAATTATGACTTCCTTCCAGTCCTTTATTAATTGATAAAGTTGAATGTGTGTGCGTGTTAAATCCTTTAATAGCATACTATATTATTAATCGCCTTTTATATTTGATGGTGGTCTTATCCCCGGAAGTTCTACAAATGTTAGACTGTGCGATAAATATAGGTAGTGATTATACATTTATTTATATAGTATTATAAGGTATAGGTTCGTTCTAATAAAACCAATATTGGACAATGATACTGTTTTACTTTTACTTTCTAAGGATAAAATAAGCCCTAAGCATTAGTAATATGGAGCGTTAGTAGACTGAATACATTTGACGCAGAATCTACAACCGTTGGAGTAGTCGTGTAAAGAAGAGCCAGTCAAGATTTCGTTCGTTTCATCGGAGAAACTCATATCTAGCTGGCAAAGGTAAGATAAAAGTAACTCTTTGTGCTTGTGCGAAAGTCAATTCAATAATTTGCATATAGAACTATAAATGGCTATACGGTTTAACTGGGCACCAACACGCTACTTTGCGCTTGTGGGTTCTGATTCCGAATAGAATGAAAAACAGAATGAAATATAATTATCATCCAAATTCAACACAGCACGACTCTGACGATTGATATTTACAGGAAATATTGAAGTTTATTTAAATTACCAAATTTTGAGCATGTCGACGAGTTGAAATATGACGTCAGTTCGTCACGTTTAACTGAAAACAAAGCCAAGCTTTGATATGGTCACAAAAGGTCCGTTCCCCGAACCCTATAATTATGTGGGTTTACACAATTATTGTATTCGAGGAATCGGATATAATCGATAGGAAACCTCCTCTACAGATGTGGTTGACTCAGGTCCAAAGTGAGATGTTACATAGGCGTTAATTCTGTACCTATTATTACGCTATTTTCATTAATGACATTAAAATGTGTTTAGCAATTAAATACCTATGAAAAGCTATTGATAATCATCATACATACTTTTGCAGTCCACTGCGAGCCATACTTCTCTCTTAATTTGAGTCACAATAGCATTGAATGATTTTATTATTATTATTTATTACTGAAACCAATAGGAAGATTTGGCCTGCTATACGCTTTTACGAAGATCGGTACGGAAGATCGTAAGGTGTAGTAACCTGTCTAGGCACCTAAGCTAACTGTACTTTGTTATTATTCTGATGACCTACCCTGGTTTCGCATATTTTCAGATAAATTTATATCTATCATGCGTGAAGATTTTATAACCATTTAGACAAAATTCCGTTTTTTTTTAGGTTAGGAAAGCTTTTGTTTTCAAATCACTCTAATTGTAATAAAACATTGAACGAAGTTGAAGTTTCATCAAATTGTTTTCTTTTAAATGTATATTTTTTTATCATAAGTAGTTGATTGTGGAACGAGTTACTTAATGTCACAGACTTCAGCTTTTGTATGATAATAACCATAAACATTACTAGTACCTAGGCCTAGGCAATTAAATACAGACAATAAAATTGTTACCTACCTTTTATGAAAAGAAATATTTCATACCACAGCAATTTTTAGATACCTATAAACCTACGATAGGAATACCGACTCGTGTAGTTGTATAATATTCAACAAATCATCGCAAAACCCCTATTATTATAAAAGCTCACTACTTAAATTTTCTTTTTCTCTCACGGTACTTGGGAGCTGTTATAAGTTTCGGATTACATTTCTTGCTTTGGCTACAGCTAAATTGAATAATGCTAACGGTGCCCGAGGGAGCGACTGGCTAGCTTTGTGCACCGGATAGTTCGCAATGGATTACTTGGGCATTCGGTACTTTCTTTGGCTTTCTCTAAGGAGAGTAAGGATTATTAATAGATAAGGGCGTATTAATTTCTTGGTTGCAAACGCTCCGTTACCTAGAGCACTTTGTTTTTCCGACATCTTGATGATATTTTATTTTCTTTATCTTATTTTTTTCATTTATAGACTCACGTCTGTACATATACCGAAGGGGTAGTAAGAGGTGTAATATTACACCCACATTTCACCATGAATTTTTAAGTCCCCCGTAATAGGGGGCGAGACTATTGCCGTACCGGGCACATTACCAGACTCCGTGCTGCTTCTAAGCATTTCCTAACAGAAAAACCCAATAACACTTTGCCCAACCAGGGAATCGAACCCGAGACCGATCCAAAGCGCAATCCCACGCGCACATTTATGCCGCGAGACCAACGAGGCAGTTTTCTTTATCTATTGTCTTCAATTTATATTAAGCCAGTTACATCTCACTACAGTTCAAAGGCCTACCAAGTTTCCTTCCTTGTACTGAGCCTCATGAGACCAGCTCTTATTAAGGGAGTCAAGTTGCTACCGCCATTAAATTATATTTATTTGTGTCACACTGCCGTATAGTAAAGTATTCTGGACACTAATCCAGGCGTGGGCGAAGACACTTTAGGGAGGACCCTATTTATTCCAGCATAAGACCCACTCCAGGGAATACTGAAAATATCAAAATGTTAACGTAAACGCAGCCCACTAAGTAATATCCTCCTGATAATACAGGATCAGGCAAACCAGAAACTCTGATGGTAGTCATTGAGAAAAGCGCAGGAGGCAGTTGTCCAATGACTGACAAATATTATGTTAATCACACTCGGACCGAAGACATGACCTCTCCAAGGCACGCAGCAAACGATAATCAATTATTTAGATATTGATATCTATGTAAGGAAGTAAGGATGCAAGACAAATATTAATTATACTTAAGAACTGAGTTGCAAAGATTGTAGGTGTCAACATTTGTAGAAATACATACACTGTATTACCAGTGTATGTATTTCTACAAATACATACACTGGTAATACAGTGTATGTATTACAAAATAATGATAAGATACGATAAGACAGCTGTCAATATATAATAATCACATTTGCAATTAATTTTAAAATTATATAAACCCATGAATAAATTCAATAGTCGTACTAAAGATATTTGAATAGAGCTAAATAAGTTAATAAATAAATTTGCCGCTTTGCGTGACGCAGTATAAGCAATTCTGTGCTGTAATTTATACAGTGCCACAATGACAACCACATCAAACCAATAATGGAAACGTTGGAATTTTTATTGAGATGCAGTTGAGGCAATATATTGCTGGCGAGAGAGGCTGATTCGACGGTGGGCCTCAATGCCGGCCTCCGCTAACATACTGGCCGCCGCGTCGGCCCCGACCCGCCGCCACGGAAAAGAAAAATTGTCTGTTGTCAAACGTCATAATTTTTAATACTATTGTTATTGTATTTTATTGTATATAAGTTTTTAGTGTATATATTAAGTTTTTATGTCGAATAACGGTGGCAAAAGTGGTGAGGAAACAGGTGCCAGTCAACCTGGCACATCGACTACCGTGGTGCGCTGCCCCATTTGTTCCCAGGCGCGTTTCTTTAAAGGTGAGCGGGGCCTAAAAGTACATTTTGGTAAAATACACAAAAACCAGAATGTAATTTCTGGCCCCAATATATCAACACACAACACCACACAAAATACGCAAACAGTCCCAAATGAAATTCCTTTTTGGCAATATTTAAGTAAATTAAAAAATTCAATTCCGATCATCAAACGAATTCCCCGGGGTGCAAGGCCTTCAGTGGCCCAAAATCTGGCACATTGCGTAGGTCTTGTGGTCCGGGAGAATTCTTTGACGGCTTGGGAACAACTTCTCACCTTCCCTTATAGAATATTACACGCACAAGAAGACCGGCTAACTAAAAAATCTCTTACAGCAAAAATTAAGGAAAATTGTACCTTTTCGGCATCCAAATTAAACTACAATTCATCTAAAATATATCGTAATAATTCTATCTACCACCACGTAGAAACAAAACTGAGGGAAGGTGATATTAGGGGAGCGTCCAGGCTCTTATTTAGTAGCGATGTGGTGGCGCCTTGCTCTGCCGACACACTCGCGAATCTGCAGAGCAAGCATCCAGCGCCAGGGGATAACCTCTCTTTCCCTGATCCACCTAACATGGATTCTGATTTTCTCAGCATTACAGCCAAGGACGTGGTTGGTGCCGTTTGCTCCTTCCAAAGTGGTTCCGCTGGTGGTCTCGACGGCTTGACACCACAACATCTGAAGGATCTTGTGTGTTCAAGCGCCGGGGCGGCCGGCGACACGCTTTTGAGGGAGCTTACGGCCTTAATCAACCTAATGCTCTCCGGCAATGTGAACGGTGACATCGTCGATATTTTGTATGGTGCTAATTTATGTGCCTTACAGAAGAAAGACGGTGGCATTCGTCCCATTGCCGTTGGGAGTACATACAGGCGTATGGCAGCCAAGATATGCTGCCGACATTATAAATCTACCTTGGCAAGTAAATTTCAGCCCCTGCAGCTTGGCTTCGGTTCTAAGGGGGGCTGCGAGGCTGCCATACATGCCCTGTCTACGTACCTTGGCTGTAATGGAGGTGAGGTTATCCTGAAGGTTGATTTGAAAAATGCCTTTAACTCGGTGAACAGGGACACCTTGTTGACACAAGTTAAATTAGAAACACCCAAAATTTATAACTTTATTTGGCAGTGTTACAGATACCCTTCTAAATTAATATATAAAGAAAATCTTTTGGAATCCGCTGTTGGCTGTCAACAAGGTGACCCTCTTGGACCACTAATTTTCAGTTTAGCTATTCATCCAATCATCAACCAGTTAAATTCAAAATTTAATGTCTGGTACCTGGACGATGGAACCCTCGCGGGGCGGGTTGAGACAGTTTATGAGGATCTAGCACTCCTGAAATCAAAATTCTTGTCAATCGGTTTAGAACTCAACCCAAGCAAATGCGAAATTTTTATTAACAACAGTTTAGACAAATCTGCCATACTGTCAAAATTCCAAAATCTGGCGCCGAATATTACCCACATCGAAAAAAGTTCTCTTCGCCTCCTTGGGTCCCCCATTTTAGACGAAGGTTTTGATTCATTTTTACACGAAAAAATTCAAAATTTTAGTGAAATTTCAGATAGATTACTCAACATTAATATTCACTCGGCTTTCACTATTATTAGATATTGTCTTTTTGTGCCTAAATTTACACATGCTATTCGATTTTCACCATTTTGGAAAAACCCATCATCACTCTTTCAAATTGACAATATTATAAAAAATACCTTAAGCAAAATTCTAAATGTGGCCTTGAACGACCGAGTGTGGCTACAGGCGTCCTTACCTGTACGCCTGGGCGGCCTCGGCGTTCGCAAAATTTCCGATGTGAGCTTACCATTATTCCTGTCCTCGGTCCACGGCACTGCAGAATTGACCAGGAAAATCTTAGCACCTACACTGGTCGATTCTGAGGTGCCGTGTGTGATCGATGCCGTGAATGCTTGGAGAATGGCTTGTCCAAACACCGAGTTACCCCGAGACTTATCCTCTCAGAGGCAGTCGGACGGGCCGCTTTGCAGCGCAGTACGAGAAAATCTCCTAAGTACATCGTCCAATGCTGCAGAGCGTGCCCGTTTGCTGGCTGTGGGAGGATGGGAATCGGGTCTCTGGCTTCAGGCACTGCCATCGTCCAACATAGGTACCATGTTGGACGATACCACTTTCCGCATCGCTGCTTGCCTCCGTTTGGGTGCGTCATGTGTTTCTCCACATCGCTGTCACTGTGGGGAGGCTGTCGACAGCCTTGGTCACCATGGCTTATCATGCAGCAGGAGCGCAGGTCGTATATCACGACACGGCAATCTAAATGACATACTTCGCCGGGCTCTTGTCACCGCTGGCGTTCCAGCCCAACTTGAACCGCAGGGGCTGGCACGTGACGATGGCAAAAGACCGGATGGTATGTCTTTACTCCCATGGAAGTTGGGTAGGCCTTTGGTGTGGGATGCAACGTGTGTCGATACCCTCGCGCCATCTCATCTTCCTGGCACAGCGGGTTGTGCGGGCGCTGCTGCTGCTACAGCGGAGACCTTCAAACGGCGCAAATACGCAAACCTAGTAGGGGATTACGTATTTGAGCCGTTTGGGGTCGAAACGTTGGGGCCATGGGGTCCAAGTGCAAGATCTCTTTTTAAAGATCTCGCAAAGAGACTGGTCGACGCCTCGTGTGACCAGAAGGCTGGGTTGTACTTGGCCCAAAAATTTAGCATTGCCATTCAACGTGGCAATGCTGCCAGCGTTCTGGGCACGCTCCCGGTCGACGGCGATGTGGAGGACTTTTATGACGCCCTCTAAATTATTCTTTTTTTTCTTTTTTCGTTTTGTTTGTTTTGTATATACATATTTCGTAGGATAGTATTTTAACATTTAAGTTATGTTTAATTAAATAGGTATTTAGTGATATCTAAATAATATTATGTAAGTACTTAGCTACATTGTTATGAAAATGAATAAATGACATACACTGTTAGTTTTCCGAATAACATAAATACAACATCATCATCCTCTTAGCGTTATCCCAGTTTCCATCTGGGGTCCGCTTACTAGTCTAACCGGATTTGGCTGAATATTAGCTTTTCTACGGAGCGACTGCCTGTCTGACTCCCGCAACACGAAGGGATAGCGATATTCCATGGTTTAGACTAGTGTCACTGACTAGTACTGACGCCCTGTAACGACTGCCAAAGATCTTTATGACAACCGGGACCGACGGCTTAACGTTCTCTCCGAGGCACGGGACAAGCGATAATTAACAATTCAATACGCACATAACTCCGAAAAGTCATTGGTGCGCGCCGTGGATTCGAACCCGATACCCTCTTCAGGGCAGTCTGTTGGTATCTCCACTAGGCTATCGCTGCCTCATAACATAAATACAACATGGTGCTAAATTATGTCTAAGCATATTTACACAGTATAATGATCATTCCGCGGGTGTAATATGTTTTCGTATTTAAAACAAAATTTATTATTTTTTGACTGCACGGTTGGCGTAGTGGTTTAAGCGGCCGCCTCACTGCTTGACATTACGCGAAGTGTTGTGGGTTCGATCCCCACACGAGACAACACTTTGTGATTCATAAATTGTTGTTGCGAGTCTGGGTGTTCATTGTGTCCGTTAGTTGTATGTTTATAAAGTCCCCCGCGACACAGGATTTAGTCCTAATGGGGGAGTTGTCTGTAAAAAAAAAATATTTAACTAAATGCGCGTAGAAGACAAATATTTGGTATTGAAATTATAATAAGATTCTAATAATAACAAATTCTTATTATATCTTATTAACTCATGTGATATCATATCAATTATATACTTATTCTTTATACTATAAGCATATATATAGACCGAGGTACTTAGGGTTTGATGACAGTAGACGATGCCCGCGGCTATGCCTGCACATTTTCTTTTTAATTTTAAGTTTTCTGCCCGATCCTGTAGAAATTTCGTGTAATCCCCTCTTAGTGCATGCCCACGATCCCCAAAAACATCATATGTTTATGTATATATGTATATTATCTGTTATTATATTAGAATTTAATGTGTATGTATTACGTTTATGTATTTTTATTATAATATATATTTATGTAAGTATGTATCATTACTAGGACCAATAAATTTAATTCAATAATTAATAACTCTTCCTCACCTACATCATATAATACACCTACTTCTTCTCTCTCTGCACCACTCTAAGGTAGACTGGTAGATATTGCCTATGGCATTAAGTCCGCCTATGTATTTTGTGTATATGAAGAATAAATAAAAAAAAAATATACATGCCGAATTCCAGCTTCTTGAGCTTAGTCGTTTCAACTGTTCGTTGTCTGTCAGTCAACAACGGATGAATTTCATGTAGGTACATCGATGACTAATATCCAACACGATTTATGAACTTAGTTTATTTACCTAAAATTTACAATAGTTCATAATGTGTACAGTAAGTTTGATAACAAGTTTTGTTTACTGCATAACCATCTATTGGTAAACAACTAACATGACGTGAAACTAAATATTCACGGCTGTAATATAGGCGCAAGTCTGTATAATTATGCTGTCCATAAGTTTACAGAGAGGTACTTAAACAAGTAGAAAGTGTATCTTAGTGTCGCAAAAGTGACTCTGTGTGTTTGCCACTATTTTTTTAATCGACTGGAATGGAATAGAATTTAATATAGAGATAGATAGATAGATGTTTTCTTTATTGCATACCAAAGTACAGTACATTTCATACAGTAGGTAACTAAAGATATGTTTCTTTTACGGGCCTTATCGCCAGGGTTGATTTCTTTCAGGCTACATTGGGAGGGACAGGAATGATTTAAGCATTTTGATATGGAGGTGGTTTATATACCGAATAGACAAAAACTTTACTGCAACTGTTGACACTGTAAATAGGTTTGTTCTTTAAAGAAATATTGGAGAATTTCCTTTGACGGTATTGTCGCAAATATCAGTAACTCAGCTATTAGCTAATATCCCGGACGGAGCGCCGAGCAATAACTAGTCTATAATAAAACTCAATAGCCTTATTTAAGTGCAGTAACAAAGGCATTGCCCCTATTACTCAGGCGTGGAAGATCTCCTTTATGTTTTAAAGGACGTTACCAGAAAAAGGTCTGAGAATTGCAGGCGGACGCCCTTTTAGTCGGAATGCACATAATTCTGATCCGCCCATCGCGCGACGTGGACGACGTGGTGCTATCCGATGCTAGCAGTATAAGGACCGAGGTACAGCGGGAACAATGACAAAGAAGAGAAAGATGTAGCATTTTCTTTTTAAATAATTAAACGTTCATCATCGTCCTAGCGTTAACCTGGTTGCACCCAAGACTTACACGCCTTGGTGCCCAAAATTCGCTTATCAGTCCAACCAGATATGACAGAATATTAATATTTCCTCAGACGCAAATAATTATAAGATATTCTTTTTAAAAGGCAATACTAATTACAGCTAACCTGTTGCTCTAACTAGTGACCCTACGCCGTAAGTCGCGTAATGCGTTTGATTCCCACTCAAGTAAATGTTTTATGGATGAGCCTGAATATTTGGTATATGTTTTAATTAATCAATATCATGTAATTAGCTTAATGTGCGTTATCTGGTTACCACTTCGTTTAGAATATACAATATTAAACATACGGAGAGGAAAGGTATACATAGGCTAGAGCGTCGCCTGCTATAGAACAAATCAATAAAAAAATATTCGGTTTTAACAGTAAATAAAGCGTTAGTCCTTTTCTGCTACAGAGACAGGATATTTAACAAACCATAAAATTAAGCACTTAAAACAAACGTTTTAAGAAAACTCAAAGAAAGTCTTCGAAGTATCTCTCATAGAGATTCATACTAATCCCAATAAGTTATTACCTACTTATCAATATCCAGCTGAGGTTATTAAAATATTAATAAAGGAGACCGACCACAATGTATGGGACTTTGGCCTGGGCGTGAACAATTTTAAATTGGAATTACAATATAAATTTTCAATAGCCTAAACAAAGTAGAAAACATTATTCTTTGAAGTTTAGTACCTAGTCAGTTGAATAATAAAATAAAACACATTTTTAAAAATAAATATTTATTTTCATTATTCACTCAGTTGGCATATTTTTTTCACATACTCCATACTTCTTATTTCTTATTAGCTAATAGCTATGACTAATAGGAGCGGAGTAGCCCAAAGTCGATTACAAAAGATAGTTAATCATAATAGTTAATGATAACTTACTTCATGTGGGTAAGTCCATTGTATAATAACACTTCTGATATGTCGCTCAGGTTCTGTATCACTATTGAGCCTGTGAGACCTAATTCTCATCAGCAAAGTTCTTCAGCAGACACGTATTTGCCTGTGACGACCTGAATCAGAACTTGCAGCTTCTTGTTATGGGTTTGAGATTTGTGGCACACGCCACAGTCCAACAAGAATGACATATGTATTGACTATGAGCCTCGATCTGTTGACAAACCAAAATAAACAATTGTAATGCATGTATTTATAATACCAATTTAATATTTGGATTAATAAACATAATTATGTGAGTAAGTTGTTGAAATGCCAAATACATACCAATTGCAGTGCAATCCATTGAAGTATTACTTGTCGTACTTCCACGAGATTGAGAGTATGTCTTCTCCGCTGTGTAATATTGGTACCACAATTGATGCAATGCATTGATTCGTGATCATGAAGCGCGATTGGGTAATCCATTTTCAAGCGCAAGTTATCGTTCGAAGCGGGTACTGTATCCGTAGGCAAGCTATGGTCGTCATGAGGAGAATATTCGGAGTCCATTTTAGAAAGCACATGAAGAAAAAGAACAACTAACACAAAATCAAATCCACAATACGATCAAATGAAACGAACGCAAACCGCATGACGTTATCAGGGTAATAGAATTGAGAAGTTAGTCAAGTGTTGCTGGAGTATGAAAATAAATACCCAACATATATTACCATTTTGATATTATTAAAAATAATATCATTATTTTACGTTTTTTATGACTGTCGTCTAAAAATATATAAAATAAAAAAAATGTGTGGTTGACGGCATAGAATACAAGTGTCACCACCTCCTATCTTCCCGTGGGTGTCGTAAGAGGCGACTAAGGGATAACACGATGCAAATACCATCTTTGCGTAGAGACGGAAAACTCGACATCAAACCCTATACGACTGCCTCGTTGGTCTCGCGGCATAAATGTGCGCGTGGGATCGGGAGGTCCCGGGTTCGATTCCTGGGTCGGGCAGTGTTATTGGGTTTTTCTGTCACGAAATTCTCAGTAGCCGCACGGAGTCTGGAAATGTGCCCGGTACGGCAATAGGCTCGCCCCTTATTACGTGGGACTAAAATATATCAGGCGAAAAGTGGGTGTAGAAATACACCTCTGCCTACCCCTTCGGGGATAAAAGGCGTGACGTTATGTATGTATGTATGTAAAAAATATCTCCGTACTTTCAGGTTTCGGCAATCGCTTTAAAATGTGATTTTGTTAAACACTTTTTAACGATATTTTCCGCCGATTATTTACAAGGCAACACAAACCAACCATTCAAATAGTCCATTGAAGTACCCACACGTTTATAATCTAATGAAAGGATTTTAAAATCCATTATTATTATGTGTTTATTTCCTACTACTGGATAGCGTAGCGATCAATATTCATAATATATTAAAACAAAAACATTGAGTAATTTACTTTTTTTTAGGACGATTGTTCACGTTCAAGCCAACTTTGGCCGGTCTCCTTTGGTATTTGTACATATGTGGGTGTAATATTACACCTCTGCCTACCCCTTCGGGGATACAGGTGTGAGTCTATACATGCATACATACATACATGTGTTTGTACCATATTTTTAATATATAAAATATTAAACACGGGCTTAGTGTAGCACGACCTTTGTCCGAGAACAAGACTGTTATTTTCAGTGCGACGCCCTTAACGGTGATTGACCCCTAAATGACCAACGTTCACTTAGATATATGCACCTTCATTCCTAGCAATGACACCATGAAGTGGAAATGAAACTCAAGTGTCTGTAACTTATGAAAATATTTGATGTCCATGAACTTTTGAGTGGTATTCGAGTTTTCTATCGTTTGGTGTAATAACAAGTTATGTAATTTTCTTTTGTTCTAGTTGAAGTATGGAACAATGGCTTCTTTTATTAGTGACAATAAGTTGTAGTAATCAGAGACACAAAGGAGAAATACCAAATACGGCCTGTAGCGGCCAGAAAGTTGTGAATCGTTGAAATTAAACATATAATTTTTAAAATGTATACATCGTTTTCGTTTCTTGATAGAGCTTCGGTGAAAGATTTTAGTTTTTAAAGATTATTATTTTGAATAGGCTATGGTATAAGCGGATGAATGTCTTATGTTGCCAGCAATAAAAATAAAATGAAGTATGGTAGGCAGAAATTGTTTTAAGGAAATAATATTTTTATTATTATTTTCGAAAACAATTTCTTATATTTACTTTATAAATATATTTGTAAAAAGAATCAAGAAATATATTATTTATTATATATTCCATAATTATTAATCGGTAAAAATCGTTTTGTTTTTTAATCGATAGTATAAATATTTTTTCAAACCATTTGAAACACATTTTCTATCTGTTATGTCACTCGTGTTGCTACTGCGCATCGTGAATATTTTGCTCTGATTTATTGGTGTTTTCGTACAGTTTTAAATGTAATGTAATTGAATATAAATTCAGTAATAATGATCACTACCTTCTACCCGTGCTAAGAATATGCAGCGATGTTTGTGATTGTGGTTAGCTTTTTTGGACGAGTATAGTACGAGGTTCCCTAGTACACAGGTGATTATTCATTATTATTGGCCTCTCTTTATGTAGTTTTTGTTCTATTTGACACAAGACATACCTTTAATTACATCTAGGTATTATATTTATGTTAAAATTCAATTTTCAGGTATATTTAGTTGTGGAATAATTTCCATTTCAAATATCTCGTATCTTAATTCCACCAAGAGTTATTTAAAAAAAAATTATACAAGGTAATAGAGTAGTCATTTACCTTCAAAACACACATGGTTTCTTGTTGGTCCTTGCCAGGCCCATAATGTATGGCCAAATGGTACATCTCCTTTCTGAGTCGTTATCTCAGATCGTTGCACCGCCGTCAAATAGGTACCTATAATCAATCTTTGTATCCCTTTTGGTCAATTCGGTGAAGTTTATAATGTAATCTGTGTTGTTATCAGAGCAATTTAATTAGTTTAAAATAGTAATACGTTAGAACGACCTAGCGTTGCAGAGGGTATGGAGTTCAAATCCACGCATCATTAACGTTTCGAAGTTACGTGAAACATTTGAATATGTTAAGTTATTGCTTGCCCCGTGCTCCGTGGAGTACGTTAATCCGTCGGTCTTGGCTGTCGTGAAGATCTGTGACATTCGTTACTAGCAGAGTCTGAATAAACTGATACTAGTCTAACCCATGGAATATCAGTATCCCTTTGGTTTGCGGAGGTCAGACGGAATTCAAAAAGAAACAGAAGTTCTCATGGTTGTAAACAATCTGCTAGCAACCTGGGATGCACTGATATAATACGAGGACGATGATGGCACAAGTAAGTACGTTATGCAGGTAGGTATCTGCTACCAACTTGTTCACAACCATGAAAATCACTATTTCTTTTCTTTTAAGTGAGGGGCGGTCAAAGTTGCTATAAAGCTGTGTAATGCCGAAATCTGTGCTAATTCATCGTACAAACGAGGATGGCAGGCGGTGTAATCGGTTCCATCGCAATTTAATTTTCGAATTGAAATTGCATTGAACATTAAATTATATTTGTGTACATTGCCTCTTAGTACCTCGGTGTATAAACAAATTCGCCTATCTCCAAATCGTTTATGTGACAATAAAACAAACTTAATATACAGGGTGTAAAAAGACCCTTAACGAAAACTGAAATCAATGTTGTACCAATCACTACGAACATTTTTTACTTCGGCACCATACCTGGGAAATTACTGGTTCAGGAGATATTGAGGTTCAAAGTTAATATGGATTTTTTCTAAATAGGTACAAAATCGATGCATTTACCACGCCAATATGTTCTTTAGATGGACTATGACCCCATGGATAAGTAGGTATTTCGAGAATTGCACGCGTGCGCTTTTAATTGCGGTTTGAAAAATGAGAAATCTTAAAAAAATATCGTTTCCCAGGTATTATTTTTGGTTAGTATGACTCGGCATGATGTCCACAACGAGTAGACTTCAGCTTGGTGATGGGTCTTTTGACAACCTGTATATTTACGCCCTCAGTTTTATTTATTTCTAACGCGATCTAAGGGCCTACTGGCACAATATTACAAGACGCAGATGCGACAATTTTACGATTCAAACGTGATAGCAGATCACCGTAGGGTGGCAGCACCCTTAAGAATCAAACGACATGTCACGGCCACAGCTGCTAACAATAGCAATTTATATAAGAGGGACAAAGAAGCAAATATACTGCATGTGGCGTCAAAAATACTACCACTTATGAATGCGAAATGTATTCGTATTTACCGGTTGCAAGTTATTTATTGACATTTGGGACGTAAACGTTTCTTTTAAAGTATAATACATAGGGGATGTTTATGAAATAACAAATTCTGACGGTAGCTTATATAAAATCAGTGTCAGTGATTTTAATAGTACCTTATGTTTATATATGTCGTCCAAAATTTTATTTAATAGACATTTTTTGCACATGGTTATGAAAATACGCATGATCTAAATATTGATGGTTCGTAATCCATTGATATGCCAACTTCAAGAAACCATACCACAAGATTTATGCAATTTGAAAACATAACTAAAAAAATAAATGTAAAAGAAGATGTAGTGACAAGCATCGAGAAAGGCATATTAAAATGGTTTGCGCATGTGGAGAGGATGGATGACAAAGAAGATATATATATAAATATTTGACGACCGGTTGGCGCAGCGGGAGTGTAAGCGACTGCTACGCCGAAGGTCGCGGGTTCGATTCCCGCTCAAGTCAAACATTTGTGTGCATGAACATGGGTGTTTGTCTTAGTCTGGGTGTTTCTATGTATAATATGTATGTATTTACAAAAAAAAAGTATATATGTATGTTTATCCATTATCTAGTACCCATAGTACAAGCTTCTGCTTAGTTTGGGACTAGAAGATGTTGTGTGAATGTGGTAGAATATTATTATTATTATTATAAAGCAAGTGTGAATGGGACAGGACGAAGGGGAAGACGTAGGCGGACGTTCTCTGACTCTGACAGATTGTCGACATACTAAAAAAGGCAGGTCAGAAGTACCCTAACAGCATGCATGAGAAACTTTATGGGAGTGAATGAAGCAAAAGAGGTATTTCAGGACCGTTGCAAATGGCGTTCCGTAGTCTCTGCCTACCTCTCCGGGAAACAGGCGTGAGTCTATGTATGTAAAAACACAACTTAGCTCTACACTCTCCTCTCAGGCGTATAGGGATATATCAGCTTGGAAGAAAACTGATAAGCCTAACAAATAAACTCGTGTAGCAACCACGCCTCAGCAATAAAATTCACAGCTCCGATCATATCAACTCCTCCTGTAAAAGCGAACTAAACATGCACATACGCCCAAGATTTCTAAATACTGTGAACCAATTTTTCTTCAGCGCTAACCTTACCACTGAAACAATTTAATAATGTTTTCTGCATTACAACAAAGTAGGAGAAGGTGCCCTATCCATACGCTTTGTGCGATAAATGGTGCAATTAATGGAGCGTGGGTGTAATAGCTTCAACTCAGCAAACAAACTAAAAGTCGCGCGAGTAAAATGATCCTCTAGGTTCCAACGTAACGTGGTACTAAGTAACGCTCCTGTTTTAGCTTGTTTGTTTTCTTAATATTGTTGTCTATAAGGACAAAGGTATTTGAATTTAATTTTTACCGAACTACACTAGATATAGAAGATAATCAAGAGAGGGTCTTGGAAAGAATAAAAGTAGAAAATCTGCAAGAGAAAGATGTGAAAGATGAGTATAAACGAAGATTGATAGCAAGATTTAAGAGGTTCGTTGACATAAATGATATGGAAGAATTATGGCATTCCTTTAATAAAGAGGTAGTATGTGTAGCGTCTGAAGTATGTGGTGTGATCAAAAGAAGGAAACTACGAAAGGTTAAGAATACATGGTGGGACAAGGGTGTACAATCAGCAGTATCAGAGAAGAAGAAAGCGTGGTTAGATTGGTTGGCTGCTAGAGCAAATGAAAGAATGGGAAAGCCAACGAGTGATGTCATAGATGAAGCAAGAAAGGAGTTTGTTAGGTCTAAAAGAATAGTGAAAGAAAGGGTTAAAAGGAAAAAAGAGGAAAAGAAAGATGAGTTTGATAGTAGATTATCTGACGACTTTCGGAGAAACATTAAGTTTTTCTGGAAGTCCATTCGTGCAGTTCGAGGAAAAACTCAATCCTCAGAATACACAGCAATCAGAGACAAGAATGGAAAGATACTGAATGGTGAATAGTGTGTGCTGAAGAGATGGAAAGAGTATTTTGAAGGATTATTTGAAAGAACGACGACAGAGACATCAACAGGTGAAATGAATGGTAATGATAGCAATGATGAAAGCGATATTGGCGTGGATGAGATTTTGAAGGCACTGGCCAGTATGAAATTAGGTAAGGCTGCAGGGTATGACAGGATTACAGTCGAAATGCTGAAGGCTGGACAGGGCATCATAGTTAGTCAGCTGCAGCGTTTATTTAACTTGTGCTGGAGCACCGGCCGAGTACCTGATGACTGGGCCACAGCAATAGTTGTGCCTCTTTATAAAGGAAAAGGCTCGCAACAAGACTGCAAAAACTATAGAGGCATTAGCCTTCTCAGCATTGTTGGCAAATTGTATGCTAAGGTACTGATTGAAAGAGTTATGAAAGTAACCGACAAGAAAATATATAAAACATCCCATAGGATGTACAAGCGGGATTCCGAAAGGGTATGGGGTGTACGGATCAAGTCTTTTCCTTGCGATGCATAGCCAAGAAATTTTTGGCCAAAGGTCGAAAGGTCTACTGCGCATTCGTGGATTTGGAAAAGGCTTACGATTAAGTGGTGAGGAATGAAATGTAGTCGGTACTGTCGATGTATGGGGTGAACAGCAGCCTCATTCGAGCTCTGAAATCCCTTTATGAGGATTCTAGAGCTTGTGTGAGGATAAACGGGGCGTACACTGACTGGTTTACTATCAACACAGGTGTTAGACAGGGATGTGTAGCGTCGCCATGGCTGTTCAACCTCTTCATGGACAGTTGTTTGCAAGATTTGAAACATAGTGATTGTGGATTAAGGATGAATGAGTTACTTGTCAAATGCCTCCTTTATGCTGATGATCAAGTTATACTTGCGTCTTCAGCGGAGGAGTTGCAGGAGATGGTAACAATCATGCATGGTGCGTTAGAGAGGAAAGGAATGAAAGTGAATGTAAGTAAAACGAAAGTTATGGTTCTTGAAAAGGAGGAATGCGTTACGGCTTCTAATGTTATGATCGATGGATAGCGAGTGGAGCAAGTGAATGAGTTTGTATATTTAGGTACGTTGTTTACAAGAGATGGTAAGAATTTAGAAGATATTGAAAGAAGAGTTAATGCAGGTAATAGAGTGAATGGATCTCTGAAGGCATTAATTAATAGCCAAAACGTGTCCAAAAAGGTACGTTTGGCTGCGCATAGAGGGGTGCTAGTACCTACTCTTATGTATGGTAGTGATAGTTGGGTATGGCAGAAGAGTCATGAAAGTAGAATAAATGCTGTAGAAATGAGAGCACTGAGAAGTATGTGTGGTGTCTCTCTGACTGACAGAGTAAAGAATTGTGTGATTAGAGAGTGTTGTGGGGTAAAAGAAGATGTAGTGACAAGCATCGAGAAAGGTATTCTAAGATGGTTTGGGCACGTGGAGAGGATGGATGACGAAAGACTGACCAAGCAGATATATAAGGCAAGTGTGGAAGGGACAGGACGAAGGAGAAGACCTAGGCGGACGTTCTCTGACCAGATTGGAGACATCCTAAAAACAGGACAGGTGAGAAGTACCCTGAACAGAAGAGCATGCATGAGGAATCTGATGGAAGTGAATGAAGCAAGAGAGATAGTCTGTCTGTTGGTCTGTCTGTCAGCCTGTCTGTCTGTTTGTGCTCGCTAATCTCTGGAACGGCTGGACCGATTTTGACGGGACGTTCACAGGCGTATAGCTGATGTACCAAGAAGTAACTTAGGCTATAAATTAACCGGGTACGCGAAGTTGTTCCCTCAAGACGCGGGTGAAACCGCGAGAAACAGCTGGTAGATAATAATTATACTGCACAGCGTAGGTTATTAAATACCTACTTAACTTATTAAGTAACTACATGCTAAAACTTGTAAACGAATGCTGATTTCGAACGTTATAATTCCAGTTATGTTTAGCATATAGTAACTCACCGAAGTAGGGTTTTGCTTTTATGAGTACGACTAGATTACTATTTTGATTTACTTTATATCCTAGTATATAATTATTATAATAACAAGGTTTTCTTAGAACTTTTGAGTTAATAGTAGTTGAAAAAATATTTTACATCCCTAGATATTGTGACAATACATAAAAGAGGTATAAATTATAGTTCCAGCCCTTGCAGTAAAGTCCTAAATCAATCTCAATATAAGAATTCGGACTTAATTTGATATAACCAACCAACATTTTAATAAGACTGTACTGTGACTGTGTGTCTTATGATTAAATTTCTTGAAATGCACTCTGTCATGAATATTAGAGGAGAATTCTTTAAGCCGCCATTATATGCACGTATACCGACTCTCGTATCAGCATATTGTCTGGGAACTAGGGTATTCGTATCCAATCACGGGATGAACGAAGTCTCATAAATGAAGGCCTTGTCGATGTCAATGTTACGTCTAATAAACTATAATATTGTGTTGGTTACAGTAAAACGTAGTAGTGCAAGATCACGTTTCTACGTTCAGATATTTTAAAAATTGCATTAATTCATTTCATTTTTCATATAATTTATAAATGAGGTTCGAATCCGTATACAGTTAAAGTTCAGTTTTTTTAAAGTAGACTACGTTACAGTGGCTGGTCGCCACGAAGCCTACAAAATAACAAGTGAGCAGTTTATAATAAGACCTCTTCCAATTTACGATATTTCATGTATTTTAAATCAGAGTCATCGCGGTAAAACATGACACACACTCCACAATTAACTGCACATCAATGAAATCAACAGGTATCCGATCTTAGCAATTACGGTCAAGTAAAGTCACACGACGTAAACAAGATTATACTTTCTAAAGCAATAATGCTAAAACATACTAAAACAAGACATTAAATACTCAATTTAAGAAATACTTAGCTTTTGAACAAAACCGTAGTCAGTTGATGAATCTACAACCCTGATACTCGTCGTCATTAGACCCACAAAGATTACTACGGTCGCACTAGTACACAGTTCTAAACTAATTTATCAAAGAGCAACCGAGTCCGGTTACTCAGTAAGCCAAATTAGAACTCATTGTAGACCCAGTAAAGTCCTTGTTGAATAAAATAACACTAAAGTCTTGTTGAGGCAAATTCTCTCGGCTCAATCTTATTCTAAAGTTTCAGCATTTGTCCTTTATGTCCGACATCTCAAGTGTACGCTTCAATTCCTTCGAGGATTTCCTTGTGGCCAAATATGTATCACTTCAGTTCATTGGAGATACTGCGTCAAAATTTGTACACAGTATTAATATACTGCGTACAAATTTTGATGCCAGTTAATGAAAGTATTTTAAGGAAACAGAATTAATGTTCTGTTTCCTTAAAATACTTTTTACGATAAATATGAGGACAAGATCATTAACTTGACAATAAATTTTAGAGGTCTTATTGAAACAAATTCTTCAATAATGTGTGCAAAATAACTGACGTTGTTTCTAAAGTTCCGTAGAAGTTAAAAAACACCTTTTAAAGTTAATATTTAGTATCAAATATTCCTTTATACGGTTTACCAGTTATTTTTAATTTCAGCATGCAGAACGAGTCAACTACAATGTCGTGTCCACACATCCACAGCGCGACTGCATTTTGCGGCGACGTTGTATTGTGGTACAACGTCGCCGCAAAACAAACCATAAGCTCTATTTAAAATCTTGGAAGCCTTATGTTCTGCAATAAACGTAATAACTTTACGGTAGCGAACTTTAGAAAAGAAAAATATACAATTTTATTTACAGGTCCTAATTGCTTCGGCAAGCGTAAGGTAGGGCGGCCCACGGCTAGGTGGACCGACAACCTGAAAAAGATGGCTGGGACAGACTGGATGCGGAAGGCTGAAGACCGTGTACTGTGGCGCGTGTTGCGAGAGGTCTATGTCCAGCAATGGACTGCGATAGGCTGATTGATTGATTGAATTGAAGAAGAAAGAAAGAAAGATATAAAAATTGTGCTGAAGTTTGAGGCTCACTTAACTGAGAGGTACCTCGTAAAACATAATTTAGTAGAGCACTAAGCACCCGTACGTCTTGGAATTATTCATTGTGTAATTTACCTTTAAGTTGACCATAACCTTGGCACCTTGGGCATAAACTAAAGTCGTTACTATTGCCTCTGCGGATTATGGATAAGAATTTATAAGATTTAGGGCCACTTTCATCGCTGTCCGATAAATTCCTGTTAAATTTACTTGACAGATAATTCATATAAATTCCTTGCCAATTTAGAATTTATCTGGCAAATAAGGTCTATCTGGCGGTTACGCTAATCTGAGCTTTAAAGAGATACCTACTTATAATTGTAGTATTCAGTATCCATTTCACTGTGCCAATGCGGGATGTCATAATATTATAATATGCATCACTGAAATATGGCACCAATAAAATATTACAGGGCCAAAATGTTGTGTTTTAATTCTAGAGTGAGCAATTTTCACAGTTCCTTATAGGTATGGCCCTACTTGTAAAGACCCTAATCCGTACTGTAATATTTCATGAAAAATATGTGTACAGCGTATACCGCCAAGTTTTGTTTAGTTAATAGATTCAATTGCAGGAGTAATACTGCCTAAATCATTTATTTTACTTCATTAAATAGCTATATAGGGGTGCATAGGGTTCCCACCAAGAACTTAGGGTCCAAAGCTAACCTTACCTGCAAGTGGTGCAACTACCGATGAACGGACGGGGCTCAGGCAAACAAAATATCCCGATAAGCGGCAATAGGCTCGCCACCTAATACGTGGGATCAAAACACTGGCGAAAAGTGGGCGTTTAATATGCCTCTGCCTACCCTTTCGGGGAAACAGGTGTGAGTCTATGTATGTATGTATGTATTAAATAGCTAAAAGTTTAATGAAACATACATGTAATATATATGCTACGCCGTAGCATTAATACATAAATAATAATATGTTGGAAGCGTTCTACGCCGTAGTAAATACATAGCATAATTCATGCAATATTATTTAAAACTATTGAGCTACACAAAACACTACACAATGACACATACTGTTTAGTTCAGAAGCAGCAACCATCGATAGTGGAGAGCACAGCAAAAAAGCTAACAGGAAGGTCCCGGCTGTCATGGAGTTTAATGACAATTGTTACGAAGAATCAATGCTTTCCCCCAAATATCTTGACTCCATTGAAAACTGTATTATTATATATAGTAAGAGGTTTGTGAAGGTCGGAAAACAGTGATTTTGTAACAAAGCCAATACTTGAAGAATCTGGCTGGGTTAGATAAGGTTAGGTTAGATTAGGTCAATTTAGGACTTCGGTCACGGGAGTAATGCTAACGCAGTTTCCGTGACCTTGCCACTCAATGGAATTGGATAGAGGAACACCATGGTGGGTTTAGTGGTAGTCCCGGCGCTTCTCGCCGAGAGTCTCCACAATCTCCCTAGGCTGAGACCCCAGACCCAGTCTAGAGGGGTTAACGCGTAAATAGTTGGTTTCCACCTTGCGTCTAGAAAAAGAAAGGTTTTGGTTAGGACTTGAAAAATCTGGTTGGGCTTGTAATTAGATCTTAAGCTCCAAGACGAATTTTATATGCAAACCCAGTGTTGTAAAAGCAAATGTGGCTACCTATACAGGGATATCCAAACGATATTTGAAATATATAACAAACATTTTAAAGCTAGTAATATAAATGAACAGCTATCATGAAATTACGCAATCCAAACTCGAATGAGTAACAAAGCGCTATGTCCGTGAAACACAAAAAATATCGAATAAAGTGTACATAAAACTGGAAATTATAAATTTTAAGCTGATCCCGAAGTCCAATGAAGACAGTCCCATAAATCTGACGTTTGCTACTTTACGATGGTTACACAACAACATATATCGGGGAATGCACACTCGGGCTATATCATTTTCGGACGTTAAAACTTTTTCATTGGCCGCCGATCTGAGATATTGCCCAGTTTTAGGGGCGGAACATACCTGACCGAAGATGCGTCGAACGTATCTTCTATCCGGAGATACAGCCGTGAGTCTATACAAATATAAAATATAATAATATATTTGAATAATGTAATTTTTCTATATGTACCTACTATTTGCCCTCTCCATTTATATTCCTTACTCAAAGGTCAAAATTCACGTGGTGCGTGGTGCGCGCGACGTCGACGGATAATCCGTTAGTACGCTCGACGTACTAACGGATTATCGGTCAGGTGTGAATGGTTGAACGTTTTTCTATACATTTGTATGTATTGGCGTTACGCGACCGATAAAACGCGACGGATCTTCCGTCAGGTATGTTCCGGCCCTTAGTTCCAGAAACTTCGGAAAATGTTCCATATACGGCACTTAGAAGTTTTTATAGGCCTAGATAGTTTTAATGGCGGTTTAGAACTGGCCTGGTTTGAATCATTTAGGCTCGTAATTGAACCTTAGTTCTGATGTTTCATGCCTTTAGTAAAATATAGTTAAAATATAGAGAAATACGGTATAATTTATGAACTGCATTTATAATAAACTACAGACAGACAGAACGAAAAAAATATGTCATCAAATTATAGGTCATGGTGACCAAAGCTATCTTCAGTCTCTCCACAAAGACACGACGATGATGACAAATTGAGATAAGCTCTCCAATCATACGTTTGGGAATATATTGTTATTATTTACAGTTAATAGTTACTGTACATATAAAAGTATAGCTTCCGTACTGAATTTTTATTTTCGGAAATTAACAAAGGACTAACACTAATTAAGAATCACCAGACCTGTATTTTGATAAACACTTTGTATTTATGATTTATTTTAGAAGCTCTACACATTAGGTATCACTGGAATAGCACACCAAATGTTTGAATCGTACCTTAACAACAGATCACAAGTGGTAAAGATAGGAGATCATGAGAGTGAGCTTCATAAAATCGAATATGGTATCCCACAAGGCTCAATTCTGGCCCACTTTTGTTCCTTATTTATATCAATGACATCAGCTACATAAACTTAAAAGGTCAAATAACACTATATGCCGACGATACATGTCTTTTTTACTTTGCTCACTCAATACATGACATTGTAACGCAAGCACAAAATGATTTGAACGTCTTACAAGTTTGGTTCAGGCACAATATTTTAACCATAAATACCGATAAAACATCATATATGATATTTTGCGCAAAAAACAAAAAAATACCCAATTTTACACCATTAAAAATCAACGAAGTAACAATACAAAGGTCGGACCAGGAAAAATACCTTGGGCTGCTATTAGACAGTAAATTGACTTGGAGGGCTCATATTGAATATGTGCGTTCTAAACTCGTCTCATTAGCAGGTGCTTTACATCGAATAAGAGGATGCATCCCTTTAAAAGTTTGCCACATTATTTATAATGCTCTTGTAAAGCCACATTTAGAATGTCTAATAAAGGTCTGGGGATGTGCCGCCATGACAAATTTGAAAGATTTACAAATTGCACAAAACAAGGTTATCAAAACACTACTACATTATGATTACTTAACACCTACTATTAAATTATATAAAGAAACCAAATTATTAAACATTGACAAACTATATAAATATAAAACATGCATATTAACAAAGAAACTTGAATTAAATACAATTCATTCTAACATTCATTTTAATAAAAGGAGCCACAAATATCACACCAGAAGCAGGGTTAAATTAAGTTTACCTACACCTCAAACCGAATACGGTAAAAGAAATATTACTTTTGAAGGTGCACAAATATACAACAAATTACCTAAAGAAATTAGAGAATTACAGTCTATAAACAAATTTACACAACGCTTGAAACATTACACCATGAATACATGATCACCTGATTATTAAACGATTTTGTATTTGCATATAAGTTAATCTAGCAAGTAAGTGTGTATCTACTTACCTGAAATCTTGTTTAAATTGATATCTGTTTGGCTGGTGTGGGATGTACCTACCTATACTAGATATTATAAGTTGGTCAGGTTTTAATTGTAAAGGTAAAAGAATCGTCTATTGTGATTCTCTTAAACAATTGGGTTTCTTGAAGACTTGAATATGAAAATATACCTACATATAACTACAGATGCAAACTGATCTAAGGTATAAACTTAATGTAATAACTAAACAAATTTCAATATTGTACCATCAAATGAATCTTTGGACCATCGGCGTCAACAAGAAATGTTACCTAATTTTAAGTTTTAGTTTAAGTTCTCATGTAAGTGAACTCTTGTAAGTTCTTTTTGAGAATAAATGTCTTTAAACCGATTTTTATTTATTTATTGACTCACGCCTGTATCCCCGTAGGGGTAGGCTGAGATCCCACGTAATAGGGTATTCATGATTATTATATGTTACATAGAAAATCTACAAGCACTTGATCTGAATTCAGGCAGTCTTAAGTCTATAAAGGCGTTACCAACTAACAGTAACAATTTAAATACATAATACATCTATTTTATCTGTAAAAATATGTTAAAGGACCTAAGGATACAGTACATCCTACTACATGGCGCTTGCCACAGTGACGAAATATAGGATACACGAAACCGAATAAGTGGTACATACTCCGAAAGACAATATAAAATTAATGCTAATGACTATAGAAGCTTGTCTTGTTTACTTATATTTTTGCCATTAAAACGTTTTAAGTAAAAAAAAATCCAGTAGATGTGATGATTTAAGATAGATAGTATTGTTCTTGGTTAAACTTTCTCTCAAGGCCAATCATAATGATAAAAAGGGCTTTTCTGTTAGCCAATTCTATGCTAATAAGTATTTAAGAAAATGATATTAAGGTTTGATATTAATACTCGTGTATTGTTTTATACGTCATTTATAACATGAAAGAACATACTGGAAAGAATCTAAGTCATCTAACCGGAAAACAAAATATACCTAACTATTTTTAATGAATGCGTAAAGAAAATAATATCTAGAAAATATTCCATATTTCTTATCCGAGGGGGATCCAACTAGAATTTGCACGTCAGTCAATAAAGCCCTAATTTTCCGGAGTATATTCTCTAGCCGTTTCTTGTAAACATATGGGGAGTGAATGAGGCAATATAAATGATGTAATTAGTACCGCGCTAGGCCCTAAGGGCAACGTGGCCTTTAATGAGGGACCTAACCACGTAAATGAGTTAACACGTAGGTGCATGTACTGTCGGCATCTGTAGTACTGTATACGTAATTTACATCGAATATCTTCTGTATATATAAAATACTTGTATCACTAGGCATTTTCCTGGCGGAGTATAGGAGTATGCACTCCTACCGCAAGGAGGGATATCCTGAAATGTCCACGGGATCGGGCAGAAAAGGTTAAATTGAAAAAAGGTGCGGGCGTAGCTGCGGGCATCCTCTTGTTTTGTATAAAAATGGCAAAGAAATAGCATGTAGCAACTTAAAGAGTATTTACTAAACTAATTTTTATTTTTTTATTCTACCACATTCACACAACACCATCTAGTCCCAAACTAAGCAGAGCTTGTACTATGTGTACTGGACAATGGATAAACATACATATATACTTACTTTTTTTTTGTAAATACATACATAGAAACACCCAGACCACGACAAACCTACATGTTCGCGCACACAAATGTTTGACTTGAGTGGGAATCGAACCCGCGATCTTCGGCGTGGCAGTCGCTTACACTCTCGCTCCGCCAACCGGTCGTCAAAAAAGGCAGGGATAGCTTACTGTAGAGACTAACGGCCATTTTCAATATTCGATCCATACATGGACCCCGAGATTTAGGATTTGTGTTTGGCATATTTTATACCTATGGAGCTTATGTCAAAAACGAATCCAAAACCCACAGATCCATCCATAGGTCGAATATTGAATTCCGTAGTAACTGACACAGAGTGTGTCGAGTTCAAAGTTACGGTGCGCATCACTTGCCTTTTCCAAGTTAAGTGCATATTAAAGCCACGACCAAACCAACGCGTTCAGGTCGCGTCCGCAGTGGCGTGCGCGGTGGCGATCAGATGTTGTGTACGAACTTATAGCGACGTGTTCATATCTACGCGTCCTCTGATTGGACGCGGCGTCCGGTGCAGCGTCTGCACGCGGCGGTGGCGATCAGATCGCGCTTGTTACGTTAGGACGCTGCACGCAGCTATTATTTGTTATGGAAACTGTGTTTTTTTGTAGATTTTAAGTATGGTGGAAACGGAAGAAATTATAAATGAGGTCCACAAATACCCATTATTGTATTACGTCTCATTCTGATTATAATAATAATAGAAAAAAATAATTTAAAGAAAACAAAAACCCGACTGCGTAAAAACTAATTTAAAAAAATACGTGAAAATATGAACTTAAATAAAAACTTTAAAGAAAGCAACAAGCCCAGTAGTTTAGAATTCTGTTAAGTAATACTAAATTACAACACCATTCAAATTTTACCAATCAAATCTTCCCAAGGGGCCCCGACTGTGAATCGTTCTGTTCTGCATTAGAATTTATGATTTCTTTTATGTGTGTATCGATTATAAAACTATTTCAATTCCCTTTCTCTGGTTTCATTTATACTGTGCATCCAAACTCTTGTTTTTCTGAAAAAATAATCATAAAGCGTTATCGAATGATGGTAGGTATTTACTTCACTGGCACAGTATATCATAACCACCTCAAGTTCTCTTCTTGTTCCTCTTCGTCTTCTATAATAGCAGACAGAATTAAAACTTCTTCAATTTCACTATCTGTATCAGACAGCATTTTAGTGACGCGACTACAGCCTGGTGAGCGCCTGAACGAACGCGACAGTGTGCACAACTTTTGCACGCGCAACAATCGCCGCCGCGCACGCCGACGCGAACGCGAGCGGAACGCGTTGGTTTGGTCCTGACTTGAGTGTAGCGTGGTGGACTAAGGCCTAACCTTTCTCACAAAGAGAACAGGCCTGTGCCCAGTCGAGGGACAATTTACAAACAAGGCTGCATTATTCAATTCAATCAGTGTCAAAAGAAGATTTTTTCAAGCAAAATACTCCCTAATATCGAAAAGATCCAATAGACTCCCAACATAAATGTGATTCTTGAACGTCGAATCTCATTTTTTTTAATAATATTATTTTTATAAGATTATTTTCTATGCATAAAGTCTTTTAGCGCCTGTTTATTTCATTCACTTAATAAGGTAGAAAGATATTTATTAACTAATACTTAAATATCACTAACTAAACTTGATGTTCAGAGGATAATCCCAATATTTGTATAAATAAGGTTTAAAATTTAACAAATGGCAATTTCCTTTCGGCGTTCTTCTTTAAGTTCAATGCTTTTAAATATCACTTGGTATTACTGACTTTTGTGTCCAAAATAAAATACTTAAATATTTCTTTAATTTTCCCATTTATATTTAATTTTATAAGCAGACACCCAGTCTACAGGTATCCTTCGTTTCAATGTTATTTATTACGTCCTTAATTTCAAAGATACTTTAAAAAACAATTAATAGTATATTTTAATTAAATTCTGAACTGAAACAATGTATGACTGAAGAAGTCTCGAAGAAGCCTTGTGAGCCTTTATGATCACTAAGGTCGACGGTACTAGAATAGATTCAGCAAAAATTAAATTGCATTCAGCATTCGTTATTATTTACACGTCTTTGAGGCAAGCCACGGCGTAAATTATAGCACCTAAGCTTTCTTTACGGCGTTCATTGAATAGAATAAAGATGTAAGAACGACAAAGCTTTATTATACAACAGTTAAATTAAATTGTTCAAACACTTAGACGAAAGGATTGATTTTATGAATAATACAAAGCAAGATCTTTTGGATTTATCTAATAATTACATTAACATAGGTACACGTGTACCAATATTTTATTACAGACGCTTAAAATAAATTTCAGTATTTGTTTTCAAACAGTAAAATATATAAAAAAATATGTTTAATACAACTCCCGCACAAGATTTAAATCCAGTGTCACAAGGGACAAACATTCAATCGACGGACACTTATGGCCGTAACACACGCTCGAACTTGGTCCGAACAGACCACGGATTTGCTCTGCTTCCGAACCAAATCTGCCTGTCTGTAGAGTAGTCCGGCGAACATAATTATTATTAATTGAGTCCGCCTCGGTCCGCTAGTTTGCAGATCGGTCGGATCGGATATGGCTTACGTGAAGCAACTGTCCGATCCGGTCGTCTGTAGCGAGAGCGGATTTGGTCCGCCGGACCAACGGGTTTTGTCCGCCGGACAAGTTCGAGCGTGTGTTACGGGTATTAAGGTACACTCAGACTCGCACAATAATTCGTGGATCAAATGAAGTAGGTTTACCTTCGTATGGGGATGGAAATCACAACACTCCGCGCAACTCTAAACGACTAATCAATCGCTTAAACCACTTCGCCATACCTACATGCAAATATGTCAAAATAATGTGTAAGGGGAAAACCTAATCATTATTTGATTGGTTACTAAATATTTTCGAAGATAAATGCGCATGTCTACGCTTTTCACTACAATTCCACTTCAAATTCTCTTTATATAGATCTCTACTAATCGGATTAAAGTTAAACCTAAGTCCAAACTGATTCATCGAATACGTACGTAAGTATACGTATTCACGAACCATTCAATAACTTAGTTTGACGGAATCACAAAACCATTACGCAATCGGCTGAAAAAATTAAATAAGTCCTTACCAACCCGACATTTTCTTTCTATAATACCCATAGGTACTTATCTCGAGTATGCCATTATTAAATTACATGGAACGGAGAAAAATCATTCAGCATTATTTTATTAGGAATCCGACCAGTTTCCCTTTTGTAGTCAATGTTATATTTAAAAACTAGTATATTTAAGACTGTTTCCCGCGGTTTCACCCGCTTCCTGAGGGAACTACTTCGCGTACCCGGTTAATTTATAGCCTAAGTTCCTCCTTGGTACATCAGTTATCCGCCAGTGAACGTCCCGTCAGTATGGATCCAGCCGTTCCAGAGATTTTTTATTAGAACAAACAGACAGACAAAAATTGTAAAAACTTTAATTTCGGTATATGTACCGTGTATACATCCATATGCATTAAGTGAAAAGCGGTTATTTTAATATTACAAACAGACACTCCAATTTTATTTATGTGTATTAATATACATATATCTGAAGCATTACATCATTCAATGTATTGTAAGTCATATTTTATGTGAATTGAGGATGGTAAGTAATCTTCCATTTGAAGTTGAGATCCGAACTGATATTATCATTGTGCGATTCACAAAGGAAAAACGGCTTAAGCGCACCTATCTATGTAATAACTTGGGTGTGGATATTGAGGAACTTGTCTAGTAAATGAAGAGTAAGGAGACATTGTAAGATTTATAGTATGGGAAACTTGTGAAGATTAAATGGAACGGTAAATCATCCGTGAAGTGAGAATTTAGGACAAGGTCTCGCTACATGCAACGTTATAGCTCTACGGTTTTGTTCGCGCCATACGTTTTAGTTAATTGAGAACACGTGTAGGTGCTGGTCTTGTTAAATGTTCACAACTTTATAGAAATTCCGTTTAAAAAAAATAGACTTCGGTGAAAATCCCGAAATATTATTATTTCTTAATACTTTACGTTCTAGCAAAACGGCTGTTTTACAAAACGAGTTAAAAATAATTCACTATTTTTCTGCCTGCCGTGGAAAACTAATAATAAATAGGAACAACGGCAACATTTTAATTTTTCTGCAAAATGTTTCCTTTTCAAGAGTCATCATTGTCTTGCCCTGGTCCCAATTTATTTGGGATCGGCGCTGTATGTCCTCCTTTTCCATACTTCTCTGTCACCTGTCATCCGATCATTTACCCTTTTCTCTTTCATATCCATCTTCACACAGTCCATCCATCTTTTCCTTGGCCGTCCTCTCCCTTTTCGTCCTTCAACATGCATATTCATATCTTTTTTACCTACATACATCTCATCTCTCCGCATAAGATGTCCAAACCAGGCCAATTGACTCCCTTTTACATTTTCATCAATTTTCAAGAGTAATCTTAATGACTGCCTCGTTGGTCTCGCGGCATAAATGTGCGCGTAGGATTGGGTGGTCTCGGTTTCGATTCCTAGGTCGGGCAAAGTGTTATTGGGTTTATCCGTTGGGAAATTCTCAGTAGCAGCACGGAGTCTGGTAATGTGTTTAGTCCATAGCTAAATATATTTCGAAATCTAAACATAGTTACAGAAACTTTGATTCTTACAGGTCTTTAAATGAAATTCATTAAGATTACATACACATACATACATATCGTCACGCCTTTTATCCCCGAAGAGGTAGGCAGAGGTGTATTTCTACACCCACTTTTCGCCAGATATACTTTAGTCCCACGTAATAAGGGGCGAGCCTATTGCCGTACCGGACACATTTCCAGACTCCGTGCTGCTACTGAGAATTTCGTGACAGAAAAACCCAATAACACTGCCCGACCCAGGAATCGAACCCGGGACCTCCCGATCCCACGCGCAAATTTATGCCGCGAGACCAACGAGGCAGTCGTATAGGGTTTGATGTCGAGTTTTCCGTCTCTACGCAAAGATGGTATTTGCATCGTGTTATCCTTTAGGCTGGGAAGATAGGGGGTGGTGACACTTGTATTCTATGCCATCAACCACACGCTACATGCATTTGTCAATTATAATTCGAAATTTTGCCATACAGAACATAATAGGCTTATGGTGCCAGGTCACATCGGTGCGTATTAACGACACCTAACATTATCGCTGCAGTGCAGCAGTGCAGCTATAAGTAGCTACAATTCACGTAGATAAACGCAGTGACTGCGTGCATGAGTCGCATTTAAATTTACCATAACTAGGAATGAGGCGTATTTATCGTAACAGTGAAATATAACAGGTATCGTAAGAAAACAGCCGGTCACTGTTACAATACAACTGAAATAACGATTCCTGCTGCTCGCAATAGTGACTGTCACAAGTGTTTCTCTATTCATGCATAATCTGAAGTTTACCTTTGTTGGAAGACGATGGAAACTGTTACTGTGGAAGATAACAACCTGTAACAGTCGCAATCAAATTGAAATAACAGTGCCTGCTCCTCGCCACTGCGATCGTCACATGTTGTTATCTCTTCATGCATATGCCATTAATCTGTTTTAGAAAAGGGTAGAGACTGTTACTGTAACAGATACAATAGACATAACAGTTGTTATTTATGATAACAGTGATGATAAATCACGCATAGTATAAAATAATAGCCATACTATTTTAATAACAGCCCGGAAACCATACTATTTACGGGCTAACCCCCCCAGGCTAGGCTCCTAAAGAGGCTCAGGTTGGGGAGAGTGTGGGACTCCCCGACTAGAAGCGCCGGGCCTACCCACTAAAACCCCCATGGTGTTCCTCTATCCGATCCCATTAAATGGCGGGGTCACGTTAGCATTACTGCCGCGACCCCGCCGGCGCTGACCCGCCGAGGCGGGCGGCAGCAGGATCTCTCACCTGCATCCATTATACATTCCCTTATACATCCTCTTTCATACTACGAGCTTAAAGAATGATGTAGTCTACTAACGCTACTAGAGGCGCACGCGGAACACGTTCGCCGCCTCTCGGAACGGGCGGACGGCGGCCGGAGATCGTTGAGCGCCCTCCAACGACGACGCCCGGTTCTGCGGGTTGAGACAGGTCGCGTGGGCTCCCTATCCCGCTCCGCTGCCTCCTTGATCGTCATTACCGTGTCACAAAAGGAGGGAGGCGGCGGCGTCCCAACACATCTCGCTCCGGACCATGGAAGGAATCAAGGTCCGAAGCGAGAGGTCGACCACTCCTATCGCCGCGACTAGGTCACGGCACTGCGATGCCCAAGCAGGGCATTCCGCAAAGGTGTGCAGCGCCGTGTCCTCTACTGGGTCACAGCGATCGCCGTAGTGGAGACATCCGGGCGTCTCCTCCCGGCCAATGCAGCAACTTAAACCTGAACAGAACATCAGGTACTTTTTCCTTAGATTTAGTTACATCTTTAAATAAAACTTTGGGTATTTCTTCAAGATTGCAGGCTATTGGAGAGGCCGACGGACTGCTACGCAGAGGGTTTGAGGGTTTGAGACTTCTTGAAGTTATCTGCGTATTAAATATCGCTTATAAATTTTGGCTAGCGTGGAGGACTTATGTATCCTTCCCATAGTGAAAAGAGGCCTGTGCCCAGCAGTGCGACAGTTTATATGCAGGAGCGATGATGATGATGATGTAGTAACAGAGGTTGCTGCTTTTATGCGACGCATGCCTATATTAAAAATTCACAGTATATTTGAGCAAACTCTACGCTGTTTTATTAGGACACAGCATTGTATGGACGCGGCCTTAACGACGTTTTTAATCCTCATCACTGGATGGCCATTTTCGAAGCGCGCGGAACGATGCACCACATCGGATTTAAGTCTCAATTTAACGGCATAGGTCATTTTTGTTGACGAAATTTGCTTGTCCTTCACTTTGTTAAAATAATTGAACGTACTAAATGTTATAAACAAAATTTTCGTCTTTTATAGTAATGATTCTTAAAGTTTTCGTCTTTTATAGGATTTCTACATACAATGGCACTAGGTAGGTACCTAGTAGAGTGGAAATCGAAAACGAACGTCCGTAAACTTAAGCAAAATCTTGTTATAGGGCTAGCAGGGATTCACTACAGTAGGCTATCTACTGTACACAGCACAGACTAGAATAATTAGCAAACTAGTATCAGGATTATGTTCCATAGTTGCAATGGTTTGTCAAAGTGCATTGCATTTCAAATTTAACTTATGTAAATTGTCTGCGAAGTAAAAGTAGTAAGCGATCACCGTCGATGATATCAATCAAACCCAACCGTAATAACAGGTCCTGTAGGGACCTATTAGGACCATAACTTTGTTTTAGTATCCAGACATATTATGCAAAATTATTTTCCCCGAGATTTACCTACACCATAACATGCGCTGAATGCTTATTCGGTCAATTTGTAAAAAATCGATGTTTGGGTCCCGAAAATTACCACACTTTCTTCATTCGTTTTATTACAATTTTCATCCAAATTACATTTGTGGTACATGCGCCGACTTAATTTCGAAGTAATTGAGTCGGCGGCGTTTGTATTGTCACTATATTTTGAGTATTATTAAGTACAGTTAATATATACAAGTGATATAGAAGGTGTAACAGTTGCAGCACCTTACAAAATGTAAATTATGTGTATTATGCAAAACCTGGCGATGAAAAAGAGTGACCGTGAGTTTTATTGCCCGTTCTTTCTCATGGTTCTACCTATTGCTTTGCGAACGTGGCAGTAAATGTAAGTCAGTAAGTGTGAGTCTATAAGTAATTATTTTATAAATTTATTATTTTGACGTTCATAAGCGTCACATTGTGACCCAAATGAATTAAGGATTTTGAATTTGAATTTGAATTTATATATATTTTTTAATTTTTTTTTCGTAATCTTGTTTAGTAAAATAATAATTGTTTTGTTGCCTATATACACATTAGTATTAGTTTATGTACCTATACCCTCTACCTATGTGTATTCCTCATTAATTATTGTGCTGTTTAACGTCCGTGCGGCATTTAAGGTGCACACAGAATATCAGCGTTGTATTGTGGACACTACCACAATGCAACAATATATCTGAGTGTGCACCTATCTGTCACAGACTAATGTTGTGCTTTGCAATGTTTTATGTTTTATGTAATACTTTTTTCTGTGTCTGTGGCAAATAAATAGCTTTTCTTTCTTTCTTTCTTTCTTTCTATGACGCAGATAAAAGTGTGCTGCTAGTATACATTATAACTACAATCATACCAATATGTTTTTAAAAATATCAACATAATAATAGATTAAGCTAATCAAATTTCGATTTTATCACGCATACCTAAAGGTGGAAGCAAATTACTGAAAATGAGTTTCAGTAATTTGCTTCCAGTATACCTGGTCACCCGTAACTAGGTATATCCAACAAAATAACCAACAACTGGAATCCAATATTCTCACGATAACAACTGGAAATAATTGCACCTTTAAACCCGTAGACTATAATTAAATGCACGGAATAAAAATGTTCGCTGGACCGGTCGAGTTTCTCTGAGCTTCAAGCGGACGTCCAGTTTGTAGTCCATATGCAATAAGAACATGTCACGATCATATGCATCGCCTACGTATGCTATATTCCGCTATTACCGATCGAACGTCTCTACGATATTTCCGACGGCAAATGAAGCTATTCAGCTGAATAAATAATGTACCCAGTGAACAAATCGACGTGGTATTTTTGTTTTTGTATGACGAAACGGTCCAGTAGGTTTTCGATTAACTGTTTTGAAAATTGTATTCTATTTCGTTTTCATTTGAGTGGATTTAAATAGTCTGTCTATTTAAATGGACAAATTCAAATTTGTATAGGTACTTTGAATTCAAAATAATGATTGAGCATTCAAATGGTATTCAGTTCGCAGCTAGTACCTAAACCAAAAGGCCTACCCAGCTAATTAATTGTTTTACCTACGTGTATAACAAAGATATGAATTGTCATGACCTAATTACAATGATGAGCCGTGTGGTTGACGACATAGAATACAAGTGTCACCACCCCCTATCTTCCCGTGGGTGTCGTAGGAAGACTAAGGAATATCATCCTCTTAGCGTTATCCCAGTTTCAGTCTGGGGTCCGCTTTCTAGTCTAACCGGATTTGCCTGAATATTAGCTTTTCCACAGAGCGACTGCCTGTCTGACCTCCGCAACAAAGGGAAAGCGATATTCCATGGTTAAAGACTAGTGTCAGTTTGTTTAGAAGGTACTGACGCCCTGTAACGACTGTCAAAAATCTTCATGACAACCGGGACCGACGGCTTAACGTGCTCTCCGAGGCACGGGACAAGCGATAATTAACCATTCAATACGCACATAACTCCGAAAAGTCATTGGTGCGCGCCGTGGATTCGAACCCGATACCCTCTGCATGGCAGTCTATTGGTATATCCACTCGGCTATCGCCGTTAAGAGGCGACTAAGGGATAACACGATGCAAATACCATCTTTGCATAGAGACGGAAAACTCGACATCAAACCCTATACGACTGCCTCGTTGGTCTTGCGCCATAAATGTGCGCGTGGGATCGGGAGGTCCCGGGTTCGATTCCTGGGTCGGGCAGTGTTATTGGGTTTTTCTGTCACTTAAATTCTCAGTAGCAGCGCGGAGTCTGGAAATGTGCCCGGTACGGCAATAGGCTCGCCCCTTATTACGTGGGACTAAAGTATATCTGGCGAAAAGTGGGTGTAGAAATACACCTCTGCCTACCTCTTCGGGGTTATAGGCGTGAGACTATGTATTTATATATGTATGTAATAACAATGAAACAAACAACCCAAATCTCACAATATCTCAACAAAACGTGTTGTAAGTAGTTCATATATTTATGTTGTGTGTTAGTTTCTTTTGCTTGAGCGCACTCTATGCTTATTTTGTTTCTATCTTTCGTCTAAGTACGATCTCTTTGTCACACACGAATGTGTTACGAGACTTCGAATATGTAACACCGACTATAAGTATTTACTCATGACATCTCTTTCCAACCCTAATTTACCTACGCTATAAGCTTGCATATCGTCATTTCAATCATTTATTTTACTGCACATATTTTTCTCTCTAACAAGTTATACCATCTTAGTTTGGGGACAATAGCTCCTTGGTTCCTTTTGAGCTCAGCAACCTTTCGACCGGGTCCATATTGGCTCACCTAATGTTTTCTGAAATTATTGTTCTTCCTAATGATTTGTAATCCGAATGATCACACTTCCTAAAATTTTTCATCCTAAAGTTTTCATTCCTACTATTTATAGTGCAACCGGTGATGTTCATAACACTTATGTTTCCGAAAATTGTTATTAATATGATCATTAATGTAAATATATTTAAACTCCTACTGTTTTTTATCAGAACGCATTTATCCCTAAACATAATTACTATAATATTTCCACTCATACTCAGAAAGAAACATCTGAGATAATTATGCCTAAAAACGAACTGTTTAGAATGATTAAAGGTTGTTTCACAGATTTTTGTCTTAAATGAATGAAATTCAGGTCAGAGTGTCATCTTGGGGGCACTATGAAAAAAATACTGCGACCAATTTCGAGGTAGCGCTCGCCGGTCGCTGCCGCGGCCCCACTCGCTTCGCTCGCTCGGCTCGCGCGTAGTTGGTCACAGTTCTAACCTAAGCTATGGATCCCTTCCACATCGTTTTTAAGACAAACGGTTAGTCGGAGACAAAAAACACCTAGACACTTTTAGCCTTATAGTTATTTACTTAAATAAACTATTTGCAAAAATAACACTTTTTTGGCCTTATAGGACCGATTCAGTTCTGGCACTGCCAGCCGCTGCCGCGGCAAGCTCGCTTCGCTCGCTCGGCTCGTGCGTTGTAGTCCTATGACCACAACGCGCGAGCCGAGTTCTAACCTAACCTAAGCCAATAATTATGAATAGGACCGATTCTTATATGTTATACATGTTTTGTGAAAATAAAGTTACGCAAAATTTTATTTTTATTTATTTATAGACTCACGCCTGTATCCCCGAGGGGGTAGGCAGAGGTGTAATATTACACCCACATTTCGCCAGGAATTTTTAGGTCCCACGTAATAGGGGGCGAGCCTATTGCCGTACCGGGCACATTACCAGACTGCGTGCTGCTACTGAGAATTTCCTAACGGAAAAACCCAATAATACTTTGCCCGACCCGGGAATCGAACACGAGACCTCGCAATCTCACGCGCACGCAAAATTAATGTATATAATACTGATTATTAATTATGAATAAAAAGAAATATAAACAAAAAAATATGACTTTGAATAATAGCGTAAAAGATGGTTATATTGAGAAAATATAGGAAAACAAATAAAAGTAGGTATAATAGATGTTTATTGCTACTGACATTATGAAGTTGAATGCTTCGAAATTATGAACATTAGAGACAGAGTAGTTAGGAATTGTGATTGTTAGGATGAAAAATGTAAGGAAGAACATTTTCGGATTTCCAATTATCGGAGTTGAAAATTTAGGTTGACTTTGGCGCACCCATTATTACAATACCAGCTACGAGATTAAGTGCTATGGTTTATTACCAGAATAGCAGTGCTCTCCGTTCCGCTGATTCCAATGAACACTTCGTAGTTACGATACGCCATGTTCTGTGGAACGACAATAGTCCAGATTGGAGTTCTCATATCATCACTGATTCAAATCATATTTGATATAAGATGTGTTTCTTACATGAGCTATTGAACTTTTGACAATAAATATACATTGTATTGTTTTGTCGAATATATGATGCATGTAGGGACATATTTGAGGAATCGGTATAGATATGCATAGTCACATTAACTACATGCGAGAGAAATAATCTGATAGTTGAATGTTATCCTCTTCGTGACTAATGTAATAAGAATTAAACATATAAATTAACCTTATTGTAAGCCGCCTCAGTCATATTACCGATTACGAAAAGAAAGTGGATTATAATTTTACGGGAATATTTAACTACCATTTAAGTATATGATCAAAGTACCCGTTATATTTATGATGGTGTACGCTTACCTGTAACATAAGCTTGAGTTATAATCCAAGTTTAAGATAAACTGTCGCCAACAGCCAACAAACTCCGGCCAATAAATTACCGGCGTCATTTCACCTTACGAACTTACTATCTAATTATAACACATCACTTTACTCATTACAAGATTTATCTTTACTCATATCTCGTAAATTTTATTTCGATATTAAAATAAATCTATTTTCTACAAGTAATATGTTAACATACGCAGTGATATATGTTGATTGCGTAATTATTTCCATATGATTGGAGCGCGACACATTCGTCTTCTTTTGAAATAGTTGTCGACTGTGAAGATTACATTATAGTGCACAATCACTTGAATTGTATGTCGGACAATAAATAACATTCAGGTACTCGTTGAGAAGCGACTAATTAAGTTCTTGTGAGTTCGGACGTCGCGTGGCCGACTGATATCCCATCTTAACGATCCAGAATTTTATTGATACAGCAACATAACCTCTATGTGAACAATAATAAAACGTGTATTGCATTGGAATCGATCGGGAATATAAATTTCTTATGCAAATTAATAATATTTAGTTGCGTTGAAGCTGACTCTATTTTAATAATTGATAATGCTAATGAAAAGTCTCCCATGAAATATGTATTAATGATACCGATACGAATGGGTACTCTTCTTATTTATTGGTATGCATATTAAAGGTTAATAGCTATGTAGGTAAAAGTGATTATTATAGAATGTTATTAAAATAATTTGGCTTTTGGTATTCTTTCGAATGAATAGCTTAATTATCAATTCTTATAACGAGAATGGAATATTTAAATTTAATATTAAAATTAAATCTGCTTCGCCTCTAGCGGGCACATAGGTAGGTACTTTATGAAACTGCATTAGATATTGGACCTCCTTGGAGAGCACACTAACGATCTTAAATCATAGAGGTTGATTCTCAGCGTCCATGCGAAACTGCACTGTGTCCTATATTCTTGATAAATAATTCGAGCAAGTTACTTGCCTTTTGATAGTGGTTCACCACTGGCCACAAACTACATTTACACTGGCGTCAGGTTTACATATTTTTACCTTGAAAGTTACAGCATGTTTCATAGCTAAAGCCTTGCTTACAACAAGAAACACGCTAAGATGTTGTTCCAACTTTACTAAAGACTGATGTGATATTAACGAACCTACACTATTTGGATCGATTTGTACAAGTGTGAGTATCCTTGACCTTGTTTTTGTTCACTGTAAAAGGGGCAAAAGCGTTGATCCGGGGAATTTTTATCGGGTAGGTATCGAGAGACAGATAACTCGAGAAAAAACGATTGGGTAAGGCAGCTGAGGCAAGAGCAGCGTTTCTTTTGTTTCTGTAGTAGGTTAAGGTTATTTAGTTGCATTTGCGTACGTTATATGTCTGTACACTGTGTTTAAAACTAAGTTATCGTCGTAATTTTACTATGAGACGTAAAGCAAACCAACTAAATTCACCTAAATGCCATACTCATAAATCTCGTGGTATCGAAGTAGGTATCTAGTTACTTTGACAGATACCCTTTTTTTGGGTTTGAACGGAGATTCAGATATCTACTACATTATTGAAATTTCACTAATACTATTTCAGCTCAACAAAACCTTGAGGTGCGATCAAACTAAAGGCAAAGTGCCACAAGTGCAAAGGGTCACGTTGCTGCAAATTTTCATTGGCATAGGTTACCGGAAAAAAAATAATTATGACACCTTAATATAATTATATCACATAAATTGCATACCATTGTGTTGGTTATAAAATCAGCTATGATAATAATAACATAAATTACTACTAAATACTCACCTTTCCGGCAAAACAAGCTTACAAACTTAGAAGTTTGTTATTTTTCACTGGTTCGCACAAACATTTCATCACATATTAATGAATTTCATTACTTGTTTGGTTCATAAACACAAAAACATTATCACATATACCTTTAAGTTTTCACACAATACATTATTTATTTGTAACAAATGAATCCAACGCCACTAAAAAAATTATAATCCGAACTCGTAACAAAAAGTTCGCCGTGCCGGGCCGCCATGTTACTGTAGCGAACACTGTGGCTGTGAATTATTTACCATTTGAAACACGATAACAGTGAAAACGTACAACAATACTAGTATTTAATTGCTAAAATATGTTTTCAGATAAATAATCTGGGTACTTTTATGTCTTTCATAACTATTAAAAGAGTATTTATCATAAAACTATTACGAAAATAGCAAGTTTCAAGAGTAGAAATAGCCGTTCTTAAAAGTTTTTGCCTTTTATCACTGTATTTCTTGTCTCTGTCACGAATAATGTCACTTCACAATTAATATTTATTTATTTCTGAGTAAATCTATATAAGTATCTTTATAAAATATTCACCGGTTTCTTCCACAAGACAACTTTTATTATAAAGATCGCGGAACAAAACACAACAATGGCGGACGCTTTCGCAACTGAGACACAGATAATTATATTTCAATATATTTGGCACGTTTCGTTTCCCTCACCCTTCTAAAACGATTTAGTTGCATAGAATATGAACTATTCTAATAGTTACTACTTTCGTTTCTTGGTTTAAGTAAAACAAAACGTGAAAAATCCGCGACCAATAGGACGACTTTTTTAGAGCACGACCATGCGTGCTGTAAACACATGGGACCACTTGAATTAGAGCACGACCGTGCGTGCTGTAATCACGTGGGGGGTTAATCATTCGTATTCTGTCTAGACTTCTTAGTTACCGAAGTGAAAAATTTATTTCAACTCCAGTAAAACTGTCTCAATTATATGTCTACTTAAATAAATATTGAAGGTACCTAAAATACAATCTTTACGTAGACGTTATTTTTCCAAACCTTTAACTCAGAATTAAAGCAATTTAGCGAACTTGTTTTCTATGATTATAAATTGATTGGACAAATACGAGTATAATTATACAATTAATTGACTTTTTGGCATGAAACTTCACTCGCTTACCTGCCACCTCTGACCTTTTAGTTAGTACGTAGGTACCACTTACCTATACTTTTGTTGTCCGGTTTGTAGTTTATATTGCAGACCTTGAAGCTGTGGCTGGTAAGTCGATAAAGCTCTGTTGGCTTCTCTAGTAACGCGGTGCTACCAGCACTATTTAATCTGAGTCATCTACAACAAAGTCACAAACTAGCTATTTATTAGTTCACTTTCAACATGCATTTAACACAAGACAGCACTTAATTATCCTACGCAGTTTAGGTAGGACCCCACATAAAGTTCTTAATTACAGCATCATAGGTGGTTCCTGATAGTGGCGGCCATTTAACATCTGTATCACGAAGGCACTCAATTATAATGCTACAGGACCTCCAGTACGCTTGGCAGCCATCTTAAATCACGGTGATCAATAATTGTTCTACTGGCTGTACACAATGTAGGGTCAAACGCACTGTTTTGTTTCTAAACAATGCGCCCGACGGACAATTTGTCAAACTTGTGTTCTTACCTGTACCGTTAGTTTTGTTTACTTGATAGGATTTGTGTATCCATAGGTATAGTCGATATTTTTTGTGGTATCGGAATAATGATGGTGGGGTCAGTGGGTATACTGGGCATGTGTAAGCGCAAACGCAATCGCTTATCGAGATCGAGCCTTCGGCGTTCTGATCGTGTACTTAGTGTCTTATTGTTGGTTTGTGCGAGCCAATTCTTAGTAATAGGATTGAGTGCGGTATCTTCGTGGCCATTGCTCGCACATTTATCAAATTCATAATTATTTTGTTCGATATGCTCCACGAACTTTTTAGCAATAATTCAAAATAAAAAGCCTTCTTCCAGAGCGTGTCGAAACGCTGGGTACGATGAGATGATTAAAGCAATTACTTTTACATTAACATCCACAGTACAAAAGAATAGCCGTAGAACATAACTGTAAAGATAGCGTGAATATTAGGTACCTTGACAAACATTCACTGAATCATTCACTGAGTCATTTAAGAAGACAAGTGGCTTCTTGTCCAGTTTTATGCATGTACGCACGCCATATCTGTATATCTCTTATCTCTAGCTTAATGCAGTCCACTTCTAGACGTAGGCGACCACCACAGTAAGTTTCTACGCCACAAGACCCTCTTCCCCGTTTTCACTATCCAGCCACCCTCCTGAACTAATCGGTCCATCAAGCCGGAGAAGTAGATATATTACTTGGTACATGTCATGAAATGCTGTCAAATTCAAAGTCAAGTATAAAGTAAAACTTAGTTAAGCATGCGTCGCATACTGCGTAAACATAAATATAAATTTTGCGCCGGTATTAGAAGCTTGCGTAAGATACTACTTTGAAAGTTTGGAGGAAGGAAATCATGTCTTTATAAGGCTGTTTAAGCTATAACCTCATAAGTTAATGTTTGCTTATTATTTTATTTTACTTATTTGCACGACAGATTAATATCATAACTGCAGATTACCTATCAAGTACAATATAATTGTTGACCTGTAATGCTAGTTTAGAGTTATATTGATTTTGTGGTAGGCATAGGAACAAGACTAGGCACACCTTATTTATTTTTCTATGAGGTATACAATACAAGGTTATGCGATGACAGCGCCAAGGAGCGATAACTAATAAAGCGCTGCAAATAAAATTATGACCAAATTTTCTTAAACGTCATACGTATTTTATCTTGATAAATTTAATGTTACTTAAAATAAAACCATTTTTGACAGATTTGTCGCAGTTTGTTTAATGTCGTTGTCTTGTGATCACACGTCAGGTTATGTGAAGATAAACGTAAACAATACATACCTAATGTGACGTATCACGTGCTTGTTTTGTTTTTAATTTCAATGAGTAACATTTGCGTAAACAGAAAAATGCTACGTTTAAACATTACATGTGCATTGTTGACACTAATATTATTGTTTTGTTTATACATCGTAGAATAATATTTATTACGCGTATTTCTATTGTATTAGCTTTAACCTGTTAACTTATAACCCATATTTTACTCTTTTTGGGTCGCAATAGGTATGCGACATGAAATGACAAAAAAATGAAATAAAAGGAACCAATTGTCCGCATTTCATGTTTTAGATTCAGTAGTAGGTTTTGCGATGACATGTTATTCAGGACATGCTTTTGAATATGTTCTTCTCCTTCTTCTTCTTTCCTTCGCATCACATTATCTGGTCGGCTCTCCTTGTCTGCCTTCTCCATTTTGCTCTATCTTGAGCGGTCGTTGCATCTACCCTCATGTCCTTAAGACCTTTTTGGACTGATGAAAGCCAGGTGGCAGGAGGTCTTCCGCGGCGACGCGTTGTTTTCGGTAGATTTAGGGCCATTCGTACCATGTGGTCTTCAGGACGGCGGCACACATGTCCATACCATTGAAGGCGTCGCTCTTTTACCTTCCTCTGACGTGGATGTTGCGTACTTTGTCAAGCATCGTGACACCCACTGAACAGCGTAACATGCGCATTTTTGTCACGTGTAGTTTTGACAGGTGTTGTTTATTAGAAACCCAGCATTCTGTGCCGTACAGGATGGCGGGTCTAATAGCCGTTTTGTTCCCAGGCGGTTGAAAACGTTCTGTAGGTCTTCTACCGAGTCTGATACCAAAGCAACGTCATCTGCATACAGTATATTCCATGGCACGGGTCTCTGCCAGCGCTTTGTGAGATAGTCCATGGTAACGTTAGATAAAAGAGGGCTCAGTACCGAACCTTGATGACCTCCCACCGCACAGTGTTTTATGAAGACTATTTTTCGGACACCGTCTTTTTATTAAAGAAGCTAATAGATATATTCAATAAAAATAAATATTTCGTATCCCCATTAAGCTAGCATCTCTAGTTTTTTTAGAAAAACTTTTTTGAAAATCTTCATATTTTGAAGCGGATATTTAAAAAAAAAGATATTCCTCTTAAACTAAGCATGATACGCAATAGTAATGTTACAAGCACCGACAGCGTCTCTTTCACTGCACATTTTACAGTTAAAATGAACCTCTTAACTTGACTAGATTCAAATTTAAGCGAGATTTTGGATTTTTAGATTTTCTTACTTTTCCCGAAGATTCTACCAAATGTGGAAAAGTTATATATACAGAAAGAATGCTCTTTACTTTCCTCATATACTCAATAAATTTCAGACCCCAAATCCATGGAATATAGAAGTTATTCCATATAACTGTTTTTGCTAGTTTTTTCATATTTATATTCTGGATTTTAATGATTAAATTTTTATTCCATATTGATTTCTTTACATCATATAATTTAGTTATAAAATCAATATCGAATAAAAATTTTATCATTAAAACCCGGCATACAAATGTGAAAACCCTAGCAAAAACAGTTAATTATGAATTACTTCTAGATTCCATGGATTTGGGGTCTGAAATTTATTGATTATAAGAGGAAAGTAAAGAGCATCATTTCTGTATATGTAACTTTTCCACATTTGGTAGAATCTTCGGGAAAAGTAAGAAAATCTAAAAATCCAAAATCTCGCTTAAATTTGAATCTAGTCAAGTTAAGAGGTTCATTTTAACTGTAAAATGTGCAGTGAAAGAGACGCTATCGGTGCTTGTAACATTATTATTGCGTATCATGCTTAGTTTAAGAGGAATATCTTTTTTTCTAAATATCCGCTTTAAAATATGAAGATTTTCAAAAAAGTTTTTCTAAAAAACTAGAGATGCTAGCTTAATGGGGATACGAAATATTTCTTTTTATTGAATATATCTATTAGCTTCTTTAATAAAAAGACGGTGTCCGAAAAATGGTATTCATAAAACACTGTGCACCGTAATCTCAAATTTGTTGCACGTTCCTGCTGGACAAACCATGCTTATGAATATGTTATAGATCAAAAAATGATTTCATTTATCATTGTGACCTTTTGATACATAAAGTCAAGCTTCAATGGACAAGATGTAGATTAAAATATTGTCGTTTGTATTCACTATTGTTTCGACTAATAAAAACATAGTGACGCAACGAGTCGATCGACTCGCTATGATTTATGGTCGAATTTTGAGTGGGCCCGCACTAACGATCGCGTGTAAGACATTACTTTCTTGTGAGAAAGTTTTGATTATTATTGTTTATTCAATTTTCTTTGTTTGTTTACAAATTTAAAATGTGCTCCTAGCTTCTAGTATAGTTAAACAGCATAGTTGCTTTGCATTACATGGTACTCATGATGTTAAATTAACACCTGATATTATGCTAGCTTAGTACCTTACTAGAGTTGAATGAATGTTGAACAATCTCTTTTCTAATTTTCTTTAAAACCATTAATTTCAATCATCGTTTCTAGTCTTAAAAATCTTCGCCTGCATTTCGATTACGACTTTTGGAAAAATTGTAACAATATTATTTGTTATGAGATAGACGTTATCTCCACTAACACAGCTGGAGGTGTAGCCGTGTGGAAGGCACGTGGGTAAATCATATTTTTATGTAACACAAGCACAGGTTACAAAGTATTACTACTTGGTATTCTCATGTTGCATCTTATTATGCGATGTGATTCTTGTTACTACAATACATCTACTTTCCTTATAACTCGATGTAGCGTCATGATAATGTTGGTAAAATTCTTAGGCAGGTAAATAAGAAGGAAAATCCGCCTGAATGAATCAGTTTGTTCACAGTTACTTGTAATTTGTACGTGTCAAACAAGGAAAGCGGTGGGCTGTAATCGACGGACCAAGAATCTGATAAATTGGAATGTCGATTACTTACTTCAAAATGCTTTCAGGCTTAAATATTTTCGTTTATTTTTGACAGAATATTTTGAATGTTTTGTCTCAGAACTGTTCTTTCAAGTGAAGGTAGGTATATCATGTTCGGTTCTAAGATAGAGCATTTTTTGCTTCTTGATCTTTGTAGTAAGATTTAATTTAATAATCTGTCTGGTAAACGGTGAGGCACTGACGCACACAATACCAAGTAGGTACATAATTATTGGTATCTGGTGAATAAATTTGTAACAGATTAATTCTTTGGATATTTCATTAGTAAATACTGACTTACATTAGGTACATAGCGGCAAGAGAAATTTACAAGTTCGTACGTTAAAGTTTACTTACTCTCAACGAATTTTAAACTTTAGTCTTTAAAATAACCGTTTCTCTGCGCAGTTTTAATTAGAGCTGTTGTATGAACTTGAGCAAATAAAGCAATTGCTTGGCCGGCTAGCTAATACTTAGTTTAACTTTGAGTTCTTTGTTATTACACTGATATTTATACTACAGTACACAGTATTACCTATATAAATATAGGTTAAACGAAGACCTGATTTTATTTGAAGATTAGAGAGAAAATTATGTGCTTGTTTAGAAAATATCAATATTATAGAACCAAAGTGGTTGTCTTAAATCAGGTTCATTACTCTGTCTCCACACTTAATTTCATAAAATTTTCTTTTTCCACCTATCGATCGATTGCAATTTAAACACTAAAACACTTTTCGTGGCGTATTGTACTTAATAATACACTTTGAAAATAAAATTAATTTATAATATTTAATTAAAGTAAATGGGAAAGTCACTGACCTCCTTCTAAACTAGTAGACCGATGTAGAGACCGATTTATACAAAACTCTGTTACACACATAATATTTTATCTATATTTGAATAGGTTCTCGGTTGTTTAATGATTATAGATTCAAAACTGGATCCGATAGGTAGGTCTGCAATCGTTGTCCACAACCTTAGTTTTGCTAATCATTTTGTCCAATTATATGAAAAGTTGTCCACTGACTGTGGCATATGTGGTATGTAAAAAATAATATATTATTTGCAAGTCATGGCGTTATCCTGTGAAATATAATATAATGTACATATATATGCAAAGAAATCCACCTGTACACTATTTACTGACTTAGTTTCTGTTTAAGTTTTCCTTGATTCGGCTTAAAATTAATGTGTGACTTGCTTATCTTAACATAATTAACTTATGCACATCTTAACTACATAAAGAAAATGTCCTTCCATTATAATGTTGAGGACTAAATATATAATGTACCTACGTCTGTGAGGATGGGGCAAATTAAAAACAAAAGCAGTTCATGTCCGTTTCAGGCTTCAATCTTACTCTGTATCAAACAGCACAATCTAAGAAAGTTTCAGTAGTTCAAACGTAGGCACAAGCTTAATAGACAGAGAGTTCCTTTCATGTTGTGTAGTAGGCCTCCCCCAAGGCGAAATAAAGTATATGTCAACTAAAAATTAAATTAATTAGCATTGAGATTTATTAAATGTAGAGCAACTCAACAAGGTAGTATCTGGGTTCAATATAACCCATCTGGGTAATTGTTAACCTTTCTATTGGCGCTTACGTTTCACAGCAATAAGTAGTGACGAATGTTTTTTTATAAATGCCGTGAGTGCTTTCAAGATAAAAGTCAAGTAGGTACTGTACCAACATGCCATAGTATAAGATTTAACATGACGCCAAGGTATGGCAAATATAACTACTAGCTACAATGAGCCCAGGTAGCTTGGAATCTTTTTTTTATAGACTCACGCCTGTATCCCCGAAGGGGTAGGCAGAGGTGTAATAAGGTGTATAACACCCACATTTCGCCATGGATTTAAAGGTCCCATGTAATAGGGAGTGAGCCTATTGCCATCTACAGCACACATTATTTAGCGAGCGATATTATTAACATTTTTAATACACACATAACTTCGAAAAGTCAGAGGTGTGTGCCCTGGGTACTTGGGGAGCGAACCGGAGACCATCGTCTTGGTAGTCCGTTACGTACACCACTGGGCTATCGCCGCTATAACAATAAAATAACAAGTGATAGAGCAAATAACCTGCTAGAGAGCTACAATTGATTTACGATACAGCATTAATCAAATAGTGTGCCTTATAAATTATAAGTCACTATTTATGTAGTGTTCCGTGACATATGCATTAAGGATTTACTTTTACAATATCGGTTTGCTCAACTATAATCACATGGTTTTAATGTTATTTATGAATAGGTATAATATGAATTGAAAGCGTGTAAGGAATCTTAATTTTATATGTTTATATTATTTAGGAATTTCACTAAATTACATGGCCCTAAGCTAAACGCTAAACGGCTCATTTTTGAGCATATATTTGGTAAGATCTACGGATTGTCAGGAATGTCAGGCTTATAATTGCAATAAGCAGGCCGCGTTAATCAGATGATAGAACGAATGCAGAGGAAGCCGCGAGAGATAGCTATCTGTACAAAACGCCTGTATATTAATCGATTGTAATATAACTGGACGAACGACAATTTGAAGCGGCAACATCGCTAGTCTACCAAACCCCACAATATGTCAGATTTCTAAATATGGCAAATTATCTTGTGCTCTACAAATTGTTGTTCCGATTCGTGCTCTTTTTTTTATAAAGACTTAAGTTTGGATATTACGTATCGTCTTTACACATAAATAATGCCAATATATTACAAATCAGTATAAGTTATACTAAGTTGGTAGTAATTCGTGTGAAAAAGTTACGAAGTATTGGTTATATTGACCGTGTACCATCTTTGTCTCCATTTCTTTTAAAACTGTAAGTTTATGACAACCCATACGCAATTACGTGTAATATCCTTGATCGCGATCTCTTTATTTGTTGTAAGAGATAAACGGCAGAATTTCACTTTTTGAACTTGAGGGTTAGCTTACGTCGACGACGGCGATTTCGATCAGGTTACGTAATCGGAGCCAAGATTTATGTACGTCCGACCTTTATAGAGTTTTACGATCTATTTAGGCCGCTCTGCGGTGTTAAACATCGGTTATACTCATTTGCTGTATTAGCTTCCAACGAAAAATTTTTTTTACAAAACACTCTGAGGGAAGTTTTCGTGCAGGCATTATGATTTACATCGGTTGCTATAAAAGTTTAAAGCAGCCTTAAATGAAAATAGAGCCATGAACATTCTTTGTAACTTTTTATGTGAAGCTAAAAATGTGCGTTCTTGGCGATTGTTAATTACCGGCGTAAAACGTATATTAAAGGAAATATTTGCTTTGCCTGTTAGTATAGTGGTAATGTTGGTAACAAACCCTTTCTTCGAGACATTTAAAAATATTATTAAGGTTTTTAATTTCAGTTAATGGTATCGCAACAATCATTTACACCTTCCCATAAAAGTAACATTATGACGAAACAAAGGTGTTAGACATTTTAAACCGGATAAAGGCCGTACCTCGATGAAATGCAAAAATACAAGGGGAAAATTCGTCGCAAAAACAATGCGCAACAAAACGGGGCTCACGCCATTTGTTGTCACTAAACTAACAATTTATGCATGGCCCCTAATGGGCTGCTCCATCAAGCTCTGTTTGCCAAGCTTTCTATGAAATTTTATTCGGTAATAGCCCGTGTAGGCTTTCTTCTTTGCCTCAATATCATATTGTCAATATAGCTTGTTGTTAAGTGATTTGGGAAGAAAAGTTTCACGTTACCTACCCCTTTTAAGTTAGTCCAAGTTTTATGTATTGTTTTCTTTTGTTATACGCCTATTGCATAATTCAGTAGGTATATGTACCTATGTGTAATTTTATTACTGTACTTGTTACTGCCAACTTATGGTTTGAGTAATAAGGTAAAAAATGAATATAATATGGTAATGATAAGATTCTGTCTGCTTTAACAGCAAATTATTAGCTCAACAAAAAATATTTGTTATTGTACTTCTGTCATAAGCATTCGTATAAGTTAGATGGGATGACTGATTAATTTAAGTACCTATTTGTTGTGTTTTGGCACGTTTATGTGTTTAGGTAAGGTCAGTCAAATATACTTTATATTTTTTTATTCACATTTATCTTAATATATAAAACCTTGCGTTACTTACTGACTGTCAGACAAGCTACAGCCGAAACTGTATGTTCCTTGCGGACCGTAGGGGTGTACTAAGAAGGGATTTCCCGAAATTCCCAAGGGATCGCCCAAAGCGGGTAAATAAAGAAAAATGCAGGCGTAGCTGCTGGCGTCCTCTAGTATATTATATGGTGTAAAAAGAACCTTAACGAAAACTGAAATCCCTTATTGTACCAATCATTATGAACATTTTTTACTTCGTCACAATACCTGGGAAATTACTAGTTGAGGAGATATTGAGGCTCAAAGTCACTATACAATTTTATGAATTAGGTATAAAATCGATGAATTTACCCTGCAAATGTGTTCTATAGATGTTCTATGCACAGTATGATAAGTAGGTATTTCGACCATTGCACGCGTGCACTTTTAATTGTGGCTTAATAAATGTGTCTTTCCGTGTAGTGACGGATAAAGAATACAAGTGTCATTACCCCATTTCATTCCGTGGGTGTCGTAAAAGTCGCGACTAAGGAAATTGCAAAAAAAGCGAATAATATCTTTGCGAAGAGATGGAAAACTTGAAGCCAAACCCTATACCAACTCGTCTGGCCAGCGCGGTATAGTAGGCCAAATACCACCCAATGAGCGCACCAACGAATAGGCTCCCAGTTCCCGGTAGTCCCGCTGTCCGCAACTACGGTAGCGGTCGCGGTAACAGCGGGGCAGTGGGGGTGCTAAGAATCTCCGGGCTACGGCAAACGGCTACCACAAGAAACTGACCCTGGCTACGTACAATGGACGCTCTCTACGGCTGGACTAACACATCACTGAACTCGAAGTAGAACTAGGTCATATAAACTGGCATATATTGGGGTTGTCGGAAGTCCGAAGACGGGGAGGACACGATAACCCTTGAGTCAGGCAACCTGTTCTACTTTCGAGAAGGCGATCAGCCCTCTCAGGGCGGTGTCGGTTTCCTCGTTAACAAATCTCTCGCTAAAAACGTTATAGAAATCAGCAGTGTGTCGACACGGGTAGCGTACCTGATAGTAAGGATCACCGACAGGTACTCCCTGAAGGTGGTACAGGTATATGCGCCGACCTCGACATACTGCGATGACATAGTCGAAGCCATGTATGAGGACATTACTAAGGCTCTACATCATACCACCAAGACACACTACAGCGTTGTTATGGGGGATTTTAATGCCAAAGTGGGAGTACAAGAACGCGGCGAAACGAGAATCGGATCCTATGGCGTAGGGTGCCGAAATCACAGGGGGCAAATGCTGGTCAACTTTCTGGAGTCACAGGGGCTCTTCTTTATGAACTCCTTCTTTAAGAAGAAGCCTCATAGAAAGTGGACATGGCGAAGCCCCGATACTGTGACAAGGAACGAGATAGACTTCATCATGTCTGATCGGAGGTATATATTTAGAGACATCTCAGTGATCAACAGGTTTAATACCGATAGCGATCACCGACTTGTCCGAGGCACTCTAAATATAGACTTCAGAGCTGAGAGGCTTCGCATGATGAAGTCTACTCTTAGACCTACTGCGCCTCAGCTAGCAGTAGGATCTGAAAAGTTTCAACTGGAACTTCAAAACTGTTTCGGACTGCTGGAAACCCATGGCACTGTTGACGAGAAAACCGACGCTGTGGTTAAAACGCTACAGGATGTGTCTCGAAGGGTGTTTCCCGGAAAAAGCGTTAGTAAGCAAAGTAAAATCTCGCTCGAGACTCTCGAACTTATGAGGCAAAGAAGGGGAATGTCATATGCGCAGACGTCTTCGACAGATGGAAGAAACCTAAACCGGAAGATCCGGAAGCTTGTGCGACGTGACCTCCGATGTTCTAATACCCGTGCCATTACGGCTGCGATTGAACAGAATCGAAACACCAAAGTCTTCGCTCGCCAGCTTGGTAGAATTCATCTGTCGAAACTCAATACTGCGGATGGCAAAATCGTTACCTCCAAGTTCGAGATTCTCGCTGAAATTGAGAGTTTCTACAAGGACTTGTACGCATCACGGATGCCTAAGCCCACGAGACCCCGTGATGATGACCACAGAGCCCAACTCAAGCGCCATTACACGGAGGACATCCCTGATGTCAACCAGGGCGAGGTAAGAGTGGCTCTCGAGCAGCTCAAGAACAACAAGTCCCCAGGGGATGACGGAATCACCACAGAGCTCTTAAAAGCAGGTGGGACAGCAGTTCTGAAAGAGCTGGCGAGCCTGTTTAATTCCGTTATCCACCAAGGCCTAACACCACAGGCGTGGAGTGGGAGTGCGGTGGTTCTGTTTTTCAAAAAAGGTGACAAAACCCTGCTGAAAAACTACAGACCCATCTCACTCCTGAGTCACGTCTACAAGTTGTTCTCGAGAGTCCTAACAAATCGCCTCGCCAGAAAACTCGACGATTTCCAGCCACCGGAACAAGCCGGGTTTCGAAAACGCTACAGCACCGTAGACCACATCCATACTGTTCGGCAGATTGTACAAAAGACCAACGAATACAATCAGCCGCTGTGTATGGCTTTCGTGGACTACGAGAAAGCCTTCGACTCCATCGAAACCTGGGCGGTTCTGGATGCTCTGCAGCGGTGTCGCATTGATTGGCGCTACATCGAGGTGTTGAGATGTTTGTACGACACGGCCACTATGACCGTCCAGCTCCAAGACAGTAAAACCAGCCCCATTGAGTTGCGTAGAGGGGTGAGGCAGGGGGATGTAATATCCCCTAAGTTCTTCACCAACGCACTCGAAGACGTCTTTAAGACACTGGACTGGACTCGACGGGGCATAAACATTAATGGCGAGTACATATCCCACCTTCGGTTTGCCGACGATATCGTCATCGTGGCAGAGAGCCTGGAAGAGCTGAGCGAGATGCTGCACAGCCTAAATGGAGCCTCTCGACGGGTCGGTCTCGGCATGAACTTGGATAAAACCAAGATTATGTTCAACAGACACATTGTGCCGGGACCGGTTTATGTCGACGGATCGATGCTCGAAATTGTTCAAGAGTATGTCTACCTTGGGCATGTAGTCCAGCTTGGTAAAAACAACTACGAGAAAGAAATCGACCGCAGGATCCAGTTGAGTTGGGCAGCGTTTGGCAAGCTACGTCGAGTTTTCTCTTCGCCCCTACCGCAATGCCTGAAGACCAAAGTCTTCAACCAATGCGTCCTACCTGTTATGACGTATGGTGCCGAGACGTGGACACTCACAGTGGGACTAGTCCACAAACTAAAAGTCACGCAGCGAGCTATGGAATGGGCTATGCTTGGCGTCTCTTTGAAGGATAAAATCCGAAACGAATTTATCCGACAAAGAACCAAAGTTACCGACATAGCTCACAGATTCAGTAGGCTCAAGTGGCAGTGGGCTGGCCATATTTGTAGAAGGACTTATGGCCGATGGAGCAAGCGTATCCTAGAGTGGAGACCACGTCTCGGCAAACGTAATGTAGGGCGACCCCGGCTAGGTGGACCGGACCTGAAAAAGGTGGCTGGGACAGACTGGATGCGGAAGGCTGAGGACCGTGTACTGTGGCGCGTGTTGAGAGAGGCCTATGTCCAGCAGTGGACTGCGATAGGCTGATTGATTGAAATGTGGCAACTAAAAAAAAAGTTCGTTTCCCAGGTATTATTTTTGCGTAGTATGACATAGCATGATGTCCAAACAAGTAGACTTCGGTTTGGTGATGGGTCTTATGACCCTGTTTAATTCTACGAGTTACTGCAGGCTACTATTAATAATATGACATCTAGTTAAAAGTAGTAATCCAATCAAATGATTATCTCGTACCTACATAATCAATATTAAAACTAGAATTGTTGCTATTTTCAGACATACATAGGTATACCGACAGAGTAACATTCATATTACACATGCATATCCACTCCGAACCACTCACGCATGTATATGTCGGCGATATGCCAAGGGTTATCGTGTCCAGACTCCATTACTTATAATAAAAACACTCACGTAATATCTCTTAGTTTATTTTCAGACGATTTCTAGCACGGAATTGAAATAAAATGTGACCTGCAGTCCTTTTTATACACTAACCGTCATTACACTTAAACGTTTAACAACTGCCACTTCCTTTACAACATTTAATTGAAATTACTATACAATTAATTATCAAAAATCAACATTAATATTGTAATGAATTTTGCACAACACCATATGATTTATTTTATACGAATAACAAATTTATTTTAATAATCAAACGCTGCTTTACAACATTCGCAACAGATGGCGCTATCAAGAGGATGCAAATATAGGCGCGTGTTATTTATTACCGTAAACATAAAGTGTCAGAATAATGTTGTTTAATACTAATTGATTTTACTTTGAAAATTTCTGGAATTATCTTAATAACTAAGCGATAAATTAAATACCCAATCTTTATAAAACAGTTAAGCAGCCAATACAGTGTCTAATATTGTAAAGTAGTGAAGTTCTCAGTTCTGTGTTCACAAATAGTTATTTAAATATCAATCTTAAATATTATTAACATTTTCGTAACAATATAATCATTATATATTAATTTGCGCCCATACGGCCATTCTGATCCAGCGCGCTCCTCGCGCTGATTACTTAACGGTTACAGAATAAACAGCATAACAAACAAAAATAAGGAATATAAAAATTACATAAATAAGCGTTTATCATACAGAATGAACTAAAAGTTATTTACAAGGCTTCACCTAGTCATAGGATCTTAGCCTGAGGCATGCGTCACCCATCACGGGATCTAACAAACAATGCTTCACCCATGGCTAAGCCGATTACGGCATCACCGATTACGGGATCTAGCGCATACAGGCATCACCCACATAGGGATCTAGCCCACGCGGCATCACCCATCACGGGATCTAGCCAACACACGGCATCACCCATCACGGGATCTAGCCAACACACGGCATCACCCATCACGGGATCTAGCCAACACACGGCATCACCCATCACGGCATCTAGCCAACACACGGCATCACCCATCACGGGATCTAGCCAACAAGACCAGGATCAAGGATACGCATGGTGGCCAGCCAGCGTTTTGGGAAGGATGTTGGATAGGAAAAATAAAATTTTACTCAAACACATAAATGCAAAATTTGCCTCATAAACACATCAATGCATATACATAAAATAATGATCATCGTTCGTCATGATCAGCTATATCAATACAATGCAATTACATAGGTCCAACAACGACAGTGGAGGTGGTGGAGGACCCCCCCCGTAAATCGGTATCTGACGAATCCTCCGCCCATACGGTCAAGCTGCTCATACAGTTGTTGATGTTGATCAGCAACAAGGGTTAGCAAACAATGCTTGACTCTAGCTCGGTACAGCACCCATGCGGCACGTGTGCGCGCAGCCCACACACAAAACCACCGACGTCAAAAGGGCGGGCCACCGTCATCCATACATATCAATAAGTAAAGGACGGCTCGTCCATCCTCTCTTCACACTAAGTCCAGGTCATCTGCCAGGATGTCATCAACCTGCAACACTCAAAAGACAGGTGGTGGGCAACATTTCTCACCCAAATATTAGTTCCATGAACCTTCGTAACTGTAGATGAAATAAAATTCTACTCTTACAAAGTGGTCCGGTCTATTAAGCTATATCTATATATCAGGCATGTTCAACCTGTGCATTGGTCTATAGTTATCTTAGCTACAACAGTGTTGGAGCCCATATTTTACGCATAAGGTAAAATACAAAAGACACTGAATTTTCTCAGGTTCTGTCTGACAGTGCCTTTTTAGATAATCAAATCAGGATACCCATATTTTGCAGTTTTGATAAAATAGTTAAAACTTAATATATTCAAAATTAGTTTTATCCACATCAAACAGGAAAACAAAATGGCAAGAACAAAGAGAGGCCTATGTTCAGCCGTGAACAGTCGGACTGTTGATCATAAATATGAAATGATTTCAAACCATGCAGACCCAACGATTTCGAAAATACTAGTGCTATAATTATTACTCATGTAAGAACATGTTTAATCCAATATTGAATAGTTTTAGGCATAGTGCAAGCTGTGAATTTGTTGAACTGTTTGCCAACTGAGCCACAAAGGAGAAATTTACAAACTACCAATATTACAAAGCAAAAGTAGTGCAGTCTTATTTCTAAAAATGATTCCACTCAGTTTGTATAGTTAATATGGTGGTGAGTTTATATCAATAGTTCTATTTGACTTTATATTTAAGGGAATTTTCTAAATAATGTTGATATTTATTTTAAACTGTTAACATGTGGTGCTACTGTAATTCTTATTTATTCATACACAATTAATAATTGTTCATCTGAATAAATAAATTTAAACTGACTAATCACAACTGACTTAGAAATAAAGCATGAGTAGTCCATACATTTACTTTTATTTGCCAAGAATAAATACTGCTAAATGGAAAAGAGATAATATGGATTTTCACATCATGTTCTTTAAACCCACTTATCATTATCCTAATAATCATATTCCTAACTGTCTTGTATCCCACAAGAGCTAAGCAATAAGGTTGCCACTACATTTTATTGGTTTATCACTGGTTGTCATCTTGAATATAGATGCAACTAACTTAGCAAATGAACTCGCAACTAAAATAAATTGTATTTACCGAGTATAACACTAAGGCTTGTTATTTATAAAAAATTAGCAGTAACCTGCCTTAAGACTTTCAACCTAAAATGCTTAGAGATGGACTTTTATAAAACCTAAGTGAGTGCATATGTCCATAAAGAAATCTACTGTCCAGATCTCATGTTTCTAGCTTCAGTAGTTTGGGTTAAGCAAGGTCTTATCATGGTCGGAACAAATTCTATACAGGTATAAAATTAAACGACAAATATTAAGATATGTTGGGTTCCCTTGTCTTATCAGTTATCATATAACCTTAACTTGAGCTGCAAGTTGACAGTACCAATTTCAACATATTATAATGTTAAAATAAAATCATGTAGGCACCTAAAGAGTCCACAAATATATAATAAAACCTATTTCGTAACTTTACAAATATTAGCTTTAAAAATGTATATCACAAATTTATTTTTATATCTACCTTCTGAATATATATCTGTACTAATATAATAAAACTGAAGTTTGTTTTGTTGAATGCACTCATCTGTGAAACTACTGGTTTAATGCAAATAATTATTTTTGTGGTGGATAGTCATTTATCAATAGAGGCTTCATATAATCACGCCGTGAGCCCGTGAGCCATAAGTAATGCAGTTAGTAAGCCTTATGTAATGTGTAACCAAGGGCTATAAATAATGTTTTGATTCCTTTAATGTTTTACTATTGAGATATCCTATTGACTACCAATTGAATTCATATTCAGCACATCAATAAGCTTATTTAAACTGAAAGCAAATCAGGTAATTTATACAATGGATCTATATCAGAGCTTCAACTTGAAAAGGGCAGTTATACCGTTCTTTACTAATAATTACATTAGTAGAACCACATAACAAAGCTATTTTCTCTTTCTTGTGTAGGTAAGTAAGTTTTACAGAAAGTTTCCGACATGGCCTAACGACTAATAAACAGACAAGAGACAAGAGCCCCAGCCGAAGGCATAACATGACTATAAGTACAGTAGCACTGCTATATACCAAACGTGGATAAACAACAGTTACCTATAAGTTCTATTTGGGGTATAATTTTCGTAATTTTGACTGTATAATGTTTATCTGGTAATCCTTACGGGGACAGTAGGTAATCTTGTAAGCACCATAATTTATAAAATTAGGATGTTTCTCAAAAACTAATCAAATCAGCTCTAAATAAATACCTCTGGTCAGTGCATCAACAACCCGCATCTGCAACCTCTGGTAGAACTCGGAGCAGAACAGCGTTCACGCCACAGCACACCCCGGTGCGTGCACCCCGTCGTAGTCGCTCTGTCGCTCTCGTTCACGCGTGGCCTCACGTGAAGTGTAGACGTGCTCGCCATAACTCCGACACACCGTGTGGTCTCCGATCAAGGTTGACTAGCGGCAAACACGGCTTCCAAGCGCTTGTCGCATCAGTCTTCAGGTCATCATTGGTAATGGCGGCCAAACCAAGAGAACCATCACTCTCGCGCCAACCGTAGATCCCGAAGTCTCTTAGGGAGCGTTTATCCCGCCGCTGCTGTCGGCGATATGCCAAGGGTTATCGTGTCCAGACTCCATTACTTATAATAAAAACACTCACGTAATATTTCTTAGTTTATTTTCAGACGATTTCTAGCACAGAATTGAAATAAAATGTGACCTGCAGTCCTTTTTATACACTAACCGTCATTACACTTAAACGTTTAACAACTGCCACTTCCTTTACAACATTTAATTGAAATTACGAATTTTGCACAACACCATATGATTTATTGTTTGTTTGTTTTTTTTGTTTTTTTGTTTTTTTTCGTGTGAGTGTGTGGCCAACTCTAGTGTCCGAGTTTTTCAGACCGCCCGAATTAATATTTTATACGAATAACAAATTTATTTTAATAATCAAACGCTGCTTTACAACATTCGCAACAGATGGCGCTATCAAGAGGATGCAAATATAGGCGCGTGTTATTTATTACCGTAAACATAAAGTGTCAGAATAATGTTGTTTTATACTAATTGATTTTACTTTGAAAATTTCTGGAATTATCTTAATAACTAAGCGATAAATTAAATACCCAATCTTTATAAAACAGTTAAGCAGCCAATACAGTGTCTAATATTGTAAAGTAGTGAAGTTCTCAGTTCTGTGTTCACAAATAGTTATTTAAATATCAATCTTAAATATTATTAACATTTTCGTAACAATATAATCATTATATATTAATTTGCGCCCATATATACGTACGTGAATAATTCCATTGTATGTATTATTTGGTACTTCAAACTAATTACTTTAAAATATTATGCAAAGCTGACAACTTTGTATACATATTAGCATACCCGTCATTTGACAGTTGTGGTCACAATACGAGAGAATGTTTCAAAATAAATGCACTATTAATTTGACTACGATTGGAATCATTTTAAAAACGAATTAGATAGGTCAATAAGATCCGGTCACCGTTACCGGTCTTACAGCCGGTCCCAAAATTTGTCTTAATATTTTTTTTATAGACTCACGCCTGTATCCCCGAAGGGGTAGGCAGAGGGTAATATTACACCCACATTTCGCCATGAATTTTAGGTCCCACGTAATAGAGGGCGAGCCTATTACTGTTACCGGGCACATCACCAGACTCCGTCTTAATTAGTATAGATATTATACTCATATTACGTAGTACCTAAATACTTACTTACTTACTTTCCGTGTAGTGACGGATTAAGAATACGGAATGTCACCACCCCATATCATCCCATGGGTGTCATAAGAGCCGACAGAGGGAGCATATTATGCAGAGAACAGCACTGTACGAGAAGGAAAACTTGATACAAACCCTATACCAACCCGTTTGGCCAGCGTGGTGTAGTAGGCCAATTCCTCCTTTCAAAGGAGAGGCCTAGTCCAGCAGTGGACTGTTAAAGGCTGACGATGATGAAATACTTACCTCCTAAAATCCCTTCAAGGAAATATTCGTTGTCATGAAATGAATAAAAAAACCCGAATATAAAATTGTTATTCGTCATTTATCCTTGTGAAAATAGGCCTATATTTGTACTTGATGTACTGTGTTGAACAGAGTGTCTTCACTGCGGGTTTATTAACCTCATTCATTGCCACATAATGAATAATGCAGTTCCTATTACTACCTATCTACATCGTGTAGAATGCCTCAGGGAATTTCCATAGCCTACTAATAACCGTGATGATATTTTGCGTAACACTCATGAAACCTTTTGTTTTTTTATTTTGTTGGGTAACAGCCATTGTCTACTGATCTGCCTGCTTGATAACGAAACCCATTTGTGGTTTGTATTGAAACAATATTCGTATGTTTGGACATTTGTCGCATCGACAGTGATGGCATCTAGATTTATTAATATCTACATGAAATTTCAAGCAAGTTAAATATTAAGCGAATTACGTAAAACAATAAGTAAATTCTCTGAAACACATGCATTTGTACGAAAACTAATCCAGTTTATGGTATAAATATCTGATTTTAATGTTTTGTGACCTTTATGATTAAAATAGGAATGAAAAAAGAAACACGATTTTATAGCCTTTATTGGAACGTGCGATTAGACATTTTTGAGAGCCATTATTTTACAATTGTATTGAAAATTAAACTATAAAGTGCAGTGAACAAACACAATTCTTCATTTACGTTACATACACGTTTTCATTCACGAAGAATAAGGCCAAGAGCAACTATTATTCTAGGAGCGAAATAAAATATTGCATCTGCGTGGTATCTTATTTTTCGCGAAATATTCGAAATTGATTTTATCATAATAATAAAGAATACATTTTGACATATGAAAATAACATACCTGACACATAATATCCGAAATCTGCATTTATTTGAATTAAAATCATATCTAAGGCGATAAAAGCAGAAAACCTCCATAACAAATCTATTCACACTACCAGACTAGATTTTAAAAATTCTAGCATAGGTGGAACGTGTCTATGCCTCGACGGCAAATATTTGTCTCTGTACGTGAAGTCGAAGCTAACTGCCCTATTACGTGTCTGATGCAGCTTGGCTACACCTCGTAATCGACATAAAGTTCTGTACTCCAACGTAGAAGAATACAGCCATGTTTTAAAATTTGACATACGACGACGTTGGAGAATAACAGAGGTAGTCAATTATAGCGAGTACGATCCGCTAAATTAAAAGTTTATTTATGTACACATATAGCGAAAGTTAAAATCCAGGTATATATATTACTTTGTTTTAAACTTTCCCATTGATTAGACATAGTTCGCTAATTTGCCTGGCATTTCGCTCACAGTGGGAAGTACGCTCGTAGTAGTTACATGCAAAGTTTTAGAGCATTTTATTAATTCCTTTTAATATATAACATGACTAAAGGGTGGCAATTAATTAAATACAAAACCAATAGTTTTACTGTGGTGGTATGTATCCATCGTCAAACAGATGTAAAATACTTATTCGTACAATGGTACGAATAAGTATTTTAACATATTTGCATTTTTTTTGCATTTTTTCCGGTAACTGATAATGATCAGTTACCGAAAAAAATGCATGTTGTCTAATATCAATTGGTTTATACCCTACTTCACAATACGTAAGCAACACCGCTGAATATTCGTCCTAACGAACACAAGAGACAACACATTGGAGAGGTTGGAATGCGTTGAATAGAATTCTTCCACTTTCTTTATTGGTTCCTGTCGTTCCGCCTTCTATACGCTCCCGGTTCGGTCACTATTGAAAATTTCTTGTTATCTACACTTACAAGCAATAACAGTAAGTGTATGGCCTCGTATATTTTGAGAAAATGACCTGATTTCTCGGTGCCTTGCCTTGGTATTGGGATATGATACGCTACAAATGCTTGTGAATGGATAGTAAATGTAAAATTAGACAAGTACCCCACAGTAGTCTTAAGCTAAGCAAATTGTCCTCGATTAATAGGCCTGTAAATAGTTATTGCTTGTTATAATGTTATGATCCCTGATTCAACATACTAATGCAAGCATTACACTGGATTCTTACTGATAATCTCAGTGAACCAAATCAACTCTATTTCATTGTTATCATTTCTATGTTAATTTGAAAACTAAACTTAAGCTAAGCGCGGCGGAGCCTTAGGCTAAGTTTAGTTTAGCCTTACTAAACTAAACTTAGCCTAAGGCTCCGCCTACGTAAATTGTTCACGTAAACCTTCCTTACTAATCACTATTGATGTAAATCGTACAAAAATCCATTCTGAAGTTTTCGAGTTTCTCCCGTTCATTTCGTCAGGCCAAAAGAGAACTTCATTTTATAATATGTATAGATAATATTGTATTACTTTTGTTCTTAGTTCGTTGACTATTACAACAAATTATCAATGCGGCTTACGGCGATGTCACACACACAGTTATTTTTCTATTTCAAAAATTCAAATAGAACTCATAACTGACAATGTTACTAATGGCGTCATTTTCATACCATGACATAATATTTTCACGTTCGCCTCACGTATGAGATACAACATAGTAGTATTCATGAAGTAATTAGACATCCGGTGAATTAAAGTACCGCCCTCGTTATGCATAGAATTATTAGTTTCAAATGGCTAGGAAATGGATATAGTACCAACCATACGAATAAGAATTAAGTCTGAATAGTTGCAGTGACATAATTGCAATGGTCCTCACATTTTTATTTATAAAATCGTATATCAATATTAGTCACGATTGTTAATATTGCCGTCGTCGTCGGTCAAACCAAATTGTTACGCTTTAAACCATATAGTATTAAAATTTTAAATTATTATATAAACTTTAGTTACAGTATAGTTACTACTTAAATGTAACCCTTTGGTAGGTACTTACATCAAAAAATATTTTCGCTGCTTGCAAGTTATAAAAACAACTTGGATAAATGAATAACGATCAATTTTGTATGTTATGTATTAATACGTTTTGTGAAAAGAAAGAACACTTTATTAAATAAAAGTATTCAAGACATTTATGTATTTTAAGCAGTATTTGCCACATAATTAACCTAATAGACATGTTTCAAAATGGCACCACAGAGTTGGTCTGATTTGTCACACTGCTGTAATTGAAACCTCCGAACGAAAACTAGTTCCATTCATTAGTCAAAGTTCCACGAAGTCACCAGTTCACTCTAATTTATCAAATGACACACAATGTAGTCCCGATATAGGCCAAACAGAACTTGATCAGTATGCCGGCCTCCCGTCCAAAACTTAGACATTGAACGTAGGTTGACGGGCTACAAAACTGTCCAGAATTCCTGTATTGTTTTAGCAGGCTTTGGCATCCCCTGGGGATAGCCTGGCTTATTGTGTGTTCGACGTAGCTGGATCATCGGACAGGCCCACTCGATTAGTTTGTGAACTCTATAGATAGCGAAGTTTCGTGAAGCATAAAGGTCTTTTGACAATTTGCCTTGCGAACGTATTGGCTATGGATTCATATGTGAATAATTTCTTTGAAATTACATTTTAACGGCATGTTTCGGTTAAGTTTTCTACGATATTTATTGATTGAAATAAGACATTTGTTCAAAATAAGACTGTAAATATACGTGATTCTGTGATTTGGTTTAGTTATCGAATACATTTTACATAAATATTAAATATGTAATGACTCTTTATCTTTGTGGGAATCGGCTTCAGAAAGCTTGTACGAGTATATTAACTTTAACAAGGTTTATTACGTAGTAGGCGCGCTACAAACTTCTCATAGTTTCATAGAAAATTACGATAAACATAATAAATTGTAAACATTTCGGTGCAATATCGTTGTCGCACGAGTGATTGATTTCCACGGGGTAGCCGGGATCGATCACTCGCCGAGCAATTAAAGAGAGATAATTAGGTTGACTTACGGGAAATAAATAAAAAAATATCACCAGGAAAGTTTAAACTCGCGTTATATTCCAGTTAAACAATGGCTTTAATTATACAAAAAAAAACTGACACTTGAGATTAGCCGATGAGACAATTATCCAGGGCGTGGAGGGTACGTTGGCACTTCACAGGTCTTCGGATGAGGTACTCAGCTTGGTCGTGTTGGCCGGAGCAAAAAGGAGCGAAACCTCGTGTGTCCCCGGTATTTATAAGGCTGGCGAGGAGGAGTGGGCGAGGGGGCGGCCCACTGCTGTGCGTCACTCGTAGCGAGGCTCGCGGGCGCCGGGGCGCGACGTCACCCCCCCCCCCCGTTAGGCCGGGATTTTCCCTAAGGAAAATTCCCTAGCCCAACGGGCGTAGCAGCCCTGAAGATACTCCCTGAAATTAGAGAAAACAAGGGCATTAGTACCTTGAACAAGTGACAACCCTATACGCTAATTAGGATACCTAAATAATAATGACCCACGCTTGCATTCTTCACGCGTACAACGGCAGTCTGAATTTGAACATAAACATTTATCATTCATAATTCATCACACATACCTACATGTAAATGCCGAGGCCAGTGTAATAGCTTAATATTAAAGATAACAATCTATGGAGAAGCGCTTAGGGTAATTATTAGGTAATAATGATTTGTAGATATAAGAAACTTGATCTAGCCCTACGACTTATAAATCTTGGGTTCGGCCTTTGCCACTAGATAAGTAAACTTTTTGAATATAGTTAGGTATAACAACAGATTTTTCGTAAAGATGAACAAAAATAATATAAGCCGCAGACACGACCGGACCGCTCAATGTCAAAGGAAAGAAATTAATAAATATTTTGCTCTAATTAATAACTACAACACGACCAGTAAACACCTTTTGAATGTAAACAATGGTGAATCATTAGTTAGGCATTTATTTATCGGCGCGTCGCTGAGTGAACGCGCGTGCGTCATAACGACAACTAGGTAGGTACGATCTAAATGGTAGGTACTATTCGACTGTTCCGAGCTCGCGACGCACGGTTAATCACCTTGAATGTTTATAAAGTACCTATAATAACAATTTGATTATGGAATTTATACAGAATTAAGAATAACAACAGAACTTCAGAACAAGGCACGGCGAAAAACAATACGCCAATCAAGATGCATTTCAACAAATAGATTTGCGGAAAGAAAATACACATGCGAGAATCGAACCACAGACCGATCCGACAACAACTTTTTAACCACTGAGCCATAACTGATAGTTAGATAAACAACAGATTCTTTGTAACAATATTACATGTAATAAACTTTATTACAATTTATAACTGAAACATTTATTCATTTTATGTTAGCATGTTTACATAAATCATTAACACAACACAATGCATTATCTTGTGAGCTTCGAGTCGAAAACAAAAGAACCATTGTTGGCCTTCACAAATAATTATGCAGGCAATTATAACTCCGCATAGATATGCGTCTTACATTGTTGTTTTTATACTTTTATTATTCTTTGTAATTAATCAACTTTAAATCCTTGATGTGCCATTCGCCTAAAGGTTTTCCGGCCAGGCCGGTCGTTAAGTTTGTAAACTAGAGCTGACTTTTTTGAGGCAATCTTACATTTAATAAATTTAGGCGCCAATTTCTTGCTAAAGTATTTATCCTTGTCACTAAGTAGAAACGTTCTGCGCCAAACTATATCACCGACATTGAATTCTGCCGGTTTACGGCGAAGATTATAAGATGAACAATTTCGTTGGTGGGTCGACAACAGAGCTGAATGTACCTTCTCGAAAATAGAAGATAAGTAGCCTAAAGTTTCGGCATAGCCGTCCCGTGGTTCAAGCACCATATTGGAATTAAATTCCTTGTCAATATACTGAGAACCACATGTTATGACCTCCCTACCAAAAACAAGGAAATTAGGAGAATAACCAGTAACCTCACTAACTGCGCAGTTAAGGGCGAATTGAACTTTAGTGATTAGAGTGTCCCAGATTCGATGATCAGATTCTATGAAAGTTGAAATAGCTGTCATAATGGTTTTGTTGTAACGTTCAACTGAGTTAACGTGGGGAGTATACAACGGTGTAAAATGCAAATTTGGAATTTTATATTTTGACAACATACTTTTAAAGGTTGCGCTAATAAATTGTTTACCGTTATCCAAAACAATAGTAGATGGAATTCCATGCACCAAAAATACATTTTCCTGGAGAATTTTTGTTATCACTTCTGCAGTTGCCCGTTTAATGGGGAAAAGTAAACAATATTTAGAGAAACAACAACTGACCACAAATATAAAAGTGTTTTGTTTTCTGCTGGGAGGCAATGGACCAATCAAATCAATACTAATCGTCTGAAAGGGCTTTTGACATGATTTGGGTTTTCCCATTAGACCTAAATTTGGGTGATTTTGGTGTTTATGGGTGATACAAGGTTCACATGAACTGACGAACTTGACAACATCGGTGTACATACCAGGCCAAAAGTAATTAAGTGCGAGACGTTTGTATGTCTTAAAAATACCCAGATGTCCAGCAGTGGGCGAAGAATGATTCTCCCTTAGAATGTCATTTCTTTGGTCAGACGGAATAACCTCTTTCCATTGAAATTCTCTAGTGAGAGGGTTTAATGTTTTTTTAAAACAATACAATTTATTGTTTATTACTTGATAGTTAACAAAGGAAGTCGGAGAACTTAAACAGCCTTTATAGATATTTAAATACCAAGGATCATTAGTAGAAACTGGTAAATTCTGATTAGAATTAATATCTATATTTATATCATTAGCAATAGCAGAAACGGGTAAAGAGCGAGACAGAAAATCAGGTAAAACGTTATCGGAACCCCGACGATGACGTATTTCGAAATTATAGGAAGATAAGCGAACTCCCCATCTGGCTAACCGGCCAGTAGGGTTATTTAAGGTCAAGAACCATTTCAAAGCAGCGTGATCTGTGTAAACAATAAACTTTTTACCATTTTCAACATAACAACGCCAGTGTTCTATAGCAGATAGAACAGCCAGGGCCTCGCGCTCTGTGGCACTGTAATTTTTTTCTTGCTTAGTGAGTGATTTGCTATAGTACGCTATGACTCTTTCCTCACCATTTAACCTTTGACAGAGGATCGCGCCAAGTCCAAAATCGCTAGCATCTGAGTGTATTTCAAACGGTTGCGAGTAGTCAGGACAAGCCAACACCGAGGAGGAAATCAAACAATTCTTTAGGTTATTAAACGCCTCATTAGCCTCTGTCGTCCAACAGAATGGAGGTGCGTTTTTACTTTGAGATGTTAACTTATTTAAGGGTGCAGCAATAGAGCTAAAATTCGGTACAAAACGCCTGTACCACGAGGCTGCGTCTAAAAATCGACGTACTTCTTTTCTATTAGAAGGAGTGGGATAATTTTTCATTGAATTTACTTTATCCGGATCGGGATGCAATCCACTAGAGTCGACAACATAGCCTAAATATTTTAGTTTATCTCTAAAAAATTGACATTTTTCGAGATTAATTGTTAAATTAGCGCTTTTTAGTTTATTAAGAATGCGTAATAAAAGAGTAATATGCTCGTTGAAGCTGGACGTTATACAGATTATGTCATCGATAAAACAGAAAACCTTATTTTCAAATTCTGGACCATAAAATAAAATATCAACTAATCGTTGTTGAGTAGCTGGCGCATTCGTAAGACCGAAGGGCATTCTTTTGAATTGAAATGTGCCACGCGTAGGAATATAAGGCTGTTTTGCAACGGTCCTCTTCTTTAATTAATGTTTGCCAAAAAGATTTAGACAAATCTAAACTAGACAAGTATTTAGCATCTCTCAGATTATCTAAAATTTCCGAAATATAAGGCAAGCTATAAGCATATTTTTTTGTAACGGAATTTAATTTACGACTGTCCAAACAGAAACGCAGTTCACCATTCTTCTTAGGGGTCAAAATGACCGGGTTTGACCACGGGCTTTCGCATCGTTCAACAACATCCTCTGAGAGCATGTAGTCAAGATGCTTTATTAAAATTCTTTGTTTATCGGGAGACATGCGATAAAATCTTTGCCGAATAGGGGGGCAATCGCCTGTATCAATTGAATGAGAAATAATATTTGTGCAACCGAGACCCCGCTTCTCGTATGAAATATCGGTAAATTTAGAAATAATGTTGTCAGCGGTAGCTCTCTGGTCGACTGTAAGATGATCATAAGAAACAAGATGTGTAGGGGGAACTGCCTGCAACTCCATTACTTGAGCGTCTGACTTGTTCACAATCAAAACAGACTCTAATTTGTTAGGAAATAGGCCAAAGTTTCGCCAAAAATCCATGCCAAGCATAAGGGAATTTTGAATCCCAGGTACAACATGAACTTCTAAGTTAATCAATTTATCCTGAAACTCGAAGGGTAGAAACACCGATCCCAAAGACTCAAATCGTTCGCCGCCAGCTGTTATTAACCTTAAAGGTTTCGATTTATCCAAAACATCGCCTTCAAAAATAAGTTATGCAAATTATTACCTAAAATTGTAACGCAAGATCCAGAATCTAAAAGACCAGTGGTAGGTATTCCGTTTAATTTTAGAGTAACGTAAGGTAAATATTCTACTTTAGAATTACGGATTGAGGATATATGATAGCTACTTAAGATTTTTTTTAAAAAGTCCAACCAATTATTCCACTCTGTTTTATTACAATTAGTTGTATAATTTGATTTTCCACAATCCTTGTTAACTAGTTTTTTAAAACTGTAGGGGTCGACTTAGATTTACAATTGGGGCAGTCTGACACCTTGAAACCCTTTGTGCCGCACTTAAAACAGATAAGGTAGTGTGGCTGACAGCAATTACGTAATGAGTGCGAATTGCATCTACAACGCACGCAAAAAATTTTATTTATATTAGAAGTACTCGATACGGCGTTAACTTGTGGTACAGACTTGTATCTCGATGTATCAGCGACAGAGTTATATTTATTGAAGTGATTATGATTGTGAACATTTTTGTTTGAAGAAAAATTAGAAAACGGATAATTATACGCTAGATCGGGTGCTACAGTATTCTTTGAAACTTTAGGGGGTTTAGAAAATTGCTTACTGTGACTTTGGTAATTTTCGAAAAGACGACAAACTTCGACCAGACTATCAACATCAACAACCTTTGCAGTGAGCAGACAATTAGTGTAACAAGGTCTAATATTATTAAGTAAAATTTCTAGCTTCTCCGAATCAGCGATAGGAGAACTAAGTCGCGAAAACAGACCGTGCATTTTTGCCACGTAAATGGTTATTGATTCGTTTTCGCCCTGTGAGCGCTGACGAATCTCCGTCATAAGCCGATAATCGTAGTTATGCGGACTAAAATCTCGTTTCAAAAGTTCGCAAAGTTCTAACCAAATCTTTACATTATTTTTAACAGAACGATACCAAACTAATGCGTCACCCGAAAATATTTCAAAAGCGAAAGACAACATCTTGTCGTGTGGAATAGATCTACAGGACATAAATTCATCAATTTTTTCGATAAAGGATCTTACACATGATTTACCGTTAAATTTGAATTTACCTAATTCCGAAAGAAGCTTACGGTCGTAATTATAGGAAGTGTTTCCCTCTGCCACTGAGCAATCCGACCGCGAACTACGGCTCGTGATTAATTGTAATTTCGCATAAAAGTCATTAAATTTATTCCACACAGACTCAATTTTTTTAATATCCAGACTGCCGGTATCCACCCTATTCAGTCGATGAAAACAATGGTGTAGCACGGTTTCGACCTTCTGTTGAAGCTCGGAAGTATAGTTTGCTTCCAACATAGATAAGTGTTTATTTGATCTTAATATCGACTTTTCCACTTCTGCCACATCCTCCTCTGGTGGGAAGGGTGAAGACAATATATCCTCTGAGGGAGTTTTAACTGATTGTTTAGCGATTTGTTTGCGGGGATCGTCAGGCTTTGAAACGCCGCGTATTGTGGTCTCATATTCTAATTCCGCTTTAGTTAATAATGAGAAATTTATAATGTAAGCCATTATTACAAAACAATAATAGAAAATCTAAGTACTTACGCCGGCACTAGAAAAAAAATTAAATATCGCCAGAAAATCGAATACCGTGCTAAAAAAAGCTGAAATACACTAAATTATACAATGGTGTGATGATTGGTAAAGGATTAAAAAAAATTTCTTAAAGGTCACTCAAAGGTTGAATCACAATATTTTTTCGCGAACACGAGGCTCGTTAGTTCAACGGCTAAGCGGTTAGAACCGGTTGGCGGCTCGACACGCTGCCCGCGGTGGAACGTGATTTTAGACCGACGTTAATTAAATCACCTTTATGTTATTTACACAGTTAAATTGCTTATGGCCAACCAAAATAGATAGAAACTGTACCTGTACGCAATTCACCACACCAGAATATATGCACACACAGGAGAAAAATATACAAGAGAAAAAGAAATTATTTCACTCACCTGTAAAGTGCCAACTTACGTTTTAAAAATATAATTAAAAATTCTATTGGGCGCCAATGTCGCACGAGTGATTGATTTCCACGGGGTAGCCGGGACCGATCACTCGCCGAGCAATTAAAGAGAGATAATTAGGTTGACTTACGGAAAATAAATAAAAAAATATCACCAGGAAAGTTTAAACTCGCGTTATATTCCAGTTACACAATGGCTTTAATTATACAAAAAAAAACTGACACTTGAGATTAGCCGATGAGACAATTATCCATGGCGTGGGGGGTACGTTGGCACTTCACAGGTCTTCGGATGAGGTACTCAGCTTGGTCGTGTTGGCCGGAGCAAAAAGGAGCGAAACCTCGTGTGTCCCCGGTATTTATAAGGCCGGCGAGGAGGAGTGGGCGAGGGGGCGGCCCACTGCTGTGCGTCACTCGTAGCGAGGCTCGCGGGCGCCGGGGCGCGACGTCACATCGTATAAATATATCTAATTGCCCTAAACACAATACACGTCATATTTCGTTTTTATTTGGTTGTCATTTACTATTACTGGCAGCCCTCATAACAGCAATGCTGAACAAAGGCCTTCCATGTCAACGAGGTTTTATTTGTTTCATCTATCTAGCCGTTCTATGCGCAACGCTCTCTAGAGATTTCACTTTGTGGTTGTTTTGGCCAAGCATAATGGGGCTAAAATAACACACAACCTTAAAAAAGCGCATCAAGAACTCTCCTCTGTTTTGAAAGCCACGCGTACTTTCAAATGCAAGTGTGAATTCCAGGAATATTAAAGTTCCCCACAAAGTTTTGTTAGCCTAAGCAGCTTATGCTCTGCAAGTATCATTATAATTGCTCATTTGCAAAATAAGTCAAGCTCCACTTAAAATTCTATTCTTCTACAACCCGGAATAGCTAGCAGCTAATACTTGCCACACAAGACTGGACTGTAATAAGTAAAAAATTCGCCACAGAAAGCGGAATTAATTATTGACTACGGTATTCCCATCGCGTCACGTGTCCTAAATTGTGTAATTTGTCAGTAATTGGACGACGTAATTAGTATCCTAGGGTCTTAATAGAAAGAAGTACAAATGAAGCAGGCTCGTTGATAATAAGTAGGTTGGTTTTGTATTTCCTGACAGGATCTTTTGTTACATTGCTTACTTTACATAATAACGTATAATGGCCCATATTACAGTCGCATACATTGTAATGAGCTGGTAATGGACGCTGTGATGTTTCTGTCTTTTTTAATTGGAAGCTAATCATATATTCTTTTGAAAGGACTGTGAGTGCTGCCCGTATAGACAAGCGATGGAGAATAGCGTGGCTGTGCCAAGTTATTAGATGAGTGGCTATATATTGTAGAAAGGGTCTCCAGCGGTTCTGGTTATAACGTAAAGTACCTTTTGCCACATTTGATTTGGAGATCCGATACCTTCATATATCTTTATTGAAGTACTTGCAAATTCTTTCGTTATTGGTGATATTTTAAACAAGGCCTCGAAATATGAAAACGGTCACGTTTTTGCCTTACGAAATTTTTGTAACAAAATATACGGTTCTGTAGAAATTTCAATGCCAATATCGTGATTTAAGACTCCAGGTTTGCTTTGTAAGTGAAAGTTGTTTGATTTATTATTCTTATATTCTTAATATTAAGATTGTCTGTGACTTAACAAGCACGTAGTATATAATTATTAAAATTACGAAGATTAGATTGCAGCCGATTTTAAAAACTCGATACTTAATCATATTTCTAAAGTCTAAAAGCTGACCTTGATGAAATAAGACTCGAATAAAATATGGGCGGCTGTAAACAAATATTTTTAAATTTATTTGTTCGCAACATACTTGCAGTTTGCGCTTATGCTATCAATTGATCGTTAGCATCAAGTCAGATAAATTGTATTGTTTTCATCCACTTTCGTGCACATAACTCTATTCTAACCTACCCTATATAGTACGAGATCCCGCGAAAAATTAGTAAATTAGTAAAAATAAAAAAATATCTAAAAGAAGAATAAAATATAACTCATCAAATGGAAAGTATGATTTATATATTTTTTTTTCTTTTAGATATTTTAATATGATAAATTGGCCACAAATCAGGAGAGTTTATTGGTAAATTAATGTCATAAAAAGTAATTTGAAAAAAGAAAATGGCTATGTCATAAGGTTCTATTTCATGTACTTATTATGCTCTATTATTTTCGAGACGCAAAAAAATGTCACCCAGTATATATATCGAAATCATACCTGTTTATACCTGGCTGCGAAAAGGTGCCGCCAAGTGACAAACGGCAACCGTGATTTTTCAGAATCTTTATATACAGTGTGTTTCATAAACCCCCGTCCGATCTCGAAAGGACATATTACTGACTTATCAGGCATACCAGGAAAAATAACAAAAAAAATCTAGGTCATCATAAAACATCAGAATAAATTTCCTTAGCTCAGTGCTAACGAGAATCTTTACCCCGAAATTGGCGAAAATTCTGTAAACTAACAACACTCCCCTCAATAGCGGAATCATTTATGATTCTTAAGGCCCATCCACACGGCACAATTTTACCACTGATCAAATTTTCAATGGAATTGGCTTTGCCCGTCTACACGACACAATCAAATGACTGAATTTCATTCCGTCCACCCAATTGGTTAAAATCTGGTGGTCCGCACACCCGATGAACTTGAGTTGGACGACTGGCGTCTACACGTCACGATTTAATCAAGTGATTTAGTCAAGTTGGACGTAAAATTGTGTCGTGTGGATAGGCCTTTAAATTTATTAAAAATTGTCGGCTTTCGCCGCTTACCGTGTCAAAGGGCATGCCGCCTTTTTAAAATAGTGCAATTTTACCGTCAAGCGAGCCGCCGTACACAAAGGGACCGCTCTAGTGATGTTTACGATCAAGAGATAATATCGATTTATTTAATTTTAACATGACATGTTAAAACTAGAATGATAGCCTGCTAGGCTACTAGGCCAATGATAGCCTAGAGATGATACCAACGGATTGCCGTGCAGAGGGTATCGGGTTCGAATCCACGGCGCGCATCAATAATAATACATACATAATAAGATATTAAGACTTTTCCAAGTTACGTGCGTAATAAATAGTTAATATCCCTGTGTCTCGGCGAGCACGTTAAACCGTCGGACCGACAGTCATGAAGATGTTTGACAGTCGTCACGCGGAGTCAGTACCCTTAAATAAACTGATTCTAGTCTAAACCATGGAATGTTTTTATTTATTAACAGCAAATAAAAACATAAATTTACACAAAGCTGACGTTTTAGGGGTTTAGCTACCGATATTCTATCAGGTAAACAATAACATAAAATATCGATAGAAACAGTACTCCAGTGAATACCATTTGTTACATCTCTAATTATTTACCTATTTGATTTACGAATTAACTATTTGCCTACTTGAACACTCAGTCTTTCGCTAGCTTTCCTTTTGTTTAGACTTCCGCGTGAAATAGTAGATTTGTTAGGTATGTCATATTCAAACCCTGAATACTTTAACATGTTGATGTGCATAGGTAGGAGTGAATGCAATTATGCAGGTGCTCGTAGGGAGTACGAGGAGCGGTATGCCAGACCACGGGGTCTACCCGTGCCGTCGGAGCGCGCGTTTCAACTGCTTCACCACCGGGTGTACAACACGGGCAGTGCTCGCGATGATTCGAATCGCAATCATGGTGGCAGACCACAAAGTAGCGACGGTGTAGTGGAACAGGTCTTACAATTATACGCTGAGGATCCCACGCAGAGTACCAGGAGTACGGCACGTGAACTGGGCACCAGTAACGCGCGAGTGTGGAGGATATTAAAAGAAGACGGACAGCATCCTTTCCACTACCAACGTGATCACTCACTTATGCCGTCGGACTATGCCCACAGAAGACAATACTGCAACTGGCTACTTGGCAAAGTAGAAGAGGATGCTACGTTCTTGGAGCGCGTGTTATTTACCGACGAATGTTCATTTGTGCGGACGGGTGTTTTCAACTGTCACAATGAACACGTCTGGGCTGTTGAAAATCCACACGCGATGAAAATGAAAGAAAGCCATTTTCAACATCGTTGGCGCATCAATGTGTGGGCGGGAATCCTCGGCGACCGTATTATTGGTCCGCATTTTTTAAATGAAACCATGAACGGTACCAATTATTTAAGATTTTTGAGGGAAGTTCTAAGTGACGAGTTAGATCCGTTGCCGTTAAGCTTCCACCGCAGCTTGTGGTTCCAGCACGACGGTGCCCCACCTCATTTTTTACGAGCTGTGCGTGAGTATCTTGACGCACAGTTCCCTGGCAAGTGGATTGGACGAAGCGGGCCTATCTCGTGGCCACCAAGATCACCGGACCTTACCGCCTTTAGACTTTTAGACTTAACGCCTTTTACTTGTGGGGACACGTTAAACAAATAGTGTACCAAAAACCGTGTGACACTGAAGAAGAAATGCGTGCGCGTATCGTTTCTGCTTTCCGAAGTTTAAACCCTGGTGTTAAGAAGTGTGCGTTCGGATATGGTGCAAAGGTGCCGTAAGTGTCTGGACGTGGGCGGCGGACATGTGGAGAATGACCGTCGCAACTTACAGCAAGTTGATATTTTTATCAATTAAGGTAGGTACCTAGTTACGTAAGATTAAACCAATTAAAAAGTAGGTAGTTATTAATGTAAGTACCGTAGTCATAGCGCGACGATTTTCTCTTAGATGGGTGACCGCGTGTGACATTACATGAAAGCGCTTCCGGGCTTCCGACGGCCCGTAAAGCCGCATCCAAGAATCGTTAGGCCATGTCGTAGGTATTCGAGCAGTTTGAAAACAGTGACACCAGAGTTGGCCACGCACTCGCACGAAACAAACAGAAAACCTTAATACTGTACTTTGTTTTACGGAGTTTTACCTAAACCGTCGAAGCAAAAGATCAGCTGTTGCATCAAGTGCATAAAATCTGTTTATACCTAAAATAATACTTGGCACGTGTAAAGGACGATGACGCGCGGCGGCGGCTTTTGTCAAAGGAGGCGGTCGGTTGGCCTATGCACTGAAAGGCGCCGCTTTTGCCGTCAAATTTTTATGAACTTTAGGTAGATACCTAGCTAATACGATTTATGAGTCTTTAGTGTTGCCATGGGTAATCTGATATGATATTATTTAAAATTAATTAAATTTACATGGGAAAATTTTATGTTGAATTTCCGTGAAATAATGACAAATACCTCATCATTTTACGCTACTCTACAACCCCTTCATTGATCGGACGGGGGGATATGTAACACCCTGTATATTGCCGTGAGTGTGTGAACGAAACTTTTTCCCAAATAACAATTACCAAAAAAAAATGTTTAAACATACTTGCGGCCACATTTTAATCTGCAACCTAGTAAATATATATTCTCCTTATCATAAATTTATCTAAAAATTTGGTTGTTAGCGAAAACTCGATGAGTGCACTAATTTGTCGCGGGATCTTAGACTAATAGGTACATACAAGTGAATGGCTAATATTGTTTTATGAAAAACTATTTTTTAGGCACAGTTTCTTTTAATCCACCGAATTACTTTTCTGTACTTGACTGGTAGGCACAGGTAAACTAATTACAAACCTAAATTGAGGCCATTTAAGCGTAATTACTTAAGTTTCTAAACAAACCTACTTGTATAAAAGTCGGCCAACGATATAAAAGGACAGTTTGTTACGTAATCTAATCACAAGCGACTGCCCAAAACTCGTTTTACTTAGAAAGTAGACCACTTTATTAAGTTTGACATGAACCAATTTTAATATTAAAACACTGTTTGCTTGACACTGGTTTCGCCCCCGCATATTCGCTAGTTTCAATGCCAAATTGTGTATTACTGTTAGATCGGCATTTGCTTCTGAAAAAAGATATAATAGTAGGTACATGCCTATTAATACACGGTAGAAGTATTCAGTAGGTCCCTTGGAAAAGAAGGCTAACATACCTAGGTATGTACTAGGTGTTCTTTCCAGTCCATCAGAGTTTGTACCTAGATACTTAAATATCACTAGGTGTTCTTCGCAGTTTCACTCGTATTATTTTCTGTGTCTTTACTCCTACCAGTCACTTACCAGGTCTTATTGGGCATCTTTAACAATCTGGTTCCAAAATATCCAAAATTTCCTCAATATAAACTCTGCTTTTACACATTATTCACACGATATGTACCATTGGTACATATATGTATCTATGTCCTACTGAAGGATTAGGCGTGGGTGTATCAGACATGAAATTGTAGGCTCAATATCTGGATAATTTATTGTATTTGCCGTTAGCGATAATTTCAATATTTTGATCACGAATTTGACCTCAAGATCAAAGCCACCACCACCACCAACCACTCTGCAATATAACCGAACTTCAGTTAGATACCCCAAGATTTTCTCTGAAAAACTGAATACGGCTCAGCAATTTATTCCAAGATCACACAATTTCGTTCCGGGCTTACGTTTAAGCCACCATATTAACGAGACAGGCAAAGGTCTTCATTGATCATAAGCGCCGACATTACCTTACGCCTACGTAATATTACGCGGCCAAAGTGAAAATGATGTGTATTTGCTTCATATGCTTAGAAAAACGCGTCTTCTAACAAACAAGTGTAATACAGCATTAGGCTGCTAGGAGGAAGTAATTTGGCTCGCAAATGTTTGCTTTTTTTGCGGTCGCGTTTTATGAAGTAAGGGTGATGTGATATTTATTATACGAGCTTTTTACGAGCACATGGGATGTAACAGCGGTATTGAGCAAGATTGATTCTATGTTTATTACTTCTCACCATAGAATATCCGCGCCTCAGGGCAAAATTGATAGTTTCTCGACGCTGCTAATTTAGTGTTGATATACCTAGTGCATACACGTGATTCAGTTTTAGAGGTCAACATGAGTCGTAATATCAGCCAAGTCAATAAATTGTGTACGGCCTTGTCTACTCAAAAATAACAGTTTCATCGCAACCTTGAAAATAGCCAGATTATATCTAGCTAAAAATTGTGTCAAATTTTAACCGTTTCCCCGTTTTATTTATACACGTACTATCAACTTTAATTGAGTTGTAGAAACAATATTCTATTTTGTAGACAGAGTATTTCGGCCCCTTTACCAGGCTCTTGATCGTTAAAGTGTTCTTCACGCTAATAGCCTTATAATATCGATTTATAACCAACTATATTGTGCAAATGTTAGTTTAGCAGGACCGGGGTTTTAAGGTGCAAGTCTTGTGCAACCGGGATAACGCTAGGATGATCAATTGGTCATGGTGACTTTAGTTTCCTAATAATTTATACAATTATGAACTTATCTAAAGCCACTTTAAATATCTATATACACGTATATTAAATTTATGACCTCATAACCATAGTTATTTTGTAAAGCCTTGTATTATATAGACAAATCATTCTTTATGGTACCGTTAGTAAGCAATCATGTGCAGTTTAGTTTAATTACTCGTTGGTTAACAATCGTAAGATAGTAGCTAATAATGTTTCATTATTAATCCGGTATACGACGTGACTGTTTTTATTTCTGCTAGTAATTCCAGAATATAATTATTATGAATTTGCTTAATTGATTTACAATTTATCTCTAATTATATTAATACTCAGTAGCAGACACGTGACATTTATTATAAGTCATAACCTGAATAATAAATTCTGGCATCACATATTCTGAAGACAGATCCTCAGGTGAGAAATAATATTTGTAGGTACTTATTTCATTACTTCTTAACGGATTATTCGTCGCGGTATGGTTAATTGGGTAACAATAATTACGTCTAGACGATGACGTATGGGCAATAACAATAGCTTGTAAGTAATCCATCAAAATGAACGTAATATATCAAGACAAGCTATTATAAGTTACTATATATGTGTTTTACTGCTTCGAAGGCTCACAGGCATAAGCTATGCGAGCATAACTGTATTATATTTTCATGCTTGGGAAGAGCTGTGCTACTGAGTTTATCTTTAAAGAAAGTTGACCAAAATTAAAGCTGGGTAATATCAGTGGGTATGTAAAAGAGTAACAAGGAAGCGATAGCCTGGTAGAGAGAGGAGAAAATAAACAAACAAACTGCTACGCCGAAGTATTCTGCTTGAAAGCACTGGCTTTTTGAAGTCTGGTGTGTATTTAATTGTTAAATTTAACTGGTTAAGCGATGAAGGAAAACACTGTAAGGACACCTGCACGTTTACAGACATGGAGTAACAAACAATTACAATTTAATAAGCTCATACTTACGGCAAGTCGGTGATGTACGTCGTGGTTTCGTACCCGAGAGCCGGAACTCGGAAGCTCCTGTCTGAGCTATCGCTACTCTGATAAGTAAATTTAAATAAATTAGCTCGCTAAGGGTTGTATATCAAAATGGTAATGAAAGTAAACGTTACGTCGGAATCACTGGCTAAAGTTACGCGAAACAAGCTTACTTTAAACGAATATTTCATGATTACGGTATAACTATAACGCATAGTTATACCGTAATCATGAAATATTGGCCCACTCCCTTTGTCGTATACTTCTAAGTAAACGTACTTAGAAGTATACGACAAAGGGAGTGGGCCAACGATATGATTAACATATTAATAGTACATTATGCTTTAGATGCGAGGGAAATGTGTCAATCGAACGTGTGCGAGGTATTTTCCGAGACCTAAATAGAGCAGAGTGGGATGAGCCTTTGGCAGTGAACGTAATGAAATTACGCTTTTGATAACATTGAGCTTTTCATTACATGAGATGCATCTATACAGGACGGTGTGAACTTAATTGAATGGTATTTGTGAGAACCTATTTTCGGTAGTTCAGTGTTTTAGCTTAGGATGATACCTATTTATTTGCCAAATTGATGTTTCGGTTATAATGAACTTCTTTTGTTTTCATAACCATAATATCCAAATGTTATTTACAACAATATAACAAATTGCATAAATACATTCAAAAATTAAACTGTACCTACAAGTTAATTCTTCTCAGTATTTGCTGCTTCATTCATAATTAGATTATATTGTGCAGCTCTTTGGATAGTTCATGACTTCTGCGTCCACTACTTATACTTACAATTTAAAAATAACCGTAGAACAAGATAAGAAACGGTTCTACACTAAACATTACACATATAATATAAAGTGATTTTAGTCCACGGTCTTCCATGTCTACTAGTAGAAACTCTTTTAATATGCTTCTGATAAGGTCACTTACTTTTAAAGTGCCGACAAATAGATACCTATTTCATTGGCATATAAAACCTACAACACTTACGTAATTATCTAAATTAGGTAAAAGCTCTTAAATAATACGAGTATAAGTAATTAAAGAGCAACGAGGGTCTTAAATTAGACTCAAGACGAAAAAATCACAACAAAGATTTTTAATTCTCAACGAATGCCGCTTAAGAAAATATAAGTAAAAGAGAATGCCTAAATATGAATAAGCAGGACTTTTCTCATTATGGGAATCTAAAGAATAGGTCCGACGAAAGCGAAGAGGCCAAATTAAGGAAATTAACTTTTTATAATAAAAGGCGGGCTCCCACTCACCATTGCAAATGACGGACCATTAATTGTGTGATGTAATTAAGGCTGAAAACAAATAAAGGTAGTAGTGGGATCTTCCTTTTCACTAGCTTACACGCTTCAATGCGGTTTTGTTAACTTTTAATAGTGTACTTAGGGTGTGCGGTGGTTGGCTTTTAACCGAAATTCCGTGACCATCGTGAATGACTTTTTCTGTTGGTGCTATTAATCTTCACGATGTTTTGTTTTTTAAGTGCTTGCGGCATCAACAGACAGTAATAAACGGTCTTGTTGTTCCTGTGGTGGGCCAGCTAATCTATATTATGTAAAAGAGTACACGCTTTCGCTGTTAACGGACCTTTTTCTAATATTCTTTGTTTTTGAAACAGAATGTTGAAGATAAGTTATAAAAGTGCTTATTATTTCCTATTATAAATACATACTGTTGTATACCTTAGAGGATACTACTGTATGATTAGTTTAGTAGTTATTAGGTGGTAAAATACGTATCGTAGCTTTGAGGTTCCGATATTTCGCCATATTTGCAAGCGCCGTAATCTTGGATGCACTGCATACATATACATACATCTAACATTAAATTGTAATACAAGTGACAACAATATGATAAGTCCAGTATTTTGCCCAACCCTGAGTAAATAGTCCATTCATAAATTCGTTAATTCCAGCCAAACAAATATGAAATTGAGCTAAGCATGCTGCTAGTAATTCCAACCTAATTGCTATATCTGATAACGAAAATATCTAAATAAATAGTAGATATATTTTCAAGTGTATTGATAACAAATCACGAGGTACGAATATTTCCAATTATTGAGTTACGAAGAAATGAGTTACATTTCTCATTAAATTGATAATCTTGTTGTTAATGGCACCTTTCAAGATACTGTGTAGGATGTCCGGTGGCTTTATAATATTACCACCTTTTTGGAAAATATAAGAAGATAAGATATAAATGTTCGAAGATAGCTACTAGTTCTGACTACTTCGAGTAAAATCTGTTTAAAGATCTTGTTTACTTAAAGATAATATTATTACCTACCTACACCGCTGCATCGGTTTCTGGTTTAGATTCGGTTTGTCGTGTTTGCATTGCTGTATAAATTATCAATATACGTATGTATACTGCATGCTTGTAACCATTTTATAAACACAGCAAAGTAGGTATGTATAATATATGTCAAAGATGAGCGATTATTACCTACTATCGTTTATTCGAGCTTACTTCAAACGTTAGAGCTTCGTTAGAAATTTACCAATTTAGTTTTTTACGCGTCCGCTCTACCTAACTACTCCTGTGAGTAGTAAGTTTTGAAAATTCTTGTTTCTAATGTACTTGTACTGTTACTCGCACACTGTAAGAACAGAAATTTTCAAAACTTACTATTTGACGACTTGAATTACTAAAAAGAATGCATAAAATATTTTGCTCCTAAACATTTTTGTATCCATATTTCGACAAGTTGAATAACGATAACTAGATAGAACGGAAGAGGGTAAATATGAGGGAGTCAGCAAATAACATTGCCACAAGGAAATAATATTATGAGAAGGTGAGGTTAAGTACCTTGGTTCAAGGCTCCCTCTCAGGTGGGTTATTGTGTTTGTTATTTAATATGAAAAACAAAGTGGAGTAGGAACACAATAACGAAATACCGGGTAATCCGCATGCCGAGTGTGTGTCTGGATTTTATGACTGCATCAATAATTCGTTGTTAGTTTTGACTATAAAGCGACCTATATCCACAAGGATACCTATATTTTGAATTATTTAGAGTAGGGCTTTACTAATCAATCATTTTTAATCAAGGAAACCAGCTTGATTGTAATTATTTTAATCATAATATGGATACACGACTTTTGATATCGGACTCACTTACCTATTTAATATGACTGAGTATGTGGCAGAGGTATCATTGAGTAACCTACCAAAAGTTGAGACAGAGACACTGATACCTCAGTGAGAGGAATAAAAATTGCCGCTATTTTACACGCACAACTTTCTTTTCTTGAATTTTTCTTTGCTTATGCTCAGTTTCGTTTTTCTTCAGTAATTTGATATGTTGTGTTATGTTCTGTACTTAACAGAAATTAAGAAATATTTAAATTTTTATAAGCACTTCCGATTGCAAAGGAAAGTGGTATACTGATAAAACTATCTTGAGAACAAATCATAAGACCAGTTTCACAGAAATCCAGTTGCACTGGGCGTTACAACTCGAATGTTAATAACGCTTCTATATCGTAGATTTAATTAACATTTAAACTTTCAGATAAAAGCCCAAACGATAAGCAAAACCGTAGTAAACCCGCAGTCTTATTACCTTGTTATTCTATCAAACGCCTCAAGATTATCAGTTGACGGTCACGACATGCTACCGACATCGTAATTGAATACTTTTTATTGTCCATTTCTTGTTTCAACCGAGAATTCTCAAAAGATAAACTGTAATAACCGAGTAATCATTTGATTATCCGCCGATTAATCTTTCATCTAATGCAGACGTTTTGGTATTTGATTACTGGCCACATTTTACTTTTTACAGGATTCTATATTTAATCTATGAGTGGATTACTCACGAAGTCACAAAATTTCAAATATGGTATTAAGTCACGTGGGCTAACGAGCCCTAACGCTTTAACGCGCAAGGATAAACTTTGGTAAAGCGTTTATAAACAGTGTCTTTGATTTGGTATTTCAAATTTTGCCGTTACTTTGTTGATTATTGTGCTGAAGGTAAAAGTGTCTACAAATAATAATACAGTCGCTATGTTTGTAAAAGTAGTGACGCTCATATGTCATAATTATTCTACGTGTCAAAAGAAAGTTAAACATTGATACATAAAAACTAGTCACAAACTGATAATAGCTATAGATTTTTTTCAATTTTGATTATAAGTACATCAGACACTTGAGTCATTAACTTTATTTAAAAATAACTGAAGTGAAGCCCTTTTAAGAATTCTGATAAATAAACTAAGATTGTTGTGCAATTTATTTACTAAATATCAACATTTTACTTTGAAGTAAAATTTGTCGGGTACATGTCAGTCTAGATTTTTGAAATAGTTATATTTCTGTAAAAGTATTTGTTTTTTATTATTAAGTATTTGTTATTATTGATTACTTTTAATTAACAAAAGTATACGTGTTTTAATCGCTATATCTGACCGTAAGGATAATTAATGTATACTATTTAAACTTAAATGAAAAGAAGAGGCTTAACAACATTATATTCATTGGATTAACTGAAAAAGAGAAAAAAATACGAACAGAGTATAGGGGAACGTGAAGTAAATTCATGTACCTTTTTTCAATAGGTGCAGATAATACGTGTATCTAATACCCGTAGTTCCAAGTGGACATAAATACATGCATACATAAGTGATGATAAATCGTCGGCTGTCAATGTGATGGTGATACAGGTGAATATTTTACCTTCGTTAAAAATAACGACGTTTAAATAATCTGCCAGGATCCAGTTCGAGTAAAAGGGTTGCTCAAATAATAATAATATATACATTCTTGCTTATTATTGCTAAGACGAATGGGTATTGAAAATTCAAAATGCCATTCAACATAGAAATTCGAAATTCAAACTTTAAATTCAATACCTTCGGCCAAACGTGTTGGTGTATTCAAAACATAATGCATTCCATAAACAATAACTCATAGCATAAACAAGCGCTAAGCTTACGTCCCATAAATTATGGAGCGGTGACATTCGAATCGGTGTAAAGGCATTTTATACAGGGCTCAAGGGACGAAGGGCCTAAGGGTCAATTCACACCGAAACGCGACGCAACGCGACGATGCTTGAAGAGGACAGTGGTCGCGAGGTGCATAGTGAAGTCGATAACGGAGCGACGCCTCGCTGCGCAGCGAGACACCGCGAGGCGCAGCGAAACATGTCTAAAATCTTGATCTGTTGAACCTGTGTTACTCAGACAGACATAAGGGTTTTCAATCGTAGGTACATAAGTAAAGGGACTTACTAAAGGGACTCGAACGAATGTTAGTTCCAATTTTCACCACGCCCATTCTCTTTCCGCACAGACTTTACCAGTGTTATTTACCAATATGAAGTTAATAGCGACCCGCTCGCGAGAGTGAGAGTGACAGGGAGAGTGAGATTGAGTATGAAAGGGACAGGGGAGTGAGAGAGTGAGAGTGGGAGTAAGAGTGGGAGTAAGAGTAGGAGTGACAGAGATAGTGACAGGGAGAGAGTGAGAGTGGGAGTGAGAGTGAATGTAAGAAAGCAAAACGTTCGATTTCTTAAGTGACTCTCTCCCAGCCAGTCTGGCCATAATGCGCTTAGAGACTAAAGTCACTTTCTCTATTTATTTGTAAAAAGCCAAAGCAAAAGAGTACAAACTCTTAGTAGGTACATTAGCATTACTTACTTAAGACAGAGAGATAACCGCTCTTCAATCGAGATAGAGGCTCTGTAACAAGTTTTTTGTTTTTCTATGTATGGTCGCAACACATTTAATAAGTTTTGAAACTTTTGGTAGTCCATTTTGTAATAATCATAATTATTTTCTGGATAGTTGGCAATATGGTCATAAGACAAAGTATGAAATTCACCATGAATTCTCCTATTCTGCCAAAAATTATGCACCCAAATACTCCTGTGTGTTGTCTTCTTTTTAATTTTATTTTTGTAATCTTCTTCCTCTTCCTCTTCTGCAAGAAGTCCGATTGCAACAAGATTCCAGTCTATCATTATGTTTTCACTTAAGCACTTGACCGAACTGCACCAATTCTAAACGAAGTCTGGACGGAAATAGTAGACAAGTAGGTAGCAACAGCGGCCTCAAGCTTCGCCTCGCGGCGTCGCGCTGCGTCGCGCGGCATCACGAGACGCAGCACCGCTCTTGCACGCCGGCCGTACCGGCGATGCACCGCTGCGGCGCGATACGTCGCGGTACGTCGCGAGGCATCTCGAGGCGCAGTGCTGTGTAGTGCAACATATTCTGAATTCTCAAAATGAAATGTGTATGTTATCGAGTTGTAAATAAAGTATATTTTCAGTTGCTCTATTAAAATGTGCGCGCATCGTCGCGTCGCTTCGCGTTTCTGTGTGAATTGACCCTAACATTCAGATTCGTCCCAAATTAAGATGGCATTAACTTACTGTTTACGCATATTTGTTGTGGTTGACTGTACCTTTTTATTTATAAATTTATACTCGTCTCTTCGTGTTGTTGTGTAATTATTGTTGTTTATATTTGTGTCTGTCTGCTCACTGCTGAGGTCAACGACCTTTGTAATAGATATTTTTTAGGACAAATTTTTATAGGTCGAACTGTACCTAACTGTAGTAAGCCTATTGTTTTACCAATATAACTAGTACTGTGCGTAACTATACCATTTGTTAAAAAATCGAGTTGCTAACAGGCTTTGACAAATAACGTTTTAAAAACTTTTTCCCGTATTGTTTCTGTAGCAGCGATAGCTGAGTGGATAGACCGACAGACTGCTGTGCAGTGGGTCTTGGGTTCGAATCCACGGCACGCACCTATGACTTTTCGGAGTTAAATGCGTATTAAATTGTTAATTTTCGCTTGCTAATCGGTGAAGGAAAACATCGTGAGGAAACCTGCATGTCTCTGAATTCTCCATAATGTTCTCGAAAGACATGTGTAGTCTGCCAACCCACACTTGGCCAGCGTGGTGGACTATGGCCTTACCCTTCTCATAGTGAGAAGAGGCCAGTGCTCAGCAGTGTTACAGTATAAAGGACTGATGATGATGATTGTTTCTGCACTTAGTAAAAGCCTTGAAATTTATTTAGAATCATTTCATAATAATTAGTCAACTTCATCAAAGTTAGTGCATTCTCAAAGACAGATAAGATATAGTTTCATTTCTTTACGCCAAAGGCCTATTCTTTGGAAAGGAGTGCTTGGGCCGGTTGGAAGTGGCAAAGATGTCAAATTCCACAGAAATAGGCCATGTCAAGTGAAGTTAAGAGTCCCAATGCCCCGCAGCGGTGACGATTATGTAACCAAAGACCACACGACGGGTAGGGTTGTCACTTGACTGTATCACTTGTTATAAATATTTTAGTTTAGGTGATCAAGCCGATATTAAGTATAAAATTAGGTATCGACAACTAAAGTAAATAAATATTACAAACATTTTCCTTAAAATAAAAAGTTAAATCTACTTCTTCATTTAAATAAAGTAACTATAATTTTGTTTACATAAAAACACGTATATGGTGTAATAAAAAATAGGTTATTCTAAATGGTAACAGAACAGAAAAATTCTGAGAAAATAAAAGGTGCGTTCACATAATGTGAGCAAACGAGATCTATGCGAGATCACGCAAACTGAGAATTATGTTAAAATACGAGTTAATTCAACATGACATAAATAGAAATCATCTGTTCCTTTTGTTTAGTGGGTAACCTTCCGGTCTTTACGATAATTTAATACATATATCTGATGACAACATATTATGCAAGTTCTCTGTCAGTACTGTAGCCACTGTGTGCACAAACACATATTGCAAATAGTTAATTACGCTTGGACTTTTACTAAAGCATCTAATCGTAAATCATGAAAAAACATCACACCTCGTGGTTCAGGGATAGTGTGACAGCCCTATGTCGAAGTCAAGTCGGCGGTACGGAATGAAAGCGGCGTGACGACCCTCGTCATCTGAAGGAGTGCGTCGCGACCGCTCTACATTTTGTGCGAACAACCGCTACACAATCCGATGACGTCATTCACAACTCGCGCCGAATCATTCACAAGTATTTATTATGATAATGTTACGATAAAGTGACGTTGATGACGATGTTTATTTTTATTGCTGTTGTAAATTCATTTTCATGACCGGTGCGCTAGGCTCGACTGTCATCATTCTAGATGATAGTCAATAAAGCAGCGCGCTCAAGTATCACGAATTCACGATAGCTTTTGAAGTTATCTGTACTACCTTTATTGTTGCCGGTCACTTTAAGTCATTCACATAAATGAAAATCATTGTATTTAGTTAAATAGTTACAAAGATTACTTTGCGCTAGCTGTAGAAAAAAATCGATGGTAACTCATTTTAAAATTAAGTTTTTTTAAGATTCATCTGGATGACTACATTACTGTATAATTATATAATTATACCATATAATTATACCCTGTAATATTTTTGTTTGTCTTGGAATATTCAAGACTATTGTTTTATTCGTAATTTATTTCCAAAGGAACACTTTTCCTGCGAAGGATACAAGGCTACGGCTAATATACTTTTAATTGCCACGTAAGGCTGGTATTGGTTTAGGTAACGATAATTTTGTAGGCATTAGGGCCTGTTCACGAGATCGGTCTAAGCGGCGCGCGTCGCGGCGGGCGGCGCGGCAGAGCGTCGTGCACGCCACGACCCTACAGCAGCGGTAAACGCAGCGGCAAATGTGGACGTATTTGGGCCGACGGAGTTACCCATAAATAAGGCGATAACGAAAATATCTTTGTGTAACTATACGGTATACCTAAAAAATTGTCGACATTGGATCTTCATTTCTTACAAGTATTTTATATCAAAGGAATAATGCATATTCGCAATTAATGAGGCGTTGAATACCTACACAACGTAGATACAGAAACAGCTACTATGAAAGTTAAAAGGCGATTTACCTACCTACTTAACGTAGGTAGTTAAGTAGGTAGGTAAATCGCCTTTTAACTTTCATAGTAGCTGTTTCTGTACCTAAATAGGTACATATGTACATTACACAATGTTTTAATGTTTGCGATTTATATTAAAAACTACCATTATATTCTGTAAAACATTGTTTCATTACATCTCGCAACGTTTTATTAACATTTTTGTATTTATACAGCGGATGTGTTGCTATCCATACACGCGACCGTTTTAAAACTTCGACTTTAAATGTCTCCGTATTCATTACCGCCACAAAATATTTAACAAATAGTTTAACCGCCTAGTTCGTCCCTCGCGTAACGCTGTCCGTGCCGCTCGGAGTCGTGGCGTCGGACTCGGTCGCAGTACATTTGTTCCCGCCGCTCGCCGCACCGCCCGCCGCGCCGCACGCCGCGCAGCCAATCGCGCCAAAAAAAACGCGCGCGTTATCGCTGTGCGCGGCGGCTCGTGGCGTGCTTCGAACGTCTTCATACATTTGATCTTACCGCTCGCCGCCCCGCGCTAAGCCGCCGCTCAGAGCGGCAAGGTCGTGACAGGGCCGTTACACATCGCTAGTGTGATCGCCACCCAATCGTGGAATTACAGAGGACGGTTAAGGTAATTAGCTAATATTTACTAGTTGCTCCACATATACGTAATGATATAAAATAAATTATTACATTATGTTATTTTATTGTTTTGCCCAAGTGATATTTTATTTATTGTTTTAAGTGGGTATAGTACCCACTTAAAACTTCATTTCCTTTCTATTTTGATGTCAGTAGTACCCTAGGAAAAAGATTTTGCTTTTACCCTAACGGATTTACAAAAAATTAAAACCACGAACTCAAAGAACGTCCAGACTTCATCATTGGATCACATTAATTGTTGATTTGTATGGGAATCAAACCGATTACACTCGGTGCGCTGTTAAACGGCGAGACGGCTGCTTTAACCATTACTACTACATCTCCAGTGCAGCAAAAAATAAGGTAGATCTAAATACACTCTTCTTCATGAGTATAAACTATAAAGCACAGTGTGAATGTATCTTTGCGTTCCCATCTGCGACTTTGTAGGTACTTCTATAAGATGAATTAATGTGTATATCGTTATTTACTGTTAGACTTTCTTGTAGCCGATGAACAATAATATGTACATTTTATTATAAAGCAAGAATTCCAAATATCCTCTGACCACGACAACTGCACTGTAGTTGAAGAAAAGCTATATATAGCGAAGCTACATTGCTTGATTTTTGCCGTTATACAAATAGCTGTTTCATAATTAAATAAAATGATCAGATCGGCAAAAATAACGATGAAGTTACTTAATATTAATATTTTAATCAAATATTTTATCCAAATAATTAAGGCAGGTATTGTTAATCTGCGCGAAGGTATTTACTTAACAGGCAATAGTTTCAATTTAATTGCTTTCTGAAGTCCAATATAGAACTTCTTAATTACACCAATATTTTATATTCAAGAAAGCAATTTCACACAACCTCCAATTTTAAGTGGATTAACTTTTTTGAGTTCTTTAATTATACTTCACCTTACGAAATTTTACCCAGAATTTTAATGGTTAATTCTAAACTTATATACCTACACCAACCCCGATCACGGAATGACACCAATCGTACCGTGTAACCCATGCTGAAATATCGGAGTGAATAACGCGATTGAGGATCCTTATACTCGTATCATAACTTTATTTCTAGTCTGGTGTGAACCTTTGAGGGTTTATTTTGAACACCATTATTAGGGACAGTTCCGAAAAAAGAAAATCTGCTGTTTTATGCATTCCGTCGAGGGTTTAATTTTGGGTGGAACAGGCGATTTATTTTTCAATAAAATCAATATGGGTAGAAACGCGAAATTATTGGAAGTATTTGTTCATATTTTATAGAAAACGCCAGTCGTTTATTTATTTGTTTAATTTACAAGTTTTCTTTACTCCAAGAGTTGCAGCAATAAATTCATAGTAGGTATCGATGCGAGCGTCCGATAACTCCCGCTGCATTTGATTTATTAAGCATCGGAGAGTGCAGATATCAAGGCAGTCCCATACTGCGGCTACGTCTCAGTATTTCACAGTATTTTTCAAGGGTATCGTATGTTAAGATGAAGTGTTGTGAAGTAGTGCATCTGTATGATTGTGCCAGTTTTCAACACGTATTTTCTTCTGATTGGACGTCGAAGCTCTCGCCCGTTTCTTGGTTCTTTAACTGTTTGATTTACGTTTGCTGCTTTAAGATGAATGCGGTTTTGTTGCAACTACTCATTTTATTTACCTGAAAGCAGAAAAAGGCCAGTAACTTCAAGTTTTAGTAAGTACTCCCATTAGACTAGATTTACTACTACCCGACTCACTACCTTATCTCTATTATCTTTTTGTTATTTTTGATTATTTGAAATACATAATATTATACACTCTCTTTCGGGGGAATGGGCCTCGTTAGCTTTGGTCGGCAACCCGTCTAGGAGAAGGCAAACTCCACAATTAAACCACTCTCTATCGGGGGGATGGGCCTCGACAGCTTTGGACAGCAACCCGTCTAGGAGAAGGAACACTCCGAAATTAAACCAACATGTAGGGAGCATATCCGAAAACAAAGCCCAATCCAAGGTGTCAACTGACCCGTGCCGAGAGATTCGTGGCCAGAGGGCAAGCTGGTCGCAAACGGAGGGTGCCTGTGTTCGTGGTCACAGGGTACAGATGGGATTTCCCGTTATCCCCGTAAAGAGCTCTGCGGGGATGGACATTTGAAATCCCTAATGCTCGTGGGAACGCTATGGGAATTAAAAATTATATTTCTCCAGACGGCGGCGACGCGGTTCGCAACCCATCACGTCTCGTTTCCTGCGAGGGCGAAAAGCGGCCTACGGAAAGCCGATTTGCAACATTAAATGTTGGAGGAGGAATGGACGGCAAATTGAATGAAGTATGCCAGATGATGGATGATAGAAAAATTGATGTTCTTTGTGTGAATGAGACAAAAAGAAAAGGCTGTGGCCCCAACAAGCATGACAGCTACACGGCTTATTGGTCTGGGGTAGACAGTAACACCAGAGCCTGCAAGGGAGTTGGTTTAATACTGTATGCGCGAATGAATGAGTGCGTTAAGGAATTTGAATGTGTAAATGCTAGGCTATTGTGGATGAGAATGAAAGTAGGACTTACTCGTCTCTTTATTGTAGGGGTTTACGCCCCGGTCAATATAGTAGCGGGTATGTCACAGCGAGATCAAGACAAAAGACAGGAATTATGGGAGAATTTAAGAGAGATTTTAAGGAAATGTAAGGATAACGAAAGATTGATCTTGTTAGGTGATTTCAATGGATGGGTGGGAGTAAAACGAGATGAGTTTGAAAGGGTTTTAGGTGGATTTGGTGATGAGAGTGTGAATGAAAAAGTATTGCTTGAGGTTTGTTTCGAGTGGAGCCTTTGTGTGACAAACACCATGTTTGATCACAAAAGGATACACATGTATACGCGTGAGTCTAAAAATGTTAGAAGAAGTATGATTGATTTAGTAATTGTAGATGAACGTTTGAGAAAGAATGTATTGGATACTAGGGTGTATCGAGGGATCGGCATCCACACAGACCACTTCTTAGTGTTGAGCCGGATAAGTGGGCTCTTTAAAGGATGGCAACACCGAGAGCATAAAGAAAATAGGGTCTTGGAACGAATAAAAGTAGACAATCTGCAAGAGAAAGATGAGTATAAGCGAAAATTGATAGCAAGATTTGAGAGGTTCGATGGCATAAATAATATGGAAGAATTATGGCACTCTTTTAAAGAAGAGATAGTATGTGTAGCGTCTGAAGTATGGGGTGTGATCAAGAGAAGGAAAATACGAAAGGTTAAGAATACATGGTGGGACAAGGATGTACAATCAGCAGTGTCAGAGAAGAAGAAAGCTTGGTTAGCTTGGTTGGCTGCCAGAACAAATGAAAGAATTTGAAAGGCAACGAGTGATGACATAGATGAAGCAAGAAAGGAGTTTGTTAGGTCAAAAAGAATAGTGAAAGAAATTGTTAAAAGGAAAAAGAGGAAAAGAAAGATGAGTTTGATAGCAGACTATCTGAAGATTTCCGGAGAAACATAAAGATTTTCTGGAAATCCGTTCGTGCAGTTCGAGGAAGAACTCAATCCTCAGAATACACGTCAATCAGAGACAAGAATGGAAAGATACTGAATGGTGAATCATGTGTGCTGAAGAGATGAAAGGAATATTTTGAAGGTTTATTTGAAAGAACGGCGATAGAGACATCGATCGACGAAATGAATGGTAATAATAGCAATGATGAAAGCGATATTGGCGTGGATGAGATTGTGAAGGCGCTGGGAAGTAGGAAATTAGGTTAGGCTGCAGGATATGATAGGATTACAGTTGAAATGCTGTAGGCTGGACAGGGCATTATAGTTGGTCAGCTGCAGCGCTTATTTTACTTGTGCTGGAGCAACGGCCGAGTACCTGATGACTGGGCCACAGCGGTGGTTGTGCCTCTTTATAAGGGAAAAGGCTCGCAACAAGACTGCAAGAACTATAGAGGCATTAGCCTTCTCAGCATTGTTGGCAAATTGTATGCGAAGGTACTGATTGAAAGAGTTATGGAAGTAACCGACAAGAAAATATTTGATGTACAAGCGGGATTCCAAAGGGGTATGGGGTGCATGGATCAGGTATTTTCCTTGCGGTGCGTAGCCGAGAAATTCTTGGCCAAAGGTCAAAAGGTCTATTGCGCATTCGTGGATTTGGAAAAGGCTTACGATAAAGTGGTGAGGAATGAAATGTGGTCGGTACTGTCGATGTATGGGGTGAACAGCAGCCTCGTACGAGCTCTGAAATCCCTTTATGAAGATTCTAGAGCTTGTGTGAGGATAAATGGGGCGTACACTGATTAGTTTACCATCGAGACAGGTGTTAGACAGGGATGTGTAGTGTCGCCGTGGCTGTTCAACCTCTTCATGGACAGTTGTTTGCAAGATTTGAAAAATAGTGACTGTGGATTAAGGATGAATGAGTTACTTGTCAAATGCCTCCTTTATGCTGATGATCAGGTAATACTTGCGTCTTCAGCGGAGGACTCGCAGGAGATGGTAGCAATCATGCATGGCGCTTTAGGGAGGAAAGGAATGAAAGTGAATGTGAGCAAGACGAAAGTTATGGTTTTTGAAAAGGAGGAATTTGTTACGGCTTCTAATGTTATGATCGATGCACAACGAGTAGAGCAAGTGAATGATTTGGTATATTTAGATATCCTGTTTACTAGGAATGGTAAGAATGAAGAAGATATTGAAAGAAGAGCTAATGCAAGTAATAAGGTGAATAAAGCTTTGAAGGCCTTTATGAACAGGCAGAACGTGCCCAAAAGCCACGTTTCGCTATGCATAGAGGGGTGTTAGTACCTACACTTATGTATGTTAGTGAAAGTTGGGTATGGCAGAATAGACATGAAAGTAGAATAAATGCTGTAGAAATGAGAGCACTGAGAAGTATGTGTGGAGTGTCTTTGAACGACATAGTAAAGAATTGTGTGATAAGAGAGTGTTGTGGGGTAAAAGAAGATGTAGTGACAACCATTGAGAAAGATATGCTTAGATGGTTTGGACACATGGAGAGGATGGATGACGAAATACTAACCAAGAAGTTATATAAGTCAAGTGTGAATGGGACAGGAGGAAGGGGAAGACCTAGACGGACGTCTCTGACCAGATTTGACACATCCTAAAAAAATAACAGGTTAGAAGTACCCTTAACCGAAGAGCATGCATGAGAAATTTGATGGGAGTGAATGAAGCAAGAGAGATATGTCAGGATCGTTGCAAATGGCGGTCCGTAGTCTCTGCCTACCCCTCCGGGAAACAGGCGTGAGTCTATGTATGTATGTATATTATTATACAGGTATTAGTGAGTGCTATTTGTGTTGATCTTTTCGGAATGTGTCGAGGTTGAAATCTTAATAAATAAAATCCTTGCGTTACTGACTGACTGACAGACACGCTACAGCCGAAACTATTGGGCGCAGGAAGCTGAAATTTGTCATGTATGTTCCTTGGGGACTGTAGAGGTGCACTAAGAAGGGATTTCCCGAAATTCCCACGGGATCGGCCAAAACGGGTAAATTTAAAATAATTGCAGGCGTAGCTGCTGGCGTCCTCTAGTTTCCAATATAAGCTTATGATTGGCATTTCGCTGTCTAAATAATTTTATTCATCGAAACTTTTGCCGTTTTCTTTTTAAACACATTTTTAAATCAACGATAAAATAACTCTTTCGTAGGTAAATTACTGTAAAAAGGTAAAAAGCATAAATCTTAATTTTTTTTCATGCCAAAAGCTTTGCGAGTGACCCAATTTTGGCCAATGCCGCGTACCAGATATATGTATGTATCTGAACCTGAAAAAATACTGCTTATGGAAATTCGAAAATCCCTATACCGACACAAACTAGGATTACTTGTCGTAAGGTCCGAATAAATTATTTCGTAAATAGTGCTGAGGCGATTCAATTTGCTCAACGCTTCCAAATGTTAAATATTTTATAAAGGATTTTGATAAGGACCTCTTTCTATAACTTTAGTGGTATGCCTAATATTTAGTATACACTTCTGATATTCATGATCCGTTGGCGTTGGGTTTGAATTTTAAGTATATTAGCAGAGGCTAGAAGTATGATTAATAGACCGTGTTAATTAGTTTGATTACATTCGTCTACATCCATAGATCGGGCTCGAGCTTAAACAAATATCATTGAGATAGATTTGGCATTTCAATCGCTCTAATTCTAAGTAGGTACATATTTTATAATGTGCGGGACAGAATAATTATGATATAGGACTTTTTTGGTAGAACTGATTTGCATAATTAATATAGAGTAGGTATCGCTGTCAAAGTGTAACTAGTACAACGACATTGGGCTGTTAGGACCGATCTTCCTTGTTCATATTATATTTGGCTTATTGCCCCTCTCCTTATGGTCCTAGCGTATGTATATATAAAAGTGACGCACTCTTATGAATTATAACGCCAATGTGTGATGTTTGTGAGTCTACTTTATTGATATAACAAACCTAAGATTGATCATGATTGTGTTTAATGTATTAATTCGTGGGTTTGAATATTGTTTTGTTTTGATAAGATTTTTATTTAATTATTTATGGTAGGTAATATTCACGCATCTGTTGCAATAATTATTTTGCGAGATATGGTTGAATAAATATTGATTGATTAAATGATGGTTGAATTTATTTTAGTGTATATTGTCGACAAGTACCTAGTTCTTTATTTCGTGTCTGCGTGTTTTTGCCGTCAGTTGCTTGTTATTCTCATTGTATGTTTGTTAAGGCCCTCACGAATTCGCAATCCGGGATTAAATTCTAGTGCATGCGCATTTTTAGAATCCAAGACAACTTTAGAATAACAAAAAAAAAAAACGTTTTTACACGATTTATCGTCAGTTCTACGAAATGAGGATTTACCAATAAAGATATTTATCACAGAAATGTATGTAGGTACAATTGAAAGCTTGCGTTATAATCTCGTGTACTAACGACCCGTCCCTAAATAATCTTTTCTAAATTTAGGTGTAAGTACTGTCATCATTGAACTTTGTTGAACATATCAACTGCTGAACTATTAATATTGAAAATGTAACTACATAGTAGTATTTATAACCGCCGGTAGAAGCCCTTTGAGTCGGGTGGACCTGGTTATAATTACATTTGACTACCGCTGACCACAGAACCTCTATTACTAAAGTTGCCAACGCGAACTTTGTGCCGACATTTTATTTAATAACTGTAAATTGATTTAGTTTGTTTAATGTTCTATAATGGTTATTAACTTAAAATTGAATTACTATATTTGTTTGGTAATTAATGTTACTTGACAACGGGATAGTTAATGGGTAGGTATTTTGTTCTTACTCGTTTTAAGACATTAAATTTATTACTTAGTGTGTTTTGTAAGCATAAATCATCTGTTTACATTTTAAGAATCTGAAGAATCCATTTTGATTATTTACAAAATATATTCCGAATTACGATTTTTGCGTTTCATAGTCTTCTTGTTGCTCTGTAACATTACGTGGCGATAAGTAGAAGCGACAGTACCTACAAATAAATAAAACATTTTTTTTTAATTTTTGAAGAGAGAAATTGATTTTATTTTTAAATCGCAAGAAAAAGATATAAATATCTACTGTACTGACGTCACTGGCACCTGGCTCTAATAGTGCCGATACAATATATCATTTATAGGCATAACTTAGCTCGAGGTTTATATATTATATCGACTAGACTTATTGGACTACGGTAATACGACGCAAGCCCTTAGTTTTAGGCTAAGATCTACCGATATTAGGTACATTTCCTAACAAAGGAACCCAAAGCACCTAGGAGGGCCTGGAATACGAAGCCGTTCACAGATTGAACGAAAACTTTTACTCTAAATAACCCACAGCAATAAAATATTGAATACCATTACTTATTTGCTAAAGACCTAACACAATTTCCGTGGGAACTCATAAATATCTTTCGCTCTAAAATACCATTATTCACAGATCCACCATTATTAATTCTAGTTTAAGTACAACTAAAGGTCGTCCCTTAGCCGCACTTACTAAAAGTGTGTTTAATGAAACGGAACGTAAGTTTTCGTGCATTTACACCCACACGGTCCGTTCCGGTCTGTTTATACAAATTTAAGGTCAGTCTACACAAATCGGAGCTATGCCCGGGGCGTGGGAAAATATTCGCGGGTACATTTTGCACGAATTCGTTCACACTCATCACACTCACTGTAGTCATATATGCTTCGGTGGCAGTTCCAACCAAATGTATTTTTTGCTCGACAGCGCGTGCTCCAAATAAATGTAGTGTCAGCAGATAATAATTGTACATGTCAAATTACGAAGTTTAATGTTATATGGAGATTTATAATCGACTAGCTAAAATGGTGGCGGTTATCTGATGTATAAGCTATATTACTGCAAACTGTCATCAAAGTTCGTTGAGTAGTTTTTGCGTAAAAGAGTGACAAACATCCATTTATCCAACCACACATAGTTTCGCAGTAGAATAGTATCATTTTTGGTAAAAGTTCACCAATAGCTTAGGAAATCCCTAATTGGGTAATACAATATAAAAATTACTAATATCAAAATATATAATATATCGCATGATAACTTGTCCAATATAACATCTAAGCTGTTTATACAGAAACATTAACTTAATGTTTTTATGTTATTTTTATGCGACTGACAAGTTTTCTCTTTAGATCCTTGTATTGTAACAGTTACATCCAGCTTTCAATGATTATAAGCTAACGGGAAGTGCCTCATAGGTTTTTATGATCGATCAATACTTTCATTTCCATGTAACAACGCGTTAATCTGCATGAAAAAGCCATACATATTGATTACATTAGCTTGAAAGCATGAACTTTCATGTAGAACTTATGAACGACATTATACACTTGCCTATGTTTGTTTGTATTTATATTTGAACCGCCTTCAGCTTTACTTCTACGAGAGCAAGCAATCTTGACATGGTTTAAACGTCTTGAAGCAGAGAATTTGATGGACAGAATAATCCTAAAGCTATGTAGTGGGAATTGGTCATCGCCTATAGCAAGACTTTGAAATTCTGTTTCATAGCAAAGCTTAAACTAACGCTCAAAACATGAAAATGAAGTTAGGACAGTGGGCCCTTTTAATAACAATAAAATACTTATGAAAAGTCCTTCCTTACTATATAGATAGTCTAAACCACAAAGGAAGGTATTTCTCCACCCTAGAGTTAGCAGACGCGGTCAACAACTAGAAATAAAATAAAGACAAATGTATGTGTGTAGTCCATTTTAAGCTGAGTATTGATGAAAATTAGTTTAACCACGTTTATTTCACAAAAGGATATAAAATATTAATCCCTGAACGTAAATTTTGTTGAACAGTGTTTCTATTAAAACATTTACGTCTGTTTGAAAACAAACATAACATAGATTGTTGTTTATTTACAATTGAGCTCGTGTTTAGCGTATTAGATAATTGAAATGATGTTTCATTCAATATAACTGTTTGTAGTACTGACAGATTGAATGGGACGTAGATTTATGTAAACAAACCATGCATACATTTCACGTTACGGGACGTTTATGAGTTTTGATTACAAATATTAAAAAATTCTAGTCTTTTGAAGTTGAACTACTACTATTCTAGATTTGTGAACATATCATAAAAAATATTACATCCCTCTTTTTTTTAGGCACCTGTCTTTGTGTTTCCAACGTCTCAACTATATGAATGGGCACTTTTGACTAAATTACGAAAAAAATAATGATTAGGAGAGGCATTTTTTCCTAGAGAACCACAAGATAAAATTTTAGTTGGTGGTTCCTGAAGCGTTCGTGCTTATTTCAGCATGATTGGGCCGGCTCCACCCAGGAAGTATGACCTTCTCGCAGAACCTTTATATAAGTAACAGTAGGTATGTATACTGCTGCATTGTTTTCGGTGAATGAGATTGCTGGAGGCCTCATCCCCTTTTCTTTCTCTCTCATCCCGCTCTTTCACCTATTCCTTTTCTATCACAAAGGGCGGCAACACACTAAACTTGTGATTCCTCTGGTGTTGCTTGAGTCCATGGGCGACGGTAACCTTTAGGTGTTCCGTCTGCTCGGCTGCCGCCTGTTACATAAAACATAATAAAACAAAAAACAGACAATTTTATTTCTGGTTGTTATTACCAAAACTGTAATCGGATAATACCAAATTATCCTCAATTATTTCACGTCAGTTTAATGAGCAATTTGACATCAATTATAGTTAATTATGTCTTATGGCCGTTATAATTAGAGCCACAATAACCACAATTGAATGATACGGTGTCATAAAATAGAAGAGACTCAGTTTTAGATCACTGTACAAACATGTTAATCAAATAATTGCTTTTATGGTTTTAAAGCTGTGAGAGTTCAGTCAAGAGTAAATTTTTCAAGACCGTAAAATAATATCTTGCCTATTTCTCTGCCGCTTGATTATTAAAGGTTCAGAGTATTCCCAAATTAATTTTGTACTTATATCTGGAACAGCCTGTAGTAGGTAGTGGCACATAGTACCTAGAGATTCAAGTTCAAGTCGAATTGTCGAGCCAATACGTTGAAATTTCCCTATAACCACTAAGTGCATGTTTGATTCAGGTTAGAATATATTATCATGTCAACAATCTCCGAAAATAACTTAAGTTCTTCCAACGTAAGGTCCGGTAAAAGTCCAACACAGCTTTGTAGAAAATGATGTGAATTGTATCCATATTTCGACACTGAGTTTTCTTCATCATCAAGTATGATTGAAAATAAAGGAAAATAGGCGATGCCAATAATGTACTAACAGAAATGATTCTGTAAAACTTTGGTTCGAAAAGAATGGACAACACGTCTTTTACGGTTGTAAGCTACACTATGGGATGTACAATATACTTAAAGCAAACTAAAATTACGAAATAATAGGTGTCAATCCATATGCAATAATAACAAGTTCTCGTAATGCACATATTCATCTCCGATGTCAAACAATACGTGTGTTTAATAACGCCATCACTCTAAAACATGATTGCAATTAAAGGATAAACCGGTGATTTTAAATAAAAATCATGAAAGATATTGCGGTTTAGTGATACATTATCCGTTAATTTTTATGACATGACTCTTATTATGGCTACAGTTTTAGGTACTGGTTTTGGCGTAAAGATAGTAAAAGAAAACTAGTTCGACAGCTTTTCACTTGGAATATTGGAACGAAGTTCCTTATCGCGCGTTGCGAAAGGGGGCTAGACGGAAAAAAATAAATATAAGCTACTGTAGGCCGTGCGGCGTCCGCATGTTTCTCTGTCTCTCTCTCTCTTATAGAAAGCAAGCATCATGTTCATGCTTTCTGATCACGAAAATGACATCTATTTGGGAATCCAAGATGGCAGACCGGACATTTTTAATAAAATGAACCCATTCGCTGTCCGGCGCGAGACAATAGAAAATCAATTGTTATAAATCATATATGATACACAGGACAGGGAAACTGTTAATATGGGTATCATTTTTGGGGTTTTTATGGATTCTGGTCACGAAAATTACATCTATTTGGAAATCCAAGATGGCGGACGGGACATTTTTAATAAAATTAATATGGGTATCTTTTTTGGGGTTTTTATGCTTTCTGATCACGAAAATGACATCTATCTGGGAATCCAAGATGGCGGACGGGACATTTTTAATAAAATTAATATGGGTATCATTTTCGGGGTTTTTATGGATTCTGGTCACGAAAATGACATCTATTTGGGAATCCAAGATGGCGGACGGGACATTTTTAATAAAATTAATATGGGTATAATTTTCGGGGCTATCATGCATTCTTATAACGTAAATGACATTTGTTTGGGGATGCAAGATGGCGAACGGGACATATTTTGTAAAATTAACAATTATTACTAAAATTGAGCCTACTGATTAAGTTTATATTACATTATATTTGTTAATAATAAAAAGAATATTATTATAACTTAAAAAAATTAAATTTTATTACAATTCCTTCACTAATTAATCGAAAAGAACTTCGTTCCATCCGGGTGTCCCTTGACACCTCTCAAGCAGTTTTTTTCATTTCAGTACTGAAATGTTTACATAATATGCGATGACACCGACACCGTGTGAGATCAATAATGACTTTGTCACGCCATTTACCTAATGCCGAATTTTTAAAGGCTGCGTTTTCGATATCAGTGACCTTTTTATACGCTGATAAGGGTTAAGTTCTAAAATCTAAGCTCAGGTGTATACATGTCAACATGTAATAAAAAATAGTTTGTCGTGCTATCCTCTAAATAGAGTAAAATTATCACTTTTCTAAGCCTGCATGAAGGCAAAACTCACAAGTGCACGAAGGCTAAGTGGGCATTGAAGACCGAAAAGTTGGATTCACGCCACAATGCGAACTTGTTCAAATCGTGTGTGACACAGTTTCCTAGTTCGAAATCTTCACGTTGAGAGGGTTCGTGTAGTGTAGAGGGTATCGAGTTTTTCACAGAGAGTAACGCAATACTACTATGTAATACAATAGCATAGATGATACAAGAATATATAAGGGCAAGGCATATTTTCCATTACATTCTGATTTCCTCTGCGTAAGCCCGCGTTCTCACTAAGTCATAATGATTTATTTGTTTTTGGACAACTGTCGTCTTTAGCTGTTCCCACTGAGTTGAATCTGTCGTCACTGCAAACGTCACGACTTTACGACGGCGACGGCGACAAATATTCGTGTCGTCTATTTTTGTAAATATCCTTTAAAGTACACTAGCTTCGATGCAGTAAACGAGTCGATATTCTATCGTCAAGACATAGGTCCTACGCCCTAAGACTTCACTTGCATAAACAAGTTTACTTCATGGCGAAGTCAAGTAACTACGTAACTATCAGGATATATAGATGGGTGTCTGTTAACAAAAAGTCCCGCATCTACTGTGATGATATACTTCTACAATGATGATAAATATAAGAAGTAGCATTTCGTTTGTCGATGAATCAAGTTATGTACATAATCCAGATACTTGAAATTCAACACAAGTAAACAGTCGGATATCCTCATTCTTCGAAGCGCCTATTTGCATTATTAGTACGGATTTATTTCGGAAATATTAACGTTATCTGAATTTTATCGAACATATTCTGTGAAGACGGAACTTATATCAATAAAGATATGATGAATAAACGTATTTCGTGATAGTGTACGTCACATCGTTAATCGATACGTCATTTTCATACGTACATTTCAACGGTATCAAGTCAATCACATTATTAAGAAATGAAACATCATACTTCTTTAAAGTACCTAGTCGTAGGTAATATTACTGGGTAAAAAGATATAACTGTGTCTTCTTGTGTTTAAGTGGTTGAAGGTATGGTGACGTATCTTGCGGTTTAGTATTTATAGTATTGAGTTGATAAAGGTGACCATCAATGAGTAACGGGTATTACAAAACCCAATTCACTAAATTTGTTTCCTTAGGCGCCTTGAATACATTTTACAAGGATAGCGTAAAGGTTGTAGTGGTCATAGTTTACATACAAGAACGACTTTTTAAGTTTGACTCACCATACTGAACAGAAATTCTAGCCGGCAGAAATTAACCTGAGTCTCATTCTAAATATACGGCGGAGAATACCCGCGGATACGCCCGCACATTTTTGTATTTTACTTGATTTGCCCGATCCCGTGGGAATTTCGGGCAATCCCTTCTTAGTGCACCTCTACGGTCGCCAAGGACCATACATGCCAAATTTCAGCCTCTTGCGTCCAATAGTTTTGGCTGTAGCTTGTCTGCCAGTCAGTCAGTAACGCAAGGATTTCATATATTCAGATGAAAGATAAATTACATAGTTATTGAATAAGACATTTTAAAACGTACTTGATTGTAAAAGTTGGAATTGGGTGGTAGTTAGTTTATAAGTAGGAGACGACTTAGAATAATTTTGTGAAGGGGCTATTTTCGACCGTTTATAGGTTGAGCTGTTATTGAGATAAAAATTCGTGAGGGTGGTAGATAATTATACTTTAAACATATGAAGGTCTTGGGCCAATCTCTGCGCTATACATAGCACGCATGATCTTTATAAAAGAAACATACAATTAGTTTTGTAACTCAGCTTCACTCTAAATAATTAACATAGAATTTTAAAATGTAACCTTGCGCTTAAATTATATATTATGCTCGCCTACACCGTCATCAATCAAAATGTGGTATAGAGTAAGATCCCAGAGCCGCCAGACCTACGTCATTTTATCAAAGCTGAAATTTTGAGGATTATTAGTATACAATCTTGTTAAGAGGTATGCCGACCCACTAACTTGAATGCTGGGCCATTTCACAGGTAGCGCGAAGTAAAGGTTCCAAAAAAACATACTTACTTACGTTAAAGTATCAAAGCTGGTATTCAAATATGTGTTTAAAAATACTGTCTAAAATTGAAATTCATTATTGCCAGACACTTTCCGTGGGCCATTACTTCTGCCAGACGCCTTGAAAGTTCCTAAAAAATTATGTAAACTACGTCATTTTAGCAAAGCTAAATTTGATATATGTTACTTTAGATACTATTTTAAGACCCTTCCTAAGCAGCCAGACCAATCCGAAGGGCCATTCGTCTAGCCAGACACCATGGAACTTTCCCTGTGAGTGCGAGCGTGCGGCCATTATTTATACGCATTCATACGCATGAATGCGTGTGAGTACACTACATTGTCCCAAAAGACTGTAGGAATATTATTTTGGGTATTATTACAAGAATCAAAGTGTAAAATATATTTTTTCACAAAAAATATATTTGTAGCGGTCAAGCTACATAATTTAATATTTTTAAGTAACTTTTAAGGCGTCTGGCAGAAGTAATGGCCCACGAAAAGTGTCTGGCAATAATGAATTTCAATTTTAGACAGTATTTTTAAACACATATTTGAATACCAGCTTTGATACTTTAACGTAAGTAAGTATGTTTTTTTGGAACCTTTACTTCGCGCTACCTGTGAAATGGCCCAGCATTCAAGTTAGTGGGTCGGCATACCTCTTAACAAGATTGTATACTAATAATCCTCAAAATTTCAGCTTTGATAAAATGACGTAGGTCTGGCGGCTCTGGGATCTTGGACTAGTAGGTATTTAAGCTGCGTCATTCGATCTTTCATTGTGAACTGTTACAGAACAATATTAAGGATTTGTTAGAGAATTTAATGAGGCGTTAGAGCTAACGTATGGTTTCCACTAATTGAGCACAATTAATACTATTATGTGCCTCGTTCATTCGACTTGTTTACAAAGAACGTTTAGCGGTTAGATTAAGGTGGCTTTTCATTGCTAATTTGGAATATTAATGGATTTCAAGCATTTCGCTTTATCGCTACATTGCTAGGTGTTCTTGTATTTGATTTAGTTAAGCTACGTTAATTTTATTAATCGGTTGAATTGATTTAATTAGCAGTTTATTAGTTATTATATTGATTTTGGATACATAGCTATTTCCAAATGTAAGCACGTACACAAATTTTGAGATATTATGATAATAAGTTTTTTTAAACTTAAAAGCATCAGGTTTTTCACTGTATGCAGCTATATCGACCACGACAGTATTATTTTCCCTGTGAAATATTTTTATTTCATACTTTTATTGTTCAACTAACATTTACTAGGTTAATCAAAACGGAAGAACTAACTGACTGTCTTAATTTGAAGACGATGATGGACGCATGATTCATACGCCAATTAATTACTTGTTTTGAGAACTGACTATTAATACAGTTGATTATTATTTATGGAGACGGCAGGTGGCGGGACTATTAAAACTAGTATGAATAATAATAAAGATGATAATATAATTATTCATTGTATATATGGACGCAGTAAATCACCTCGTCACTTATGTGACGTGTCACGTGAGATGACTGCGAATAGGTACTTCGGGATCATTATCAGTCATGATGTCTGCCAGATTATACGACTCTAGCATGTGCCTTTTTAAAATCGCCCTAATTTGACTATTTCACTCCTCCTCCTTTTCGCGTAAAACATTAAAACAACGAAGAATTGACTGCGTAGTGGTTTTAGTGGCTGTCTCGCCGTTTGACACTGCGCTGACTGTTGTGGGGTTCCTTTCCACTCAAGGCAACACTTCGTGTAATCCATAAATTGTTATTTCGAATCTAGGTGTACTTTGTGGCCATGGGTTGTGTGTTTTTAAGTCTCCCTCGAAACTGGCATTTTGCCTAGCGCCAGAGATGTCTTTTTAGAAAGCAGAAAACAAAACACAGTCTTTTCGTCGATCTCATCACTTTAGTTTTGAGGGTGATCAGATTTCTGTACAGAAAACCTCGTAGAATTCCAAAAAGTACCGTATATTAAAAAATATATATATAAAATACAGGCGTTATGTTGTTGATACGGGGCCTTGTGTAGAGCATCCTTCGGCTTCGTTCTAAGAAATATGCGTCATGTATGTTATTCTGGTATTATTGGCGTGCGAGATCGCGTAGCTAGCAAGGTGACGACTTATGTTACGCATTTGGGAATTGACATATCGGGATTATAAAACGTCAATTCTCACATAACGACTAGAACGTGGTTATCACTAGGCCGGGCCGGGGTATTTGACGGACCTGTGAAGAGGTGTTTAATGCGAACGAGCATCCGTCACAAGCAGGAAACCGTTTGCCGAATTCGGATTAACGTTGCGACCGTCATATAAAATGTACTGCATCTGAACACTTCTGCTTTTTCACCAGTTCATCAATAACCTCAGGTAGGAGCATTACACCGAGACGGGTTTATTAACTTTGAAACCAGTTATTTTCTAGTATTTATTCCTATTGAGACAGGCTGAGATACATATAGGAATATTTAAAATTGTATATGGTATCTATTTATCGGTCCTATCCAACATTGCCTTACCGAAGTGGTAAGGCAATGTGGGATGTTATGGTGACTAATGTACTTTTTTAAAGTCCGAACAGAAAACAAATTGCAAGACCGGAGAATCGAAGCGATCTAAACGGCAAAATACTTACTCAACGTAATCAATACAGCTCTATAATGTGTAATTTCGATATTTATCTTTATCGTCATTTCGCATGGCGTCTCGATATCTTGGTAAATCTTGCGAACGGTATCAACGTGAGTAATAAACATGCAGGTGTTGATTCGTTGAGTATACATTGGATAAATCCGGTTAATCGACTAATACTTAAAAAGGTTGCATGAAACCGGTTTTAATAAATACCTATCTGTGACGTAGATATGTCAAAAACGCAATTTTTGATAATAAATACATATCTCTAAAATATTATGTATCCGGCATCTACATAATAGGTATATTGAATAACGGCATTATATTTTTTTGCGACCACATAATAAACCACTTCAGTGTCGCAACAATGTTCTCATAATCAATGTGTGAACTCCCGCGCAACGACATAATAAATATTTCTAGACATAGGTACCTAATTGTTTCTGGCACAGGAGTTGTTTCAAAAAGAGTAAACAATTCCAACAGTCTCTCACAAAAATATAATACAGCTGGGACAGTAGTCAATCTCATTGGTTATCTTTTTGCATAAATTACTTACACTGAAATTAGTGTACCTATCTTTTACTGACGCATAATCTGAAAAGGCAAGTAACAGTTGATGTTTTTATACTTTAAATTATATGTAAGTACTGATTTGTTTGTTTCGGATGCCTCTTAGTCAATTTAGGTCAAGCCAAGATCAGACGTCAAACTCAGCAGTGAACAGTGTAATAAAATTTGATTGACATTTTTTGTCACATCTAAAATTATAGATTAATCTATCTATCATGTATAATTTCCAAAGCGTAAAACGTCAACAAAAGCAAAGTTCGACATCCTTATTATTAAATCGATAGCTGTTATATCCGCGTAATAAAAATATAGTTTAATGTGATATATTCCATTATTCATGTGGAACAAGATTCACGTTCTTTTGAGTATTGTAGTAGGTAAATACCTATTACAAAACAGAATCGCGAATGTGACAGTGGAATTAAAATAATGCTACTTATGTTATTGACCTTGTTTTGACAATATAGTATTGTATCTAGTATATATTTTGTTTTACTTGTATGTGTGTGTCTCGTATCGGCGGGATTTCCCTAAATGCAAGTTTATCAGAAACATGATTGTGGTCGTGTTAGTTAAAATTCCCACTTTGCAACATTATAAGCTTCGCTAGAATTCTCGGTAAGAGTCGCATTGACCCGCTTTATTCTTGAATTAGTGGAAAACAAATTTATTTATTACTAGCGGAGTAGCATTTTTGCATTTATGTATATATATTAATTAATTACCTAAACATCGGCTTCTTGCTATAGTCGGCGCAATATTAAAATTAAGTCATGATTCTAAGAATTTGTAATTTAATGTAACACGAGCTCTAATGCATTACTAATTTTATGTTTTTATTTTAGTTGCAGGTACGTTATGAAAATTACTTTAGTGCTTCGTCAGCGATAGTATCGTTATTCACTTGTAAGTATTTTTGGCGCTACTTCTACAACTTATAATGATAAATAAGTATTATCCCATAAATTAGACAAGTGCCAGTATATTCAAGATTACTGTCAAGGATCTTCATCCAGTAATAAATATATTAATATAATATTTTTTCCGCAGAATTCATTTTGCACTCCATAACTTACTAGGTATACATTACCCGTGATAAAAGCACATACTTAATTAGGAATCACGATGTAGGACGTTTTGGAGATGATTAAGCTAGTTTAAAATGACTTATTATTTAAAATAGTTGAAGATAAAAAGTACACATGTCTCTCAAAACGACAAAATATGTACAGAATTATTGCTCCGAATAGATAAGTCAAGTTATTTGACGTCAAATACTTGTTCATGTAGTTTGATGTTACGTCAATCACGTAACTGTTGGAGGGCTAATCACAGTGCCATGACGCATACGAAATACCTACGTACTCGTGTGAGTGAATAACTCTGCTTTGACTAACGATATTACAGAATTCCTCGCTTGGCAACGCTAGCTTATTAACCTTGAAGATCACAATTGAAGATTATGTTTCTAAGTCAGAAAATTCTCTGACTTGACGGTCTCATATACTGCTTTGCTCGCGGCCGTAGATTAACACGCGAATGACCCATATTTCTAAATTTATCGCATAAAAAACTACCACGTATTTAGATGCTTTAAAGTATCCTTTTCGCAACAAAAGTTGACTTATGTCCTTCTCTAAGGTCTAATCTATTCGTATGCTAAAATTCGTCTTATTCGTTTCAGCCGTTTTAACGGTACGGCAACGGTACCAAAACGGTACAAAAACATAGTTATTTTAATTAGCAGTAGTTTATGGTTTGTATAAGTAAGCATTTTTGTTAGAAATGTATCATCCCTAAGCCCTAATATTATTCACTAGCCCCGCGTAATTTCTTAATCGTAAACTGAGAGAAAATTTCTCACGTTTGTCGATTAATATGTCTTAGCTATCAATTTGAGATAATTCCCAGATTACTTGGAGAAACCCGTCGGGTTTATTGCAATTTTAGTGTCGACGAGGCATGAATAACGATTACCTATGTATGTAAATCAAAGGCGCACCGTCATGTTACGATTATGAATATATACGCTAGGATTTATTACATGATAAACGTAACGTTTACAATGTAAATAACAGAATAATAATATTAGTAATATCAGCCCCGATTATAAACTGTTTCAAATTCCAGACTGTCAAGGTCCTCTTCTCATTTTGCGGAACTGGGTTGCTCACATTTCATGAGTTAACATTGTTAGACTTTACATTCTTGTTTCTAGACCACATTACGGATTGACGGTCACTCTTCAAATACGCAGATTTCCTCACTAGGTTTTCCTTCACGGTTTAGCAAACGTTTAATTCGCCCTTCATTTCTAAAAGACGATATCTACGTACTCGTAGCAGTGAGTATTCTATGTATAATAAGTATGTATTTACAAAAAAAAAGTATATATGTATGTTTATCCATTATCTAGTACCCATAGTACAAGCTCTTGCTTAGTTTGGGACTAGATGGTGTTGTGTGAATGTGGTAGAATGTGGTAGAATATTATTAGTTTGTTAGAATCTCATTTAACCGCTGCCACTGCTTATGTCTGCCTACGTATGTATAATTAATGATTTGACATAGGCACAGAATAATTAATAGTACTAACGTAACATAGGGCACTTTTATTTAAATGTTGGTAAATTTCTCCAAGACGCAGGGTTTACCGATAGTGTTAGCTTGTCTTAAGTAAGCGACGCTGAAATTTAAATTCGTAGGATGAGTAGTATTAATATAAATATAGGTTTATCACGGTTTATGACGTTATTGTAATTAATGTTACGCTTTGTAATTATGTTTATTAGCCTAACATCGATGAACCGACAGGTTGTAATTGATATCTCATATCCGATGTTCATTATGCCGAACTAATGTAATATTTGCACCTAGTTTGTGTGTACTACTAAAGACTATTTTTAAAGATCTGGAATAATATTCTGATCGTGGCAGTCCCGTTTTAATGAATGGGGAAATCGATACCTACTTACTAATTTAGAACCTAAAGCTAACCAAGATGCGCTAAACAGACCTGGATTGACGACGATATAAGAAAAGTATGCCAGGCTACTGGATAAGTAGTAATTCTATGCTAGGTAGAAAAAATTCGGGCAAGTGCGAGTCTGACCCGCGCACCAAGGGTTCCATACGCATTTTAACTTATTTGAGGTTGAATTACGCTAGTCTTCTAAATCTGTATGAGCGCCCATACAACTTAGAGGACTATCTTAAATGGAGTCTGCTATGTATGTATGGGAACACCCTTAAATTTTCCACTTTTTTATTTTTTGTAATTTTTCCTTTATTTGTGCTGTAAGACCCTGCTTTTGGCCAAATTTCGTGATTCTAGTTCAACGGGAACTACCATATAGGTTTTCGACCCAAAACCTATAGGGTACTTACGGTTGACCTAGAATTGTCAATTTTGGTCAAAACCAAGGTGCTGTAAGAGCACAAGTAAAGGAAAAATTCCGAAAATTAAAAAAAAAATTAAGGTTAATTTTGGTACTTACAAATTTTCGCAAAAATCTAATTTTGACCATATCTTTTTATTGGGTTGACCCAGGACCCTAATTTACATACACTTAATAGCAACCATAGACCTCAGTATCTGGTATAAATTTCAATTTGCTAGGTCCACCCGTTCCTGAGAAAATCGGTGGTGACACACGGACAGACAGACAGACAGACAGACAGACAGACAGACGGACAAGAAAGTGATCTTATAAGGGTTCCTTTTTTACCTTGAGGTACGGAACCCTAAAAACAGTTCATATTGTGTCTACACCACTATTCTCGAAGACAGCTGTTGCAACAAGTGAACTGCCAACACAAAATTTACTCAATTTTCCACCATAATTTTATAGATGCAGATTCTATATCTTGTAAATGAAGGAACAAAACATGTCACGGCTAACTGCTGTTGTTTTTAAATTTGTTATTTTTACATCTTTACTTTCTTTTGATTAATAAACTTCATGTTTGGCGGAAAAGATAGATTATAATTAATTTCATTTCGATAATTGAAAAGACTGTTATCAAACAAAGTTTTACTAGGCTATAAAGTTTAGGGAACAACAGTTGATTTGCAATTATACTTCGTAAAATTTATGATATGTTACATCAACATATTGGTATGTAACCCGCAGGCGTGAAGATAAATTCAAATATCCGGTCAAGCCTGACTGTTCAAATTCATTAAGATTCTTCATAAAAAAAGTTACATGTAACTTAAACTGGGCTATTACGTCATTACCTTCCGAACGTATCCACTTATTATCAAGCCACCAGTTTAACTTTAGCTCTGACGTTTTAAAAATCCTCGGTCATTTGTTTTTCATGCCAGTGTAATGGTCGCGACGACGGAGCTCTACGTATGATGGTTCTGGTGTGCTGTGAACAAATGTGGTTCAAATAGTTGTTGGTAGAACTGTGGTGCTGATAAATTGGTTCGTCCGTCCTCCGTCGGTCGGTTGGACGCACCTTTGATAATACGTTCCCTAGATGGATGGGCGCGTTTTGTTTCGCGATAAAACACGCTCTTGTTGTTTTAAAAATACTGTTACGCATTTACTTTATATTCGCATTGATTTATTGTGTTGTGATCTCTACTTCGATAGTGTTATCTGTCTAAGTGGTTTTGTGCAACAAATTATCACATTGCTCTTGCAATGAAAGGTTACGAGTTGCAACTAACTTTTATGCGCATAAAAGTATACCTTTGTGTCGTAGCTACGAGTATATCGTTAATTTGCCATTACGTGAAATTATCGAGCATATCAATAAGAGGCCATTGAATAGGGTAGTTTCCAGGGTCAAAATAATTGCATTTTATTTAGTCTGTATTTTAGATTATAAAAAAATATTGGACACGTATTTTTTCTTTTTTCTATTAAATAAAAAATAACAAAGATATAGCCCATTAAAGTTACGTGTGACGTCATCTAGTGCGAAAAAATGCAGCACGGCGTGACGTTATACGTAACTTTAATGAGCTATATCTTGGTCATTTTTGGTTTAATTTACAAATAAAAAAATACGTATCGCTTATTTTTGAATAATCTAAAAGACGGACTTATAAAAAATTTTTCGTCAACTAGCCTATTCACGTTGTACTTAGATATAATTCTCAAATAAAATTAAGAAAATACATCACTGAAATTTTATAATTTCGCTACACTAATAGATGATGGCTGAAAATTTGTTAGGTAAACAGCGTGTATTTTTAATACATTTTGATACAACGTGAGCGACTTATTATTTAACAATTAAGTACCGCATGCGACGATAGAACAATGTGCATCAATTATTATTTCATGGAATGAAATTACTAAGTATTATTCATTTAGATTATTGCCAGAAACAAATTTACACTATAATAAAAAGATAAGGTTTTCTATAGAACGTAAAATATTTTTTAGATAGTCTAGACATAAGAGCGTTCAAATTTATATTGAGGAGTGCTTTCAACAATTATAAAGGGTGCACAATTTTTTATGGAACGTAATTTACGTGCGATTTCACATCGTCATGATACTTTAATGTTTTAAGTAATTTAACGTATTACCAGCTTGGTTATTGACATCGGCAGGTGCAGCCAAATTAGTTAATAGGCCTAAAGGCTCCGCTATAAAACAGGTTCTTATCACTATCATCTCGTACCAACCCTATTAATTTAATTAGATATATTTTTATATGGATTCGAGCTTTAACCTAATGGGTTAATTTATTATACTGTCGGATAATTTTATGCTAAATTGGTAATTAATGAACGGGTAATTATTTATTTATGGAGAAAGTTTTAAATAAATATTATTTTTTCTGTGTTTCTGTAAGTGCCCTATTTGGGCAGCGTAGTATGGTTTTGGTTTGAAAATCCTGATAATTACTGTACATTCCTAAACATTTATAGACGCATAATTTTATTATATATTGCTGTTGCGTTTTAAACTTCAGTAGCCTTAGAAATGCTTCTATATAAGAGCGTGTGCCTATAATATGTATATTTTGCGCTAGCATGGTGGTATTGGATACTATTAATTAAGTTAAGCCTAGCAAATACATATAAAATAACATTTCATGAAATAAAATCAAATATTATATTAAAATTGTAGCAGTATTCTTCAATAGGTAGGTACTATCGTAAATGGTAGACATGAATTATTACTTAGTACCTAACTAGCCAAAAATAGTATATCGGAATGTGAGGTATTGTTTAGCAACGTCCTTGTAATACAGTAAATACATGGTAACATAATATAGATATGAGTAATTTAAGATATTGGAGCAAATATACAAACAGGAAAACAAGATATTAGTTTGTCACTTCGTGTTTCTTACGGGATTTATTAACGAAGTGATGTTAAAATTACACATAAGTAAATAACTTACCTAAGTTAAACAAAAGCGATATATATTAATACTATACATATATTTAATAAAACAAATATATTAATTAGCAAATATACAATTCAGTACATTTATAGCATTAGGTAACATAATGTCTTGATACAATAATAATATGTACCGAAATATCGTTTTCTAATTTGGTTATTAAAATCATATACTTACCACACCGAACACCTTAGTTGCTAGAACTATGCATACATCTCGATGTGTTGGTCTAATAAGCTGATGAAGTGATACTAATTGCTTAGATCGATCAAATTACGAATGTGGTATTTCTACCACAAGTGGCAAATGACATCACACCGAAAAGAATATTAATTTAACGCTCTCCAAGAACCGAAAACGGAATAGAATTGACATGAATAAATCGCGAAAATATCCGGCACGAAATTATTTACTGGATTCGAATATAATGACCAGAGTTCCAAGAAAATAATGTTGTGTACCGTTGTCTTAGACGGGAGATGAAGTAGATACATCAATGTCATTGCAAGGGTTCCCAGAGAAGGATTACTGTTATAACCCGTTACGAGTAATATTACTGACTCATAGGTTATTTTCTTAACAGTTGATTCATCGGATTCGGTATCAAATTTGATGGTCTCTGTGGCTGTCCTAAGTGATTTAGCAATTGGTTCTTAGATTTTTGTTATGCGTGTACAGTTTTGGTTGTATCAAGGTGAAGTGCATTATTGTATTGTTTACGACTTCTATGTATATGAAAGATGACTCAAGTCATTGACGTCTTAAATTTTATACGCGCAATACATTAAAGTGCCCTGTTCCTAATGCGACAAGTCTACGGTAGACATGCCTTATTTATTAATTCGATGGTTTTGAATGCACGCCTTGTTTTGTATGTTTATAATTCGCGGGTGTCGAGCTATCGGGCAGATCTAGACGTGCATATAAAATGACATACGTAGCTTGTTGACATATAGGTAGGTATGTTTCGTAAAATTATTGCTTGTTGATAAGATGCAATCGGTAACAATAAATGAGTTTTATTTATTTGTCTGAGACAGACAGATGAAGAAAACGAAACGATATCAGATGCATCTAGCATTGGGTATCGTTAAAATCCACACAATTATCAGAACTGGCGGTAATTATTTTGCAAATAGGTATTTGTTAAGGCGAGTTCACGATAATTTTTACTAATATTTTATTATATCAGTAATAGTTTCTGTTATGGTAAGTCAATACTTAATATCGAATTTTAGATCCTGAAACATTCCTTATCTTATACACGGTATATAACTACGTATTAAATAAAATTGTGTTATAATAACTAAAAGATACGATGAGATTGTAACCCGCGGACAAATATTCAAAGATTTTAAGATTTTGGTTCGTGTTTGGTATAGTTTTATTACATGTTTAGAACTGGCATTTTAATGTCTTTGTGCATTATTTGCATTTAACCTTAAATTATCCTCCCAGAGGAGACATTATGCAGGTAAACAAAATAATGCACATCCGTTAAAGTGTGTCCAAAATGCTAATGCCCAAAATTATGTGACTCTAGTAGTCACAAGTGTGCACTATAAAATCTAAATCTGTATTAATATCCAGTGAGTTTTGTCAATTACGTAAGAGTTAATGCAAGCGTGATTAATTATTGCTAGGTTGCGGGTTCGATTTATAGGTAAGATGTCTAGCAGCAGCCGTATCCGGTAATCTTTGTCAAGGCCTTCACGTGTTTTTTCCTATATCGGATCTTTGGTAGCGTCACGATATCTTCAATAAGAAATTGCCTGATGATTGTATAGCATCGAATCTTAAATATGCAATCGGGTGTTCATGTTCAAATAAATTAATCATTTGAAAATCAATGTATTTTAAGGTTTATTTACTTATTACCACTCGATTGTGTCGTTTCGCCTCTTCAGGGTTTACATCAGACCACATCAGTAGAACTGTATTACTGTCTTATCATCTTAAAAATTCATGTAATTGCCAAGTTTTATGTTGATACAAAGGCAAAAATGGACAAAATTCAGCTTCTTTGATTGTATTACATAGTTAGTTATTAGTTGACCTAAAAAGCGTATTTTAAAAACGAACTCTTGTGGTTATTCTGCTGCAATTTAACAAATATGCATGCATACATGCATAACGTCACGCCTTTAATCCCCGAAGGGGTAGGCAGAGGTGTATTTCTACACCCACTTTTCGCCAGATATACTTTAGTCCCACGTAATAAGGGGCGAGCTTATTGCCGTACCGGGCACATTTCTAGGCTCCGTGCTGCTACTGAGAATTTCGTGACAGAAAAACCCAATAACACTGCCCGACCCAGGAATCGAACCCGGGACCTCCCGATCCCACGCGCACATTTATGCCGCGAGGCCAACGAGGCAGTCGTGTAGGGTTTGATGTCGAGTTTTCCGTCTCTACGCAAAGATGGTATTTGCATCGTGTTATCCCTTAGTCGCCTCTTACGACACCCACGGGAAGATAGGGGGTGGTGACACTTGTATTCTATGCCGTCAACCACACGGAATTTAATTTTTAACAAATATAATATGTAGAAATAACAAGATTCTGACTCAGTGCAACTATTTCGGGATCTACATCATAATGTATGGTTCTGTTGAGTGGGTCGAATTTAAAATATTTGGCGAGACACAGCGGCAAGATGCTTGAATAAAATTCCTGACGCAAAAAGAAGTCTTCTGCACATTTCATTTTATTAATAAATTCAAAATAATAGGTACCTTTCTTATGACATGAATCATGTATTATTCTGGTGCCTACAACTCGCACACGCCTGCCTAGATAGATAGATATGTAGATTAACACTTTATTGTACACCAGTAGACATTAGAGATACAATATTTAATGTAGTAACTTAAAACTAGTTGCACAACAGGGCGGTCTTATCGCAGTATGCGATCTCTTCCAGACAACCTAGTTTGAAATACAATTAAAATGTAAGAACAATAGTGTGGGTTATGGTGTACCATGAGGAACAGTGTCATAAATAGGAAAATAATAGTACATATTATTGACATAATATTGTACATGAGTAAAAAAAAAAATATATAAATATTACATATAAATCGTACATACAATACAAAATAATACTAATACTAAATTACTAAATAACAAACCAATACTTATATACTTACAGTAGATAAATAAGCTATAATCAACACATATTATAATATAATATTCATATAAACTATATACTATATATAAATTTATTTATTAATATATACAATTGTCAAGATAATTGTGATAAATAATGATTTGTAACCAGATTTTTAAATATAGGGAGTGATTGAGCCCGTCTGATAGCTTCGGGTAACGCATTCCACAAACGTACAGCTTGCACTGTAAATGATTTTTGAAGGAAAACTGTAGAATGAGTATGCCTAGTGTTTGCGTCAATTACACCCAGACAGAACAAATCATTATACTCGTCATACAAAGATTTTTTCCGTGTGGGAATCGAACCCACGACTTCCAGCTTAGCAGCCTACCACCCAAAAGATGATATAGATATATATTTTTTTTCACTTATAGTATTCTACCACATACACACATCACCATCTAGTCCCAAGCTGAGCAGAGCTTTTATGGGTACTAGTTAATGGATAAACATACATATAACTCTATAAACCTACTTCTTTTTTTGTAAATATATACATATTATACATAGAAACACCCAGAGCAAGACAAACATCCATGTTCATGCACACAAATGTTTGACTTGAGCGGGAATCGAACCCGCGATCAATCGGCGTAGCAGTCGCTTACACTCCCGCTGCGCAAACCGGTAGTCAGATAGCCAGATTATAAGAGATTCAAGGTTATTACATTAGGTATTTTTTTCTAAGGAAGATATATAACAAAAAAATATTCCATAACGTACAGGAAATAAGATTCTTGGCATTTTGTCTCGGATTAGTCGCAGTGGGCGTATCTCCTACTTACTTAAGTATTTATAATTAATAGCGTATACCGGTCGCTATTCAAACCATCGTTGACGGCTATTTTATTATACTAGTTTTATACACTTAGTTACAACGTTACAAGTCTATTAAAGCCACATAAAATTATATTACAGGGCGTGCGATCCATTACGGCATCAAAGCCGAATTTGGTACAAAATTGAGATCATTAGTTGATGAGGCCGTAAAAATAGGGCACTCAGCCCAAAACATGGCGGTATGGTGCTAACATCTTTGAGCTGTGGTTTTATGATGTCTACTTTTGAATTTAAGATTGTTGTTATGATTACTTTAACAGCGTTGATGTTTACACTATTAACTGACATGTTTTAATTAGAAAGAGTGTAACGCCGTGTTTTAACCAATACTTATGAGTTTATTTAAAGACGAAGGTCTTTAGGTAAACCCATTACTACGGCCGCTTGCGAATCAAAGTTGAATTCTCAGGTAAAGTAAAGCAATACATTGCTACCAGAAAAATCTTTTAGTAGAATCTAGGCAATCAAGTTCGATATGAAATAATACTACTGAATATTTTATCAAGTGTAGTTCTAAGATATAATTATATCTAAATACGTGCTAAGTCACGCAAAATTAAAAAAAGTATGCGATATTACATATTTATCTATTATCTACTTTGTTTTTATGGCAATCACCTAAGTTTTGTCTTGTCATGTACTTATTTGTGTGCCTGACAATATTGTGCAGACTAATATTAATGCGATGCATTCAATTAATATCTATCTACGAACGGATTCAGAATGATAAACTGGAGCAATAAATAAAACTTATTAGGTTAGATCAATAATCCTTTTAGCAGTGTTTAGCAGACTGTTATAAAGGTAATAACCAATTTCATATTTGTAATTGTAGCCCCAATTATTTTAGAAACCATATATTATTTAATTAGTTTATTAATTAAATAACCCTCTAGTCTTGTCGTCTAATCATCTGTCATTCGATTAAGCTTTTTATCCACACCCCTTAAAAATGACGGCCGTGTCATTTAATCACTTAGTCACAGTGTAACGCTTATGAACGTCAATTTAAAGGTTTAATACTAAGAAGCTTGTCCGTGGACACGGTTTTTTTACAATAGGTACGTCTTCGCCGCCGTAACTAAACTCTTTCGCTGTGCCTTTGTGTCCGTAATTTAACATTTGTGTTGAAGGTATAGCAATTTTCTAATCACTTTAAGCCCGCTTAGATGCGCGAATTCCGATCCGGAATACAAGGCGCGGCGAAATTCAAACGGTAGAGTCCTCATCTTTTCTTTGCATTTCTATAATAATCAAAATTCCCATGAGCAGTACAGAATCCTGACGAAGTACCCTGTAGATGTGGTAGTTAACCTGTAATAACGTAGAAATTAAAGCGTACCTGTGAAATGAGGTTTTAATACATCTTTAGCAGGACACGTCCAATTATTAACAATAACCTCGACACACGAAAAATAGTTATATATTGTAATTTTATTTATTGAAAGTAGTGAAACCAATAGTAAAAGTAAATGATAAAATTTATCAGTAGAATGTATGATTTATTGTGCACATCAATATACTGGAGTTTAAGGCCAATATACTTGTCGTATAGCAGTGCAACAGGCCATTATACGTTGAGCTGTCATTTAATGGATTAACGTACAAATACAGACCTGACTTTATTGGTAGTTGACGATGAATCGCCAAGTTTATAAGCGAGCCATTCATACAGTCAACATTAAAATAATCATCACCATTTGAACTGTCAAACAATAATCTAGATCGCACAAGAAATGTTGAAATACCTGTCTTAGTGTGATATTATAATAAAAAAATAAAGAGGATAACATAATAACACAGCCATTTGCATTTATAAATACGCCATGTCTAAGACGTTACACGATAAAATCAAATTGTTTTTCGTCGAATCGTAAAGATATTTAATGACGGAATTATGGAGCTCAACGCGGGACAATTACGTAAAAAGACAAAGTACACTTGGGAGAACAATACGGAAGATGTTTTATTGTTTCGCTATCGACAGATAAGGTTACGATATATTAACGTACGAGTACTATAGATTATATGATATTGGTATGCCATTGAGTTGTTGTTCTTACTGTTCTTACAATACTTATTAACATTAATGTGGTTGCAAGAATGCAGGGAGTTACCTTGTTTGTCATATTGGTTACCCACGAAATTTATGCATTGTTTTGCTGTAAGACCATTTACGAAATTCTTTGTGCAAAAAAGACAAGTTTTCTTTTGCATAATGTTTGCTTAATGTTGGCCGTTAAGCTATAACCCATAGCATACATTTTACTTTTTTGGTTGAAACTGATAACGAAGTCCTCGGTATGTCATTTCGGTTGGACAAAATTATTGTTTATTTCGACGTAGAGGCAAGGTACCATACGTGTAATCAGAAATCTATACGGTACTAACAATGCTTAGAATGTAGGAATCTATCATTCTTATGACGAAACACATTTGTAAGGTGTCAATCGGTCATTGAAAACACTTGAAAGTTCAGTTGACAAGTGGTTTAATGTGTGTAGTGCATATTTGTTCTACAAATGCCGGATTCATAAATTTTTGTTTATCTATATTATTATGTATAATGGACTTTTTGCTACCGGTGTAAAGTTCGTTCCGTGATACGATGTTCGTGACAAGTTAATGCCACTATTGTTTGAGTACGTAATATTAATTATGTATTAACTGATTAGTTGGACCTATTTACAGCAAGTGTGTACTGTGATATACTTTGCTCTTCTCCTTGAAGATCAAAGTATATTACACATAGAATAGAGCATAGAAGGTCATATTATTACCTATATGTTGCATGTGGTATTGCGGGTTTGATACCATATGGTATAAAACTCTGAGGAATACATACATACATTTATACAGTTATTTTTATATTTTTTTGGATTATAGATCTATGGGTCTAAATTGTCCACTTCCAATATTCAAATAATGAAAAACTTTAAAATTTGCATTGTAATAGTAAATAAACTCGAAGCTTAGTATTACATTTAACCATGATTCAAAACGACAATCACTTACTTGATACCTCTCATTGAATTGAGTTGTATACACGTCGCGAACGCGAATGTAATCCAAAGTAAACTAATAAATGTACGAGGTGTAGGTACCACAATGCCTCCCTCCCCAGCTCACAATGATCTATGAAGAAGTACCTGCGGAAGTAACGTTGAGGGCACGAGCTTTGTGTAGGGCTGCTACAACGAGAGAATACCTAAAGAAAGAATACATTTATGTGAATAAGCCTTTTAAGTAGTCAATCTTGGAGTAGTAGGTGGTATAGAAGTATGGTATGCTCTTTGAGCAGTCATGTCACTGTGCTCAGCCGATTCTAGCAGAATTTACATTGGTAGTGCACCAATGTAAATTCTGCTAGAATCGGCTGAGCAAATATACTCCAAAATATTTATAGCCCTAAAATAGTCTGGAAACATAATTGATTAAACTAAGCTATTAACTCTGCATTTTTAGTAGCAAAGATATTCTTCAATTGCTCGACCAATTGTATCATTATTAGATGTTATGTTATCACTTTTTGGCAAAACTACTTATACAAAATAAATGTGGAACAAAGAACTTAAATGTACACATGGATAATATTAAGTAATTCTAACACCGATGCTTTGTAATCGTATTTCATTATAGTAACAAATATGTACAGTTGTTCATTATTTGTACAGTTAAAGGTTTTCACATTGGTAATTTGGGTTATATTAAGCGCTTCACACACAGCAGCTATAATGTATATTAATGTACATTACATCCCGGTATGTATAGCTTATGTATCACACACACAACAGGTAATGTAATGTTTATTTCCCTTCATTTCATTGGCATACGTCCCAATTGACGCACTATAAATGTATATTTTCGTATCGCTCTGTATCTTAAGATTCGAAGATGTAAAAATATACTTTATAGCTGTCGTGTGTGGTCTCCTGACGATTTCTATGGAAAGATGTAATGAGATGTATCGTGCTATAATGTACATCTTTACATTATAGCTGCTGTGTGTGAAGCCCTTTAGGTAAAATTATTCCTGTTATTCTACTTAAACTAATTCTTCTAGTCATCATCATCATCAGCCTTTAACAGTCCACTGCTGGACTAGGCCTCTCCTTTGAAAGGAGGAAATTCTTCTAGTATTAACTTCGATATTATTAGCTAAAGTGGCCCGAAGTAATAGCCAAAATTTATATTAGTGGCAACCCTAGTGAAATATGTCGGGGTTTGAGGTGACTCCAATGAAACATGTTACTCGTTTCGTGTCATTTATTTGAATAATTAAAACTTAAATACAAAATAAAGTAAATGCCTAATTGCGCAGTACCTAATTGTAAGTTGCAAGTTTGCAATATTCAGTACACGTGAGGTGTGAACTTATTACTACAATAAATTCGTAATATCAAATTTCATTACTTTACACTAGCAGCAGCTAACACAATTAGTGCTAATGGAGCGTCTTGTTTGTTTGTTCTTGCAACTAACGCCAAAACATCTTTACACCTACGATGTACCCGTTCTACTCCAACTTCCATTTCTGAACCTTTTTAAAGGATTACATGCCGGTTTGGTTCTATTGGTTTAACCGACTTCCTTTGTAATTAAACGAGTACATTCTAACTAATATTATACATGCGGAACTTTGTTTGTTTTATGTTTTGATACCATAACTAGTCGACTGGTTTTGTGTTTGATTTTCGCGTGCTGTATAATATGTACTTAACCTTAGTTATCCCAGAATAATATTTGACTTGTTGTATTATCAATGGCGTTACTAAAAATTAGAAGGTAAATACATTGTGGTTGATATGACGACAGAAAAATAAACCCACGATCTGCGATTATCATATTATAACACCCATTTTACAAACAGGTTGACGTGAAAATTATGTTTTAGTTAAGAGTTATTGTTGAAGTTGTGAGGCAAGAAAATAATTAAATTGGGACCATATGATCGATGGACAGCGAGTGGAGCAAGTGAATGAGTTTGTATATTTAGGTACGCTGTTTACAAGAGATGGTAAGAATGTAGAAGATATTGAAAGAAGAGTTAATGCAGGTAATAGAGTGAATGGAGCTCTGAAGGCGTTTATGAATAGCCAAAAAGTGTCCAAAAAGGCACGTTTGGCTGTCCATAGAGGGGTGTTAGTACCTACTCTTATGTATGGTAGTGATAGTTGGGTATGGCAGAAGAGTCATGAAAGTAGAATAAATGCTGTAGAAATGAGAGCACTGCGAAGTATGTATGGTGTTTCTTTGACTGACAGAGTAAAGAATTGTGTGATAAGAGAGTGTTGTGGGGTAAAAGAAGATGTAGTGACAAGCATCGAGAAAGGTATGCTAAGATGGTTTGGACACGTGGAGAGGATGGATGACGAAAGACTGACCAAGCAGATATATAAGGCAAGTGTGCAAGGGACAGGACGAAGGGGAAGACCTAGGCGGACGTTCTCTGACCATTGGAGACATCCTAAAAACAGGACAGGTTAGAAGCACCTTGAACAGAAGAGCATGCATGAGGAATCTGATGGGAGTGAATGAAGCAAGAGAGATATGTCAAGATCGTTGCAAATGGCGCTCCATAGTCTCTGCCTACCCCTCCGGGAAACAGGCGCGAGTCTATGTATGTATGTATGTATAAACGGTTCACGGTAAATCGACTGCACGGTTGGCGTAGTGGTTTAAGTGGTCGCCTCGCCGCTTGACACTGCGCCGAGTGTTGTGGGTTCGATTCCCACACGAGACAACACTTTGTGTGATCCATAATTTGTTGTTTCGAGTCTGGGTGTTCATTGTGCCCGTTGTATGTATGTCTGTAAAGACCCCGCGACACAGGATTTATTCCTAGTGCGGGAGTTGTCTTTATTAAAAAAAAAAAAAAAAAAAAAAAAAAAAACAGGTTGGTATGCGTTATTGCAAAAGTGACATAATATGATGCAAATAAAAAACAATACTTTTAGTACGGACAAAGATTTTCCTAAATTCTTACCTAAAAGAAACGCATCTTAATTCTTCCATTCATCTAATCTCAGTGTCAGTAGCATGTAGCGGGCCATTTTTTTTATGGCAATAGGCGGCAAACGAGCAGACGGATCGCCTGATGGTAAGCAATTACCGCCGCCCATGGACACAAGCAACACCATAGGAGTCACAAGTGCGTTGCCGCCCCTTGGGGTTGGGAAAAAGGATAGGATGAGGAGTGGGATGAGGGAGAAGGAAAAGGGGATAGGACCTCCGGCATTCTCACTCACCGAACGAAACGCAACAGTTTAGGTACTGTTACTTTACGTCGATTTTTTGTGAGAGGGTAGTACCACCCCGGTCGAGCTCTCTACTACCTATTTAATGATAGAAAATTAAATCTTGCACTAGGAATTCCAGGTGCGTTATATTATTACTCATTATTATGGTGACATTTCTGGCATAGCGACTATACTTACTAACTCAATTATCAATAGAACTCATCGGTATTTTGTCCCAAGCCCCTATAATGCTTTTCTTTGCTATCTCCCTTTCCTTTAAACCTCAAAAATTCAGTTGTAAATTGTCACTAACGTACACAGGTAACAAACTACATTTGTCTTACCATTACACGCTTGTTATTAGTCTCTGTAAACTCCGTGAATTTATGTCCCTATGTTTGTATTAGACGGTTACGTGGGTATACATATGTAGGATGTGTCGTTATGTCAAGTGGAACAACGCGCCTATAGAGATTTATAAAGTAACAACTGTTATTATTATGCATTTTATTTTCTTTGTGACACTATTATGAGTTAATGATAAACAATAGATATATTTTACTAATGTTGACAGTACTATAGGATAGAAAATAAATATACCTAATACGAGGGTCGAACTGAAAGTTCTTAGAACTGGCCACTTATAAACAATATAATAAAAAAAATATTCTAAAATTTGAAAATAGAACTCTTTGCCAATATTACTGAGTATATATTTCATTCATTTGTCATTTGTTTTACGATTTGGCGGCAAATTGAAAATTGTCTGTGTCACGTCAACATGAATTTAACACGAGAAAATTTTCGTGCAATGATTTTTTATGACTTTCGATGTCATTTAAGTCAACAAGAAAGTTATGATAGACTACGATTGGCCTTTCACGATGAAGCCCCATCTCGTGCGACTGTTTACAACTAGTTTAATGAGTTTAAACGTGGTCGCACTAATCTCACTGATGATGTACGTGAGGGACGGCCTTCTACGGCGACGACTGAAATTAACATCTGTGTTGTGCGGCGTATGATAGAGACTGACAAAAGAGTGACCTATCAGCAGATTCGGACAAGCTTAGGCATCGGTATGAGTCAAGTGCACAAAATCCTCCACGAACATTTAGCGGTCAGGAAGCTTTGCGCCCGGTGGATACCTCATAATTTGACTAAGGCTCAAAAACTCCATCGTGTGGATTGGTGCCGTAAAATGATTGAAAGATTTAACGGAGGTGACTCAAATGCTGTGTTCGACATACTAACAGGTGACGAAAGCTGGATTTACTGTTATGATCCTGAAACCAAAAGACAATCTGCTCAGTGGGTGTTTCCTTTCGAGGAGTTGCCAACTAAAGTGAAGAGAGATCGAAGTGCGGGAAAAAAAATGGTGGCCTCGTTCTTTGGAAGGATAGGTCATTTCGCAACAATTGTGTTAGGGGATCAAAAAACAGTTTCTGCAGAATGGTACACTACCAATTGTTTGCCACTTGTCTTGGAAAAAGTTCGAGAGAAACGACCTCGCAGTAGGATCCTCCTTCACCACGACAACGCCTCGTCGCACACCGCCAAGCGAACGATCGACTATTTGGCGACATCAAACGTTGAATTACTGGGTCACCCGCCGTATAGCCCCGACCTCGCGCCTTGTGATTTTTATTTATTTCCAAAAATTAAAGAAAAACTTAAAGGAAAGCGGTTTATGAATGCTGAAGAAGCGGTGGCTGCGTATCGCGATGCCATTGAAGAGACCCCTAAGGACGAGTGGGCAAAGTGCTTTTCCCAGTGGTTCCATCGCATGCAGCGGTGTATTGACGTCAATGGACAATATTTTGAAAAGATATAATAAAACTAATAACTGGCTAATGTAATCAGTTTTTGATTTTCTAAGAACTTTCAGTTTGACCCTCGTATGTATGTAAAAATATCGGACATGTCTGCCGACTCAATAAGTTGTTATTGGTCAGCATTTCACAAAGAAAATTGTACCATACAAATCTACGTAAATGTCAACTCTCCAACTACTTTTAATTTTATATATTGTCCTCATAATAATATGTATATGTAATACATATTATTATATGATATTTTTAATGAGAAATGTGTACAAATGAATTTCTCAGGTATTTTTTTCTACAAAGGCAAGTAAACACAAATTCTGAGATTCCAGGTCAATATGAAGGGCAATTTGGTTTTTAATTTTGGTTAGACATGTTAAATTAAATAGTGGGTAAGTACTTTAAATATATTTTTACACGTTCCTGAGAAAAAAGTTCCTGACAAACGAACCGTTTATCGGACGGATAAAAGATAGATTTTATAACGGTTTATTTTACCTTTCGAGGCACAAAACTCTGAAAACATAAAATATGACCAATTTACTTTGACAACAAGTTAGTGCAAAACACAGGCTGATAGTTACCACCACGAGACCAGTCAACTCATACTAACCCACTAGAAACAGTACATATCTCAAAGAGTACAAACTACGCAGAACTGTATTTGACTTGACCATATCCAAATATTGTTGCTTTGTTACCAAATAAACGTTCAAAGCTACACTTTCGCAAGTCGCAAAACAAATTGCTTAATGTTGGTGTTAGTTGGCGTGTTGTTTGCTCGCCTCTACAAACATAGCATTATCTGTTTGCACCAATGTTTGCTCCAAACTGGCTGCCGTTCATGCCGTATTATTTGATTACCAGATACATTGTTTGGTGACATCTCCCTTTCATAGCTTCTATAGTTTTGGTAACTGCTTGTTTAATATGGATTGCATGCAAGTTTAGTGTTTTGGCAAATGGTCGTTCTGTTTCATTGAAGTTCATAGCTACATAGGCTGCATGCAATTTCATTCTCTCGAATGTATATTATCTTCCTGGTCGGCGCTATCTTAGCTTGCACACTGCATTAAGGCCATGAAGGCAAAGTATGTGTTTGCCATTTAAACTCCTAAAATTGAATTTGTATAGATCATCCAAAAGTCTATATATTTCTAGAAGAAACTTTAAAATATTCAGAGTCATAATGCAAACATCCAGTAATTATATTAACAAAAACATGTCACATAAATCAAGTGCAACGGGTAGCACAACTCCACGCAGTCGACCAAATATTGAACAGTAGTTGTATTCAAGCACGGAAGGCTGTGCATATCCGACAATGTTAACAACGCCACTAAACAACTATAAAATATACACCGACCACAATACACCGACTTATTTGACGTTCATAAAGCCTTAAACTGAATAAATGATGTCTAATTTAAATATGAATCGACCATATTCTAAACGGAAAAAAAAAGATATGTGTATTTAAAGTAGAGTTCACAATATGTCCAATAAATTCTATGTTGATGATACAGTTTTATGTCAAAAGGTAGTCATATTAGAATATTATTAGTGCCACACACGGTGCTTTTATTTTATGATGTAAAATGGTATTTACATTTTTGATAAATGGTATTTGTACCGGGGGCAACATTGTATTGTACGAGTTTTATGTTCATCGTGTTTGACTACAAAGCGAGGTTGGGCTTTGTGGTATTAGCAGCCTATAATAACTGACATGTCTCTTGGTTGGAAGTTAGAATACAATTAACACCTTTCCCGTGGGCGGATAGAAAGGTACCTAAGTTTGTAAATATTCAGTTTAAGGTGTGGCAAGATTTTACAATTTTTATAGTTATATTTACAACTTTGAGTATAGCGTCAATTGCTATTCTTTCGTATGTTATGTAGCTATTCTCTAAATTCTGATACGAAGTTCCATCAACCTGTCACGCTATGTGCAATATAGCAAAACTCCCTGTGCCTTATATCCTAACTTAAATATGTGTAACACTTGTGTTTATAAAAATAAGTTTTTAAATAAGAGTAATACTTCGATTGAGGCAAAAACTTTGTTATAAGTTGTAATAGTCCTGCAATGTATTACTTAGAACTCACACGGAAGTTAAAATATATAAGACATGCATTTCTAAAACATTATAATTAGTATTACTAGCATCCTTAAGAACCACTAGTGAGTTAATGGACACCACTGCGGTGGGTTCTTTAATTAACTGAAATCCGCAACGTGTTTTACTATTTTGCAACTTTGTTAAACGTTGCAAATAGAACATAAAACTTTTTAACAACACGGCAATAAAAATAGACGAGAAATAAAATTCCAAGTTCAGTTCTGAAAAGCTTTCGCTACTTAAAAAGTAAAAGTGGCGCTCAAATTATCGCGTTTAAAAAAAAATAACGGCGTGCAAAAATACCTCGCTCCCAATAATACCCAAATAACATAATTAATTACTTAGAGGGAGGGTGAAATTTTTCACGAAAGATTGGAGATTAGAGCGGTTAATCCGATAAATACGTATAAATTCTATAATTTCGTTGGTTCGTCCGACAGTCCCCGGGAACTCATCAATCATTTAAAGATTTTTTTATCAGCCCCAACCGAAGCTTCACCTACACCGAACTTCGTTGCAATTATCGAAGAACAAATTGAATTATTTTTTATTGAACACCAAATAATTAATATTCATGAGGGTTATTCCTTCGTTGCCTTTTCCTTTGTGTACTTTGAGGCAATTTATGTTATTGGAAACTTATGGTTTAGTTATTAGTATTATGTGACCCGGGTAAGCTATTGGAAAATCTTCAAGATTTTTTATTGACATAGGCAGCAAATGAGGCATTAGGTACTTTATTCGCAAAGGTAAACCGTAACCTTGGATCATAGGCAAAGTTAGGTTATTTTAGATTAAGAGCTAGCTGCTGGAAGCTATGTGAGGATGTTGTCTTGGGTAGAGTCTTGGAGCCTCTGGTGTTGCAATTTGTCTGATCAATCGCCACAATAGAAAGTCTACTTGACTGGCGGCTCGCGAATCTCTCCTATCAAGTCTGTGCGCTGCCGGATTTGTAAGACGGCTGTAAACGAGTCAGGTATATGGTGTATCTTCATCTAAAAAAAAAACATGGAGGCAAAAATGTTCTGGCCGAAGTTAGTAAGTACCAATAAAGTCACTCAGTCGTGGTGGTCCATTCATAGTGAAACTTCAATTTATGAAGAAAAGAAATCAATGATACACGCGTGCGTTGGGGCATAGTACAGTATTGAGACAAAGTGTCTGTCGGGCGACCGAACACAGCTTTTAGAACATTATGAGAATATCACGTCTCTACAGATTATTTTGCGACGTTAGTAATTCCGAGCAGCAGATTGCATGCTGTTGGATGCGGGCGGCTAAAGATCGGTCCATTTGGAGAGCCTTTTTCAGGAGTGGACGATTTTTGTCTGATATAGTGGTAGTGGTAGTATTTAGTTATTATAGCATTACTAAAATATGCGCAGAATAGAAAATTAGATTAAGACACTGAACAAAACCGAAACCTGTAGATTCTAGTCTCACATTTCACGCGGTTTAGTGAAGGGATGATTACTTTGGTGTCTAGTTCAAATAATAATCAATGAACTACAGCAACTCATCCGATCATCTCGGCTCGAACAAATAATAAGCAGTCCTAAGCAAATATCAGTATCTCCGCGCGCGCTAAACGCCCATTGAGATGATCTGCAAACAATAGCTAACATTGCAATGCAGATCGCAATCAACGCATTCGTTCCTCTCTTCACATGCCTCAGCCTTTAGTATAAACGTTTGTATTATTGCGGCTGGTGCTATGTTAATGGTAAATAGTTTAAGTTTTTGCTTTCAGTTTCACGTCACCACAGACGTCTTAACAATAAGTAATTATTTGCCATATTCATTTTCTTGTTTTTCTAAGAGCGCTTTTCTTTTAATAAGAGCGCCTTTGTCAAGGCGCTCTTATTGAAAACTCGTACTTGGTTTTTAGCATTTTTAAGTTTTGATCAAATTTCAAAATTCTATTGAAACTATTCTCTAAAACTCCTTTTCAGGCAAATTTTTATCACAACCTGAAACGTAGGTACATATTTAGATTATACATATTATATGTGACAAACAGGTAGTCTTGTAAGTGATTTTTTATTATAAAACCAAATTGTGTATCCCTACATTCAAGCAAATAATCAATTGATAAGATAGTCTAACTGAAAAGCAGAACAGTCCATTACTAATACAATAAAGCCACATCACCTAATTTGTACCGTCTGGCCTATAAGCCACCTTACAAGGCTACCTTATAAGGAAAAAGCGTCTCCACTCATAGTTACGTGGTCCCCTTTGTCACTAATATCGTTAACTCTCGGCTTATCGCAGAGCACTCCAGACATAATATTACAGGCTCCGATTCGATAAAATTGACCAAGATAATGCAATTGTCTGGTATATCTGGCCGTCGATATTGGAGCAAAATAGATAACTGATCAGTGTTTCGTGTCTGCTGACTTGGATATATTGTTTATGGCAATTATCACACGTAATCAGTATTAGCGAGACGGATCTGCTTTGCTTAACATTGAATTTTCTGTTGCTCTTGTTTGCACAGGAATTGGTATGAAATTTTCTAATAACTTAATATGATTTTGAGCGCGGCGGTAGATTCACTATTATTAGATTTTTATTTTTTTGGGAACAATCTCATTAATATTCCGACTACTGTATCATATCCGAATACTGTATCTTAAACAGATTCAGATGTGATCATATTAGACATAGCATTTTGACACTTGTGAAGCCCTGGAGCTTAAGCGGTCTTGAAACCCGGTACATTATTTTATTCAGAAGTATTATAAATTATATGAGTGGAAAAATTACCAGTTAACTTCCCTTTATATCTACCCGGGACGGAATTCTCAACTTATTAATGCTTAGAAAAGATGTATCACAGCCATGGACATTTCTGGAGCCTAATTTATCAGATTCACCTGTTACCAATTAGAGTATGGTAGAAACTATAAACTCACCTTATAGCAGAAAAGACAATAAAATGTTTAAGTATATAATATTACTTAAACTTAGGCAAGTTTAGGTACTTTAATCAGAGACTACACTCGCATAAAAATGATAAGCAGACTATTCGTATTACTTTTTCAGATGTAGAACGTTGATATTATGGAAAGTCCACAAAATGATTGTCGTTGCGTATTTATCTCCCGAATAGTTTTAAGACTCTTAATCAAAAAAAGTGTCAAGAAAATAACTTAAGATATTTACTGTCTGTTTGAAAACAAACACCGTAATTGGAATGCCGAAAGAATCTTTTTTAAACTTTACAAGCGTCTTCAGTTAATTGGTCTCATTAAAATTCAACACCGTTACATTGACCGGTAAAAAGCGGGACCGCATTTAGGTGCTCTCAATCAAAACGGTAAAGCATTTTATTCAAGAGGACGGGATGGATTGAAAAGAACGTCATATACTCGGGACGTGTTGACTCTGCAAACATCAGATGGGAAATGAAACGAACGAGTTCCCGAGTGTCACCCCTCGGTTAGGGCTGGCCGCAACTTTCTATAGACAGCGATATTATGAGATTTGTATGAATGGAAATAAATAATTACCAGGGGATCGCTGGAGGGTTAAAGAGGTGTACTGATGAAGGTACGATTATTACCCTGACGTAATAGGACATGTCTTTATAGTACGGGCTCTACATGGTACTTGTGCGATTTAATCATAGATGTATGACACGTTCCAAAAAGCTGGATTATCTTGGATATTGAAGTAGAGTTAGACATTGAACTTAAGCAAGAATTTGAGATATCATTTTCACTATAATGAACCATTTTTATTGATTGTTATCGTGATTGTTCTAGCGTTATCGTGGTTGTACCCAAGACTGTCGCCTTGAAACCTAGGCTCCGCGCTTTAGTTTAACCAGAGTTGGCAGAATACTAGCATCATTTTTGTGAATTGTATTTCAATTAACAATTTTTATGAGTTTTAAAGTCACAGTAGGTACCTACATATATCAACCCTACCAAGAGCGCGTGTGTGGTGATGCCATCCTTAGCAAATGTTTACCTTCTATTATCTTTGCCGCCATCTGCAACTTAGAGCATCGCTTACTTTGCCTTTTCAGAGTCACGTACTATATTGATATGGTCATCGTTTTCACAATTGAAAAATGAAATTTCCCAATACGCAGCATTAAGAGTTATTGGAAACGACGGCGAATGAAACTTGTAAATACCTGTTTAATATTTAGTAAAACTAAACTAACAATTATCATTTATTTACATCAGATTACAATTACTAAAATCATATTTATTGAGAAGACTTGCCGCGCTCAATTTGGTTTATTTTAACTTTGCCTCAATGTTTTCTCATTTCCATGATAAATATTTTCCCAATTTCCACCCAACGTGAAGCAATTACTTTCAATCTACATTTACAACGTTGTGCTTGGTACCGCCGTTTATTTTGTTTAGGATAATATAGTTTCAAGTTGAGTGGGCGCTGTGATTTAGGCATTGCGGACGCTTAAGCCTTGTACTCACTGACAGGTTAATGCTGTAGTAGACCTGCTACATCTCTTGTACAACTGACGTTTGTGGATTTGGGAGCGTTATTACTTGATCAAGGAAGTGTTCGCCCAGAATTTCGAAGTTATAAAATATACCTTAACCACAGAACAGTTAAGAGAGGTTAGAACGGCCTTGTGGGCGTGGCAGGTTCGCCGTACTTGTGAGCAAACGCTCATATGCCGAAAAATTAGATTGACGCTGTCAACAATCGTGCTCATATTGCGACAGCGTACGAAGCTCCGCGAAAATAAAAGAATTATGCCGTCTTGCGCTATAATAACGTGTCAAAAAAGAAGCCAATTTTGTACTGTGGCTCGAGAAGGGATTTTTTTTCACCGGTAAGTCCAAAAACCTTAAAATAAAAATGATATTTGTAATTATTACAATAGTATTATGTAATTTGTAGACAAAACGATACTATCGCAAGCAAATAAAAAAATATACATTGCTGGCAATACGTGGGTACCATCTAGTACTACGTAGGCGATTGCGCAATGTATTTCGTTCACTGCGAACGTCAAAGCTTTAATTCTGCTAAATCTATGGTGGTGGGTCCGATAGTGTTGTACTTACCAAGTTGTGAACAATGTCGATTGTGAGTTGATGATTGTTATCAGTAATATTAAGATTAACATAACTTTGTTTATTACTACCGATTAATGTTTATCGTGGGTTATTAACTTGGTATCGCGGGTTACATATCACATATTTTAATTAAGAAAATTGATTGTGACATATGCGTTGGACCACTGCTGTCAAATGAAATAAATTCGGACCACAAATTTATCGTAGCAAAAGATAAAGGGGGTCTCCTGTATCATTATATAAAGATTTACACCGACAATCTTCGGCAAATTAATGAACATAATACATATTGACAACAAAGATCTTGCGCACCTTTGTCGGAACTGAATTATTTAGCAACATTAGTTATCACCAGGTTGGATTTTATCCTAGTGCGAGCCATGTTATAGACCTATCTAAAGCTATCATAGAAAAATATATCAATGTAAGATTGCATTTTATTTTGAAAAATTCGAATTTAAAAGATAGCAAGCGTATGCTTCTTAATAAATACGTCTTATTTCAGGGACAATAATAGAATCTGGGTTGAAATTTAATTTACATTATTGTTCAACATTAAAATATTATTGTATTATATACTTGTGTCATTTATTTCTTTACAAACTTTAGCTTATGTGGTTGTACACATGAATAGTTTATCACGGACACTGACATCCTAGGTGGACATGATTTTTAACTCTTGGTATTCGGATATGATAAAGGCCATATTGTATCTTCCCCTTTAATTTTATATTATTATTTATATATATTAAGAAAGGCCACACTATTTGTACCCTATCCCACCATCCCGAAATAAAAACAAACAATTGCAAAACTTAAAGTAACAAAACAACAGTATTTTATCGATATAAATAATCGACCTTTTGGACACCGTAACATTAATGAGAGAGTGTGAGTGATCGTCAAGCGCGATAGTTCCATGTCAAGCGAAGTGTTTGCGCTAGTGTGACAACCAATGGCAAACTCACGATCTAAGTAAGTGCAGTTGATTTGTGTGCGTAATGCGCGTACGTATTAGTGTATTGCTTGTAGTGGAGATAGAGAGTGGGAGACAATCGGCGACACGCGTTCTAATACAAATCAGTAACTATTTCCGTTCTAACCCCCTTTAATTTTTCTGTGACCTTAACTGTGGTTTACCCAACTAATGTAGATTATATCGATTTTTGATACTCAAAATATTACTTACGTATTGTATATAGGTGCTGCAATAGACTTTTATTATCAGAGTGTTATCATGCGTTGGAATGCTTTACACGAATTTGTATAACTATTGATATTGCTATCGGCAATACTAACTAGTAATACGAAAATTATAATAATGCAATCTAGGCATAAAGACGAAGAAGCATTTCTTAATACCGTATAAAAATCAGATAATAAATCTACAGCTACATTAGCCGTTAGGCACAGAAAATGATTTACAAGATGTTTAAAAGGGATGCTGGCTTTGTTGCGTTCTCTAAATGTCATGATGTTTGACGTCAGACATATCCTTAGACTAAATATAGCCCAGCGTATACATCAAGAGGCGCGAGACAAGGTGAGCTGTGCTGCGGAAAACATCCATCTAAGACTTTATCATCCAAGCTTCGCTCGCTCATTACTAGATATTTTTCTCATAAACAGCTCAGCTCGTACATCTTCCGTGAATACGCACCTTAAGGTTCATGCGTTAAACAGATCGAGAATTCCCATTTCTCAGCCGCAGGGGTGTGGGCAATCTGTGCAGCGATCAAAACGTTATTGAATTCTCTAAACGCTGCGGGCCAGGGTTAGAGTTTAAGTGATTGTAAATCAACTCGCAATGAGTGAAATATGAATCCGATGAGTGTTATGAAAATAGGTACTTACGCGCCTGTTATCGATCTCTCCGAATATTATAGAGCTTTCAAATTCTGTATCTGACGTTGTACTTTTGGTTCAAAGCGTGGTGCGAAGATAATCTTTATTTACTATGAATTGTAGTCTTAGCTCGTATAATAGCAGGATGTATTATATAATATTCTCTTCGTAGTTCATAGATATTTTGCTTTTGCATTAATAATCAAAACTTAATACTTATCTTACTGTTGCATATTGGTTACATATCATTATAATCTTTAGGTATCAGTCTACATAAAAGTACTATTATCAAAGTCTAAAAACTTATAGTATTTTCGCTGTATAATGATATACATGACAGTTCATGACTGACAACTATAGTGATGTAACCTAAGGAAATTCAAGCGATTATTTATAAATATCGAATTAATTGGCAAACGACATGGAATCGTACGTAGTTACCGATTTTACATCTTCGAAATAAAATTCATTTTAAAAGTGTTTTGGCAAATATATTCACAAATAAAACGCATTAATTTTAAAATATATTTTTTTATTATTAGCCATTGTCACTCGAACTAAAACCTCAAGTTCAGTCGAGGTGGACATATTTATCCCAGTCTGTAAATATTGTTGGGTTGGGTTTCGAAACGAGTCGCCCGAAATTGAGGGTATTGGTGGTGTAGGGTGCTTAAGGGAGTTAGTCTTAATCCCCTAAAAGTAATTTTGGCTGCCGGAGTTGCGTATAAATATTTTTAAACAATTTCCAACAATTCTTCATTCAAATTCAAATTCAAATTCAAAATCCTTTATTCATTTGGGTCACAATGTGACGCTTATGAACGTCAAAATAATAAATTTATAAAATAATTACTTATACTCAAATTTAAAACATTATTACTGTATGCTTCTACATTTACATTTACTGCCACGTTCGCAAAGCAATAGGTAGAACCATGAGAAAGAACGGGCAATAAAACTCACGGTCACTCTTTTTCATCGCCAGGTTTTGAATAATACACAATTTACATTTTGTAAGGTGCTGCAACTGTTACACCTTCTATATCACTTGTATATATTTACTGTACATCATAATACTCAAGCATAATACTTTTGGTTAGCCTTCTCAGAATAGACATGGTGAAACAGGAGCATCCACTTACATTATATATACCTAATAATGCAGGCAATCCGCGAAAGTGATCAGAACCATGATGGGAATGATGCAGTTAATTATTAAAATCTAATACCAGCCCGCAAGACCGTCATCGACCAGTCATCGCAAGTAGCACCCGTTCACGAGTATGACGCATGTGCCAGCCATCATCCCTCTCGCCATATTAGAGGGAAAGGGATGACCCGACACACGACGCCACCACAAGAAATGACATTTTAGTGAGCATGACGACAACGGTATACGAACCAGCAGTAAGAAACAATCTATTGGTATACTGACCATGACCGCCAATTACCTCCATTTTCCAGATCGTTATTATTAACATAAGTTAGTGGAACACGTGAAGGAATGCAAATGTAGAAAGAATTTTGTGAAGGTGACAAGTGAACAATGATATGATCAGAGATAAATAATGTTAAACTAAATTCAACAAATCATACAAATATCCAAATCCTGCAAAAATCATGTGTTCACGAGGCACCTCCACTTAACATGTAAATAAAATAATCGTGAGTTAAACAAGCCTAAGCCTATCCCCACGGTGTCTTATCATTTAAAAATTCCTTAATAGTGTAATAACCCCTTTGTAAAAGAAAGTTCCTAATTGTCCGTTTGTATTTGTGCATGGGTAAATTCATTATTTCAAGAGGCAATTTGTTGAAAAATCGTATACCAATCCCCGCAAATGAGTTCTGAACTTTATGTAGACGGTAGTTAGTTCCCACCAGTTTATGCTTATTCCTTGTGTTCACGTTGTGCAAATCACTATTTTTGCGGTATAGAATTAAGTTTTTCTTAATGTACATTAAGTTAGCATATATATATTGCGATGCAACTGTCAATATGTCTACTTCTTTAAATTTATTACGTAAAGAATCTCTAGCACCTAACTTATAAATTGCACGTATGGCCCTTTTTTGAATGACAAAAATAGTCTGTATATCAGCAGCTGTACCCCATAACATTATTCCGTAAGACATTACGCTGTGAAAATAACTAAAGTAAACTAGTCTAGCAGTATCTATATCTGTGAATTCCCTAACTTTTCTAACTGCAAACGCTGCAGAACTAAGTTTTACTGCGAGACAGGATATTTGGGCGCCCCACTGAAGCTTACAATCTAAAGTTACACCTAAGAATACGGTTGATTCGACTAGTTGAATTGTTTCCTTATTTAAAATTATATTAGTAGGAACACTTTTGACATTAGGCAAAGAGAATTTAACACATTTGGTTTTGCTTGAGTTGAGTACCAAATTATTTGTCGAAAACCAATCTAATACTTGTGCAAGAGTGTTATTGACGGTATCAAAGTTACTTAATTTACGATCAACTTTAAAAATTAGTGACGTATCGTCGGCAAACAAAACAATATCACATAAATTTTGTACAAAGAACGGCAAATCATTAATATATATTAAAAAAAGAAATGGACCGAGAATAGAGCCCTGTGGAACGCCCATTCCTACTGGCAAACCTAGAGACCTACTCCCATTAACATCTACATACTGAATTCTATCACTAAGGTAGCTGGCAACAAGATTGAGTGCGGTATCTCTAATACCATAAAGTTTCAATTTAAGTAAAAGCGTATTATGTTCCACACAGTCAAAGGCCTTTGATAGGTCACAAAAAACACCAATGGCATCCTTCGAGTTTTCCCAAGCATTAAAAATATGCTTTAACAAAGTTACACCGGCATCAACGGTGGAGCGACCCTTAGTAAAGCCATACTGTTCACTGTGAAATAAATTATTTGCGTGAAAGTGGCTCTCTAGTTGATGCAAAATAATCTTTTCAAAAATTTTACTAATAGCAGGCAAGATAGAAATTGGCCGAAAATTACTAGGGTCGCTCTTTGATCCCTTTTTGAATAATGGTATTACTTTACTGTGTTTCATTAGATCAGGAAATACTCCTGTATCTACGCATCTGTTGAATATTGCAGCTAAATATGGAGCTAAGCTAGAAATAATTTGTCGCACAAGTTTAACAGAAATGCCCCATAAGTCAACAGATTTTTTATTATTGAGCGTCTTGAATACCTTCAGTATGTCATTGGTGTCAATATATTTAAAATTAAAAAGCACATCACACTCATTCACATTGCCCCTAACCAACATTTCTGCTTTGTTTGGACATGAATCTAGACAGCTGGTTGTGTTCACTGGTATGTTTATGAAGAAATTGTTAAATGTCTGAGCAACATCAGTTTTCCTAGTAATAATTTCACCATTCAATTTTAATTCATAATTGTTATCTACCAATTTAGCTCGACCAGTCTCATTGTTAATAATGCTCCAAGTAGTTTTAATTTTGTTCTTGGATTCTTTGATTTTATTGCTTAAATATAAGGATTTGGCTAAAGCACATGTCCTCTTAAAAACCTTGGAATAATTTCTAACATATTGAATAAATTCAGGATTAAAATTGTATTTCTTCATACCATATAGATCATACAACCTAGCTCTACTTTTGTATATACCTACTGTTGCCCAATCACAAAAATTTACTTTAATGCTCCTTGCAAACGTCTTCAGTTTAAAAATTTTATTGTACTCATCATTAATAATTTTAAATAAGCATTTATATAATTCATCAGGATCATCAACGGTTAAGTCAATACTGGCGATCTTGGCAGCAACATCATTACTAAAGTGTTTTAGGCGAGCAGAGGTCATTGGCCTACATGTAATTTCTTGTACTTTAGGGGTTGTATTAGTTGGAATTACAACCTTTTGCCCGCAGTGATCCGATGTCAAGTCAGTTAAAACAGCCTTACTTAAATAAAGACAATTGCAAAAAACATTATCTAAGCATGTAGACGAATGTGAGGTTATTCTAGTTGGTTCAGAGAACAAAACATTTAAATTAAATGACCTAAATAAGCTAACTAACCTAGTACAAATTGGTGATTTTTCTAACAAATTGACATTAAAATCGCCGCATACGATTATAGACTTCCTACTAGAAATTATGTGTTTTAAGACATCCTCAATAATGCTTTCAAACTGAGTAAAGTCGCTTTGTGGTGGTCGATACACACACACTATAATATGTTGTTCAAGCTCAACACAAGAAATCTCAGCAGTGCGCTCGATAGAAAGTTTAGCTATATCCTTACGTTCTTTACATTTCAAACTATTACATACATATATTAGAGAGCCACCACGAATAGCCTTCTTTCTTACGAATGCACTTATAACTGAGTAATGTTGATTGTTAAATATTAATTGGTCACCTCGCAACCAATGTTCTGTAATACATAAGATATCAATCTTATGTTTATTTAAAAATAAATCTATTTCTAATTCTTTGCCAGATAGGCCTTGTATGTTTTGATGGACTAAGTTTAAAACACATGAATGCCTATCTGTTGTCTCATCTAATAGTTTAAACTAATAGATGTGTCAATACTACTATTGGTATAACTATTATCTACCAAATTCCTAAGTACTCTAGTAGTACTCCTGTCAGTATATAAATTAAATGCTAATAATTTAGCAAGATGTCGCCTATGTACATAAGAAAGATACATAGTATCTTTTGTTAAAAAGAAATTACTAATAAAAATATTAGTGTCAAAAAATAAAATACTGTCACTATGACATGTCCTATTGTACAATAATAGATTTAATTTGCCTATCTGCCTGTTTTGGTCATCTGTGAGAGCATATGAATAAGGCAATGCACAAATAATAAAGCTACATCCTATTTTTGTGCTAACATCTATCATTAAGTCTGTTAATTCTATGAGACTGTTTTTGGAGACTAATGAGCTGTCACCATACAATATGATGACAGTAGTTTGTGCATTCAAGTCGGCATTCTTAATCTTATCAACTAGGGTACAAGACTGAGCTCCAGGTGAACAAAAGTTCTGTACTGGTTGCTCAGTGTAATGATCAATTAAGCTCCCTAAACCCACTCCCAGTTGGTCTGAAAAAATTATTACATTCTTACTGTCAGTCTTTACTGGATGCAGTTTGTTTTGTGTATTATACTGACATCCATGTGCATTCAATTCTATTGATTCAGCAGGTGTAGTCGCACAATTAGTTGTACAACTGGAACAGTAATTATTAGAGTTGGATAATGAGATAAGTTGTTTTAAATTTTCTCGACCAACTCTTGAAATTTCTTCATATTTTAAAATGTATTCATGAGTCTCATTCTGGTGTTCCATTATAGTTCTAGTGAGTTGAGCTTGTAGATTTGATATTTGTGCTTGCAACTCACTTGTGTGTTGTTCATATAACAACCTACCAGAAACTAATTCTTCATTTGTGTCCTCAAGCTTTAATAAAAGAGACTCACACTCTTTATTTAATTTACAGTTATCTTGTGCATACTGACTCAATTTGGTAGACCACTTAGGACCAGATCTAAGTTTCTTAATTAATTTATTTAACTTAAACAATTTTCTAAATTTATTCTTACTAAGGCATTTTTTGAAACAGTTACATTTAAGAGCTTTTAGCACATTAATTTTGTCACCCAGGAGCTCAGAGAATAAGTTATGAGTAGCAGTACTGTTAAAGGCCGCAATTGTGTCTTCTAGAGTTGAAATTCTGCCATAAGCCTCATTGAGACTTGCTTCTAACTCCGTATTGCGGCTAAGTTGTCTGGAGTAAATTTCGTCGCAGCTGCTGAAACACCTAACTTCTTCTCGTAGTCTGTCCCGTTGATCCAAGACATCCATATGCTCTATATGCAGCTCCGTGAGTTGTGTCTTCAGCTCAGATATACGGTCATTTACAATTTTAATTTCTTCTTCACAGTCAACACGTTCCCTTAATAGTTGACTGTTGTCATCCTTGTATTTCTTTAACTCGAGCAGAGTTATTCTTAATTTATTTTCCACCTCCTTGGCCGTTGCCTTCCGAGTCATCATATGGGTAGACATTGCCAAGGATTACAAATTACCTAAAAAATAAGAAAACAGCTGAGCAAAGTCAAAGAAGAGAAGAGATGTGATGGGGCTTGAGTATTATTGTATAGACAGAATAAATAAGAAAAGTTACAAAAGAAAAGGGGGGTATATGAATAAAAAATATATTAAGTTATTTAATTGTAGAAACTAAGAAATTGAGAGCAATTTAGGTAATTTGAATACTTTAGAGTAATTATCTAATACTTTTATAAGGTTTGTATTGAAATATCTCAGCTGATGAACTTAATCAACTTATTAATAAAATGTAAGTAGGTATACAAGTTACAGGTTTAAACCAATAATAGCTAATACAGAAAAGTACACAAATATATGAAGTACAGACAAGAATAAACAGTGTAGTAAGTGTGAAGTGTATCTGTAGATTGTGTTTGTCTGGGGCTGTTGTTTGGTCCTCGATTTTGCTTCCACATATAGTCAAGCAAAAGGAGACAGAACTGAGCCAGATGTGTGTTGGACGTTGCTCACACGGGGGTGAGCCGAGTAATTCGGTGTTGTGGAGTGTTGAATAAGTTTGAATAAGTATTATACTCCCCGGGTTTAAGTCGTAGTCGTAGCAGATGTAAATTCAAATCCGTCCGTTGACACCAAGTCTCCGTTCTGTTCGCTCGAACTTTGGCCGTGTAGTTATTATACTTTTACAAACACAATTTTAACAATAACTTCTTGTCACTATTTTATCAATATATACTAACTTATATGTTAAATAATCAATTAAAATTATATTAAAACTTTTTTCATTACGGAGCTAAAATTATTGACGTCTGGCGGTTACAGTTGCCAGAGCAAAAAAAAGCAAATATGCAAAACGGAACGTAACTTTAGGTTTTATGTGAAAGTAACAAAATAGGTTGTGTTCGGTTCTCTTTTGACCCTTAACCACAGTCAACCTCACTTTATTAAACTAGTGGAATCAATAAAAGCGATATTTAGGTTTTATGTGAAAAAATGTGATACGAAACGCAACCGCCATCTTGTGTGAATGATATTGACAGGTAACGTCAAATTTGTGCGTCATTATTTATTATTAAACTAGTGTGAATAATGTGGAAGTTGGCAGTGCCATACACACCGATGTTTGGAGATTTTTTTTTTTCAGAGGAAACCAAGTATTTCCGGCAAGTGAAAATGGTGAGGGGGGTTGCGAGACCTATCCCCCTCCCCTCCCAATCACTCACAACCCCTAAAAACGGCGACGTATTTCGAAACCTTTAACATATTGTCGATTGTGTTATCTCTACAACTGATTAATTTTATCAATGTAGGGATTGCGTATTGCCACCACATCTGAACCATCTATGTCCGTTATTGAAGCTTTACGCTCACGTTTCTTCGTAGTGGACAGCTTCTTGTCTTCAAAACTAGTTTCTCCAAATTTTTCATTGGATATTCGAGAAACTGAAGCCTTGCCGATGTCCAGAGCAGAGCTGCCGCAACTCTGTAATCAACACTGTCGATTGGTATTACCGGGCCCCCGTTTGCACGCTCTCGTTCAAAGAAGGTCCTCAAACGAAGCACTAACTCACGGCTTTGAGAGTTTAAAACTATCTTTTTTTGTTATTTTTGGCATTGTACCTACCAAATAAAACACAACAAAAAAATAAAAAATAACACGCCAAACAGGCAGAATCATAAACCGCATACAAGGCGCTCGTACTGACGTATTCGATCACAATATGGCCGCTCCTATTCATCGATTTCATGCCGATTCAACGGTGTCAATCTCTACTGACAGAGGGTTCGTTTCATGCATCTGACATTTTGAGGATTATATTTTATTATATATTTTAAATAATTTATTTATAGTTAATAATAATTATAAAAATAGAGGGAGACATACTAGTATCAATTTACTTTGTAATTTTAATATATATATTTTTTAATAATTGTTTTCTTTTGCCAATTTATTTTCATAAGTTGAAAGTAGTATGCGTGATACGTAAAATGAGAACCTTCATGCATATCATCATACAGCGAAAATACTATAGTAAATGAAATTTTAAATTTGTCATTAGGTAAACCTAATTCAATCTTTATCGGCTTTCATTAATAGGAAAGCCCTTCCAAATTTATTTCACTTATCGCATACCTTTTGTATCAAGAAATAGAAACATAAATTTGTACTAAATTCAATTCTATTAAAGTATTTTATTTCACATTCAAATTAACGTACGAAAGAGCAAACTATATTTGGAGAATCTCTTTTGAGAATTCTCTTCAAATTCAACCTTGTTTATGGTAAGGTTAGGTTGAATATTACACATTATTAATTTATATTGTTACTTGCGTATTCTATTTGGAGTATTATCATGAAGCAGGCACGCGTAACGGCGATAAGGTTTGCAAAGAACATGAGGGAAAATATTTGATATTAGAATAAACAATGTATTCTTATTACTTGTCCCTTTATCGGCTAATACTATTTCGAGATTACCTTGAAATCTATACTTGTAACTCTGATTATTATCAGTGTTTAAAATTAGTTAAACAAATACAATTACCATAATGTATAAAAACAGATAAGATTCGAGACGTGTAAGCAGGTTGGTAAGTAATAACATTTCAAGTATGTATTTCCTTAAAATATGTTAACTATTAGAGCTTATATTTTGTCAAATCTAGAAAGACTAGAAAGCCGACCCCGGGCACAAAGCCAAAAGTTTTGAATACAACCGGAAAAACGCAAAAACGATGGTGAGGATTATATTCTATCCTACTTGACGAAAGGAATACCTAATAATGTTTTATGCTTATAACTTAAACAAGCTAAAGTGACTCTTTTATCAATTACGCAGCTATCAGCTTTTTAATTATTTATTTCGATCGCTCATTCAATGTAGTACCTACTCAATCCCACCAAACTTGCTTACGTCATAGTTATACCAAATTAATATTTGTGACACTATTAAATCCAATAAATCAATTTAATCAGCTTGTCACGTTGAAGAAATTGACATGTGACGTCAAAATGTTATTTAATTTAGAGAAAAAGGGCGAGTGTCACATCTTGAGGTATTCGGATATTTATGTAGTGGGCCGCGCTTGACGTGGAGAGCTTATAAATAAGATCCGTTAGGGTTGTCACCAAATATTTCAAGGATCGCTTACTTCTCTTAGGTTTTTACGTAGTAAGTAGTACCTAATGTTATTGTAATTATCATATTACTTTTCATTTTAGACACGATCTCGCTAGTGATATTATAGATGTAGTCAATTTGCATAGGTCGAAATACTTATTTAGAGTTTTTAAATTGCATTTTGTGGATCATAAAAAGTGTTGGCTAAACGATGAGGTTTAAAACACTTGACCCTCCGTGCGATCAAATATTGGTACAAGAATTATGTTTCGTGACACGAAATTCTTGTTTTTACAGTTACTAAGCAAGTATGAAATAATACACTTAAAGCAACTTATAGTCATAAGTACTAGTATAATTGCCAGCCCTAGAAGAAAGTCGCCACGCACTTTTGAGAAGATTGTCTTTCATCGTAAAAGCGAGTGATAATTGACTTTAACAGTTTAAATACAGGATACATTATATTTTACTACAACTAATATTAGGTTAGTCATACTAAGCAAGTTAATAATTGCTTTTATAACATTTAAGTAGATTTCGATTTTACTGAGTCGACCATACCCGAAAACAATTTCAGTCTAAATTGAAAATGTAGTCGAGTTGTAGAGTACTAAGTACACAGTAATTTCGACTGTCTAAATGTATCTTAAGCAAGGGAAAGTTTTAAACGGTCTGGGGCCTATGACGTGGGCGGGGCTTGAGTCTATTCATCGCTCTTTAGGTCCTTAATGGATCTCAGAGATGCGGCGATTTGTAATTTCTTGAACATTGAACCTTATTTGTTATTAAAATTTGGTATTCGAGCCAACAAGAACAGAATCAGTTAAGCCAAGGGTTGTGAAGTAACTTAAGTATTTAGAGCTATGTAAAATGTGTAAGCGTTTTTTATTATTTTTAACTAAGTATACTAACAAAATTTGAAAAATGTTTCTGACGAGGTTTTGTAACACCAATATAACATTTCTAACCAAAACGTTTTTGCTTCATGTAAGGGATCTGGATTTTTTAAGTTATGTTTGTCAAAGATAATATGAAACCGAAAAGCGGAACCGAACAAGAGTATTTAATTTTGTGCCAAATGCGACGTTTTAATTAGTGACTGTGTTACCTGAAATCTTAATTGGTAATACATTCAAATTACTGATAAAGCACTCGTAGGTTTACCGTTTATTTAAAACGATTTCCTTGCTTCGTATGCAAACAAAATATTTTAATTAAAACAATACTAATTTATGGTATTACTTATCTGTCTGTCAGAAATAACAGGTAAATAATTAAGCACAGGTAAAATTTATTGATTGAAATTAAGACATTCGAAATTCCGTATAATATTATGGACAAATTCGAATTTGGTATGAATTCCTTGTCAATGGACGGTTTACAAAGTTAGTGATTTATAAGTGCTCCGTTAGTGGTAGCCGATTTTGTGTGGGAGTATCTTATCTGTGGCTGTCAGGGACTAGCTACCGAAGTCGACGACGCGCGTTTCACATCGATATCTTGCTCGTCATGTCCCGCTGATAAACGGGTACACGCTATTAAATACTCGCTTTATGAGACTCGTTTTAAGAGAGGGACGCCAACGATTTGGTAAGTTTACGAAACAGTTTCGTATAAGTACCTACGTACTAAAATCTTTAAAGGGTTGTAAACAAAAGATATAATGTGTATAAACTAGAAATAAGTGTGTACCTACTAAAAGTATATTAAAATGTTGACTATTTTAATGTTATTGTATTTAGTGTAGATAACTAACTACAATTTGTAATACAAATCAAGCAAAAAAAGAAAAAGACAAGCAAGTTCAAGATAAGTATAAAATATATTAAAACAATACCTACTTTTTGCTAAGAAATCATTTGTTACGAGAAGATGGCCTGAAACGATACCTTACACAGTAAATTAGTCTATTTACATAATGAAGTGCTCAAGCAAGAATCAAAACATTATATACTTAAATTCGAAAAGAAAATTAAGACAAATTACATTTTGTTTAGTTCGTTAATCAAGAAAGCGTCCGGCCTCATTACCCGTCTATTTTGTTTGCGTCCTTTTGATCGCGTTGTTCCAATGCTCCTGAGATATCTGACCTACTAACACAGACACTAGACTGTCTTTCATGCCGCCACTCTTGTTTCTTCGCGAAAAATAATATTTTTGGTTGTTACGAAGCATTAACTGGATAATTTGCTCATTGTTGAAAATTAAAATAATTATGTACAACTTGTTAGCTTTTCATCTTGAAGGCATTTCGTTCGTAAAAATAGAATTTTAAAATAAGTGTTTTAATAGAAGCGACACTTTCGGGCGTGTTGGCTCTTAGCTTCTTGACGTATTACAAATAGTTTAGTGCTTTTTTGTATTATAATTATTTGTATGACACAGTGACAAGTGCCAAGTGAAAACAGGATCGTAAATAACCTTGCTTAGACATAGATAAAAGTACTTTCACTTTTGTATGCTTAGCGCTTAAGTTAGTATTTTTAGATGAGATGTAGATAAATTTATTACCATACTATAATAAAAACTACGATAAAACAGACAAGAAGACTCAGATATCTATTAACTTGTGTCCTTATATAAAACGATATAAATTAAATTAAAGTAAATAAAATAGGCCAGACATTGGCAAATTCTTAATTGTTACTGGTGTCTGAATATTTTAATTTATATTGGTATAGTGTATGGTATGCAATGTCGTCGATAATAACAAGTTGTTTCACAAACTTGTTTAAAGATAAAACGACGATTATCTTGAGTAAAGATCGCAATCTAAATATGAACTTTGGAGTTATTTCATTGAACTCTTTAGTTATGAATCACGTTCGAACCGTATATTGACTAACTGATAGTGATTAACATTAAAAAATATATGTTTAAATGTATTCGGTTGAATCTCCCAATATTTATGTAAACAACTATATCCAGAATTAGTTTGAAAAAGTCTACATACGAAATTACTTTTAGAAATGAATCCAAGGATTCCAATGCACAGGAAACTAATAATGTATGAGAACACCGTCTAACGCGTAGGCTTCTAATCACATCGGAACATGAAAACAATAAAACTACAGCAACAATACCGGCCAACGCGAACAAAATGTAAAGGAACAGTAAACCTGTCAAGTATTAGTTCGATATCATTTTTCAGTGCTAGTTCCTCGCCCACGTTTCGTTACTACGCCGACTTAATAAAGCCTCGGATGCAACAGCCCCACAGACATAGATCTACATAGATAACGCAAATGCATGCACTTCGCGTGTCTGAACTCCGACCAAGCGTCGAGGTTGGTCGCCACTAACTTCAGTCCCCGCGCGTCCGTTTTACCGTTAAGTAAACTTTATTCACATTACGTTGCCGCGTTTGCTTCGGACGTGTGATCTGACGTTGTGTATTAGGAGACGATGAATATCGCACAAGCGATACTGTCGCGCATCGCTTCGACTTCGTGATACAGGCAACGTCACAGTAGGTATTAAAAAGTCGGCACGCTTGGTTTCAATACAAATCGTGATAATTGCGTTATCTATGTAGATCTATATCTGTGAACAGCCCTTTACTCTACCGCGATTATCTAATTCGATTAACTCGCTTTCAAATCGCGTTCGAGAGGTACGCTCTGGTTAGTAATAGTTGCAAAATCGTTAAATTGTGGTGAAAACAGTAAATATGATAACTTTTGCACTTTCTCGACTTGCGACACGGGCAGTATAAATCGTGCTTTTTGGTATTTATATGAAATAAAAGGCTCGATTGATATTTCTCGGTAAGGCTGTATTGGACACAAGCAGATTTGCGTAGTGATTTTACACCTTTGCTTTTGGATTTAGCAAATGTTCTCACATATCCCGATATATTTTCCTCTTATTCCACGTACGACACTTACGGAAACCGCAGTACGAGACGTAAAACTGTCGTCAGATTAAAGGAAGATTGGAAGAAATGCGGCGTACGTTGTTACAAATAGAGTATAGGTATAAATTTAAAAACAGCCTACATTGTACAAGCTATCAATGTACGGATTTTCAAATTTAGCTTCAGTGCAACAAAACTCTTTATATACGCATTCTGACTGTATTTTACTCCTTCCAGTGTTTATTTTAAGAGCTGAGCAATCAACACAATGAAGCATTGTGGACTCTACTGAATAATCATTAACTAAATGCATGTAATGAGTCTAAAGAACATATAATACGTCAGCAACATTAAAAGTCTATAATAAATTAAAAATTAATAAGTAGGCATAATAATATAAATATATATGCTATACCACTAAAATCTGTACCTAGATAGTTTTGCATTTTAATTCGGGAGATAATTGGAATGTAATCAAATGTTGAGTATATGTAAAAAAATCGACAAATGTACCTATCTGCATCTTTGATAAAGAAAGATTTGGGTTCCCTTCTAAGGTAGAAATATAGTTCTATCTTGTTTATCATTACATTTATTTTATAGTTATCGTTCAGAGAATAAAAATATATGGCAGGCAAATAACTGTTTTGCATACATATTAGTAGACACAGAGGAGTGATAAGAATGGAAAACGCTTTATGGAATCATTAGTATGAAAATTACCTTTTAGTTTTATTTCTAGCTGTACTTACAACAAGTAAATGAGTAGGATGAAAATGTTGACCGCTTCCTGGTGTTAGAATTAAATTGTTTAGTACGCCGTCGGCTGACAACAGCTTATCTTAAATACCTTACTTACTGTCAACACCTTTAGATATCTAGTAGACGATATTATAAAGCCAAAGCGATATTTTATTTATTTGTTTCATCAACTAATTTAGCAATTGATAGGACAGATTTTAGAATACCGTTCATAGCCCATTTCGGATCACTCGTGTGTTCGTCTGATTCTGTGTTACAGGCAGTTTGCATCAAAAGCCTCGATTAAATGAGTTGAAATGGCGTTGCTTTGGGAAGAAACGCAAGGTTTCCAGAGCAATAAAAGTTACCAGAATGGTAATTTGGAACTATTATAAAACCATAGAAATTAACACAACTATTTTTATTATTCATGAATAGGTCATACCATGCGGGCAGCAGATTACAAGCTGAACAAAGTACAACGATTTGTTAGTTAAACGTTTTTGTATATTATTGCAATCTTGCAATCATTTTTAACAAATCGATCCTCTATCCCTCCCCTCCCTCCCTATAATATTTTATATAAATCCCTAACTATAATATTTTATATAAATATGCATCTTCAATATTTGCCTCGTAAACAAATTTAATATCTTATCCGCCCACTGCTTCGGATTTCGCGCAGTAAATAGAACGTATTGTTTACTTTTTTATGGTCTTACTTTAAACGTATGTTTTCATTCATTCGCGGTGTAGTTTACGTGCCATATGTTTTGCATTTGTAGCGTAAAACACTTCATACACAAACGTGTGTGGTGGATATTCGGTCGCCCACGATGTTGTGTACGTATTCAGAACATAGTTTTACACTCGTTGAAGAGTATTTTTGAGTGCAGAGGCGAATGACGCAGTTCCACATACCTCGGTATATAAGCGTTGGAGTTTAATAGATGTCTGGATGTTATAACTACTAGATCAGAGTCAATAAAATATACTGGCAAGATCTGTTGAGTGTAGGCGATTTAAAATCTAGATTAATTTTCTGACCTGTTTTGCCAAACTTTACAATTACACAGAAAATATATACAACAGTTTTTTGTGTAGGAGCAAACAAATCTATGTATAAATAATACATTTATTTAAATAAAAAATGTGCGAATTTCTGAGAGTATTATGTGAATGGAGAAATATGAAATTGGTAAAGTTAAAATGTATATCGAAAAGGTAGAAAAGGTGAAGGAATGAACAACTATGTACTTTATTATTGGGCTATTATGGTATACCTATTAATATACTATTTAGGTAGGACCTAATAATATAAAGATTATGTTGATCACTAAGTGTAACGCCGACGCCGCGACGTGAACGTTAGAAATAAACCCATATTTATCTCCTTGAAACAGATAATATATAAAATAAAGGAATATTAGATTCAAGTTTTCTAACATGCACTACACTTTCAAATGTTTACTGTCAAAAAATAATTTGTTACATAAAATATTAGGTACACATCATCATCATCAGCCCTGTATAAATTGTTACTGCTGGGCACGGGCCTTTTCTCACTATGAGAAGGATGAGGGCATAGTTCATTATTTTATTTACAGTATTATAATCACTATACAGCTTACATACTATGGTAATGAAATCTACCCTTGCATTACCAAAGGAAAAACTAAAGAGAAGTTATGGGTAGATATTTTTATTTACAGAGTACATAGTACCGACTCATCTCTCTTGTGTGATGCCTAAATATGTTGTATAAAAAATAAGAGATGATGAAAGAAGGGAAGATATCAGATAATCTACGGAAGTAATAAAAAGTGTAACAGAAAGAGTTGTTTTCATAATCGCTGTTAGATAACTGACCGCCTAGCAACTAACTAGTCGGACGGACAACATAACTGAGAGAGTCAACAACCCGACGCGTGTTTACGCGAAACAAACACTTCTTACGACGACCTTAGAATACTTACATAAGCAGCGGATACGACAAAATCACATGGCATTTTTCTTACGCATTCCATATTGATTTTTTCTAAGAAAAGTAAAACGAAATAAGTATCGAAGATTTCTTATTGATACTGCAGAATTTGGGTATGGTAGCTATGAGATCTTTTATTATTCTTTCTCTCGATAAGGCAGTCGATTCCTGTGCCGTATTGCCGCGAGTCATGAATTAATGAGACCTCGAAACCCAACAAAACTATTTGTGAATCATACAAAACGTGAGGATTGAACTGAAGTGTTTAACGGCAAGTCGACTGCTTAAACCACTACATCATACGTGCAGTCATGTTAGCCAGTTATTGACAGTATATCCGTCCAAATTCCTTTACGAAATTTCTTTCAAGGATGCGTGACATGCGAGCTTCGCGTGATTTTATGTTATGTTGCATTATATCACGCTTATAGCCATTACATTGTCACAATTGTAAGAATTTATATGGCACTGGAGTCAATGTTCTTGATTACTTACACAATTGCTTCAGCGAGCGTGGTCTCAATTATTTAATTACATTCATCATATTCGCTTTCAGTTTTTGTAATTGCATCTTGCCATGCAACTTCCAAACTAATGTAAGCCGGGAGAATGCACATTTTTTATTTTCACGTGACTGTTACTGCAAATTGTTTTAGAAAACTATTTAATTGTGAAGTCGAGCTTCTTTGTGAATTAGGTCACCGGGTTTAGTCGCAGGAGAATGTAAGTGCAATTTAGATGGGGGACAGCACGAGACCTTGGACCGTGTTAGGATAAATAAATAATAAAGCTCGATAAGACCGGGCAGCATCGGTGCAACAGAAGTTTAAAGATGCACAAATCAGCAAGGAAGGTTTGATAAACTTATTTTTTTCTACTTTTCATACTAAATCAATTTGATAAGTATACGTGAGTAGGTACTTCGGTCTCTTTGTTTTTAATACTGTCGATACATCAAAGTTTAGTCCGAACTCGGGGAACAATTGGTCGGATTCGAGTTGATCGTCAATGGGAACAAAAATATTGTTTCTTGAATTTTATTTTGAGTAGTATTTCAACGTGTATTATTTTAATAATTTACTCTCAATAGAATATTATACTATAGTATACTTTTCTCACTAAATTTATAATTGGCAACAAATAGAAAAGGATTTTACTGTGTTATACGTTTACGAGCGCGGCGCGGCGCGGCGCGGCGACGACGTTATTTCGGATCATGGCATTACTCTCGTCTCCCTGTACTGTGGCGAGGGCCACTTAAAGAGATTGCTCCGAGGCCTCCACGAACCACATTCATTCTCTCAAGATAGGATTCAGTTAATATGAGCATTCTCTGCAAAAAATAACTGCCCCTAGTGCCGAAATAAATATTGTTAAGTACACCGTCAGGCCGTCTGTTTCTGAATGTCCTAATATATCTCGTCGGGAAAAGATAATGTTGTTTGATAATAAAAGGGGCTCCTCCAAGCCTCTTTCAGTATCGGATTAAATAAATATATTATGTTTTGACTACTTTATATGGTCTTTTCAGGTTGAATGGGTCGCAATTTGAAGATTCAATCTCCTCGTATCTGGAACATGATTTAATCGCTATTGGTATGTTTTATTCAGATACAAATTGTATTTTTTCACAATTTGTTATAAGCTGCGTAAAAATAATGCGTAGAAAGATCAAATCAGGGACGGATTTTGGACAAGTTTGTTAAACAATTTTGTCGCTTATAAAATTTAAACGATATATGGATAAGCAGTGTACCCTTTATTTATTAACGGTAACTATGAACATTATCGAAACAGAGGTCACGCACACATGCACAGCGACTCTTACGCCCTTAACAACTTACTATATAAACCCAAAATTAATATTGACTTTATTCTTATCTGTTCTTGTAGCTAACGTAGTATCGAAGCCTTGGGAGGGCTAGTAGCGAAAATATTTACTTTCTATTACCTGCCGCGGGCCTCCTGCGACGCTAAATGGCCCTCCGGATAATTCCCATGTGATATCCCTCGTCTTTATACAGCCTGAAGTATAATACGGTAGGCAATCTAAAAATCAGCTAGAGAATAATGTTTGCCTTTTAGGTTCTATTTCAAGATAGAACTAAGTATGTACTAAATAAATTTGTTGAAGTATGTATACAACGGACTGTTACAGATTATGCTAACGGACATTGGGTGTATACTAACAAGATTACAAATAAGTAAAACGTCATTTGAAACAAATATTTAGAACATAGTATCAAATTATTTAAGCTAGAAAAATCAAAACACACACTCGGGCATCGGTAAATCAAAAATACAAGTGTTGATTTAATTTAAAAGTTTTCCAGATCTATGGTTTTACCGCCGTCATTTATTGTACTGTATTCTTGTAATGCTAGTAGTTGCAATAAAAAAGCAAACTTTGTTGCAAGGCCAGTAGCCAAAAAATATACATAATTTTAATAAAAATGAAAAAATATACATAATTTTATTGCAGCCCTTGATATTGGTCAACTGCAGTTGAAATGTTTACGACATCAAATCTATTTACTTACATACGTAACTTTATCGCACTTCTTCTACTTAGACCTTCGGAATATATTCTCATAAGCAATGATGTTACAAAAGTAATAAGAAGTAGATATGTTATAGGCGTACCAAAATCAGGACGCCATAACCCAGTTGGCAAGTCTGACATATGTGTGTGTGAAGTCGCGAGTGAAACTGACACATCTTGTCAACCGAAAATAAAATATGGAGTTATCGATGTGTGCGTTAGTGTACCGTTTCTACGGATTGATTACTACGTAGGTAACGAATCTAACTCTTTCTTGTAATATCATTGCTCATAAGTATGAAACGTCCAACCTGAATGATACATTGAAAGATTTTTTAACCTTTTCATTGCTAGTTTAGTGGTGATATAAGTATAAATTGGTAGCCTCATGGTAACTGACCTTCCAATTGAAGTTTAGAACATTCTATCAATTGATATCAATAAAAAGAATGAATGTGAAGTGTTTTTTATTTTCTTTTCGCAGTATGGCAATTGAACATTCTCGAATATAATTAGAACTCATTGTGTCCAAGTCTGTATATATTTCTTAGAATATCCTGTTCGGTGTTCGGTTGTTATGTTTACCGTTGTTACACGTGGCTGATGTTCTGGTTATTTTTTTCAATCAATTTGTTGAAATTCTATGAAAACATATCTTACTAAAATTTAGATTAATATCAAAGTGCTATTCATATCAAATGAAATGATGATTAGTTTGTATTTATTTAATTCTGTACATGTACAATATTTTAGGCACATATTAAAATTTTAACCATTCACCGCATGAACTACACGGAAGGTGTAGTGATTGCGTCACCTTTTACACTGTATTCCTATATAGAGCAGTCTTTAAGGTACGTACCACAAATAGCTGTTTCGGTTAAGGGTATTCTTTGTCACCGTTAGTTGAATGTTTGTAAAATCTTCGCGATACAGTATTTATGCCTGGTACGGAAGATGGCATAAAAATTTGTTAAGTTCGTTGTTTTATTCTCGTCACACGTATCATTTTTAAAGTTAACGATATAACGTTCTGGGGTTCGGTTGGTCAGGGCGAGATTAGTCTTTATTATTCGTTTATTAAATAAATATGAAGCTCTTTCCTGTTGTCCTAGTTATTTACGAGAACATGGTCGAAGCACTCTGTGCCTACGTGACTGAAAGTAAAGGCTTCAAATAGTTACTCGTATTACCGACCCCCGTACTATGACGTCACAACAACTAAAAGGTTTTTTAAAATGTAATTTAGAAACTTCTCAGCAATGTTTGTGTTACTGAAGACCATATTGCTGAAATTAAAGAGTTTGTATAGTAACGTGGGTTTGAAGGGTTTATGTGGCATATGATTTCTATTACTGACACATTTTCCAACTATGTTACGGGTATTAATCATTCTCCTAGCTTTAGAAACCGGGGTCCACTTTTTAGTCTAACCGGATTTGACTAAATAATAGCTTTTCCCCCTTTAACTCTCCTAAGGGATAGCTATATTCCATGGTTTAGTATAGTGTCGCTTTATTCATAGGAACTGACTCCCTATAACGACTGTCAAAGATCTTCATGACAGCCGGGACCGACGGCTTAACGTGCTTTCCGATTCACGTGGCAAGCGATAATTTACAATTCAATACGCACATAACTCCGAAAAGTTGTTGGTGCGCGTTGTGATTTCGAACCCGATATCATTTGCATGGCTATCTGTTGGTACCTCCACTAGGCTATCGCTGCCTATGATTTTAAAGAGGTTCAATAGAAAAAATCTTTAAGCTAATTAAAGAAAGTGTGCGTCATTGCGAGACGTCGGGACGTGACGACCCCACCGCCCACTGGGGGAGTTACTCTGACGAGTAGATACTCGTCATAATATCTCCCCCAGCGCAAGCAGTCAACCGAAAGATGGCGGTCAAACCATCCGAACCTGGCGGAAGGAAATCCCGAGATGCTAGATGGGCAGCAGCGTCCAGCACTAAGAACTTCCGCCACTGCGATCGCCAATACGCCTGCCAAGCGTGGCGATTATGGCATATCCCCCCCAATTATGAATCACACCATTAAAAACCGGCCCCTAGTCCCCGGCAGCCCCGCTAGTCCTGGTTATGGTAGCGGCCATGGTAACGGCGGGGCAAGGGGTGCGAAGAATCTCCGGAAGAGATCGGGCTACCACCACCAACGACAATTGGCCCTGGCAACACTGAACACGCGCACACTGCGGACCGACGAGAAGATTGTCGAGCTGGAAGAAGAATTGAGCAAGTTGCGATGGGATATCATAGGCCTATCTGAAGTCCGAAGACAGGGGGAGGACTCGATAGTTCTCAATTCCGGTAACTTGCTCTTCTACCGGGAGGGCGACCAACAGTCCCAAGGTGGTGTCGGGTTCATCGTCCACAAATCTCTCGTGACCAACGTGGTAAATATCGGGAGTGTATCGAGCAGGGTAGCGTACCTTATACTCAGAATATCCAAGCGGTATTCGCTTAAGGTCATACAGGTATACGCTCCGACCTCGTCGCACCCCGATGAGGAGGTGGAAGCCATGTACGAGGACATATCTCGGGCTATACATGGCTACAAAACCCATTACACCGTGGTCATGGGAGATTTTAACGCGAAACTGGGCAAACGCGACGGTAATGAGCTGAGAGTGGGGCCATTTGGTTATGGGCATCGGAATTCCCGGGGTCACTTGCTGGCTAGCTTTATGGAGAAGGAAGGACTCTATATGATGAATTCCTTCTTCAAGAAGCGAGAATGCCGCAAGTGGACCTGGGTAAGTCCAGACGGTGCAACCAAAAATGAGATCGACTTTATCATGTCGACGAAGAGGCAGATATTCAATGATGTCTCCGTGATCAATTCACTTAAAGTTGGGAGCGATCACCGAATGGTAAGAGGCACATTGAATATCCGTACAAGCCTCGAACGGTCGAGGTTGATAAAGTCCACGCTCCGACCGGCACCGGTTCATATCCAAAACCCCGAGAGCTTTCAGCTCGAACTCAAGAACCGTTTCGAATGCCTGGGTGAATGCGTAGATGTGGACGTGTACAGTAACGGGTTCGTGGATGCTGTCCATACAACAGGGGCTAAATTTTTTAAGCCCCAGAAAAGCCAGAGAACCAAAAAGATCTCGGATCCGACCCTCGAGCTGTTAGAGGAAAGGCGCAAGATGGTTCTGCTATCCTCCGACGACATGCCGAAATATCGGCACCTCAACTGACAGATCTCTAAGTCTCTGACTCGCGATCTCCGCCAATACAACACAAAATGTGTTCGTGAGGCGATCGAGCGGAATAAGGGATCCAAAGTGTTCCAAAGGGATCTGTCTGTTGGGCAGAGTCAGCTGACAAAGCTGAAGACGGAGGATGGCAGAATCGTATCGTCCAAGCCTGAGCTCTTGGAGGAGATCGAAAGGTTCTATGGACAGCTATACACGACAACGCAACAACCCGCAAGCACTCCAACGTCAGACCCTAGAGCTGGATTGACCCGACACTATACCGAAGATATCCCGGACGTCAGCATGCACGAGATTAGTGTGGCTCTCAAACAGCTTAAAAACAATAAGGCGCCGGGTGATGACGGAATTACGAGTGAGCTTCTGAAGGCCGGCGGTGCACCCGCTAGAGAAGCCCTCCGGAAGCTATTTAATTCCGTCATTCTCGAGGGTAAAACGCCACAGGCGTGGCACAGAGGTGTGGTGGTGCTTTTCTTTAAGAAAGGGGATAAAACCCTCTTGAAGAACTACAGACCCATCACACTTCTGAGCCACGTCTACAAGCTGTTTTCAAGGGTCATCACGAATCGTCTCGAGAGCAAGCTAGACGACTTCCAGCCTCCCGAACAAGCCGGTTTCCGTAAAGGCTATAGTACCATAGACCACATACATACGCTGCGGCAGGTTATACAGAAGTCCGAGGAGTATAACCAGCCCCTATGCTTGGCGTTTGTGGACTATGAGAAAGCCTTCGATTCGATCGAAACCTGGGCGGTGCTACAGTCTCTCCAACGGTGCCGGATTGACTACCGATATATCGAAGTGCTGAAGTGTTTGTATGAAAACGCCACTATGTCAGTCCGCCTCCAGGACCAGAGTTCGAAACCTATTCAACTCCAGCGAGGGGTGAGACAGGGGGTTGTCATATCCCCGAAACTGTTTACCACTGCGCTGGAGGATGTTTTCAAGCTTCTGGACTGGAATGGACTCGGCATCAACATCAACGGCGAGTACATCACTCACCTTCGATTCGCAGACGATATCGTAGTCATGGCTAAGACCATGGAAGGCCTAGGCACAATGCTCGATGGCCTCTGTAGAGTCTCCCAACAAGTAGGTCTTAAGATGAACATGGACAAGACGAAAATCATGTCGAACGTCCATGTTGCACCTACTCCTATTCAGGTTGGGAACTCTACGCTCGAAGTTGTCGACAAGTATATCTACCTGGGACAAGTAGTCCAATTAGGTAGGTCCAACTTCGAGAAGGAGGTCAATCGTCGAATCCAACTCGGTTGGGCAGCGTTCGGGAAGCTACGACATATCTTCTCGTCCGATATCCCGCAGTGTCTCAAGACGAAACTCTTTGACCAGTGTGTGTTGCCAGTGATGACTTACGGGTCAGAGACGTGGTCGCTCACTATGGGCCTTATCAGAAGGCTCAAGGTCACTCAGAGGGCGATGGAGAGAGCTATGCTTGGAGTTTCCCTGCGAGATCGAATCAGAAATGAGGACATCCGCAGTAGAACCAAAGTCGCCGACATAGCTCTCCGGATAGCCAAGCTGAAGTGGCAGTGGGCAGGGCACATAGCTCAAAGAACCGATGGCCGTTGGGGCAGAAAGGTTCTGGAGTGGCGGCCACGTACCGGACGACGCAGCAGAGGTAGGCCCCCCGCAAGGTGGACCGACGATCTTGTCAAGATCGCGGGAGGAGGTTGGATGCGGGCGGCTCAAGACCGGTCTGTGTGGAGAACCTTGGGGGAGGCCTATGTCCAGCAGTGGACGTCGTTTGGCTGATATGATGATGTGCGTCATTTACCTTTTTAGCCCCTTCTGGTATAAAAATACAGACATGAACATGTGAATACTCAAAAGATTATTTCGCGTTTACTTTTTAAATAAAATGCGAGTTTCAGGAAACGGCGCAAACAGGGAATTTCAAGCATCAAGAAAAATTTGCACAAAGAGCACCCGAACTCTGAATAACTCAAATATGCTCCTTGTATAATTAATTAATTGTATTTGGCTGTAAAAGAGAATAAAATTGTTTAAGTATCCTTTTTACATTTTCATTCAATATTATTTTAAAAAGTCTTTCGGGTTAGGTATATACCACGTACCTTTGTTTGGAGTAGCCGATATTTTCGGCACTGTTGCAAAGGTACGTGGTATACCTATATCCCGAAATTTAAAATAAGTTTAAATAACCACGAAAGTTTAAGTTCAGTTAACAGTTTTTTTTGTTTTTCGTTCATATTTTCCTCACTGTTCTGTCCTTTGGTTATTGAAAGTAATCATTATTTTTTTTAATCAACTAATGGCTTCCAGTAATCAATGCAACGAAACGTATGATTACTGAGATCAAATGATCAATTAAATTTAGTTTCTATATTGGTTAGTAACAGAATAAATTTGAACGTACCCGTAATCTATTATCGATAAGATTACGTAGAATTATATCTAAAGGTAATGTCAAACAATGTTTGAAGTATTTCTTGTTTTTCTATGTGTATTGTCGTCATATACTAAAACTCTTAGGTTGCAATGTATATATCGTTTTTCAGACCTAAGGCTTAACAAGAAACACGATAGGAGTTTAACGAATGATGATGTCCAAAGTCTTCAAGGTTAAAAGTAGCTGTACTATTTTTAACATTGAAGACATTGGACATCGCAATAAAAACATTTATATTAAATTAGAAACAGAATCTAGTTTGTGATCACCAATTTGTATCAGATATTCTATTTCACCAAAATCAAGAAAGTACATAGGCATTAACAAAATTTTTAACCGACTTCAAAAAAAAGGAGGTTCTCAGTTTGACCTGTATGTATGTATGTATGTTTGTCCGCGATTATCTCGCGTTTGGCTGAACCGATTTCAATGCGGTTTTCAGAAAAGTATTTGTTACACGTAGGAGAAGGTTTTAGGCCCTTAACCGACTTTAAAACAGAAGGTTCTGAGTTTGACCCGTATATATATGTTTGCCCACGATTAACTCAAGTTTGGCGAAACTGATTTATATGCGGTTTTCAAAAAAAAGTATTTGTTACACTTAGGAGAAAGTTTTAGTATTTTAACCAACTTAAAAAAAAGAAGGTTCTCAGTTTGACCCGTATGCATATATTGGTTCTTAGTATGTTTGTATGTACTATGTGTGTGTGTTTGTACATGTGTACCTGTCTATGTCTCTGCGATTAACAAAAAACAAAGAAAGTCGGTGAAAGAATCTAATGCGAGAGGATATTTCTCATTCTTGTCATTTCGGATAAGGCTCTGTTGTCGTGGGGATGGTTGAGTAATTTGTTCGAGTCAATATCACTTAAAGCCATGCCTTTTAGGGATTTGACCCGACTCAAGACAACATAGCATTGTCCTTTAGCAAAGATTTTAGGCCCTAGGTCGATTACCGCGGAACTAAGTGTACATCCTAGCAACTTGTGTACCGTCACAGCCCAACTTAATATGACTGGCAACATCTGCCTCTCGATATCACCATAACCGCGATTGCTTTGATAGGTCGCTTTCAATGGAGCTATGGAAATGTATCCATCATCATCTTTAAGACGCAATGCTATTGATGGATTATCAAATAATATCAAAATGGCATCAGGCAGTTCACCTGGCTCAAGTGGAGCTCTTCTTAGTGCCGGCCATTTAAATCCTTTAGGAACACCCATTGCCCCGTTCGCTAAGCCATCTGTTATTGACATATTTCTCCGGACCATACCTAATACGAGAGCTCACAGCCAATTCAATAGTATGTACAAGTCCGCCGCATTTGTTTGGATCAGCCGGAGCAGCATTTGCGGAGGGCGTCCTTCCGTATGTGGCTGATTCCTTAGACTCATCTCTCTCTAGGAGCATCAAGCCTAAACCTATAGGCACACAGAATAAAAGTAGGTACCTATGTCAAAATCATGATTACAGACTGATACTAGCAGAAAACTGATCACTAAAATTATTTAAGAATCTAACTATAAACAAACTTTTAATTAGCCCAAAACTTAAAGTAAATGGAGTACCTATCACTAAAAAGTATTAAATAAATAAAAGAGTAGTTAACACAAGACCTGAAGTAAATGATAGAAGTACCTAACACTAAAAAGTATGAAATAAAAATAATAAGAAAAAAAAAACAAAACGAAAACTTTAAAATAGCAACAAAAATGTTAACTAGGTATTTAGTTTCTTTTTAAAAAAAAGAGAACCGCCTTCAAAAAATCGACTCACTGAAAAGTACGAAATAATTTTTACATACGCTACCCTAAATCCTCTCAAATTTCCTTTCGAATTTCTCCCAAAACCTAATTACTAAATTAAACTAAATACTTAGTTTTTGAAGTCGGGCCAAACCAACAAAAACAAAAAAGAATAGGTACTGGCAAACAGAGAAAATAATAGGACGAATGTATCAAACCAATAAAGCCTCAAAAAATATCTGAATTAATAAAATTTAAAAGAATATACCTATATACTGCAACAAATATATAAAATATATATAAAGTATGAAATAAATGCTTAGTTATAAAATAATTATACTTCTTAGCTATTTTGGGCTATAAGTATGTACCTATGTAGATTGAATGCGCTGGTTTGGAAAGGATGACGGCAAACAATAGGCTTAGGGATTTGGTTTGGCACCGACTTCAAAAACTAAGTATTTAGTTTAATTTAGTAATTAGGTTTTGGGAGAAATTCGAAAGGAAATTTGAGAGGATTAGGGTAGCGTATGTAAAAATTATTTCGTACTTTTCAGTGGGTCGAATTTTTGAAGGCGGTTCTCTTTTTTTAAAAAAGAAACTAAATACCTAGTTAACATTTTTGTTGCTATTTTAAAGTTTTCGTTTTGTTTTTTTTCTTATTATTTTTTTGAAAAAAGTAAAGTGAATTCCTCGCTGTCGCGAATTCCGACAGGCTGGGCAGGTAGGTACCTACAATACATTAAAACAGTTCTCAGTATATACCTACTATATATTCGGAGTACTACCGGTATCATTAAACGTGACGATAGTGACATACAGATAAAAAATTGAGTTGTAATAAGTGCCAAGAAAATGTATGTCTCTTCTGAGAAAAACATTAAAGTATTTATAAATACACATTTGACCTCACTATAAGAAAACATTCCGAATTTATTTTAGTTTTATCTTTTCAACGCACTAAAGAGAGCTTAAGAATGTTTTTGTAATGTCTTCTACATGCTAGAAGGGATAAACCGTTAATAGACAAACTATTTATTCGTAATGGCATAAGAAAATTAAATAATTTGTTCTGATTTGTGTGTCTAGGTACTTGCAAGCAAGCATGTTTTAGTGAGTATTTGAATAGATCAGATTCATTATTTTAGAAAGACTTTTCACTTAAATCTTTTGATGTATACTTTTTAAATGTAAACCGTAAATAAATATTTGAATTGCATGTTTATCTGTTGAACTGAATTACACGCCAGACATAATAGTCTGAAAATATATCATATCTAGCCCTTGCTCCCTTGGTTTAGGTTGCGTATGTTTCTTTTTACTACAGCAAAGCCTTCGTTTATTTTTCTGTAATGTAACATTCGCAAAAATGCTCATTAATTACATTCATAGATAAATATGACTTTATTTCTATTAATACTTAATAAGTACGTAGCTAGTAAGCAATAATAATTTTGTAAACATTCATGCCAAAGCAATATCTCGCTTTGAACTTTGAAGTACCTATTTATAACCACAGTAATTAATCCGAAGGGAATATCACAATAATTATATGTGAAACTCTATGTATGTACATTAGTACGTATGTGCTAAATTTATTTTATTTGCTTTGGTGGTCTAATTACAGAGTATTCAGAGAACACAATATTGTAATAATTTTACTGTTTATAATAACACGGGTTAATTATAAAGCATTACGTACCAAATGCGAATAATTAATTGATATTCAGATATTCAGTAGAAGTGTTGTGTAGGTATATTTAGATGTGGGAAAAGGTATAAAATTGGTATCGAAATGGTGTGGGTAGCGTTTTTTTGAGTTTCGCCTTTTCTCTGTGCTGCGTCAAGTGTTGTAGTTGAGTTCGATTCCCAGTTGATCCACTAGGGATAATATCGTTTTGGTTTTCTTATTTGTAAAGTGACTAACGGTACAGGGAACTTGTCTGCACGGGCGGCATAGTGGTTAAGCGGTCGCCTTACTCTTTGACACCGAATAGTCTCCAAAGGACAGTACTTCTTTGTTTTGCGCTTAGATATTAATTTCTCTGTTAAATGCCTGATGATTCGACTGAGTTAAACTAAATAAGGAACTCAGCTGTAGTTGAAATTTGGAGGCAAAAAAAAAACACGGTGACAAAAACATACCTACTGCGTACGACAGTATAGTAATGTAGTAATCTACGGACTCTCTTTAAATTGGCTTTTTCCCCTGGTTATAAAAACCCTCGATGAATACTTTGATTGGAACGTGCTCGGTAAACGACGTTAAATAACTTCCCTATACGTGCTGATCTACTGTTTACTTCTGCGAACTATAAGTACACCTTTGTAATTGGATTTTATTTACATTATAAAATTATTATATGTATTATACACGAGCGGCTTCTGGCAGTTTCAGCCCTAAAATTTAAATTTCTAATTTCCACTGAAGGGTAGAAACTAAGGAAAAAACATAGTAATGCTTTCGTCGTACAGGGAAGCTCACATAGCCCTCCTAGTCGGAATATTGTCTCATTGGATGTATCATTAGTATGACTAGTTCTTACACTATTTGTCTGCAAAGCCTACTAACAGGTCTCATGATTGCTTTATTTTTTATTTAACTAGCCTCTTAGATCATAAAAATCCAATGAGAAATACTTTGAAGTACCGAACCGTTTGCTTGGTTTGGCAAAGAAAAAGTAATGTTTATTTAAGAATATGGATCTAGAATCTAGAATACTTTAATGTTAGGTTCTCATTACATGAAAGAAACCTTTTCGTTGGAAAACGTTTCTGAATATTCATGAACTCGGTTATAATTTCAAATGTAATAGGTTTTCTTTTGAATTAAACATGCCTAATAATATATATGATCAAAAATTACTATGATAGACAGATATTTATTTTGCGCTAGATTAAAAAAATAATGGACGCAACCTAGCACTTGCTGATTGGAAATTGTTTAAAAGAATCCTAAGATTGGAGTTAAACAATCTACTTGCAACAAAACAAACTTTAAAGGGGATTTCACGAGCTCGCGTGGATATTAGCAGTAGGTACACAAACATAGTACCTAACTATTGTAACTGTACTCTAGATGGTTGTTATTATGGCTAACTCCATAGGAGTGTTGTATGATAACCAAATCTTCTAAAAATACAGTTCTTGCGCTTACTTTTTGTGACGTACACCACAAAAAGTACCAACAAAACAAAGTTTTAGTACTTTTTAGAAGAATGAAGAAAAGTTGTTCCTTGTTTCGTAATTTTTGTTTAACTGTTTCATAGGACGGGCCGAGAAATGTTATTTACATTGGAGTGGTCAAAGCTCGGAATGAATTGAGTTTAAGGATATAATTCTGCGTTCTGCCGCTACCTCTTTAGGCCCCAACTATGAAGATATACATTCATCGATGTTGCTTGACAATTTCTACAAAGAAACCTCGTTACCTTCGTAACCAGCAAGACGTAACACCCATCAAATAATAACTGTCAAGGCATACGCGTACACACTCACATTTAAGAATTGATGATACTAAACCAACAAAACAGTGGCTTACCTGTTGATTTAGGAGTGCCGCAAGGCAGCATCCTAGGGCCTTTCTTGTTTCTTGTTTACATAAACGATTTACCTTTTTACTTGAAAAACATTTGTGACGTTGTACTGTTTGCTGACGATACTTCTTTGATATTCAAAGTAGATAGAAATAAGGCACATTTTAACGAAATAAACAGTGCGCTCATTCAAGTAACTAAATGGTTTCATGTAAACAATCTAGTACTGAACGCCAAAAAAAACAAAATGTATTAAGTTTGCTCTGCCTAATGTCAGAAACCTTGGTCCTAGTATAGCTCTAAATGACGATGTTCTCGAAACATCTGAATCTACATTATTTCTAGGAATAACACTTGATTCGGAATTACAGTGGGGTGCGCACGTTACATATCTCTCAGTGAAACTTAGCTCAGCTGCTTATGCCATTAAGAAGGTTCGTAGGTTGACTGATGTCGATACGGCTAGATTGGTTTATTTTAGCTATTTTCATAGTGTTATGTCATATGGCATATTATTATGGGGTAGAGCCGCTGACATCGAAAATATTTTTACATTACAAAAACGGGCAGTTAGGGCCATTTACCAGTTAAAGACAAGTGTCTCACTTAAAGAAAAATTTTAAAATATTGGTATTCTTACTGATGCTACCATCACAATATATTTATGCCAGTGTTATGCATGTACGACTACATATAAATTCTTACAAAATGAATAGTGACATACACAATATTAATACTAGGAACAGGCATAAATTATGTGTACCATATTTCCGTTTACACAAAACGCATAGCTCTTTTATTGGGCTTAGTATAAGAATGTATAATAAAATACCTAGTAATATTTTAGACTTGCCTTTAAGGTCGTTTCAGACAATTGTTAAAAATAATCTTTTACTAAAGGCATATTATAGTTTAAATGAGTATCTTGACGACAAGTACGCTTGGAAATAAATATTCTTTTATTAGGTAAATTTCTTTTTATTATTAGGTCAATAGGCAGTTTTATAGTGTAGTTAATTACCGTCTTCTCTTTTATACTACATTTGCATTCTTGTTCTACTCTTTTTATTATAATTTATCGGATTTGAAAGGTGAGGGTAACTCGTGGTCATGAACTGCTAACTAATAGAGTGTAAATTGCTGCAGGTTCATATACCATTACTTTTCGGAGCATACTGTTCCACCATAGATCAGAACAGTCATGTTCGCGAGTTGCTTACATCAAAAGACGTAAGTGGATGCTCCTGTTTCACCATATTCACTTTGGGAGACTTACTAAATGAACATAATTTATTGCTTGAGTATGATATCAACAACTATTAACTTTTGCAATAGTAGATAACTCACAATGTGAAACAGTTGCAGCTCCTTACAAATAAAACATGTAAAAGAATTATACTGGCAGTTAAAAAGAGTGGCCACGAGTTTTATTGCCCGTTCTTTCTCGTGGTTCTACCTATTGCATTGCGAACGTGGCAGTAAATGTAAATGTAGAATCATCTAGTAATTAACTTTAATCTTTGACGTTCATAAGCGTCACTTTGTGACCTAAATGAATAAATGATTTTGAGTTTGTGTTTGAGTTTGAGTAATTATAGAAGCCATATTAGGCTAATTAACGCGCGAGCATATATTTAATCAATGTGTATATGTCAATAGAAAGCGTAGCTCACTTATTGCTATTGCCACCTTGTGGAAAACGGAGTATATATAAGGTGTGTATTTGTTGTGCTTGAATGTTAATGGGATTGACATTGACAGTAATTGGCGTTCTTTCATCTATAATAAGCAGAGTGATTATAGCAGTTGAAATAATAAACTCCTCGGACAACGAGCAGTGTGAATACTAGTTGATTGATAGTCTGTCAAGTCTTTGTACAACATTCAAGCTAAAGTTACCGATTTACTTGCGCAGAAATCTCTTTATTTCATCATCATTTATATAGGTTAAATGAATTCAAAAGTATCCGTATTGTTAACAAGTTATTACTCAACATCTTATGAAAAATTAAACTTCAAAAGTATGTATCATTGTTGAATTTATAGATGTGAATGGTGACATTTGCTTCAATCGATGTCAATTGTTGCAATACGTGCAAGTTTAATATCAACTCTATTATTGAAAGGACACGAAGTAAGATAGGTATATATAGGTCAACTGTGTAGTCAATTACTTTACCTCGTAATATTATCATTTCTATTCTACGTTTTACATTAATTGTTATCTTCACAAAGCATTTCTATACAAAAAAGAAAGGAATTCCCTTATTCACTGAAGGTACTCCATTCTTGTGTCTTCCGTTGATAACAAAATATTCTGTAGCAAAAGGACCAAGATTTGTGACGATTAAGACAACTCCCTAAGCTCATATATTCCAGCAAAAATAGGGACCTAAAGAAAATCTTTCCTTTTTTCTGTATACGGTGTTAGTACCTATATAATTCAATGTTGCGTAACCGTACCGCTAGTAAACCCGTCCGGTGTAGACATGAGGTCCAATCTTCACAAATTGTTAGAGCAAACACCACCTAATCTGATACTTAGACGTGTTTACAAGAAAAATCACAACTTTCCTTGAACACACATGATTTACAAACAACTTAAGAGGAGCATGATCGCCCACTTAGACAAGTTTTCTTATATGATAAGTAAATAATGGAAGTTTATCTCAACGTTCTACGAAAGCACGCAAGGTGCCCTTTACTTCGGAGAGAGGAGCACTTCTCAACTAAGTTGTTGGCTTGGCTGGATTATATTCTTTTCTTATTTCAATTTGGGCTCTGGAGTCGCTTATTATAATTTCGGTATTTATTTGAGTCTATACGTTTTTATTTATAATTTCTCTGAAGACAGATTTAGATTTATTAAATAAGCTTTGGATAAAAAGCCTTTTGAGTAACTTTTTTACATGTTAAATAGATCTCAGAAAAAAAAATGATTAGACTCATTTGTAGTACTTAAATCAAAACAATCATCAATATGTATGTAAATACGTGGTGAAATCAAAAGCCTTCGTCAGTAAAATAAATTTGTTATTACTATTAAATTGCCTGCATGTATCTATAGATTCACCATAAGTTAGGAATACTAACTAATTATAAAATAGTAAATTCCCATGCCAAAACAATTACTACCACAATAATTGCTTCAGAGCTTTACTTACAACAAAGTAAAGACTACTACGTTGCCCAGGAGTCGAGGAGGCGGTATACGTGCCTCCAAACACATACTCAACTATGACCTTAAAATTCACACGACATTACATTTCATTGACATTTCCATATCTGGTCACATTTTTTCAAAATTGGGGTATCTTCGTGATGAAATGTATCATCGTTACTCCATTACGCGATGTACGTCAGCGGCGGCGTCTCATTACCGCGACGGGCACGTCCCTAACAAGACGCGTGACAGACGTGGCGCCTCAATATTGAGCTTTTATTCACCTTAACGTACCAGAAATATGGAAGCACTGCTCTTTGAGACCACGTAGCATATTTGAAGCGAGTATCATCGAAGCATACTTGTTTATATTGTTATTTGTTTTCCTCATTTAGGTGGCTACTTGGAAATTTGACATCACTTTTTGAGACGGACTTACGTGGTTCTTAAGAAATACAGGATATTTAAGGACATCAATTCAATCTCTTGACAGTCAGTGAGATGCATATATGCACTTATAAAGATGACTCCTGCACTATAAATAAATATTGTTTTTTATACACATTCAATCAACTGAAAAAGAAAATTCAGACTCAACACAAGAATTTGTTGGTGGCATCGCATAAAGTGTAACGTCTATTAAAACTGACTGCGGGAATAGCTTGTATTCCCGCAGTCAGTCTTGTTATTCTCGTCAGTCTATTGTAGTCTACTGCTAGATTTATATCTCTTTGCACGCTATACAATCTAAATCTCCGCTTTTTTCGCATTGATCTAATTTAGCCACCTTCTTTTATCTTTCTTCAGGTGATTGCTCTACTTCACTGCTCTATATTTGGATACATTCATGATGAAACCGTTAAAATAATTAATATCGAAGAAATTCTTAAGATATTGCGATAGATAGATATGATAATATTATCACGTGAACTTATTTGACAATATTGTTATTTATTGAAATATAGTTACCAGTATTATTTGAGCCAAGAGAATAATCAGATAAAATTATAGTAAATCTATGACGGAGACGTCGAGTATTGGATTTTGCGAGAGTAATGTATGTGTGTATTTACTCCACAGCTGACACCAACAACTTGGAATAAGTTTTTATTTTAAGAACAGCTGACGCTGATCCACGTTTAATGACCATTGTTTTGTATTTTTATCCACTTTTCAACTATCTTTCTGCAATTACATTTTCACGCGATGAAAAACTATTCAGAAGTTGTATCCTAAAGACAAACAAAGTAAAATAATAAAATAATATTTTATATTTTTTTACAGATTGTAGTTTTCACGGCAGTTTTGCTTGGGTATATATCACAAGATCTGATAAAAATAAACTATTAGAATTATTTTTTTATAGACTCACGCCTGTATCCCTGAAGGGGTAGGCAGAGGTGTAATATTACACCCACATTTCGCCATGAATTTTTAGATCCCACGTTATAGGGGGCGAGCCTATTGCCGTACCGGGCACATTACCAGACTCCGTGCTGCTACTGAGAATTTCCTAACGGAAAAACCCAATAACACTTTGCCCGACCCGGGAATCGAACCCGAGACCTCCCAATTCCACGCGCACATTTATGCCGTGAGACCAACGAGGCAGTCAGAATATAATTATAGAAAATTTTTGTTGGTTATTAGTATCCTCTTAATGGTTATGACCGAAACATACAAGACATGCCATCTCATGTGACTTTAAAATTATTTCACTTTATAATAAGTTTAAGTATTATTCGGACTTCTAATTTAGTACGGTTTTAAAAATTCAATACTACCGGAGTCATCTCGTTAGTTTTTTAAAACCTTATCATGTGCATTAGGTACTCAGAAAAGACGTGACCAATCATAGCTTCACATTACATCAGTGACCTCAGAGTCAAATTTATTTTATGAACACGTCAAAGTTCAAATACCCGCGTTGAATATTGATGTGGCTCGTGCAATTCATCATAGTTTGAATGACGTCATAATTAGACTGTCCTTACCTTGTGTTTGCGGCGTGACCCAATTTAAAACATACCGTACTATCACAGTCAAATAATCCATACAGTCGTTCGACGAACGCGTCTAGACGGGTCAATTGTGCGGGGGCCAAGAGGTGAGACGCGGGAAGAGCGGTACCTAGTTACGTATATCGTCTTAGTTCGTAACTAGGTACATGTTTTTGGGGGCTGGCACGTGCTTGTTTTTTGTTCGTTACTTATTTATTTGCTTATGAATATCAATTAAGATGGTGTATACGACTTGTGCTGTGAGACATTTAAATTCTTTATGTTATTTAAAGATTTAAATAAATAAGGATTTAAAAAATCTGCGATTTCATCAATTTACTTATACCAAAAAAGAAAATTTCATTAATTAAGTATAATTATTTAGCGGTTAATTGGTAGCGGCGGTAGCCCAGTGGTGTACGTAACAGACTGCCGAGACGTTGATCTCGGGTTCGATCCCCAGGTACCTCGGGCACACACCTCTGACTTTTCGAAGTTATGTGTGTTTTAAAAATGTTAATTATCGCTCGCTTAATAATGTGCCCGGTAGATGGCAATAGGCTCGCCCCCTATTACATTGGGACCGAAACATATCTGGCGAAGTGTGGGTGTGTAATACACCTCTGCCTACCCCTTCGGGGATAAAAGGCGTGAAGATATGTTATGTTATTTATATTATTTTGAAATGTTATCATCATCATCATCATCAGCCTTTAACAGTCCACTGCTGGACTAGGCCTCTCCTTTGAAAGGAGGAATTGGCCTGCTATACCACGCTATCCAAACGGGTTGGTATAGGGTTTGTATCAGGTTTTCCTTTTCATACAGTGCTGTTCTCTGCATAATATGCTCCCTCTGTCGGCTCTTACGACACCCATGGGATGGTATGGGGTGGTGTCATTTCGTATTCTTAATCCGTCACCACACAGACCATTTTGAAATGTATGTACCTATAAACACTTAAAATAATGTACACATTCCGACTAATCTACTAACTTTTTACAATATCTCATGTCTGGCCAAATCACAGAATAAAGTAGCAATTATTGTACGTAAACAACATGGCAGACGTAAGAAAGTGTGCATTGTAAGGTAATATTCGATTCTGGTGTGATTTTAATTTCATGCAATAAGTACCTAGTACCTTCGTATTAGGTAAATACCTATCACATATTATTACGTATCTTGGTAACGGCGCATTCTAGCTCAAAAATAACCATATTTTTGGCCCCCTTTTATAAACCCCACACATGTTCTCCGTAATCTCATAGCCCGGTCACCCATCCATAAAATGACCGTGATGTCTATTGCTTTACCTTAACGTAGTTTGCACGAAAAAATCTGCAAAATACTTCATATCGATAACATGCTCGGCTCTGCAAGCTGATTCCAAGGTTACCCATCCATTAAACCACCGCTATGTCAATCGCTTTATTTTAACTTGATTTGTACGAAAAATGCTTTATATTCTTAACCGCCTCCCACGAAACCTGCGGGATGAAATAGGTGCTGACTGACACTTTGTATGCAAATCTGTCACCGCACGAAAAATGCAACGTGTTTTATAATAATTACCTATCGTTCATTATTGTAATATAATAAACTAGCTGTTTCCCACGGTTTCACCCGCGTCCTGAGGGAACTTCTTCGCGTACCCGGTTAATTTTTAGCCTAAGTTACTCCTTAGTACATCAGGCCAGTGAGAGTCCCGTCAAAATAGGTACAGCCGTTCCAGAGATTAGCGAGAACAAACAGACAGACAGACAAAAATAAAAAAAATGACATTTCGGTGTATGTACCGTGTATACATCCATATGCATTTAGTAAAAGGCGGTTATTTTAATATTACAAACAGACACTCCAATTTTATTTATATGTATAGATAAGTGATTTACAATATATTATTCATGTAGCGTAGCAATTGTAATATTTTTCTAAAATAAATAGACGGTGTTTGAATAAGTAGGTATTGTTTACATGTGGCAGCCCTAGCCTACTTACCCTTGTCTAGACGTTGTCGGCTTTTTCTACGAGATCAAAGGAGTCAAACTACTGTATGTCTTTATACTGTGGTACTATTCTGATATATGTATGTATTTGACCAAGTTATGAGTAGATTATCGGGAATTGTGACCAGAATGTCCTTTTATAAGTTTTTAGAGGTAATAGGTAAATGAATTCCAGTGAAATAATAAACATGTACATATGTGGTTTTACGAAGGACGTTTTCTTGCCATTTCGTCGTACGCATGCAAATTTGTGTCTAGGTCACTGTCTACAACTTTGACGATATCATTTTGTATTTAAGCGAATGAATTACACAAATTACGTCCAAGACAGGGTAAAACTAAAAAAAATGGCGTCTATAAAGGGAAAAATCTTTCGACAATAATTACCCTACAATAATTAGTTCATCAATCATCAATGAGCGCCATACGATACTAGGTATTACTTCTTCTATGCACAGATAGATACTTGCAAGTCGCATTCATTACCTTGACAACACCCGTCAAAAGTTCAGACAAAAAGCATTTAGTACCAAAGCTGACAGACTTTTCTCTTGTCCACAGGATGAAGATGACAAAGGACTGCCAGTGGTTCCAAAGTGCTGTCCAAGCGGTCAGAACCTCACAGTTGTTATGGACGAAGACGGCAACACGAAGACGATCTGTGCCCGAACCACGTTGACCTTTCAGCCAATATTCCATCAGGCGAATGAGACACACATCTTCAGTTACGACAGCAATGTCTACGAGACCATCGTCGGCAACCCCTGCAAATACGAAAAGTAATTAAAGGTTTTTGTTTTATGAGTCTATATTTACTTATTTAATAATGGTACAGTCAACTACAAAAGTCGCTTCACACCTTAAAATCTTAGCTGAGTCTGTTATAAATTATGACTTAGGTAAGATTTCTTCGTTGAAAGGATTTGTTGCGACCATATTATAACCATTAAAAATCACGTAAATGTGTATGGACCTATGTAGCTAACTGTACGTAGCGTTTGCTTCGTTTCTGTTGTTTAGAATATTATTTCCATTCATGAGAATATCACTCTATTGTGAAAATCGTACAAAACTCCGTGGCTTTGAGATTATCGCGCTCATACGGACAGACAGTAAGAAATCATTTAAAATATGAATAGATTCTAACAGCATTAATGAAACTTTAAATTGTAGGTCTACTGATCCATTCAAATTTATACTTCAATATTCTAAGTGTAGATAATATGTAAGTCTCAAGCTTGAGAAATAAATTATCGCGTACATAAATAGTGCGGAACAACAAGTTTAATTAGTAATTAGCAACAGGTTGTGAATAATACGTTCATTATCATCAATCACGGCGCTTGTCATAAACTGCGCAGGTACCATTCATGCTAGACAGGTTGTACCTGAACACTACCTTGGCTCTCCGGTATCACATAGATGTTTTATATCTTCTGTAAATATAACTGCCTGGTTGGTCTCGCGGCATAAATGTGCGCGTGGGATTGGAAGGTCTCGGGTTCGATCCCCGGGTCGGGCATAGCGTTATTGGATTTTTCCGTTAGAAAATTTTCAGTAGCAGCGCGGAGTCTGGTAATGTGCCCGGTATGGCAATAGGCTCGCCCCCTATTACGTACGACTAAAATAAAGCTGGCGAAAAGTGGGTGTAACAATATACCTCTGCCTACCTCTTCGGGGATATAGGCGTGAGGCTATGTATGTATGTAAATATGACTTGCATCAAACATATGATCCGTCCCGTCATCACACAGCCTGCTGCAGACCAATGCTAGATGTAAGTCTTGTCTAATTTGTGTTACAATAGGATTGTCATTGGGTGAATTTTGCACAATATACCACGCAGTTCAGGCGGGTTGATATATGGACCAATATGTAAGTAAATTACAAAATAATTCTTGAAACTACATGAAAATCTGGCAGTTTGATTCTTCCTCTACTGACTGACTGACAGACAACGCACAGTCAAAACTAATAAGCGCAAGAAGTTGAAATTTGGCATGTACGTATGTCCCTTAGGGTACCCACCATAAGGTTACACTAAGAAGGGATTTCCTGAAATTTCTACAGGATTGGGCAGGAACAGTTAAATGAAATAAAATGTGCCCGCAGCTACGCCCAGCTGAGGGCATATTCTTGAATAAAATTATTCTATTGGCGAAAATAATGGCATAGGCGTTATTGCCCGCCTACACCCATCATTACCGTCGACTTTTAAATGCTAGATAGAGTTAACTCGTAGGTGTAAGGGAGATTGGGTAACCGTGGATCACGGGGTACAGTGGATAATTCACTATAACTCAGTATGTGTTACGCTTAGGGACACAACCAAACTGCCACTTGCCGCTTGTTCATCCCCCTCCCTAACATACTAATCGTCTTTGCGGTGTCAAAGCTAGAAGTCGCGCTGCTATAGTATGCACTCAGTAGGTAAGTAACAAAAGTATTTTTACGTGGTATTGAAATTTTCTTTATATCTGAGTGAATAAGAAATCTTAATGTTTTTATTGTGTTATATCCTAAGTCTTATGTAAACTGCATATTTTTTTCTTTGCGATAGGTAGTTTTTTTTAATGATATTTTTATTCCATTACCGCCGTTGGGTCACAATGAATCATTTCGTTTTGGGTCAGAGTGAACTACTAATCCGCTGTGACTCGCGGAACTGAAATTCATTCGTAATATTTTTTGAGGGAAAATGCACCACAATCGGGTTAGAATATGCAATTTTAATCATGGTGCAGTTGATAAAATATTTACCGATGAAAAAGAAAAGAATATAGTCGATTATATTGCTAAGTGGATTCAAATGTTCTATGAACTTACTATTGCAAACGTTCGAGGTCTAATTTAAGAAGTACCGAAGTCGAATAAAAAAAAGTACCAGATTAATGGCATGGAAGTAAGGTATTGAGTATCTATGTAACCTTAGAAAAAAGAGATAATGGATTATTTTTGCACACCCTCATTCGATTCACTGTCACCCATGCAATGATCCAAAGTGACCCATTCCCGGGACACGCTGGATCATTTCCCTTTTTTAATAAAGTCGTTGTATCTTGTAACTTTATGTACTGAAAGCCTCCAAATGACTCTTTCTTTAAAGATTAATTACTAATACTATGATTTAATTTCAGAGATTAATAATTCGGGCATAAACTTTCCAGTTGCACTGTTTGAAAAAAACAGTGATCCACTGTTACCCACTCTCCCCTACTGTAAAAATAAATAAAATTTAGGTATACACCTACACCGAAAATTATCAAATAATCTGGTAAAGTTGTCTATACTAGTAAACCAACATATTCGAATAGCCTTAGATCGTACGTCTGCTAAGAACGAGTAGTTTTTCGGTTTTCGATCGAATATAATACATTTACCTCCGATTTAAATATTCGGTCTATCTATGCATTTGGAGAGAGACATATTTTTTATGGAGCTTTATAAAGAAAAGATGAATTTATTCGTATGGTTTACAAAGAAACAGTTCCTAACCTGTCTCTTTTCCTCACAGATACAAGCTACAACCGGACGTATACAGCAAGGACGAGTTCTATCTCCTCGTGAACGGCTCACTCTTCGTTCCGTACTCGCAACCTCCCCTGCTGGGCACCAGGGACTATTGCATGGAGACGTTCTGGAACGACTCAGTACCGGCCGGCATCACCCTGCCTGTTGTGTGCTTTACTTCTCCACCGGAGGAGATCAAGACGTCAGCTACGCTCATTGTATATGCTACAGGTATGTAGAATACAATCATCATAGTATAAACATATCCCTGGAAACAATCATATGGTTATTTGACTACTGTGAAAGCTAGATAACTAGTAAACATGTTAGAAGTAAATTATTCCCTTATTCTATAATATTATAACAGGCTACTCTCAGTAGATATTTCTCGCACCAGTCCACAAAGAGCAATAACTTGTGCATGAAACATTGTAAAATATTTTTAATTATGAGAATATCCTATTTCAATAAACCACGTTGAAACATCAGAAAAGCCAAAGGGTCAAATGAATTGCTATAATAGTACTCATTGCTATATGACTACTATTGTTTGATATATTTTTTGCAGACTATCAATAATAATTACATGATGGAAACCAATAATTTTAATCGTAATGTTACTATTACAGTAGTTATCTATTTGCGGTAGAAACAATTTAAACTTAACCACAAATTGGGAATGTTAATTATACTAAAACCTTTTTGGTTATAATGTTTATCTACTTACTACTGACTGCCTCGTTGGTCTCGCGCCATAAATGTGCGCGTGGGATTGGGAGGTCTCGGTTCGATCCCCGGGTCGGGCAAAGTGTTATTGGGTTTTTCCGTTAGGTAATTCTCAGTAGCAGCACGGGGTCTGGTAATGTGCTCGGTACGGCAATATAAAATAAATCTGGCGAAAAGTGGGTGTAGTAATATAACCTCTGCCTACATCTTCGGGGATTTAGGTGTAATACTATGAATGTGTGTATGTTTATCTGCTTATATACTTTGTACCAAATAGTTAATAGGCCGCTATACAAGCACATGCTTGTATAGCGGCCTATTAACGATAAACAGGTAATTTAAAGAAAACTCAAAAGCTATTTTAAAGTAATTTCCTTTAATTTTTTTATTACATTTACATACGAATATTTTATCACTCATAACAATTCTAGACGCTTCATCAACAGAAACTGGATTTTTGCGAACGTAGGTATAGCTTTCGTAAAATGTCTTGAAGATATTCATAGTATTTCATCAAAATGCCTTGTTGAAATCCTTCCATTTCCATTTGATATCGAATTTACTTTATTTATGAGGTCTAGTAAAGGTACTACACATAAATAGGATAATACACATAAATACAAATAAACTACACATAAATAATAAGAACCTTAAGACTTGAAATAAAACACCAGTTGAGAGCCGATAACAACTTCTTGCGTCAAATAAAGAACAATAGTCTGTGTGATAATTATTACAAGCTAAATATGCTAAATTTGATGTCATATCAGGTAAATAAAAATCAAGGAGGGCGCTTTGTCGTTTATTTTTTAAGATTCCTACTTCCCCAGTCACGCTACTCGAATAAACGATTTTAATCTAATATTTATTTGAGTATACATGAAAAAAAGGGGTCTCAATTACGGCGAATAATTTCCACAGATAAATACCATTTCATTAATAAATAATACGTCTTTACGTAACAATCGAAAAATATATCGGCAACCCGTTATAATATCGACTTGTGTGGGAATAAACTCAGCTGTTAGTTTTTCGGCCAAAATAAACAGAAGCAAAGTTCGTCATTAATTAATTATATAATTTCACGTTTTGTTAGCGAGTAGTTGCCTCGCAATAAATTGTTAACTTCATTACGATAGACTATTTAGTTGATAAACTTTTACTACTCGATCATTAAGAGCCTCCAAAAACTTTGTTTCTTCAACCAAGTTACTGTTAGAAATTATCGCTGGAAACACTTTATTGTAGCCATTTGTTTTTACTATACAAGCCTCGTGAGTCACTAAGTGGGCCAGTGATACGTCCTTGGCTTCGTGGTATATTTTTATTATATTTATGTGTCGTTTTGTCACCACTGTAGGTCAGACTGTGCCTAGAACTAAAATTAGCTAAAGTATTGATTTGATACGAAACAAACTCAAAATAATAACATTAAGACAGATTCGTTCCAGACTGCAGTATCACCTTCAAAACTTAGGCCTTAAATCTAATAAGCTCTTTCTTTTCAGGTCTTCTAATATCCGTGCCGTTTTTGCTAGCGACGGCATGTGTTTACTTATGTATCACTGAGCTCCGGGACACTCACGGCAAGGCTCTCGCCTGCCACACAGTGTGCCTGGCTTTAGCCTTCACGTGTTTAGCTGCCACCCAACTCGCCGGTAGAGCCTTTCCCACAGTAGCGTGCAATATAATGGGTAAGTTGGGGAAATTAAATTGACTTTTTACCCTACTTTTAAGGTTAATTATACAGCTTTTGGTAGTACAACTGACACCTATGCGCATTTGGTAGAATATACTGCTATAAATAAGACTGGTTTTAAATTAGAACTTTTGTTTCAGCTTACCTCATACAATTTTCGTTCGTGTCCTGCTTCTTCTGGTTGAATGTTATGTGCTTCGATACGTTCCTAAACGTTCGGTAAGTGTACTCTAGTTATTATGTTTAGACAGACATACAAATCAGAGTAGTAAGTTGCTAAAAGCATCGGTTACTATGCTCTAAGTTAGCGGGCAAAATGATAGCCGTAGAAATTTCTTTTTTCTCTTGTATAATGTCGTAACTTGAACCTTCGTTTAGGCAAATGTTACATAGATAGATTAAAACCGGCTCTCCTTATGGGTACGAGAATCTTAGAAGCAACCGCAATGTACGTAGGTAAAACATTTAGTATACATTAACGACAAAGGAAAATACATCGAATAAATCGTAAAACCGTAAAAATATATAGCTTTTATAGAGATTTTTTGTGTAGAAGAGCTATTTCCTAATTTGTTTTATTTTTGTTACCAGAAGGTATATAAACTCTTCAGTGTCAAGACGCAGTATGCGGCGGAGATTCGCGTGGTACTGTTTGTATGCGATACTGTTGCCGCTATTACTTCTCGTCATCACCATCACAATGGACTTGTCTCCTTCAGTTCCTAGCACTTATTTGAAGCCCAATTTTGGTATAAAGGGGTGCTGGTTTAAAAGTAAGTTCCTTTTAAAATACTTTATCAGTTCAATTGTTTTCTAGTTTTCAACAAAACATAAAATAACAGCAAAATTTGGGTAATACTGCCTTTGTGTTAATAGCCAGCGAAAATTGTACCCAAAGGTTAACTGATTTGTTTACAGACTTCAAAATAGACTAAGCTAGGACTACTTTAGATATTGAAGTATTTATGCAAGTTGAGGGAAAAACAGAGACGATCTTTATGTGGATTTGTACAGAGTATAATTCAATCCGAAATGTTTAGTTTCACGGAAAAGTGGCGTAAAACTTGTGTGAAAGTAGATCTAAAATTTAAAAGACCGTAATTTGTCTGTAGACCATTCAGAACATATTTTGCTCTATTTGTAGGCAATAAATAAACCTCTAGTGTACGCCCTTGTCACAGTTTAATTTTAGACTCGAAATCAAGTCCTCTTCAGAAAGCTTCTTCTCCGAAGAGGCTGGCATTCGAAAGAGTCACTTGAATTGAAGTGGCAACTTATTTTTCTTTAAATATTTCGTTTATATAAAGCGAAAGTTCGTTAGCGCAATTGGATTATCTACTGTCACTGGCAGTAAGTTTCATTAAGAGATTGCAGTAGTTAGGCTATAATTTTATTCCTATGTTTTACTGCAATCTCAAAGGAATGTCGAAGTTGAGGAAATATATCAACGTGTCTTTGGATACCTATTTTCGTTGTTTTTCCCGAAGGGGGTAGTCTAAACCATAATTTCTATTTACGTACAGCAAAAGGCATGAATCACTAAAGGCAAAATTATCCGCCGCGGACGTTCAGTGGTTGTGTAGGGCGACAACAGGTCATTAGGTCTCAGCTGCGATGAGTGGGTTCATCAAAAGTGATATTAGGTTTTTCTATTAAGAGTTCGCCAAATGCTCATTTTTTGATTCGACAACACTTTGTGTGATCCACTAGTTGTTTTTTCGCATCTGTTTGTAATTTGTGTTCGTTGATTAAATGTTTGTAAAGTCCAAAATGTAGTTACTAACCACACATGTCTTTTGCAGCGGATCAAGCAGCCCTGCCGTATTTCTACGGGCCGGTGGCGCTGATCCTCCTAAGCAACCTCGTTATATTCATCCTCACCTCCAGAGCCTTCGTAGTGCATTACGATAAGCTAAAGGACGTCACCCGTAAGTTTACATAGCTATTTACAGTTTTACGAGCAGTCGTAAACTAACCTTCCATGTTGGAACTGTATACCTACGGCCTACAGCCGAATGGTTTGGTTATTTTCTACCAGCTTAGTATATTAGTCTCGTTTGTAGGCGGTCTTTGAAGAATATTTTTTGTAGGATATAATTTTAAACTAACGTGTACCATGGCTGAAATAATATGACAATTCAAAAATTATGATTTTTATGTCTTTGATGAAATTTTCAAAAGTATTTTGTTTTGTTCATTATATAAATGTGTACAAGAATTGATACTTTTTGACCTAAGTCACACGCGTCGCAATTTTGAAAATGTTGGAATTCTTATACCAACGCAGTATCATTACGCAGTAGTCTAACAACAATACGATCGTAATACAAGTGTAGTAAAATCCTCTAATGTTTGATCAATGTTTAGCAGATCCTCCGCAAATACACCTACAATTTTGCACTTGCACTTAGTAATGTTTTGTCCTTAGAGATAAGCAGCTTTAACCTTATACTGCAAATATGTATGCTGTAGTTAATTATTTATACAGGAATTGTACAAGTACCTTTAAAATATAATTAAACTAGAATTTTCACTCCGGCTCTACCCGCGTGAATTAAATACATGTACCTTGCTCGCGAAAGGCTATCTAGCAATTTTTTGGTAAAAACAGTACAAAAATCCCTCCGATAGTTTCTGAGTTTATTTCGTTTACACAGACAGAAAGGACGCGGCTGGGACTTCATTTAATAATATGCATAGAATTACCTAACCGTTTTCATAAAAATAATCAAAAATCCATTCAGTAATTTTTGCGTAATCTCTTACGAAAAAACAAACAAGATGCGAACAAGTAGCAAAATCCATCCAACAATTATCTCAAACTTTCGCGTATATAATTAATAAGTAATGGGACAGTTGCTATTGATGCAAAATGTATTGGAATCTTGTGTACTAAGAGCAGAAATATGTTTGAGAATAGTACTTATTCCTGTTTTATTTGTTAAAATAACGGCTCAGGGACAGCTACAGTCTCAGGTCTGAGATAGGATTTTAGTTTATTTCTGGGATATCTGGCACTACACTTTCTATTCTTGATTTTCTATCGTACGATTTATTTTATAACGTATATTTAGGTCTGCCCTTCATTTGAATAATGTGAGGGAACGAATCGGTTGCTATATATAACTTTTAGAATTTTCGTATCTTTTAATAAATTTTAATAATATTAGTTTGACTGAGATTACATTTCATTTAGAAAACATATGAACGTAGAAATCGGTTGGCTCTAAGACTAACTATACTTCATACCGGTCTTAATTTTATTTTATTCGTGTTCCCGTAACTACATAATCCCACCGATGTAACCGGTGAAAATATCGTATAATCTATTATAGTTGATGCCAAAACGAATAATTCACATTTTATTTCTATTTCGCAACATTTTTCAGAACGATATATCTTGTTAATGGATTAGGTAGAGCTACAAATATGAGATATTTTTGTCACAGATACGTACAATACGCCAGATCCCAAGTATGAGCTTAAAATAGAAAAAACACATTAAATGCCAAGCCGGTTATAAATGATCACAAATAAAAACTCTACTATGTTTGTCACATGGTACCTACATAAATAATCTGCACTTTAAGTGTTTCTTTGTTCGTCCTTCTATAATGATATGATTTTGTGCGTGGATATAGGTGGGAGGCTGGAGAGTTAAATAGGTTACTTTTTTACCACTATATTCGAATCCTACGCGGCTGGAGCCGCGGACATCGTCTAATGTGTAAAATGTATCTATACATTTTTAATTTTAAAGAAAACTGTAGCAATACATCTTGCAACAGGGTTTTATGGGCTTCAGTTATTAATCAGCGAATGTTCTCTAGGCTATCAAGCTGAGGACCTTCTGTATTCCATGCTGAGGACCATCATACCATAATTATTGATACGATATTGGGGTGGACCTTTGCTATGGGACTCCATGACCGCTTAAGATCAGGCGGCAGGAAGTCAGTTTGATAGGCAGCAATAAAAAAAAAAACGTTTCAAGAGACATACTGAATAATTGAAAATATTTTTAATATATTGTTATTTTTGTCCAGCATTAGACTTGACGCACTCCGACTTCAGCACGTCGGACGACTGGGTGCGGCTGGGCACGGTGCTGGGGCAGCCATTACCGGTGCACGAGCAGACCGCGTCCCCGCCCCGAGAAGCGCCCGTCAACTTCAATCAGAGGCTGAAGAAGTATAAGAAAATGTAAGTTGTATTATGATAGGATTTTTTACGGCTATAGCAAAATATAAAGCTTTTTTATACCATGCCATACTTTTTTATACTATATTCGACCAAATAAACGACTTTCATTTTCATTTGATTTAAAATGACAGCTTGCAACGACTTGAAGCCCAGTAGGTATCCAACATGGTTCTCTAAAAACCTAATTACATTACTAAGAGCTAAGAGTAAGGCACACTCTAGATTTAAACGATTTCGTAATCCTAGAGATTATGATGAGTTTTCAATGCTCAGAGCCAGATCTAAAGTAGTTGCTGACCAGTGTTTTAAGTCTTACATGGAACGAATAGAGAATGACCTTAAGCTCAACGTTAAGGCATTTTGGCGTTATACAAAAGTCAAACGAATCACCAATAACTATCCTGGCTGTATGGTTTATCAGGGTGTAAGGGGTAATTCTGGTGAAGATATAGTTAATCTTTTTGCGAGTTATTTCTCCTCGGTTTACTGCTCTAGTTCGGCCACTAACTATACGCCTGAATTTCCAACTTCCAATTATGCTATAAGTGAACTTGTTATAAATAAAGACGACCTACTACAGAAATTGAAAAGCATAGATTTATCTAAAAATGGTGGCTTTGATGGCATTCCACCCATTTTCATTCGCCTTTGTGCTACAGCGTTAGTAACTCCGTTGATTATAATTTACAACAAGTCGTTAGTTGAGGGCATATTCCCTGAACTTTGTAAAGTTGCTAAAATTACACCTATCTATAAGTCGGGTGATAGAAATGACATCTCTAATTATCGACCTATTTGTGTATTCAATTGGTTCGCTAAGATCTTTGAGGGTTATGTCTACAAGCACATGTACAATCATTTGAAACACCAATTGAGCCCACTCCAGCATGGCTTCTTGTCTGGCAGATCAACCACTACAAATCTCTTATGCTACACTAATTACTTGTGCGATTCCTTTAATCATAAAAAGCAGGTAGACTCAATTTACACCGATTTTTCCAAAGCGTTTGATCGTGTTGATCATTTAAGATTATTAGCAAAGGCTCAGCTTTATGGCATCCATGGCAATTTATATAGATGGCTTTCATCGTATTTGCTTAATCGAACGCAACTGGTCGCACTCGGGGGATACGAATCAGTTCCCTTTTTGGCTGTTTCTGGAGTTCCCCAGGGATCCATCCTGGGACCCCTTCTATTTATTATATTTATTAACGACTTACTAAATAATCTCAACAGTGAATGTTTAGCTTATGCTGATGACTTAAAGATATTTAGACGCATTTCAGACTATCAAGATTGTGTCATTCTTCAAGCTGATATCAATACAATTGTCAATTGGTGCGAGAACAATTCAATGTCTCTTAACATAAAAAAATGCCAAGTCATCACATTCACCAAAAATAAAATGCCGCTCAATTTTAAGTATAATATTAAAGGGGTGGCACTAGAGAGGGTCAAAGTTGTTCGTGACTTGGGGGTAATATTTGATTCCGAAATGTCTTTTAGATACCATTATGACTATGTCTGCAGTAAAGCCAACCGAATGCTATCATTCGTGATTCGAAATGCTAGACCTTTTAGGAAAGCCAGCTCTCTATTATCATTGTACTGTAGTTTGGTAAGAAGCATAATTAAATACTGTTCGTCTGTATGGGCACCTATTTATAAGACTCACATAGATCGCATAGAAGCAATTCAGCGAAGATTTGTCAAAACCTTATGCTCAAAATTTGGATTGCGACGTAAAATAAGAGAATACAAGGATCGGCTTAAACGTTTCGAAATGATTAGTCTTGAGAAGAGAAGGTGGATTAGCGACTTGAGTATTTTACATAAGATAGTCAATGGTTCATTGGACTGCCGGCTCATTGAAATGCTCAATTTTAAGATACCAACGAGATCTGTGCGCACCCCACAAGTTTTCACTCTACACGTAGCAATAATAATGTTGCATACAACAATCCAATGTTACGTATGTGTAGGCAATACAACTCTATTTGCTCTGAAAGTGATATTTTCCATGATAGTTATAATGTATTCAAAAAATACCTGCTAAATTACGACATCCCCAATAATGAAGTCTAATTGGAAATATAACATTATTGTTGCACTTCAATAAGTATTTCATTAAGTAACTAGATTTATTCATTTTTTATTTATTTTATTACCACTGCTTGCATTTGCTCACATAAATTTTAAATAAAATTTAAATGATGTGTATGGTTTTAATTGGACTTCAGATTGGAAACTGTACAATTTTGAATTGAATGTTGTGTAAGGCTTAATCTGTTGTCTGTTACTGTATCTATTTAATAAAAATAAAATAAAAATAAAATATTTTCTACACTCAATGATGTAATTTCTTAAAAAAGATGCAGATATAATTTTTTAAGAAGTTACAAGCTACAGCTGCACATAAGCCAATCCTTTCTTGCGGCACAGTGACATTAGGAGGATTTAGTCAACTACAATACAGTGGCCAGATTCGTTGTTATAGTATTAAAATACTTGCTTTCTATATATTTTTTTAATTGACTATATGATATTGACATATATTATAAGAAAATGATTGGCATGAAGGATTAGCATATTAGCGAAGTGTAAGTGAGATAAAAATTGACAACAGTATATTAAACTCAAATCATAGGACACCATAGATGATCACCATAAAATATATATTATTCAGCAAGATTAGTTAATTCGAATTTATTGTGTAGCATTGAAATTGAATTTTGTAGAAACAAAAGAACACGAAATACCTGGTAGGCTTAACGTGCAATAACTACACGTACAGTAGAAACTCTCCGTCGTAAAGCCTTTGACCTTCGCAATAAATCAGCCGAGTAACTCTGCGCTCCAATTCACGAATAGTGTTTTAGTGGCACAGTGACTTAAGTTGTCACTTCACTATTGCTAAAGTGCCGGGTATTGGTGGTTTTCATATTGAACGACCTAAAATGTTTTTGTTTTATAATGCTTAGTGCTATTCATTTGGATCACTAATACTTTTTAAGAAACTTCTTGCAATCTATACCAATAAAGTTAATTACGTGGGTTCAGTCAAGTAAATGGGATTCTAGGCCGCGAAGTATATTAATCGCGATTCACCTTTTCACGGCTCTACCGCTCGTCTACGAGAACCGGAAACCGCGTTGGTGCTAGTGTAGGCCTCTAACTTCTGTATAGGCTGTCACACACACCCTCCCTACCTACCGCCAATAGGTGAAAGATCAGCCCGTTATCTGGGTTTTCATCGTGAACACAAAAATAGACTGCGACCCATCGCATAAAATCTAGCATCCACTTAAAGCGAAAGAAGTCTGTTTGCTAAGATATCGCCTCGAAATTGGTCTCTTTGTCCATAGATTCCGCATGTGTTGTCTCCTGTGCTTCATCATGGGTCTGTCCTGGGTGCTGGAGGTGGTGTCGTGGGCGGCGGGCGCCGGCGACTCCGCGGTCTCCGTGTGGTCCGTGTTCGACCTCGTCAACGCGCTGCAAGGCGTTGTCATTTTCTCCATTTTTGTTCTGCAACAACCCGTCCGTTCTCTTGTTAAGGTAAGTTTGATTTTTATGTTTAAATATTGCAGCTAGATGAGAGTAATTGAGTTACATATTTAATCTTAATATATAAAATCCTTGCGTTACTGACTGACTGACAGACCCGCTACAGCCGAAACTATTGGGCGCAGGAAGCTGAAATTTGGCATGTATGTTCCTTGGGGACCGTAGGGGTGCACTAAGACGGGATTTCCCGAAATTCCCACGGGATCGGACAAAATAGGTAAATTAAAAAAATTGCAGGCGTAGCTGCTGGCGTCCTCTAGTATTTAAATAATATTTATTAGATAGCTGACAGTGATTAAAGTAAATATCGCATTTATATAATGAAATATTCAAGTGTCTCTTTACGTTTTTTACTATTGTCTTAAAATATGTTGTTCGATAGGATAATATAAAGAAATTTATATTATACCTACAAACATGATTATTTTAGTATACCTAAGGGCTGTTATTCCATTTTAGTCCAATTTTAAATAAAGTTCTTTTATATGTTAGATATTTAGTAATTACGAGTATGTATGTTGTAGGTGACATTTTATTCATATGTGTCTTGTTTTGCGCAGCAATCAAAACTCTTCAGCTCGTGTAAAAGGAAAATGGATGGTTCCGAAGTGTCAGTGGTGAGTGAAAGAAACAGCATCATGGGGGCTGGCAGAAGGGACTATGTGTAGTGCAGTGCACAGACTATTTACCTAATATTGTTATAATGACGAACAAATCATTCGAAGTAATACGCTCGAGACTGATAAAAGTAAAAGTATTAATCGTTTTGAAGATTTTCTGGCGAGTGGCTTGGAACATTTTTGTTTTATTTCTCGTCAAAGTATTATGGTAAATATCTTCATTTTGTTTTAAGTACTCGACCATTCATTATAGAATAAGACATTGATAATATAAAATCTCAAATCGTTCAGCCGTGGCTAAAAACCGAAGTGCTGGCGATATTTCTAGTTGTATGACTTAAAATATCTTTACCTCACTCAGAATGCAGTCGACTCATGTTATAGCATTCACATGCAAATCCTGAGCCACTCGCGCTAATAAATCTTCAAAGTTGCATCGCGAAACTGAAGGTGTATAATCTTCACTCATAATTTCATTCCTGTGATAGCGCCTTAAACTTGTTTATAATATTATTATTTTGCTAAAGTTCTATTCTTATTGTTTTGCTTGTATCTTGATTCTAACTAGCGTAATATTGAGAACAGATTACAGATTTACTTTATTTAAGATTATAAGTTACCGTTTATAAGGCTGGACGCACGATCGATGTTGGGCCTACTACGATTAAGTTTATTCTAAGAAATATATTGTTATATTATTTAATCGATGGAAGAATAGGTAATTTTATATTAAACGACATTATGTCGGGCATATTATTTGTACCTAAGATATAAATTACATACAAATTAAAATGATCTTGAGATAATCGCTATGTCGTGTCGTTGTCGTCTAATGTAAAATATTCAAATGTAACGACGGCCTGCCTATTCCCAGCCTGCTTGTTAAATGTACGGTTGTTAATATTTAGCGTAAGAAAATTTAATATTTTTATAAAGTACATGACCAAGTTAATGATTTTATGTAAGCATTGGCTGACAAAGAGTCAGCTACTGAACCTACATTCTTGATAGATGAGTAGTACCATACGATAGAAATAGTGAAAAACAATGTGGTGCATTTGATTTCCTTGTTGAGAGCTAGTCATAATAATGTATATTAATGAATGTTACGGATAAGTTATTTAATTTATTTTCATAATATTAAGATGGATTACAATTTGGTATGGATTTGGAATAGAATGTATGTGAAGAAATGACATCAACTGTGTTTCTGGCTGATAGAAAAGGTTGCATACGATTGAATCGCATACACGGGATTTCCCTTTTAAAATATGCCTCATTTAACGTTAATATTTTTTACAATAATTATGCACGGTGTAATTTTCAATGACGCGGATACACAACTTTACATCACGCAATTTAAAGATGCTGTATATGAATGTTTATCCTTATCACTTCAAGGAAAGTGTTAATAGCTTCGAAATGCACATATTTTCATATATTTATACCAAGTTGTATGAAACGCTACCTACAGGTTGGTAGTGCATTTAAATTTCACCTTCGGGTATATCCCTAGGCATCTTGTAATAATTATTGATCGTAAAAACTCTGTAAATGGAGGTAGTTTTGGTGATGACAAAGCAGGGACAATATGATTGGCCTTATTAAATAATTTTTTGCTTCTTAGGTATGCATTTTATTTAATTTGTGATGACTCGTATTTTCCAGTTAATTTTAGGATAAAAACATGTCATGAAATGCATTCTGTTGAACAATAATAATTATTTGTAACATGCAACCATCTTCAACCGACTATCACTCGGAAAAGCAGTTGATTTTATTTCTGCCAGTCGAGGGTCGACTCCGACCGATCAGAACAAAAATATAGAACAAATGTAATGTAACGGTGGAATTAGAAAATTTCAACCCTAAACTCGCTTAACTCTCTCAACTTCATTTTATGTTGTTTCAAACGCAACTAATTCTATTAACAAACTTCTACCAGTTTAATTGTTTATTGACACGGAACTAATTTGCAATAACGGTACTAAATTAAAATAATAATCTGGATAAGACTGTTCGTATGAATAATGAAACGGGAATACGTAATAACGTTATAAAAGTACCATTACGTGTAGATAAGGAACGTAAATGTAAGGCTTGACGAACGAAGAGAATGTTGTCAATAGAACGTATTCAGTAGGGACCAAATGTTGCGCATCAATGTTTTGAGCAACATTTTATAACAACTTGACGTTACGTACGCTATCTTGGTATTCGCGAATTGGCAAACTCAGATACTGTCCATTTTGTGCTCCGCCTTGATTGACGGGAGCTGTACAGAACAATGCTTGTCAAATTAAAGAACACCAATGCTTCTTGTGTTTAAATTGGCTGTTTCTACTCATTCATTCAACTTATCTATTCAGTAACAGATGTGTTTATGTAAACTGAAAAGGAGGAATAATAAATCTGCAACAAAAACTGGCCTTGAAATTCGTGGTCATGTTGATGCCAGTATTCTTGTAGAAAATCCAATTGAACGCAGTTGAAGATAAACCAAAGACAAGTGTTTTAAATCAGTTTTTTATCAAATTTTCTTCGAATAGTCTGATGAAATGTTTAATAAATCTCCGCTTAGAACGTATGTATGGCAGTGAATAGTTGATAAATTGATGGGAGAGATGTCAAGTGGTATCGTAACTTTTAGTCCGCTACGGAATACGCATTTTTAATACCCGCTCGCTGTTTTCTTTCTGTTAGCTTTGCTTTCGCTAATCTATTTTTTTCGTGTGGATAACATTGAATCAAAATTTAAGGACCCACGACAATAATTAGTGTTGTAATTTAAGTCTATTTACTTTCATTTTAATACCATCTGTTACGTTCTTTTATGAAATATTGAATCTTTATTAACAGTAAATGAATATAAAAATGTAATTAATGTATAGCAATGAGTTTGTATAAAGTGTATTTATCTTAAAGGCTAAAATGTATTTCGTGTACGTTACAAGATCCTCTATGTCGTTACGAACTTCTTTATTGTACTAAAAAAGGTACCGCACGTACATGGTAAACATTATGTTACGTTAAGGGTTTTATTAGAATTTATTTGCAGTGTTCGTGCGGCCAGAGCGTAATGACGTGATATCTTGTAACGTATGCTTAATGTGTTTACTGCGTTAAAGTTAGCGTGTATGCGTGTGTAACTATGTATTATATTAATTGTTAAATGTTGATGCGGAATTATTAAGTGAAATGACAATTTAAAAGTGTATATTTGTCTATTTTGCAAAACATGACGTTAATAAACAAGCTTTATATAAAAAAATCAACAGACTTTTATTTACGAAAGCCGTTTATGATATACGGTACTTTACTCAAACATTGAAACTACTGTGATGTAAGTAGTTTTGTACCAGAATTACATCTCAAAAGACAGACGAGAAAGAGTTTCAACTTGGTGCTGAAATATTGTCCTTGTCGAAAGTTTGTTTATACTTAAATATATTTACACATAGTTATCTGGATGTTGAATCACATGGTTACTGCGAAGGTAAAAAAATACCTATCTATAAGACTATTCTACCCAAAGCATCTTTTTGTGTCAACACCGTTGACTAGTTAATGACTAAATATCATAATTATGCTAAATGTATGTCCTGGAAATCTATTAACTTCCATCCGTACTTAGGAAGATTTATTCTCACCTTTATTAAAGGCTGCTTAATCGTTAAGAATTATGTGACCTGTATACCAGTTTTAATCCGCTTTCTAACTTCAATAAATCGGTGCGAACTTTAAGCATAATACTCTAATAAATATCATAAACAACCTCCAAAACAAACTTACCCAATTACGCACAACTTTACTATTTGTATAGATTATTTCTGCATTGCAATCAGCTGGGCTCCATTGTTTGATCTGTCGTCTCAATTGGCATTTGTAATAATAACGGACCACAATAGGTCTGGGGGAGTGGGAGGTTCGAGAGGGAAAGGGATGGGGGAACAAGGTTGTGGGTTGTGCTTCCTACCGAGTAGACGTTAATCTTGCGGAATTCCGAGTAAATGCGGATAGATCCATCGTCGCTATCCGCTCCTTTCGATTCCGTTTCGAATTACTCTGAATTATTTTTCACATTACGAAATATTGACTTGGATTTGCGGGGCGTTCTAGTTAAAAATTCGAAGTAATTTATAGTTCACGGTATTGTTTGTTATTGTAAATACTGGGTGGATAGTGTGGCAGTGTGATGATGACAATATTTGTCGGCAAAATATAAAACTACTAAATCCAAACCAAAAGGATTATATCTCTTATATCTTCAATTGTTCTTAAATTATGGAAAGCCAGTGACACAGTAAAAGCGGCCATAGCCCAATGATGTACGTAATGGACTAGCAAGATGATGGTCTCGGGTTTGATTCCCAGGTATCCCGGGCACGCACATCTGGCTTTTCGAAGATATATTATGTGTGCATTAAAATTTTTTGTATCGCTCGCTTAAAAATGACCTCGGTAGATGGCAATAGGCTCACCTCTATTACATTGGGACCGAAACATAACTGCCCCCTACCCCTTCGGAGATAAAAGGCGTGAAGTTATGTTATGTGACACGAGTGTGTTCCAAGCTCTTCTATACCAATCTATCCAGACTGGGTGGATGGGTGGAACTAGGTGGACGAGCCCACATGATACGAGCATATAGAACTATTTTCCCCGACTCTACTTATTTGTTGCCCAGTACCTACAAAAGTTCTAGGACTGCTTACCTCAGTATGAAACAGGTTTTATCTTATTGCAGACATTGGATGTGGCGCATGGTATCCTTTATTTATTTATTTTCATCCGCATAGGTAGTAGGTAGGCCACTTTACTCTCCTTCCATTTATATCTGTTTTCAGCCTTTAGGGACCCGTCGTTAGCAAAAGTATCGAGCTTGTCCCATATCTTTCATTATTTGATTTATTTCGAATTAAAGAATATTTGTTGTAAGCATAAAATAAATCACAGACTGCACGTCTTTCTGTTTAGGTGACGGATATAAATATATTTTTATTTGTTTTTCAATGTCATATTTGTAATGGCTTGAGTAGCCACCGCACACTTGTTAAAAAACAATAAAGTGAACAATACAAATCACTTACGGCTAGCACAGGTCACTCGTTTTACGAGCCAGAAGCAGGCTATTAAATATTATGAGTTTTTACTCGGGAGTCATGGCCGTAAATGATTCACTTGCGGTAATAGCTATTCTTACATCATTATGAAAAATATCAATTAGACGATGCTTTTCTAGTTAACAGCAATCAAAAGTCCTCGAGATAATGGTTAAATATTTGTAGCTAAGATATTGACGAGTAAGATATGCATGCTATAACTTACGTGGTCGAATAGCAGTGCGTCTACATTTAGGCAGCACTATCATATGATAGTGCTGCCTAAATGTAGACGCACTGCTAGTAGACATACATATGTATGTCTACGATATAGTGAGGCCAACTCCATGAGCTACTGTATACTAACCTGTTCGTCCTAGTATTGGCAGTTAGCCTCCACGGGTGATAATACTCCTTTTTTTTTAAAGACAGCTCCCGCACTAGGAATTAATCCTGTATCTTTACAAACATACAACCAACGGACACAATGAACACCCAGACTCGAAACAACAATTTATGGATCACACAAAGTGTTGTCTCGTGTAGGAATCGAACCCACGACACTCGGTGCACTGTCCAGCGGCGAGGCGGCTGCTTAAACCACTACGGCAACTGTGCAGTCAAATATTTCTGCTATTGGTATACATAATTTAATGCCACATCTAGCGATGGATCCATGGCAAGGTTCGATGAATTGTCGTTTGTCGGACTGGCAGGCAGGAAGACAAGGTGTCGCAGCGTTCCGCCGTGAGTACGGTCCCACGGCCAGACATATTTCAGTAGGCGCGTCTTGCAGCGCGCGTCGAGTCGTTGAGGTTTCGCGTTATTTCCATTCGTTGTGATTTCAATTCGGAAAAACTCAGCAACACTTTTGCCCGACCCGGGCATCGAACCCGGGACCTCCAGATCAGCAGACGCATACGCTATTCACTGGATCACGGAGGCACAATACAAATATTTTATCATAATCAAACTATCTTAAAATAAGCATATACCATAGCGTCCCCAGAGGGCTGGCAGCATTAGGTACCTACCACGTTGTAATGGCTTTACTTGCTTTTGTGCCAAGTTCGTGTTAGCCGTCTTAGCAGGTCACGCGAGGCGTCTACTAATCTCTTTGCGATTTTCCCAGAAAGAGACCTCGCGCTTGAACCTCATAGCCCCAGTGTTTCGACTCCAAACGGCTCAAATATAACTTTATCACTTAATTTTGTAGTTTATTAAGTAACTGTATAAGTTTATATTATTTTTATAATTTTGACATTTGTTGTCGGCATTACAATTATGTAGCCTTTGTTGTAAGCCGATTGAAGAACAGTAAATATACTGCGAACTAAAAAATCTACTCGTAACGTTAGCTATGATTATGCTATATTATTAAATTTGACTTATTTAGTATGCAGACTAAAGATAGGCAGGACATTTTTGTATAGCTTCTGACTCTAACATAAATCTCTTGATGAAAATTCTAAATCTAGGAATAATTATATTAAGTCCCTGTTTCGTAACAAAGCGTTTAGTGTTTTACAGCGCTAATATTGTTATATCACTGCACGAATGTATGCGACAAAGTCACATACCAGTGCACTCACATTACAAAAGTGGACACCGCCGCGCCACCGGTGTATTTTTATGATGTTAGTTTTGTATAAAAAATAAGCATTGTCATGGATTTCATATTTCTTGCTGTTTCAATATAAGAAAATATATTCAGATCATAGCTGTAATCACAAAATTACTACCTTTTCTCTGAAAAGATGTTAACAAAGACCCATATCTAAAATCTAGTTGATTCAAAACTCAGCATTATAAGGTGAAATCAAAAGGGCAAGCTGAAGAAAATTCTAATAAACGTTTGAGATTCATAATAAAAGGGATAGAGATCCACAAACGTTGGTCGTACGTAGCCGAAATATTCCCCAGTATTATACATACATTCCTTGCTCATATATTTCTGTGCTCGTATATTGCCACTAGAATCTCTCCAGGCATGTGGCAGATAGTTACGAACGAGAGAGAACGCGCAATAAGTCACCTCCTAGATGATATGATACACTATGCTTCTTGATATTCGTATGAAATTTTACAATTTAAAATTGCTTCCAAATGGGATGAAAATTGCTTTGTCTTTATGTTGATGTTGGAAGGGTCGCAGCTCGGAAAATAATGGTAGAGGGTGTTTTCCAAGAACACGTATCATATTCAATACGTTTTATTTTTAGTCTTAGATATTGATTATCTTTCAGTCATCATCATCATCATCATATCAGCCAAACGACGTCCACTGCTGGACATAGGCCTCCCCCAAGGTTCTCCACACAGACCGGTCTTGAGCCGCCCGCATCCAACCTCCTCCCGCGATCTTGACAAGATCGTCGGTCCACCTTGCGGGGGGCCTACCTCTGCTGCGTCGTCCGGTACGTGGCCGCCACTCCAGAACCTTTCTGCCCCAACGGCCATCGGTTCTTCGAGCTATGTGCCCTGCCCACTGCCACTTCAGCTTGGCTATCCGGAGAGCTATGTCGGCGACTTTGGTTCTACTGCGGATCTCCTCATTTCTGATTCGATCTCGCAGGGAAACTCCAAGCATAGCTCTCTCCATCGCCCTCTGAGTGACCTTGAGCCTTCTGATAAGGCCCATAGTGAGCGACCACGTCCCTGATCCGTAAGTCATCACTGGCAACACACACTGGTCAAAGACTTTCTTCTTGAGACACTGCGGGATATCGGACGAGAAGATATGTCGTAGCTTCCCGAACGCTGCCCAACCGAGTTGGATTCGACGATTGACCTCCTTCTCGAAGTTGGACCTACCTAATTGGACTACTTGTCCCAGGTAGATATACTTGTCGACAACTTCGAGCGTAGAGTTCCCAACCTGAATAGGAGCAGGTACAACATGGACGTTCGACATGATTTTCGTCTTGTCCATGTTCATCTTAAGACCTACTTGTTGGGAGACTCTACAGAGGCCATCGAGCGTTGTGCCTAGGTCTTCAATGATCTCAGCCATGACTACGATATCGTCTGCGAATCGAAGGTGAGTGATGTACTCGCCGTTGATGTTGATGCCGAGTCCATTCCAGTCCAGAAGCTTGAAAACATCCTCCAGCGCAGTGGTAAACAGTTTCGGGGATATGACATCCCCCTGTCTCACCTCTCGCTGGAGTTGAATAGGTTTCGAACTCTGGTCCTGGAGGCGGACTGACATAGTGGCGTTTTCCTACAAACACTTCAGCACTTCGATATATCGGTAGTCAATCCGGCACCAGGTTTCGATCGAATCGAAGGCTTTCTCATAGTCCACAAACGCCAAGCATAGGGGCTGGTTATACTCCTCGGACTTCTGTATAACCTGCCGCAGCGTATGCATGTCGTCTATGGTACTAAAGCCTTTACGGAAACCGGCTTGTTCGGGAGGCTGGAAGTCGTCTAGCTTGCTCTCGAGACGATTCGTGATGACCCTCGAAAACAGCTTGTAGACGTGGCTCAGAAGTGTGATGGGTCTGTAGTTCTTCAAGAGGGTTTTATCCCCTTTCTTAAAGAAAAGCACCACCACACCTCTGTGCCACGCCTGTGGCGTTTTACCCTCGAGAATGACGGAATTAAATAGCTTCCGGAGGGCTTCTCTAGCGGGTGCACCACCGGCCTTCAGAAGCTCACTCGTAATTCCGTCATCACCCGGCGCCTTGTTGTTTTTAAGCTGTTTGAGAGCCACACTAATCTCGTGCGTGAGAGCTCTCTTTCAGTAGCGGTGATTAAATTTATCTACATACGTAGCATGCAACATTTCATTTAAAACTGAAGTATCGAGGCCAGCTTTAGTTTGTTGTTGTAAACATAGCTTATTCGTATTTTTCTGTTGTGCTTTGAAATGATTAAATGTATAAAATTGTGATAATATTTTAATACCGAAAAATATTATAATAAAAATATATTAAAATATTATTAGTCGGTGAAAACTTCTGATACGAAAAGGCTTTTTTTGGTTTTCTTGTGGTTATTTAAACCTTAAGAAAACCGTCAATGCCTACTCCTATACACAACTAATTTTCCACGTGAGTACGTAAAAACCTTCCGTACAGTCATAAACAACGCAATGAAATAGAGCCTGTGAAAGGTTTCCATTCACGAGGGGTAATGTTCAGCTCTGTTTATAGCAAAGTGTGATTGATAGCCCCTTATCTGCAGGTGCACCCTAAGTGAGACCCCACCTTAAAATATGTCCGTGCATATTTCGGGGATTAAGGATAAAAATAGTGAGGGGTGTGCATTAGCTGATATAGGGAACATCCGCACTCAACTTTTATGGATATTTGATGTATGTGTCTATGTTGTGTAGATGTTGGATTATATTGGAAAAATATATTATGTCGAAGGCAAAGAATATTGGTGAAGTAACACGTACAGTAGTTTTTTTGATGTAATTGTAGGTAAGAATATTTGTTGAAATTATTGAAGTGTCTTTTCTATACCCTTTTCCACTGCTCGGCTTTTCGGCTGGAGCGGCTTTTAGGTAACCGAAAAGGTTACCCAGATACCTTGCTTTTTCTAAACTTGCATTTTCTGGGCATTTTCTGGGTATGACTAACGGACAAATGATTTATGAACATAATACAAATAAAAAATAAAAAACAAATACTGTATGCCAGTGGTATGTTTATAAAAAGTATACTTAATTAATTAAGTGCGAGTAGGATTTTTTTGGATCTGACCGTACTCTTGATGACTTGCAACAACTTATAAAGCTTTTTGAAGCAAGCAGTGATACGTTTCAATCACTTATAATAAAGTGGCTATTAGTTGCGTTAAGATGTTATTTGAGTGGTACTGGAGGTCGTTCACATATCGTTAAATAAGTATCTTCATGGCTTCTCTACTCGTATTATTGTACGTATGTATGTTCAGTTTGTAAAGTAGATCGCCTGCACCGAATAATTACCTACGACAAATTTTAGCTTAGAAATAGATTCAGTTTTGGAGATAGCCATAGGTTGCCTTTCAGCACATTTGCCAAAATAAGTTTTGCAGGAGTTGAAATAAGGGTGAACGTCGCAATGTAGAAAGTTTTTATCTTGTATGTATATTACCATTTTCCAAAAAGAATCCCAGCTTTATGTAACGTACCTTGTTATTTAGTATGTGTGAATCTGATCATGCAAACTAAAAAACACTGCCCGTTTTTTTTTCGATTTAGAATGTTGTATGCCACTTTATTTGAAAAGCATCTCGTAATACTATTTTTTTTCTATGTGTGAGACACACATGGCTACGTCTTTTGCTTTTCATCAAAAGAAATGCTAAAGAAACATGTCCAAGTTACTGCATACTGGGAGGATACTCTTGTGTAAAGGGAAAGGAATAGTTTGCTCATTCGGCTTCATAAGCATTTTACTCATTCACAGTATTCAAATTTTTCAGCGAATTAAAATAATTTAATTTTGGTGACTTTACGACAGTAGTTTAGGTTATAATTTTTTGTTATGTTAGGTTTCTCATAGCTAGCTAGCGGCTTTCCGGCAAACGGACACAAATTCATACATACATACATACATAGTCTCACGCCTATAACCCCGAAGAGGTAGGCAGAGGTGTATTTCTACACCCACTTTTCGCCAGATATACTGAGAATTTCGTGACAGAAAAACCCAATAACACTGCCCGACCCAGGAATCGAACCCGGGACCTCCCGATCCCACGCGCACATTTATGTCGCGAGACCAACGAGGCAGTCGTATAGGGTTTGATGTCGAGTTTTCCGTCTCTACGCAAAGATTGTATTTGCATCGTGTTATCCCTTAGTCGCCTCTTACGACACCCACGGGAAGATAGTGGGTGGTGACACTTGTATTCTATGCCGTCAGCCACACGGCAAACAAATTGACACAAATTCAAAACCTGTTATTCTACGAATCTCTTAACTAAGGTACGTTCTAGACGCCCTTGTAATACAGGGATGACAAAATCAAGCTACGGACTAGAAAGAATTTCATTGAAGTACTCAAATAAGCACTTTGTATTGATAGACAATACTGTTAATTATTATTGTACAATATTGGCTGTTATGGTCGAATGTGTTTCAAGAGTAGTTAGGTAATAAATTTATGTGTCTCACTGAAACTGTCTACTGAGAGCACTGTTAAAAATTGTAGGATACCTTTGCTACAGTATAAATACAATGTGTTGATCTTCATTTGCAAAACATTTTAGTAATACAATAAAGAAAGTATACTTATTTAAGGTAGTAGAGCCTTGGTGATTTCAGCATGAATGGGCCCGGCTCGACCGGGGAAATACTACCCTCTCACAGAAAATCGACGTAAAGTAACAGTACCTAAACTGTTGCGTTTCGTTCGGTGAGTGAGAGTGCCGGAGGCCCTATCCCCTCTTCCTTCTCCCTCATCCCACTTCTCATCCTATCCCTTTTCCCAACCCTAAGGAGCGGCAACGTACTTGTGACTCCTGTGGAACACCACAGGAGTCACAAGTACGTTGCCGCCCCTTAGGATATTACCGCCGCCCATGTACATGTGCAAAAGCTTGTGTCCATGGGCGGCGGTAATTGCTGACCATCAGGCAATGCGTCTGCTTGTTTGCCACCTATTACAATATAAAAAAAAAACTTATTCACCTAAAATCATTTTAAACAGTGCAGTGTGCGATAATAAAACCCTATTTTCACTTGGATAGTAAATCAAAATAAATTGTAAATCGTGCAAAATAAGACTGCATCGCGCAGTTACTGTAGGTCCGTGTACTGTTATGTGTTAGGCACCTTTTTTGTTTTGGTGTCGGATTGGAAAATCCTCATGGAGTCCCTCCACCCTGGGGGAAGGGTGAAGGGGACTGTCAGACCCTTACTGACTAAAAACCAGCCCGTGTCCCTCATGTACCCGTGTGTCGGAGGGTCGGGTATCGCCGAAGCATTCGTCGCTACCCCCCGACGGGTATTGGCCCGCCAGATGGTCAGGCGGGCCCCGAACAAAACCCCCTTGGCAGCGAATGAAGGTGTTGGGCTCCGCCGCCAAAACACCTAGCGGCCGCAGAGGATAGGGAGGGCGGCAACCGGGCAACACTGCATCTCCTCTTCCTCTAGGGCCCCACTGCGAAGCAACAATGGTGCCCATTTAGTCGCAGGAGATAGGGCGCGCGGCAATGCAACACCGACACGCTACTGTCCCCCGCACCCGCACCGTTGGACGCATCCTGAGCAGGCCACGCGAAACGTCAACTTCCGGGATCTCTCTTAACTTCACCGCGGGTGTCCAATCAACGGTTACTGAGCCCCCCCACCACGATAAGGTGGAGATCCCACGGGGAGATGTGTTAGGCACCTGCAATAGCGATGAGCTGAGCGGCGGCGGCGCCGGCGGCGGTCAATACACATAGAACAATGCCCATTTCTGGCCCAGTTTGGAACTCATGAACAGCACAGTAAAGCTTCAATTAGTTGTTGAATAACCCTTTTTATTTATAACTTAATTTATAGGTATTACTAAAAGTGTGCCAAGAAACTTATTCAATAAATAGGTTTAAAAAGATGTGTTAACGTCTAAATAGCCAACACGTAATAGATCAGAATTTACAGATTCTCTACTCAAAATGATTTGAGTGAATAGCAAATCTCTACTTGGTCCTTAATCATTTAAAATGTATGTATTTTTAAGGTATATATGCGATTAACTACAAATAAGTTCGATTTTGAACCAAATATATAGATAGATAACCTATGTCCGAAATCCATATCGATTAATCAATATCATTTAAAACTGTAAAATAGCAGCACTTTTTTTACTCTTAAGTAAATGTCAATAAAGTCATATTCAGTTTATTTTGTTTGTTACCTATTTGTTTTGCTCGTGCACATTGTGAATGCTTTTTTATGTTTTTGGATGTTTTACGACTTCTGGCTTTTTTTCGGATTTCTACCCTTACCAAATGATTAACTCATTCCTTTCTACTCAAAACTACGAAATACTTTAACTATCCTAATAAAAGTGGGTACACACCTTATGTTTTGTGAGCATATAAAAGTACTTCTTGTAATAAAACTTTGAATGTGACGGACCTCTAATCAACATCAAACTAAGTTAACACTTTTTTATCGAATGCAATAACAACTATTACGATTCTTGACTGTCCACATCTGGGCCGGCGTCTCTAAGAAAAATGGGCATTGTTCTTTAATTTTCCAAGTCTATGATGACGAAAATTTTTTTTAACTTCTTGTGACTTATTTTTTCATGTATTCACTTCCCTATAGTAGTATGTTAATTATTAACCCCTTAAAATATTTTGCAAATCAACACCCTTTATATGTAAACGATGTATGTTAAACACATAGCTGTATTAATTTACACGAAAAGTGATAAATGTATAATTTTAGTTTTTAAGGCATTTTACGTAAGCAAGTAATTTATTTCATTATGGCGTATCATTTGTCTGAGTGCGTCCTTAGTACAGGCAGATAGCTGTAGCATCAGAGATTCGTACCCGTTCACAACATTAGCGATGTAAGCAACCAGCTGTCGTACAAGGTTACTGCCCTTACTACCAGTGTGAAGATCACTACTATGAGTTTACTCACGTACGCTAGATTATTGAGTGATACATTGGACAGAAGTACTATGCTTAAGAAGCTAAGAAATTGGTGTTGTAATTTAAGTACCTTTGTGTTTGAACAAATTTGTCGTAATACATTGATATGATTGTGTAATTAGTCATTAGTCATTTATTCATTACAAAAAATATTGTGTTGAATGTCAAACGTACATACTAAACATAATAAAAATAACTAATATGTATGCTGTTAATACCTTTCATGTCAACTGGCAGTTTATTAAAGATGCTTACTGCTTGGACTAAAGAACTGTGTTGTACGACATTTAATTTAGCCTGAACAAGTCTTGTAAAATCTTTCCTACGGCTAGCATGCCTGATCTGTCTTTGTTCTAGAGTTTCAAATTAGTCCAGGTATTTAATAAAATTGGTCAGCAGCACCAAAATGTACAGACAAGGAACCGTTAGTATATTGAGCTCCTTGAAGTGGTTTCTGCACGATTCCATTTGATCAATCCGTAGCATTGTTCTAATCGCCCTTTTCTGCATTACAAATGCTAAGTCTATATTATACTTATAATTGCAATTCCCATAACAGGAATTGCAGCAAATCATTTGTGATTGCCTTATTAGTTAAGCAAATATCTTGGCTTTATTTATCACCTGTATCCCTGAAGGGTAGACAGAGGTGTAATATTACACCAACATTTCGCCTTATGAACTTTCGTTCCGCGAGCCCATTGCTGTTACCGGGTCAACGACATCCCAACCTACTAGACGCCGCACGTAAGGCGAACACTTTAGGACAACACAGTAGACTTATACGTCCTATATAAGACCAATCCCAACACTAGATATGAATTATGACGTTCCGCAAATTTGAACCGGCCAATTAGAATGCATTTTTGTCGCCCCCCCCCCTTGCCCCGCATACCTCACCGCTTTGACAGAATTTTTTGTTTGTAGAAATGAAAACATTAGGTGTCGAGTAGGCTGTGTTGTCGTTGTACCGGGTACATGTACCTACAACTAAATTATAACCGTATTTTTACTAACACACAATGCTAGAAAATAAATATATCAAACAAATTTTCGTACTGATTCAGTTAAATCGATATATCTCAACGTGTCGCCTGTAGCTAGTGCACCAGGACAGATCTTATTTATTGCCGTAGCTTTTTTCTTTTTCAAGACATTAATATTCTTCAGTTTAGTCGTACACAATTAATGTCTATCGTACCTCTCTCAAATATTGTTCTTTTATAAACACGTAATTACGTACAGACATCAGCAATCGATAAAACCTACGTCTATTAATAACTGCAAATACATTTTTACTTCAATTCTTTTTATTGCTGCATCTTTAGACCTACTGCATCTTAAATATTTCCTTCAGATTTGTTTTGTACTTATTGTTTATATAATTAACTGATTTCCATTATAATGTATATCCACCTACTACAAAATTATATAAATATAAAATCCATTATATAATAAGCGTAATATTTCAAAGAAGTAACAAATGGCTGCACGCACTACTCCCAAAATGATTTCGCCGCACAGAAACCGTATTAATAGACTTAAGTTAAACCGTTAAACGGTTAATCCATCATCAGTAGTAGGGGCCGGTACGTGACTTATCTCTGTAATCGCTAACATCCCTCATCCGCATCGATTCGTTTTCGCTTCGCTACATAAAACGTGATCAACGTTAAAGCAAAAATTCGCTTTCGAAACATTGCAGCTCCTTGCGAATGATATATGGGTATCTGGGTCTGTTTGCCTATGTGATTTCGAATTGGGTTACTTTCTTAGTATATTACCGGTATATTTTATTTTAAAACTTCATGTACAATATATTGGCACATTGGCGGACTTAATGCTAAAAGCATTCTCTTCCAGTCAACCATAGGGTGATGCAAAGATAGGTATGGTAGGCGTACAAACAGTTTTGCTTTATTTGAAAACTTGAAAAGAGTGATAATTTTATTATAAATATCATGAATACGCAAATATGATCATGTCTCAGAATTCCGCAATAAGCTCAAGTGGCTACCGATTCGACTTCGCAGAAATACTCACATTCTCACTTTATTGTATAATATCTTGTTTAATCCTAGTACCCCCTTATATCTCAAAGAACGTTTTAAGTTCCTTTATGACACACATATAAGGTCCTTGAGGTCGTCCCAGGATTTGACGCTGGAAATGCCAATGCATTCCACAAGCTTTTTTGATAAGTCTTTTACTGTCCAAGCTGTACGCCTGTGGAATGGACTTCCTTTAGAAATTCGAAGAGCAAAATCCCTTAAAATATTTAAAGCTATGTTAAAACGCACTACCTTTCATCCATTTGATAACATAGAATGTGGTTATACCTAGTATGTATTTTATAAATAGTATATGTGTAAGTATATTGAATTTTGTATATATGTAGGTATATTGAATATAGTAGTAGGTATGTAAGAATTTATATATATGTGTAGGTATATCCCTTATTTATAAGTTTATTATATTGTTTATTCTGGATGTTTTAAATTGCACCACACAGAATTTTAATGCTAACCTACATCGTTCCTGTCACCCAAAGAGGTTGCCTGGAAGAGATTGCTCATAGTGATAAGGCCGCCTTTTGTACAATTTGTAAATTTTGTATTATGAATGTCATAAAATGTTTTATGGTGTACAATAAAGAATATTCTATCTATTCTATCTAATAAGTACATAGATATAACATTACATACATACTATATAATAAATGTATATACATGGATAGATAAAATAAATAAATACACATATATACCTAAGCATACATAAATATAAATTATAAATATATATGTATATAATATGTAAATAATGATTAGGATGATTGTGCCAGTAGTCCCTTACGAATATGTTCACGCAGTCCAGCGGTTGGTAGCCGTCCTGATCTCCAGAGGAAGGGCATTCCAGAGTAGGACTGTGAAAGAAGAGTGTACAAGTCCAGAAGTGTGTGATGGACATAAAAGTAGTAGGTTATTAGAGGAGCGAAGATCTTTTGCGGGGTTGGAGCTTAAATGTTGAAAATTAGATGGAAGGTATGCAGGGGGAGATCAATAATGAAGAATAGAGAAGAGCGTTGTGAGAGCGCGCAAACTTCGGCACTGACGAATGGGGAAACAGCGTAGTTCGGAACGAAAAGCAGACACATGGTCATACTTGTGAAGATTATAAATAAATCGAATGCAGTTATTAAGAAGGCAGTCAAGTTTATCAAGAAGATCTGCATTCAGGTCAAAATAACAAACATCACCATAATCGATGACCGGGAATAGTAAAGTTTGCACTAACGTTATCTTTGTCTTCACGGGAAGAAAATGTTTAAGCCGATAGAGAGATCGCAGGGTCCCGGTAACTCGCTTGCTCACGTTCATAATCTGAGTTCGCCAAGTAAGTGTGTCATCAATATGTAACCCTATTTTTTTACATTAGATGTAACTTCGATAGTAGTTCCATCAAAAACAATTGATGGAAGAGATGCCACATTTACACAGCACATCATGCGGCTCCCTCCCATTATAATTGCCTGACACTTTGAAGGGTTTACATGTAAGCCAAACCTATCGGACCAATGTTTTATAGCTGCTAAGTCAATATTCACCGCGTCAATAGCATCAGACAGATTTCCGACCCTGGCCTGAGCATACAACTGCAAGTCATCGGCGTATAGATGGTAGGTACACCGAAGGTCATGGGTTATGAGATTGATGAACAGAGCGAACAGAAGAGGAGATAAAATACCGCCCTGTGGAACGCCAGAGTCTAGAAGACACCAAGATGAACAGGATTCATCAATGCGGACCGCCTGCTGACGCTCCCGAAGATAAGAGGAAAACCAATCCAGTGCATCAGATGAGATCATAAAATGGGAGAGAATGGATAGAAGGATATCGTGACTGACGGTGTTAAAGGCGTTCGAAAAATCAACCAAGACCAACACAGTGACTTTGGCATCCTCAACGCCCGCCCTAGCATCGTCAGTCAGTAGCAGGTAGTGCTGTGTCCAGGTCTAAAACCCGACTGGAGAGGACTTAATCAGTCGTTGACATAAACCAACGGGATAATTGCTTATGGACACAGGCCTCCAACACTTTAGAAAGGAAAGGAAGGATGGATATAGGACGGAAGTGGTTGGGCAATGACGGATTTGGTATCTTGGGTAAAGGTCAGATATAGGCTTTACGCCATAAGGATGGAAATATACCGGTATCAAAGGAGAAGTTGATTATGTGGGATATTGCGGGTAGGAGCTGGTCTAAAACAACATTCGGCGACTAATGTTGTCACATACTGCAGCCTTGGTTTTGATGGATAGTATAATTTTTTTGATCTCACCTGGCGCAACCGGAGAAAATCTAAATGGATCAACTGTAATACGGGGCAAATGTCTTATATATTCAGCGGGTTAAACAATTTAAGGTCAGAGTGGTGGCGAAATGACGATTTATATCATTTAAACCGATATTGTTCGGTAGATCGAAACATTGCTGTTTGCCAAATTTGCCAATACCAAGAGTTCCGAGGAATCTCCAGGTAGCAGCGGGAGAACTGAGTGAAATATTTTCGAGAATATGGTGGCGTTTGGCATTCCGTACCATCTGGTTGCACCGATTTCTTGCAGTCTTGAAAGTTGCCCAATTGTCGTCAGTCCGTTCTTTCTTAAATTTATGAAATGCTCCGTCCCTGCGTCTCATAGCCATTTTGACTCCCCTGGTCATCCATGGGGCTGGAGGACGTTTCAATTTAACCTTTCCGACTGGGGCATGTTTGTCGTACAGGTTGATCAGTACATTGTTGAAAATATCAAGTTTGTCATCTACAGAACTAGCCGCCAACAGAGGTTCCCATGTAATAGCAGATGCATCCTGTAATAATTTATTTTCGTCGATTCGAGCAAAGTTACGCATGTGCAAAACTTTGGGTTGGGGTTTGGGTGGTTTAAGGTTGTAGGAGAGGAATATGAGGTCATGACGGGAAAAACCAGGAGCGGGGTATTGGCCATGAAAGGATATGAGGGAAGGGTTAGCTGAAAGGATTAAATCAAGCTGCGTACGAATATAATATGTTAGTCTATACTATATATAGACCCAGATTCTAGTACCTACAAATATATTTCATTTGTTTTAATTTTTTTTGTATTGAATTTTATAAAATACTAGCTTTTGCCCGCGGCTTCGCTTGCGTTAATTCGGGATTCTCTAGTTATAGTATATCAACTATGTTCGGGAAAAACACAAACAAATAAAAATTAACTAAAAAAACATTTTCTAGTGGACTAAATTGCGAATCTAAACCATTCTCAAGTCCCCTTGAACACACACAAAAATTTTCATCAAAATCGGTCCAGTCCTATAAAAGAAGTTCAGTGACATACACACGCACACAAGAAATATATATATAAAGATTGGCCGAATTATTCTGGGTCATTTAAATGGTGCTTACCTGCTTGTATAAGATCGGACGCTTTTTCTATGAATTAGGAGCAAGTTGCAAACAATTTTTTTTCTCATTTCTAAATGTTATTTTCTCAGTGGACTTGGATGTAAATTATCAACAATAAAGTATACTACGGACATCTTTTTTTTTATTTTCGTAAACACTACGGTCAGTGTAAGAAACGCCGTCAAAGTGACACTACATTTTATCTGATAGTCCTTCAAAAAAATTCAATGAAGCCAAAGTTCGGACTATTGTCTAATTTCAACTCTGTAACTATGGCATTAGAATGCATAATAGAGAAATATCTGGCCTTTAGTTGACAATACTTTAATACAAACCGATTTGAAATTCTGCACGATTTACACTGAGAACATTCATTTAAAAAATTTTGTTATTTTTTTAGTCCGATCTTCCCTCCTTCGGCCAATAAAAGCGTGACTGAGTTTGTCAAACTTTATCGACTCTGCAGAAAGGGTACTTTAGGATAGTTAGGTAAGATCGGATGTGTAATAGTGAAGCCAAATAATATAACTATCATTATTTTTTTAGAAGATTTTTTGATCATTAAATAAAAAAAATTGTATTAGTAAACTGAATCAACAAATTTTTATTGTACTCTTACTTTCCCGTATATACCAATGTACTCTGTGTCTTACTCTTAACCTAATACAGTCATATAATTTGTTACAGTCTTATGTTTGATTAGCATGTAATGTACTTATTCTATGACATAGACAGTCTTCTTCTTATTAAAAGTCTCTTCATGCTAGCATCATATCAGAATTTTAAATACCCACATTTTTGGTAGTATCTTAAAGATAAATTAGAACCAGATAACACATAACCAGAAACTCGACGAAATATTCGGTAAGCTTTATGCGAATATTTAATTGAGTTTGCTGGTTCTAATTTACCTTTAAGATACAACTAAAAAGTGGGTATTTGAAATTCTGATATATTGCTTGCATGAAGAGACTTTTAGTACCAGGTTTTCCCAAAACTCGATCATTGAGTGTAGATGTGGGTATCTCGTAGATTTCTGAGGCAGCATAATTAGATAACTCTTTATCTTTTACTTTCTTTACAGCTTCTTCCAAGTCATTTTCGTTATAGGTGGTCGTTTGAAGTAAATGTCTTTGGTATTTCATAGGCATGATCAATCTGTAGACATTTTTACCAGTCAAATTACTCTACTGGATTAAAATACCGACTATACCAGTACTACTATATTACATGTAGATTAACAAAAATAACATCAGTGACATAACAGACCTCCGGTCCTAGCCTTTGACCTCTGACAAATAGCAATCAGGCGTCTTAAATTTAATAAATTATTAACAGGAATTGATATGAATAAGATTGAGAACCATTGTATTTTTTTATGAATCCTAAGATCGATTTTTTTTGTCCGATGTTAGGCAACAGGAGGAAAGTCCGGATCTACGTCTACAGACATCTTAGGCTCAAACAAAGGATACAATTCTAGAGAGCATTTGCTAATTCCCCGCAAAAATCAACTTAGAAAGCAGTAAAATGATGAAAACTTGCCAATATTTCATAACAAACTTTTGGAGGAAAGATCGGATCGCCAAAAATGTTACAAAATTGACACAGTTATTTCAAAGCACAAGTACACACGTCCTGCTCATCGCAGGCCGTACCGCGGTATAAAGAGAGGGGCTAAATTTAATGGCGCAGGCAACTATGTTGCTATTCATAAAAAATGTCGCTTTATTCGCGGTAAATTCTATGCTTCCAGTCTTATGTCACATCCGATCTTAGGCGACCCAACCTAACTGCCTAATATTTTTTTGCTATAGCCTAGGGTAACAATGTAGTAACAATGCAGGTACGCACATACAATACGATAACTTCGTATCCAGCAGATACGCTATAATAAACCTATCCTCAAAAATGTTTCTATATGTCTTTTTTATAACATCTCAAGTTCAACTTGAGATGTTATAAAAAACATATAGAAACATACGCATCATCATTTTTAGATTGATTCTTTAATATCAGCGGAAAGACCTCGCAATCGCTCGCAGAAGCGTGCCCGATAGTATCTATCTGCTATGACACGTCATCCATCTTGCTCATTTTTCCTCGCCCTTCCGATACACAGTTAGGTTTTGATTGGATGGTTTTGGATGTGGATATGAATGGATTTCCTATAAAAAGCATACGAAACAGTAAAATTGTTTTTTGAAGCTACCGTAGCTACTGTCGCCAATTTTTCAGCTTTTAAATATTCACGTATTTTCCATAGTGCAGTGGGTACGGTGTTTCATGTTCGTATTCGGAGAGGAAATATTGTTCGTGGGACCCTATTCAGGGCTTTTTAAAAAGTAAACAAATTAGTATCCACCCAATACATACATTCAGTATCCACCCAATACATACATACCAATCATGCCGTTTAGTGAATAGAAGTTTGAAGCTAGCAATTTTGAAAACATTTATTGACATTGCCTAATGTTATTCGACCTTAGAGATTTAGGCCCACTTGCACAACGATTCTTAAATTGAATTAAGATTTATTTAGCAAGAAAAAAAATATTAAACACCACTAGCGTCTTGCACAACGAAAAATTTGTCGAGTAATATGTTTTAAGAACTGTCAAAATTAATCACCGAAAATCGGCTGTTTAGTGGCTAATTTCATTTAAGAACTGTCACACTGATGTTGGCATCTTGTCATTAGCGACGAAAATTATCAATAATTATATAACTGAACCGGACGACGCAGCAGGGGGAGCAGTGGACGTCCCAAGGCTGACATGATGATGATATAACTGATAACAATGTACCTATTTGTGTTATTGTTAACCCTAGAATTCTACACTATTTGGCGCACATGTTATTCCTACACTGGGGTGCTGGAACACCCCATACTAAAATGACTGTAATCCTTAAAATAAAAAATAAACAATTCATGAAAATACGTTTTACTAAACAGAATCGGTAACTTGAGATTACAAATCAGCCTTATTACACAAAGTAAAATGTAGTTTGAGCAACAGCGCTTGTAGGATTTGGTCCATTTTTGAGGATCACTGCAATGGACTAAGTTGGCATCCGGTGACGGTCCTCCAAATGTTCATGTATCGTGTCCGTATACGCAGCAGGACCCTACGTTTAATTCGATTGAAAGTTAACATTTTACGTGCGTGGTATTTAGTACTTTTCGAATTGTATAAGTAAAAAAATAGTACCTTCATTGCTACAGCGAAATCTTGAATTATTACCCAGCAGGACCCTCCGCTGTTTGAAGGTTTTCAGACCAATAGTATATGTCACCGTTTAGAGATGTATTAGTACCTTTAAAATACCTTGGTTTCATTTTAATATAATTATTAGTTTATGAGGAAAGCGCCTGCAAAACTTTTATCATGCCAGCAGGACCCTTTTTTGTTTTGACGCTTTCGGCCCCGACAGTCATATTTCTTGTTAGCATTTTAATAGTACTTTTCAAATAACCTTACGTTTAAATCAAATACTTTGTAGTTTAACAAGCAATTTGATTTAAAACTTTTTTCACGATGACCTTAAGATTATACCATTCCAATGATGCTATTATTTTTATGGCACTTAAATATTATTAAAATTGAGGGTAGATGCAAAATAAATAATAATCATATCATAACGGATTTTTATTAAATTGTGTTCATAAAAAATAAATATATAAGTACATCTAAAAACACCGGTTTAAATTAATAAAAATCTCTTTGATTAACGCCACCATGCTAAAAGTTATGAAAGCTCATACCTACATTGGCCAAACTAAACGTTAAGTCGCTGAAAAAATATTTAAAAGTTTTAAAACAATTTTTCTGCTATAATACAAAATATTTGAATTACACGTAAGCTTATTTGAAAAGTACTATTAAAATGCTATTAAGAAATATGACTGTCGGGCCCGAAAGCGTTAAAACAAAAGAGGGTCCTGCTGGCATGATAAAAGTTTTGCAGGCGCTTTCCTCATAAACTAATAATTATATTAAAATGAAACCAAGGTATTTTAAAGGTACTAATACATCGCTAAACGGTGACATATACTATTGGTCTGAAAACCTTCAAACAGCGGAGGGTCCTGCTGGGTAATAATTCAAAATTTCGCTGTAGCAATGAAGGTACTATTTTTTTACTTATACAATTCGAAAGGTACTAAATACCACGCACGCAAAAAGTTAACTTTCAATCGAATTAAACGCAGGGTCCTGCTGCGTATACGGACACTCATGTATCAGTTCCAAACCTTATTTCAAAACTGTCTGCTGAAACTTAATATTTGGCTTATTATTTGTTCTTGGACACTTGTAAAGAACCTAGGAATTACAACTGGTCCCAACTTCTATTTCTTCCTCGCCAGATTTGTGGTCTAGAATAGAGCTTAATTCTTCGTAATTCAAACCTCTGACAGCCATCCGAAACAAAATAAATAAATTTCATTGAATTTTACCTTCATAATATCTAAAAATATCTGTATTTAATTCATATACGACTTTTTTAAATAAATAATCAAATTTAATAACTTATTACATATAAATGCATCAATCGTAATAAATAAATAATCTTACGATTTTACTACACTGGGGTACTGGCGTACCCCACATAATGGTGGTTAATATAGCATATAGCACAATAACACAGCACGCTAATTTTATTTCGCATCTAATAGCAAGTTCATTCGGCTCTCGTTCGTGCTATAAATAGCATATAGCATATAGAATCAAACAAAACGCCGACGCGACGGCGCATCGCACTTCGCACGTTCGCAGCGCTGCGAATTGCGATATTTGCGATTAGTCTTCGCGTGCTAACGCGAGCAGCCAGATGTGAACTTGCGTAGCGTGTGAATTGTAGCGGCTCGACAGCTCGCGCGATTTAAGTAGGTAGGCATATAAGTACGCGAGTTATTTTACGTTCTAAAAAGTTAAGTGATTTATTAAAAAAAATTGTTTGATTTAAAAATACTGGGACAGGACACGTAATACTGTGTATCTATGAATGATCTGTGTAACATGTGTGTTAAAATGTTTTAAATAACTCAATATAAATTAAAGAAAAAAGTTAATATTACATTTTATTCTTAGAAGAAATGTACAAATATGTATATGTATTGTTTATTCATGTGTAACATTACAGTTCACCATGTTATCTGCCCACGCGTTAAGTCTTCAGACTCGTTAGACAAATAGCATGTTCGTCGACGCTATATTAACCAACGTTCAAATATGGATAGCGCGACAGCGCGCTAAATCGTACATGTGCTAAAACTAGCGGTTACACGAAGGGTGTTGACGCTTCGCACAATAGCATGCTATATTATAGCATATAGTTCATAGCATGCGATTGATAAATAGCGGATTCGAACATCATAAACCCCACAGCACTTATACAGGCGACCACACAACGCGGTCCCTCGTCACGGTATTGATGTAACGCGAGCGGTTGACACCAAAACTAAAATACTCCGACGCGCGAATTCGTGGATATTAAAGAAATTGAGATATTTAGAAAACAAATCGGTGTGGGGTGCACCTGCACCCCATGTAGGGTTCTACGGTTAATGCTTAAAAGTTTCTAGTTGTTATTTGTCATTTCGTTGCTAGGCGACGACAATGCGTTTTGTTTTATGCTCAAAGTATATATAGTCTAAGGTTTTATGCGAAACCATACGCATTACATCGTTAAAATCGTAACAAAAAGGCTTCATGCCATGAAACAAAACGTAGAAACTACTTTACCGACCTCATAAAATGTTTAACTAAATCTAAGCGTTGTTGTCGTTATGCAAGAGGACGCTAAATACTTTTAACTTAAATTATTTTATGCTGTTAATTCTGTTCAACAAATTTAAATGAAGGAGTGACTTAAATCAAACGTTACGCAAGTGGGCCTTAATATTTGTAGTATTAGTTGTCATGCGCCGGCTGAAGTGTCTAACACACCATAGGGTAAACAGTATAATGATTGGCACTCTAAGCAAAATTCTGTGAATAAGTGGCGTATACTCGTAAAAGTTTATAATGTTATTGTTTGCATTTTCGGATAAAAGGTTTCAAGACTCAAAGAAAATGCTACTTTCATTTAAATAATAAACATTTATTAAATTTCTGTATTGAATTCTTGTTACTTCTATGGAATATATGTAATAACTCCAATCCCGAAAAAATCACATCCTTTATCCTTTTCTGTTTACCGACCTATTGCTATTCTACCATTCCTTTCCAAAGTCCTCGAACGTCTCGTTTACAATCAAGTCAACTCGTTCCTTTCTAAAGATAATCTCCTTAGTCCATTCCAGTTCGGTTTCTGTTCAGGCAGCTCACAGTCCTTGCTCTGCTAGATTTTAGCAACGCCTTCAATACAGTGGATTTTGACAATCTACTTGGCCGTCTTTGCTCTCTTAACATATCTCCTATGGTGATTGATTGGTTTCGTAGTTACCTGTGTGGCCTATACGAGTTGAAAATTCACTCTCTTCATGGTGTAACACGACTGTTGGCGTGCCCCAGGGCGGCGTGCTGTCTTCTTTACTCTTCGCAATTTTTATAAATTCTATATCAAACAATCTTCGCTCTTCCTATCACCTTTATGCAGATGATCTCCAAATCTATACGCAGTCGACATTGGCTCAGATGTCATACTCTAAAGGTATCATCAATAGTGATCTTGCACAGATTAATAGCTGGAGCAAATCATGCGTTTTCGAGGGGTTCCAAAAGTGAACCCCTCGAAAACGCAGGTCATTGTTGTTGGTAGTTCGAGAATGTTATCGAAGATCAACTGGTCTCAACTTCCTGACGTTATATTTAATGGCACTGTAATTCCTATACAGTATAAAGAGAAGTGAGTCGTAAGATATTTGCTTCGGCAGGTTCATTCCGAAGACTTAGGAATTTTTTTCCTACTGCCACCAAAATTGCACTTGCAAACTGTCTTCTATTACCCATTATTGATTATGCAGAAGTCAGCTATCCAGATCTCGCCGAAAACCAACTAGACAAACTTGAGCGCCTTCAAAATCTCTGTTTACGATTCATATTTGGATTACGCAAATACGATCATGTCTCCCAATTTCGAACACAACTCAAGTGGTTACCCATATGATTTCGCCGGAATAAAAAGATTTCACATACTTTCTCTACTATACAATATATTGTCCAACCCTTCGACTCCCTCCTATCTTAAAAGAAGATTCGAATTCCTACATGATACGCATAACCGTTATTTAAAAGAGAAAATTTAAAGCTGAGGATGCCGGCTCATTGCATGGATTTTTATGATAAATCGTTTTGTGTCACTGCTGTTCTCCTATGGAATGCACTCCCATTACATATAAGACAGGCTCAGACGGTAACGGATCACTACCTATCACTATGATATTTCCCGTTCTAATATTATTTTAAGTATTATTTATTACTTATGTATGTGTATGTATGTATGTATGTATGCATGTATGTATTTATGTTTGTATGTATAAGTATTTATATATGTGTAGTATATTATTATAATATTACATAAATGTATATATTTAAACTATTATCATCTTATTACTGGTACACTTACAACTACCATTTCTTTCCTACCAATAATATCTCCATCCAAAGGTTGCCTGGTAGAAATCGCTGTTAGTGATAAGGCCGCCCTTTGTACTCTATTTAATATAAAATTCCTATACATATATTCTTAAAAGTGTACAATAAAGTATTCAATAAATAAATAAATAAAATGTTACAATCATTGGCACTTGAGTACAGTGATTGGCATATGACTAAACTATAATCATTGGCACTTGGCAGCTTTGAAAAGTGACATATTGTTTTCAAATTTTATCCCACGAGCATCGTGAGAGGAAGAAGGCACTAAGAAAAACAGCCAAATCATACGAAATCATTGCGAAGAGACGGACATTAAGTCCTGTGCCAACCCGTCCAATCAGCGTGGCATAGTAGGCCAAATTCTCCTACTGACTTCCTATGGTACTGTGACGCAAATTAGGAAAGGCCTATGTTCGGCAAAAGGTGTACAAAAAGCTGCACATAAGATGATTTCCTGTTTGTTATTTTTGTTATGTTTTTTAAACTAATCGTCGTCTAAAATTTTGTAGATGATCTTCGTCCGACAGGTCTTGACCACCATCATCATTTTCTTTTATCTTGCTTTTTTGATCTTTTGTGGAAGAAAATCTTTGTTTCTTTTCGTCGTGTTTCACATTATTTTCTTGCTTATCTATTTTTGTACACATTTTGTGTACACAACGTGTAATCCACTAAGTAAATGGGCATAATATTTCATGTTTTTCTTTTTCTTAGCCGAATGTAGTCCTCCTTCAAATTGCGCCCACAAACACAGTCCTATCGACGCGACCTAAATCCATACCGTTTCTGCAGTTTTCTTAATGTCCTCCGTCTACCGCATTTGTAGTCTTCATCTAGGTCTCTTTTCCCTCGAAGAACTTTATACCAAGGTTCCATATCCCACGAATTACAGGTTTCTGCTCGGTGGTTAAGCTCTGGTAAAGTACGTAGGTCGAACAACCGGGCTTTTTGTTCAGCAGTAATATTAATTTTGAAAGCAAAGGCCAATTTTGAATGTTAAACTAGTTATGTGAGTATTGAATGTTCACTATTGCTTGCCCCGTACCTCGGAGAGCACGTTAAGCCGTTGGTCCCGACTGTCATGAAAATCTTTAACAGTAATTAGTGGGAGTCAGAATCTTTGAATAAACTAACGATAGTCTAAGCCATGGAAAATCGCTATCACTTTGGGTTACAAAGGTCAGACGACAGTCAGTTGGTGGAAAAGCTAATATTATGTCAAATCTGGTTAGACTGGTAAGCGAATTCCAGGCTACAAAGCGACAGTCTTGGAGGCAATCGAGAATACGCTAGGTCGACGATAAATCATTAGTAGGCAAAGTATAGTTATTGATACTACCCACAGGATATAGTTATTGGCAGTGCCAGGCATTGATTTTGGATAAAAGCTGGAAAGTATATTGATTGGCATGATATGCCTATGATTAGAATATCAAACAAAATAAATTATAGTTATTGGCACCGACGAAATATTTGTTATATTTGGTTTACAATGCTAAATTAATGCTTAAAATTAATTACTTAATAGAAATAGACCAAAAAATGTAAAGAAACTTTCCCCACAATCCCTGTATTGATTCTAAACCATGCTACTCAACTTATACTTTTCGTTGATATTTTATAGATTTGTTCACGCGCAAATTTATAACAGCTATTACAGAAAGGTTTTTGGCTTTAGACGCATAAAATAAGTGTTCGTAGTATAAGTGATTGAGTATTTGCTTATGATTGTGTAACTCTGGCACACAAAACAGAAAATATTCTGATAACCAGGAAAAAGCTGTGAAGTGCCAATCATTGAGGGTGTGCCAACATAAGTATGGTTTATCCTACTTTATGCTAAGATTAGGATATCTCTATAGTACATTGTACTTAGTTTCCAGCTAAACATTTTTGCGGGTAAGTTTATTGGCGATGCTAAGATTCTAAATAGCGACTCTAGCGGCGAATTTGGAAGTTGTCAGGTTTCGTCACTTTTGACAGCTCAATACAATTATCTATTAGGTTATAGTTAACTTCAGACTATAACCTCGAAGCAAAGTTGCATTGAAACATTGAAAGCTGTCAAAAGTGTCGTAACCTGACAACTTTCAAATTTGCCGCTAGAGGCGCGCGGATAATCTTTGCATCGCCAATAATGTTAACGCTGCGCGTGTCTTATCATCACATCCTTCAACTTATACAATTAGTTTCAAATGAAAAGCTTGATAATAATTAAATTAAAAGTTCATAATAGTGTCGATTTTTAAATGTCTCTAGAGATAGTAGCCTGAAATTGACTTATGATGAGCTTTAGTTTTATGCTGAAGCAGCGAATGCATTTTACAGATCTCTGGAGGTTTATCGAGGTCATTCGCATCTCCGTTCACCTGGCTTGATAAATACAGTTTTAAGAAGATAAAACGTTATATGTCAACAAAATTGCATTTCATGATAAACAAGATTATTGAGAGGGTCTTATTAATAAATTTTAAGTATGAGTACCCCGGATTTTCCGACGTATCACCAATATGGTCTATATGGTCGCGGATGAATTTAATTTTACGTTATGTTTAGGAGAAGTGGACAAGCCCTAATGAGCGATTGACCTTGCCAATTGTGCTGATAATGTACTGAGAAAAATCAAACGATACTTTTGCGTAAAATCATAATGATATTTATTTACTCACTAGCTGACCCAGCGAACTCCGTATCGCCTTTTTAAGAGTTTTTATTTAATTCCCCTTTTTCCAAGCCCCTTTTCCAAAGATTCTATTGACTTAGCGCTTAATCTCTTATCATTTCAGAGTCTATAAATGATGAACAAACAAACATAGATTTTTATATAATATTATATTCCCCATTCCTTAAAATATCGGAGACGACACCCATATCGACTTTAAAAAAAAATCCCGTCCGCCATCTTTGATTTCCTATCCGCCATCTTTGATCACGAAATAGATGTTCTATTAGGATTCACCATCCCTTAAATCATCAGAGACGACACCCCTATTGATTTTTTAAATTTTTTCCATCAGCCATCTTTGATTTCCCATCCGCCATCTTGAATCACGAAATAGATGTTGTATTTGGATTCCCCATCCATTTAAACATCGGAGACGATACCCGCATTGATTTTTTTTAAAAATCTCCTCCGCCATCTTTGATCACGAAATAGATGGTCTTTTTGAATTCCCCATTCCTTAAAATATCGGAGACGATACCCATATATCGACTTTAAAAAAAATCCCGTCCGCCATCTTTGATTTCCTATCCGCCATCTTTGATCACGAAATAGATGTTGTATTTGGATTTTTCTTCCCTTTAAACATCGGAGAGGATACCCATATTGATTTTTTTTTAATTTCCCATCCGCCATCTTTGATCACGAAATAGACGGTGTTTTTGAATTCCCCATTCCTTAAAATATCGGAGACGATACCCATAATGAATTTAAAAACAAATCCGTCCGCCATCTTTGATTTCCTATCGCCATCGTTGATCACGAAATAGATGTTGTATTTAAATTCTCCATCCCTTAAATCATCAGAGACGATACCATATTGATTTTTTAAATTGTTACCATCTGCCATCTTTGCTTTCCCATCCACCAGGTTGAATCACGAAACAGATGTTGTATTTGGATTCTTCATCCCTTTTAACATCGCAGACGATGCCAATATTGATTTTTTAAATTTTTCCATCCGCCATCTTTGATTTCCCATCCGCCATCTTTGATCACGAAATAGATGTTGTATTTAGATTCCACACCCCTTAAAATATCGAAGGCGATACCCATACTGATTTTTAAAATTTTCTCATCCGTCATCTTTAATTTCCCGTCCGCCATCTTGGATCATTAAATAAATTTCATATTATTAATCAGCGTTCGAAAATCTCGAAAAAGATACCCATATAGATTGAATCCTATTCGTTTAGCCTTTTTTTGCCTTTGACCCAACCCTTCCCCTTCACGTTTGACTATTTTATTACTTTTGTCTGGCCCCTAAAAGTTGTGGCGTATTTGTTTATAGCCTTTCGGAATAATTTGGCTATCATAGGCAATAACAACTTTTAAAATCCAAATGCTAGTTCCTGAGATTAGCTGACATTATCTTTTAGCTTTTTAGCCTTTTGCCCGGCCCCAAAAGGTCGAAGCGTTATGTTATTCCGGAATAACTGGGCTATCGTATACAAAATAATTTTTCAGATCCGACCGGTAGTTCCTGAGATTAGCACGTTCAAACAAACAAACAAACAAACTCCTCCGCTTTATTATATTAGTATAGATATGCTAACAATTTAATCAACGTGCACAATATGACATTATGGTATGACGTGACAGTACTGACAGATATGCGGTAGCACATGCGCAGCAATCAATTATCAGCGCATGCGTTCTTACTTCCAAGAGGTAAATTTGTGCCGTACAAACTTCTACCCTCCCTACAATCCCTCCCAGTTAAATTTTTACAACTTATCGTAGCCTATATCCGTCTCCTTGGTCCAATATATGTATCTCTATATTAAAATTCAACAAAATTGGTTCAGCCGTTTTAGCGTGAAAACGGAACATACATACATCCACAATTTCAAATTTATTATATAAAGTAGGGATTATCAATGGTTTTCTTCTGACATGAAGCCCGCTGGGCGGCAGCACTGAGACTTCAGGTCCGGAATCCTGTCAAAACTGCCATCAAACAAAGAAGTATATCAACGTGCACGCGAATTTGAACTTTATGCAGCGGTAATAAATTACAAATTGACTCTACGTTTTAGTTAGAAAATGTTTGTATGGGTAAAAGAAAAGGGCATCAAAACCATTTTTGAACTTCAACGAACATTTAAAAAAAAGAATTGGCCAAATTGGTCCAGGCGTTGTTGAGTTATGCGCTTACCAACACATTTTGCGATTCATTTTTATATTATAGATTTATGCCACGTAAATGCCAAGTCAATTTTCAAAATTTTGTCATGATATGTATGTTTTTGATAGAGATTAAATATGAATCGTCAATAACGATATTAATTAAAATGAGAGTGTCAAGTAACTTATTGTATTATAAAAACCTCACAGCCTTCTAACTTAGATAGTTACACATACTACACGTAATTCTGCTTATTATAATATTAACAAATAAATACGGAATAAACAAGTAAATTATTTATTTATGTGTAACCAAATTGTGTGTTTAAATAAACAGGGGTAGTATTTAGGATGATGGATTATGGAAGGCCCAACATATTTTAATCAAACGATTATTAAAACGTGCGTAAACTAATTTCCCTTGCGTCATTCCGGTCTCTGCCGGACTGCATTATAATCGCATGGAGAGTGAAGTGTTTTTCGCAGTTTCCGGTAGGGGCGCCCGCGCCGGAAATTGACGTCAGCGCCCTCCCCCGGCACAACATCCGGTACATAAGCGCGACACTGGACGCGCGCTCGTTTTTATAATAACTTGTGATGTCACACGCGTTTCGTATTAAGATAGATCGTTTGTAATTTTAAGTGTTATTCTTAAATTATAGGTGAATATTATGGGTTATTATTAACGGTTTTTGAAATATCTAGCTTTAAATGGTGTTGAGTAGTTCGTACAAATAATTGCTTTTTGAAACGACTCGCTATAAGTATTCTCACGACACTGGAAGAGCGCTAATTTCTATAATAGCTTGTGAATGTTCTTCTCACACATAATGTATCAGGTGTGATTCTATGGGCTCAGTACTAGTATACTACGAAAATATCCCTTGTCATAAGTATTAAAATCATCATACCATGCATTTAAACTCATATGTCATTACTGAATCATCCTTGATGAAAGCTAGCCATTTAAAATAAAGCTTAATAGTATTTAGCGCACTGTATTCTAACACCAGGTAATAATACTACACTGTTATTCGTATGGGAAAATTTGCTTTAAAGTGCCCGGGAAATTTTCATTCCCCGACAGATAATGTTCATTCATTCAAGTGGATGACTTTCATCTGCTTTTAAGGGAAAGTGCCTCTTTTTCTGCGATCCAACCACCGAGTAAACTGATCGTGAAGTGTATCTGCAATGAAGAGCTTTCATTTATTGTCATGTTTTTTAGAATGGGCATCGTTGAGTTAAGAGCAGTTGTAGTTTATATCGGATGTATACGAAGAGCCCAAAATCGGGTTCAGTGGCGCACCATTGGATGGGCCTATTCACGCAATAGACTATGGTAATATGATAACGATGATGGTGATGATAATCGCGATGACACTCACCACAGCATAATATATATATAGCGTCGTCCCGCAGATTCCTTTAGCGTTTTGTTTGAAGTTTTCGAACGGTGAACGTTGAAACTTTGACACAGTGTGATGTTTACGGTGTGTACCGGAGATGAATCTCGATTCATGTATACCTATAAACCTCAAACGTCAAGCCAAAACGCCCTCTACAGCCAGCCTTGCAGCGCTAAGATCAATGTAAGTGTGTTCTATTGCAAAAATAGCGGGTTTTCTTTCTGCGTCCCCTGAACATACATAATATTGATATATCATGAATATTGTAACGTAAACCTTGCTCTGAGTCTAATTTTACTCCTAATAAAACTATTTTTACTACTGCTTTTATAGCACCTACCTAACATAGGTACGTGCTAAGTTTAGGATTGACCCTAAGCTAAATCCTGTAGTATATGTGTGACAACAATAATTGACCTTCATAGCTTTTTCCACTACCCAATAGCTCTTCGGGTATTTTTGTAGTTTGCATCTTTACCATAACTATCGTAAAGGCAAATAATAACAGAATAATAATTGGCGTACCGATTTTTAATAGTCTGCACTGTCCTTGCGGTTAAATAATATTATAATATTTTACATAGGTATATAAAATATATGAAAGGACTGCCTCCGTGGTCCAGTGGATAGCGTATGCGACTGCTGATCGGAGGTCCCGGATTCGATTCCCGGGTCGGGCAAAAGTGTTACTGAGTTTTTTTTTTAATTCTCAGTAGCAGCACGGAGTCTGTTGATGTGCCCGGTACCCCCTATTACGTGGGACCTAAAAATTCATTGGGAAATGTGGGTGTAATACCTATTACGCGTCTGCCTACCCATACAGGCGTCAGCCTTAAAAAAAAAATTATAAAAAATATTGAAATTGAACCAGTATTTTCTGAATTAACGTGTTGAACCAACCAAATAAACATAACCTTCAGCTTTATAAAATAATTTTACTTGCTTCTGTTTGTCACCTTGGTTTCGCCAGTGTAACATACTTTTAACATCACAATATTGCATAAGCTGAATACCCAGTTACAGAAAATATTTGATACTGAATTTTCACGGCGCCTCACAAGGTGTGAAGGCGTGTTGAAAGCTCATTATAGAGTTGGTTATACCTAGCGCCGACTAGCCGCCAGTTAGAACGTGTGGGAGTGGATTAAGGCTATTATAGTATCATCGCACCTCTCATTTCTTAGTTAAGGAGATAACGTGTGAATAACCATCTTATTCTTTGAAGCTATTTAAGCGATCAGTAGGTTTTGATATATCACTTGTAGTTTAAATTGAAGACGATTTATTTTCATAGGCGTCTCTAACTATATAAGGTAAAACATTCTAAATATAAGCTTTTCTGAGTAACTGCCACATGACCTCTGTAATCAAATTTACTATACATCTCATGACTAGTGCCAGTTTATCTTAGGCCAGCTGCTGCTGCCCTTTAATATAGAGGAAATATATATGTATAGAGCTAATGCCAGACCCTTGGCTGGAATAGCTAGTATAGCTAGATTTTGATTGATCTTCTAGGCTACCTGTACTAAATGATGTAAATGGCTCTCCAAAGTTCAGCATAAATGACAATTAATAAGTTGTACTAGAAATCAAGTCGACGACACAGTGTTTACCGGCAAGGCAACCGTTTAAACCGCTACACCATAAGTGCATTTAGTGAATTCACAATGGCATTTATAATATAATAATTTTGCTTCAGCACTAAACATTTGATAGAAAACATCTAATTTGTTTTGTTGTCTATACGAATCCACTTTAAAGCGTTCGCTTGCCATGTCATATCTGGAGCAGGCCTTACGCAACGAAGCAATTAATCCTTAAATAAACATAGCAAAAATAGACTACGTTACCCAAGAAAATAGTAAAAGCAAACACTTCAATCAAGGCGTATTAGATTAGCCACTAATTACAACAACTGATGACGGTCGATAGCCATCGGGGCTGGTATCGCGATCAAAATAAATGACTTATTTCGCTAACCTATTTCCATTATTACGTAACTTGAAGAATGGTTAGCTTAGTGGAAATATTAATAAAGAAAGATGATTTTGTTTTGATTCCTTGTCATGTATTTAATACTGGTCGTAAGTTTCCTATGAATGAAACATTTTTGTTCAGTGTATCCTGTGCATATAATTATGTATTTCAAGATTATCGCAATGCTTAGAAGTTGTAATTGAACAGGCAAACCATTGTAATTTCTTAGAAAAAACGTACTTGTTTATTAAAGCAATCGTTATTAAGCATTTACGTTTATATTGTCGCAGTAGTCGGGAGTTTGCGTGTTTTCCATTATTTATAATTTCCATGAAATTGTGAGATTGTTCTTATAGTAAATAATATCAATTTACCGATATCATATTAGATATTATATACTTGAATAAAATGCACTGTTTCTAGGCTTTCATATTTGAAGAGTGTCAGTAATAGGGCTCGCTAATTACTAAGGTGCCGCTGTCTGTCTATCGTTAAGGGTGGGTAAACTATATAGATAGTGAGTTAAACTTTTCAGATTTTGTATTATTGTTGTTGCTATAAAAACAGAGAAATAAAAAAAGTTCGAAACGAAATTATTTAAAAGAACAAACGTAGTGTTAAATTTGTACGATGCGACACTCACTACAATGGTATATTTTTGCTTACATATTCACTGTACCTATGTATATGTATGTACTTGTGTATTGCACTATTAGATAACAAAACAACTGGAAGATGTAGATAAACATTAAAATAATCTCTCAAAACTTGTTTCTTTGTATTTAACAAGGAAGCAAGATTTATTGAGACTCAATTGCCTCAACCTGCTACTCGTAATAATTAGTATGCCTTCAATGTGAGTGACAAGGTTCCCATTAGAACATGGGAATGCAAATACAATGAGTATTTGCATTTCTATTTTCAGTACGAAATTTGCTTTTATGACTGGCATTTTCAGTTACCTTTGTTTAATAACAGTTATTAAGCTCAAGGACAAGCTAACGGCAGGTCAACCTTAAGTGTTGCCATATCCATAATTTTGCAAAAGGTCGTTCTAAAATAGAATAAAGAAATGTACATACATACATACATAGACTCACGCCTGTTTCCCAGAGGGGTAGGCAGAGACTACGGAACGCCATTTGCAACGATCCTGGCATACCTCTCTTGCTTCATTCACTTCCATCAAGTTTCTCATGCATGCTCTTCTGTTTAGGGTACTTCTGACCTGTCCTTTTTAGGGTTCCGTACCTCGAAATGAAAAAACGGAACCCTTATAGGATCACTTTGTTGTCCGTCCGTCTGTCAAGACCCCTTTTCTCAGAAACGCGTGGAGGTATCAAAGTGAAATTTATATCAAATAGTCATGTCTACTGTCCTTTGAAGCTGTGAAAAAATAAGCTCTAAGCCAACGCAATCAAAAGATACAGCCATTTATGCTGCTAATTTTCGCAAATTTTCGAAACTCACAAGAGAATCAAAACCTACAGGGTACTTCCCATGAACTCAGATTGAAATTTGGTACAAAGCATCGTCTTATAGCACTTATAAAAAAAATTGCGAAAACCGTAAATTTTTAATTACATCATATAAAACAATATGTTTATTAATTTTAAAGTTTCTATCCCTTTCCTCATGAACGCGTAAAGTTATTAAATTAAAATTTATATCAAATACTCAAATTTATAATACCTTTAAGCTGTAACAAAATCAAACTTCTATCTCAAGGCAATCAAAAGAAACAGCAATTTAAGCATATTTTCAAACTCGCAACTACTCGCAAGGGAATCAAAACCTACACGGTACTTCCCGTGAACTTAGAATCTTGAAATTTGATACGAAGCAACGTCTTATAGCACAGATAAAGGAAAAATTTCGAAACAAGTATTTATTTAGATACATCATATAATAAAAATAATTTTAAAGTTACTACCCCTTTCCTCATGAACGCGTTCAGTTTTTAAATTCAAATTCATATCAAATACGCAATCTATAATATCGTTAAGCTGTAACAAAATCAAACTTCTAAGCCAAGGCAATCAAAAGATACAGCTGTTTATGCCGCAAATTCGATCAAAATAGTAACAACACAAATTTGTGCAGGGGTCAAACTGACGACATTCTGACTAACAGTCTTTCTTATCGTGTAAAGTAAAACCATATTTTTCCTCCCATGACAGAAAACTGCTTTGCTTAATTAATCTACCCTCACCAGAGTCAAGCCAAAATCATTCTTCCGCCATTAAAACCATTCTACTGATATCGGGTACCACCTTTGACAATACGAAAGATTAAATGCCTTAATTTACATCTAACGTGATATTTCATACAGAATCGTTTTAGTAACGGATTTTAATTAGCTCCCAAATAATCCAAATACCGTTTAATGGCCATCGATCAATGACCAGTGATTGCGTCTGTTCGCCGAAACTTTGATGAAATGTTGACATCGACATATCGTTATGTCATTATCTCATGTGTGTCGTCGGGGACTTTGTTTATGATGAATATAGTTTTACCTTACGCCTTCATGAAATAATGAATTGGAAAAGCGATTAAATTATAATTAACATTCCAGTGTGATCTTGCATCACGAAATTAATAACTAGATTTTACTTATTAATTATTATCGCCTTTCTGTATAGTCTCTATTGTTATAGCGAACATTCTATTGAATATTCTGGCGAGCATTCTAGTGAATTGACAGTTTTGCTTAATACTTTTTGCTGATAAGAACGTTCGCTAAAAATATCTTGAAAATGTTCGTGGCAATGTTCGGCTCCGTTCATTTTTCAGCACCATAAGAAAACTCTTATAAACGAGTTTCCATTCACCATTCGATATTTGAGTTTTGGGCTCAGTGGAGGGCGCTTGACTTTCCCCTAAAGTGCGGGCCTATTCACTAACACGGTCCCAGTCCCATCAGTTGTCCTCAGTCAGTTGCGAATTTACCACATTATGTTACGCAGTGCACGACGTTTATGCATCGCAAAAAGAGAAGTCAACAATTTATTAATCAACTCGGGACCATATCAATATCTTGTCCCACCATCCAAAGTAAGAGCTGATCTGAACCTAGAACACTGCTGTTCTCTGGACATTCCACCACGATAAGCTGCGTCGTATTTCTCATCTTTATACCTGGTTCAGCTCGAAGTTCAGAACACCGTGACGCCTTCCTAGTCACCCTTCAAAAGTCACAGGCTTACTGCGGATATGGCGTAGTCATACCGGTGCATGTAAATAAATGTAAATATTATTATGTAATTGTTCTGCCCGCTCTGTTCACAGCAACAGAACGTTGTAAACGCATTATTATAACCGTTCAATATAAAATTCAGTGTAATGAATATATCTTACAAACAAATTCAATACTGATATTACGCTTATTTATTCAAAATAGGTTCCATTCTACATTAACAATATCATATTTATCGTGTCATAATATCAGTATCAACGAAATAACATGGATGACATAGATGGATTAGGTACGTATTAAATAAAATACAATTTCACAGGTAAAATGTAATCGTATTCTTATTTGAACATGGAGTGGGAGGTGTCCAAGAGTGATTGATATATAATATGTATTGAATGTTTCTCAATATATCAACTCTTTTTTATATGAATATATTTTTGATGATAAATGAAAAATTAAACACCGTTCTGAGTTTTATTTGTATAAAAAGCCCTAAGCGGAAAATTTGCTCTTCCTCCATGTTTGCTGTTAGTGCCAGCAAGATTTTATACAAATGTTAACCACACAGTGCCTTTACAATACACAGGTTTTCAAAAGCCTACAAATCTTCAAGCAACTCCGTCATCCACCATGTTCTTCAAATGCTGAAAACAGACTGCATTTTTTGCCAGGACAGAAATTTGTGGCCACTTTGTATGACGATATGGTTTGAGAACCATCTACCTACTTTAGATTATAAAGAGGCCCCCAAGCTGTTAATTTGAAAAAAGAGTAAATTTTGTAGATCAACATAAATTTCTATAAAGTGTGCAGTGAAGTATATCAAAGGTTTGTATAAATAAACAATAAATTATTCATCGAATAAAATGTATTTAAATTCTATATGTAGTGAGTCAGTACACATGGTATTGTTCGTAGACTCACATTTTGATAAAGTATTGCATTTTTCCTGTCACAACTATGTTAACATGACGTAATGAGAGATAGCGAACGCAACTATTTTGTGTATAGTATATGTGAATCATTTGCATGTAATTTTTATAATCATATTAATGTCAAAGATCAATAATTCTTAAGAAACGAAATAATAATGCAATACTCATATTAAGTGATACCAAGTAAGAACGAAGCTTAACGATTATTAGTAGAATTAGATATAAGTTATGAAATTCAATACCATACTAGGGGCTGTCCGTAGCTACGCCCGCCCATTTTATTTTAATTTAACCGTTTCTGCACGATTCTTTGGGAATATCGGAAAATCCCTTGTTAGCACACTAAGAACACATACTAAAGTTCCTTGAGATCGCAGAGCTTCCCCTACTAGCCCTATTAAAATGTAGTAGTAAGTATCCATACCTGCTTATATCCTCATCTTGCACACTCACACAGACAAATACTATACTCATAAAAAACATTTTTCCAATAAGTGCTTTACCTTGTAAATGCGGAGGGGTGTCTAATTGACGTGACATTCGAACGCCAAGAGAGTTAATGCACACATTTTGAAATAACGCCTCAGGTCCCGGCTTATGTCTGAGCCGGTTTTTTGGCCACCGTGCCAGATTTGCGTATGAAAATTATAAAGGATATAAGCTGGCTTAGGTGACGGTAATGCTACTTACATTTTGAGGGTTTGTTTATTGTCGCGAACGTGTTGTTTCAATATGTTACAATACATTTTGTTGTGACTTGATTATGATGGTATCTAATTATAAGTATAAACCTAGGCTGAACATACAAACCTATAATCTATAAACCTTATGTAGACTATAGATGAGTACAAGGTACAACTTATTATATGGGTCTATAATAAGTTGCAAGCACACTTTATTACGTGTAAACGAACGAAGTTTAGATGAAAAAAATACATTGCCAAAGTATTCTACTTTTACCTATAATGTAATAGGTAATAAAATGAAATAGGTACTCACATTTACGTTATCCAGTCGATTTAAATAATTATTAGTAACAGCTATAGATACACTCGTAATATGCTTTCTTTTCGTAAGTGAAAACATCAATCATAGTTTTCTTTCTAATTATTTACAGGACTAAAATTCACACATCAATATGTTAAAAAGTCATCTGTTAGTATAACTACTCATCGAGAACACGTAGTAATATTTTCACTCGTTTGAGTAGGTATCGTTCACGGCGTTCGTTGGACTTAGGAGAGTTGTAGGTAGGTCGCTGTGCAAGCGCTGCATGTGCGTAGGTACGTATCAATACGTCGTAGTAGCATCGTGAGTAGAAACACTGAAAAAGTAAAAACTTACAAAGATCATATTAATGTACTCGTATTTCTTTCGTTTTTATTTGTTAAGTTTCCGAGGTACCCATCTTTCCAAAATTTTTAGACTGGGGACGGGAAGATTCATACATATTTCATTTATTGACTTCGTATTTTTCTTATTAAAGCAGCCTAACTATATAAATAATAAAAAGGTCTAGTATAAAGGTCTCCGCCTATATATGAAGCTAAGCTTGATACTGCCAGATTTATCCATTAATTTCATCAGTACCTATCCCAATAAATTGGCAAAATAGGCAATAAACAAAAACGAAAGAAAATATGATAATATCTTGCCCACTTTATTGGTCTCCCATAATCTAGACCACAATGAACAATAGAATATCAGCGAAATAAGTTGATATGAATTTCTGCCAAATGAACTAAAATATTCCTTTGGGCATAAGCTTCATCTGTGCGCTCTTTCAATTTGCTTTCTTCATCAATTCATCTGCCAACCGTTGTAATCTCCTTTGGGAATAAGCCAACCGATTCAACAATAGACGACAAGGTTTGTTAATTATTTTAACCTTTCTAGGACTGCAGGCTCTTTCACAATTTCGCAGCTCGACATAATATAAACTAAAAGATGCAAACTAAATTATACAAGGGACTTTTTCTTACAATGTTGATTAAATTAAAGTTTGACGAGCTTATTGATGCCTGTCTCTTTGAACCAGTCGCTAGTGACTCAAACTGCTAAGTTGGTAGTCGTGGGTTCGATTTCCACCCAGGACATAGGTATATTTGTCAGACGAGCATTATTTGTTCTGTGTCTGGGTATAATTTATCTTAATACGTATATAAGAAAATATAAGTAGCTATGTTTGTCTATGATAATATGCTTTACCTAGTTACGGATCCGAGTACCTTGTGTGAGTTGTTGTAGGACAATATTATGGTTATAATTTCTTCTTTCTGTCATTAGATACACTACTTCAGGGATGTATGTGGGGTTTAAATAATACAACTGTAAGAAGTACATATGACTAAACATAGTACTGGCTGACTTTAATTTTGATTTAGTTCTGGCTACCTTTAATTTTGATTTTGGAAGGAAGTGTGAGTATAAAAGGAAATAGTTTTGTAACCAATGGGGGAGACTTCTGGTGGACGTAGAAAGTATGGCTGTTGAGTGAGATTCTCAAAATTTAAAAAAATTATATATGTGTCGTTTTCGGACAATAAACGTCTAAAAGAATTTTGTGTGTCTCTTCCCTGTCCCACATGTATATTTCTTCTTCTTTATTCTTCAAATAGATCTTCTTTCGTCCGTTTTTTTTCCTACTCCAGCTATTTTTCTTTGGAATGACCTTCCTCTCGGAATCAGGACGTCCACTGTAGGTATTGCTTTAAGACAAAGGTAAAGCAGCTTTTATTGACTAAGTTAACAGAAGTATCATAATATTTATATATATTTTAGGTATATATTTATTTATATATGTATACATAATATGTATGTGTAAGTATATGTATGCATTTCTATATTCTTTGTATAAATGTATTATTATTATGATTTAATTTTATGTAATGTATGCGCGTCCATTAGCTATTAAATATATGTTTAAGTCAAACTCCGCTTTTTAAAATACACCTACCATTAATCTCTGCACCACCCTAAGGTAGACTGTCAGAAAATGCCCAAGGCATTAAATCCACCTTTATACGCTATGTATGTATATAAAGTTAATAAATCAAATAAATAAATAAATATATTAAATACCTATATTTTATACGGAGCTTCAGCTAGAACCTACGGTAACAACCATATTATTTATAGGTACCTACTGCTCAGCACATTAACATAGCGTGTTGTTCTGTAGCCTTCCCGGAAAAAGGGACCATCTAAACACAAAAAAATATTAAAATTGAATTACTAATATCATATAATATAGTTCTTGAGATAAGCAAATTCAACCAAACAAACAAACTCTTCAGTTCAATAATACTAATATAGATATGCCAGATATTGCCACTACCTACGGACCACCCGTGCACTAAAAATACTTGTTCACTTAAAAGTAACGTGGAGTCATTCCAGTTTTCTACTTGAGTGTGACATGATGGAGAGTATACAACTCTTCAATATCATTTACTTAAAACTCGTCAAAACATCCACAAAGTAACGAAAAATAATAGGGTAGTTTCCAGGGTCAAAATAATTACATTTTATTTAGTCCGTATTTAAGATTATAAAAAAATATTGGACACGTATTTTTTCTTTTTTCGATTAAATAAAAAATAACAAAGATATAGCCCATTAAAGTTACGTGTGACGTCATCTAGTGCTAAAAAAATGTAGCACGGCGTGACGTTATACGTTACTTTAATGAGCTATATCTTGGTCATTTTTGGTTTAATTTACAAATAAAAAAAATACGTATCGCTTATTTTTGAAAAGCCTAAAGGACGGACTTTTAAAAATTTTTTTGTCAACTAGCCTATTGTCAATTTACTGTTTGCTCACAAGGAGTGATACTCTGTTTGACGATGTGACTTGCATAATATTTAAGACTCGCTGTGCCTGTGGTAAAACTCGTGTTATTTAGGGCTAACTCGCCGCACTCATGGTGCGCGCATGGATTATGTATAAACTTGAAGTAAAAATCTTTTTTTTTTAATTATTTATGTGTTAAACTAATAATCATCAAACAGTAATTATTGCCATAACATATTTGTACCTAAAATATGTTCTATACTCATATTTGCAGCGCCTGTATCTTTATTTAAACATGCACAACATACGTATGTGGTACATGTTTAAAATGTATAACATGCAGGTATGAATATTCTAATCGATTGATAAGATCCATTTTTTCACCTCAACTTTAAAAAAAATCGATTAGAATATTTGCAAAACGTACCTTTTAGGAACGAAACCCGAAATCTGTAAAAGATCCATTAGTGTCTGCACAATTCAGCAAATCAATCCCAACTACTAATCTTTCGAACAAATTTCTCCGCCGTCGACCTTCAATAGCAGTAGTGTGACATTAGTTCCATTTAAAAAGCAGCCGGTGAGCCGAGGATCAGATGAAGTCGAGCGTAATAACACCCACTACGTGTATCGTATTACGTATCGGATTGGACGACTAATTGTTAGATAATCGCTTTCGATTTTAGTGCACGACTGTATCGATTACGGCGATATAGGTTTCTGTTTGTAGAGGAGTTTCATTTGCTTTTTACGGTGTATTTGTTGCACGCAGTAATATATGATCTACGCTGTATTTATATACCTATATATATAATATATATATACACTGTATCTATTCTGTATTTAAATTGTTCGATGGTTCAAGTCACTTCCCTCTGCGAGAACGGTTTGACCAGTCTACAACGCTAGCTAAGTGCTGGCAGACTTCACAGGTCTTTCGAGAACATTATGGAAAACTTTCGGAAATTAACTTTTCTTCGTGCCTTTTTCCTTCACTTTCTAGAAAGCGATAATTAACTGTTTAAAATGAATATTAGGTACCTACTTCTTAAAGTAAGTAGCGCGCGACGTGGATTTAAACCTGAGGCACTACGTAACAAAATCTTATAGTAGTACTAGGCTAACATTGCCTATAACATGGAAAATATCTAATATACATAGGTAAATAACATAATATTATAATAAACGCACTATAGATTACAACTCTTAAATAATGACTGTACGTTGTAACTGTGTCAGTGTAAGCCTCCAAAGGCAAAAATTTTACTAATGTTCCCACATTAGAATATACTCGGGAGTAAAATTACATTTAAAGTTTTAATCGTACCAACTGTAGTTAATTTATCAGTGGCAGCTTTTGAAAGGCAGCATCATAATATTGATCTAATAACTTTTGATATGGATGAAATTTCAATTGCAAATTGAAATCATTTCTGTATACATTTGTGCTGATTTGTGAACTATGGATAAATATATACAGGGTGTTTGGTGCATCGTTTGCCAAATTGAAATGGTCGAGTGAGAGGGTCATCTGCTATCCTTTCAGACCCCTAAATAATTCTCATGCACTGTGGATTTTTTTCATCGACTTTGAATTGTTTTATTATAAAAGTACCCAAATTTTATATTCAAATACAAATAAAAAAGAAAGTATAAGTCTCAGGCTCTGAATTTTAATTTTATTTAGATGTGTATTGTATTACAGTACTTTTAAATACTAAAAGTACTGTAATACAATTTACAGTACTTTTAGTATTTGTATGTGTATATGCCATCTTTGGCATTTGGCAATATTTTGCCATATAATTTTGCCAATTATATGGTAAAATATCGATATTTTGCCAAATTATTTTATAATTGGCAAAATATCAATATTCATGTTGATGTTTTGCCAATTATAATAAGTCTTTCAAACAAGTCTAAGAATCATCTTAAGAGAAAGCCTGTCCCTTATAAATATACGAGGATACCTACTAGAGCGTAGAAATCAACGATACCTCCTGTCGCCACGTGAACAGAATTTGTTATTTGTACTATCGGGAACTCTAGTTAACTACCTGCTGTTTTACATTGTCTCTACGAACGATGCTTATTTTGTTCTACGTGGACAGCATGTTTTGTCTGAGGTGAAGTAGACCAGTAAAAAGCGGGTAGTAGATACGGTACTTAAATGTATTTATTGAGAGTCCTAACCTACGTTTAGTTGAATTTGTAAAATATATGTTTGCTTAAAACATGGTTGCATTACTAAGGCTTCGTTTCACAGTTTTGAACGTTAATTGTATGATGTTATCTGCCAGCTTATTTAATAAGAACCTATCAGACTACGGTAAATTGGCCCATATAATTGTAAAGGAACATTATGACAAAAGTTAATATCGAGAACCAGGACGTTCAACCCTTGATATAATCGTGACTACGCTTTACTAATCATTCATGGGCCTATCCTAATTTAAGTGTCAAAAGTTTTTATTGCATTGGCACTAGAGTAGGCACTAGGATATAAGTCAAAGTGTTATACAGGGTGTAAAAATGTATAGAGTCGATTCGGCAAACTTTGAATTTAATTACATACATACATACATATACTCACGCCTTTTTCCCGTCGAGGTAGGCAGAGACAACGGAACGCCACTTGCTTCTATCCTTACAGACACAGACATAGATCTACATAGATAACGCAAATGCATGCACTTCGCGTGTCTGAACTCCGACCAAGCGTCGAGCTTGGTCGCCACTAACTTCAGTCCCTGCGCGTCCGTTTTACCGTTAAGTAAACTTTATTCACATTACGTCGCCGCGTTTGCTTCGGACGTTTGATCTGACGGTGTGTATTAGGAGACGATGAATATAGCACAAGCGATACTGTCGCGCATCCCTTCGACTTCGTGATACAGGCAACGTCACAGTAGGTATTAAAAAGTCGGCACGCTTGGTTTCAATACAACTCGTGATAATTGCGTTATCTATGTAGATCTATATCTGTGCTTACAGACCTCACGCGCTTCCTCTACATTCATTACTCTTTTCATACATGCTCGCCGGTTCCGGGTGCTTCGGACCTTGCCGTTTTTCAGAACGTCACCAATTTAGTCGACGAATGTCCTACGAGGTATATTTGGTGCGTCATTCTTTCTTCACTCATTCGCTCCAAGTGTCCAAACCATCTCAGCATTCCTTTCCCAATTCTTGTCACAACATCTTGTTTCAGGCCACATCGCTCTCGTATTACTGCATTCGGAATTCTATCAATCAGTCTCACTGCACACATACTACGCAGTGATCGCATCTCAACTGCGTTAATTCTGCTTTCATGCTTTTTCTGCCATACCCAACACTCACTACCATACATCAGCGTGGGCACAAGTACAGCCTTATGAACCGCCAGTCGCGCCTCTTTCGGCACAGTCTGACCGTTCATAAAGGCGTGCAGCGCTCTATTCACACAGTTTCTCGCAGTCACTCTCCTTTCAATATCTCCTTCACATCTTCCATCTCTTGTAAACATGCTACCCAAATATACAAATTCTTCAACTTGTTCAACATGCTCATCTTCAATCGCAATATTACACTCAGTCACACTTTCATCCTTCTCAAACACCATCACTTTCGTTTTTCTTGCATTTAATTTCATACCCTTCGCTTTAAAGCTCTCGTTCATGCAGTCCATCATTTGCTGCAACTCATTCGCCGAGGACGCAAGAATGACTTGATCATCGGGGTTCAAGAGGCACTTAGCACGCAATCTTACCATATCGATCCCGCATTCACTTTCTCTTATATCATTCATGCAGCTATCCATGAACAGATTGAACAACCAGGGCAAGTCTGCACAACCCTGTCTGACACCTTTGGAGATATCAAACTATTCTTTATAGGCACCGTTAATTAGAGTTGTGAGAAATGAGCTCCGAGGCGGAAACTCGAGCTCCGAGTCGAAGCTACTGAGTCTTCAAAGCTCGAGCTCTAAGGGCTTGTAAGTCTAAAAGGTTCGAGCCCTAAAGACTCGAACCTTGAAGGCTCAAGAGCCTTAACTGAAGGACTGGAGTCGAAGCTCGAGCTTTATTTATATGCCTGATAATATTAAAAATTAAAAACAAAAAAAGGAAACTTTATTATACAATGAATGATTATTCGATATTTTTAACCATGACGATAAGCACATTGATGCCTGGATATTTTTGTTGCTCAGCCCGTTTCTTTTTTTTGTTATTAAATTACCAGACTTCGAAACGGCTTGTTCACTAGGAATGCTTGTCGCTGGTATATACAAAACTTCGAATGCTATTTGAGCGGTTGACAAAGATAAATCTTTTTGGTTTTTCCACCACATCAATACATTTGTGTTTTCAGACTCAATACGCATATTTATATATCTATCCACTTCATCTGCAATATTTATAGTCTCCGGTTGCTTGTACATAGATGCAAATAACCTTTTTTTTAATTGGTAAACTTCACTAGAGCTACTGTGTTGTCTGTGTTTATAATTATGAAAATTATAATAAAAACAAGTTATTATATAGTGAAGTTAGTTTATAAATAAAAATACATTATTTTAATAACACATTTATAAAATTTATTTTGGAGCATAATGTTGTGCAGTGAGCCTTTAAAACAAAGCTCGAGTCGCGACTCGAGCCTCGGAACTAGGGTTCGAGACTGGGCTCGAGCCTTCAAAATAAGGCTCGAGGCTGTAGCTCGAGGCTTCATAGGAGACTCGAGCCTTGAATGAGTAGAAGACTCAGGAGACTCGAGCCTTTTAACAACACTACCGTTAATCCTTACACAGGCTCTTGAACCCCTATACAGAGATTTCAGAGTTCTTATTATAAAATTGTCCACCCCATACATAGATAGCACCTTCCATAATTCCTTTCTATCTACTCTATCATAAGCCTTTTCCAAGTCTATGAACGCGCAATATACCTTCTAAATTTAATTATAAATTGTGTATTTGGATTTTCAGAAGTTATTGCTTATTTCTATTTATATGACACTTTTCGTGGCAATTTATTAGGTATTCACATTACATTACTATATTTGTTTCACGTTGTGGCAAACAAACACAGACCGAAATTAGTGAATTCTATATTTAGGTAGCTTAATTATAAAGTTGCTGTACAATTTTAGTATAATTGATAGAATGAGGCGTTACTTGGCAGAACTCCATTGTATACTTAGGCGTACGTTAAATATTTTATATAATTGGATTCATTTGTTTTCGGGATTTACTTATATATTTATTTTTATAAATGCCGACTAAGATTCCATAAGATCAAGTGAGAACTTTTCAGTTCATATTACTAAAATACATTTTATTGTTGACAATTAAATAATTCCATCTGTTAGGTACTTTTTGGATACTATCAATCTTAAGTATTTGATGTACTTACATTAAATTGACTGAAAACTGAAATAAACGAATATGGAAAACACACACGCTGCGACAACAACTGCAGGCTCAGATCGTTATTAGAATCCGATTGTACCAAATTATTTGCTTGGTATTTGTTAAAAGTCACTCAACAGATGTGACTGTGAAATGGTGAATCTATTTAAGAAGATTATCTTGTACAGACAAGATTTCAAAAACAGCAATGTATAGAAAAACACTGAGACAAGAGTGGCGTTCGCGTTATCATTTTGCAACAACGACTTAAAGCCACCGCAGACTAGCTTCTTTTAGCATCGGCGACCGGCGACTCGGTCGCTTTTTAGCATCCAGATGCAGCGTCCAAATTCTTACACCGCACACTGGAAGATGCCGATCGCTGCGATTTGTCAATTAAAATAACATCATAGGGGTCATCTATTAGAAACGTGATTTGTGTCTTGCAAATTTTAAAATAACTCGGTGATGATGATACGTTAGATTTAAGGACCCCTCTCCCCATTCTCTATAAAAAAATGCTACAAAATATTTTAACCAAAAAAGTCATTGCAAGCCATGTGGCCAAGTACTGGTAAGTAAGTACTGTCGAAATTGAAGCTTAAATAAAATATATGATACTCATTATTGGACCCAAGACAAGGTGTAGAGATGTAGTACTAAAGGACAAGAGAGAATGCAAGGTAGGGCAATAATGTCATAGATAGAGCGAAGTGGAGGAGAAAAATAACGAAAGCTTACCCTACTATTATGCGGGATACATAGCTAGGAAGAGAGAGAGATACTCATTATTCTCTTCATCTCTTGCTCTGCTTTCAATTTGTTTGGGTCAGCGCTGTGCGTCTTCTACTCCATACTTCTCTGTCATCAGTCATCTGATCATTTCCATTTATGTAAATTACCATCTCTTCGCATAATAATAATAATAAATTTATTTATTTCAATTCTGACATTTACACTTAGTAGTAACACACTATCACATAAGATGCTATAGGCGCTACTTGCAGACTGCTTTGATATTTTCTCTATTTTGGCATGATAAAGTAATTATTAGTATATCATGCATCATACTATTAATAACCGATAACAACGCTATTTTTAAATTATGCTGGCTCATTAAAGTCTTAACTCGCAATTATTGGCAATTCGATCTAACAAAATTTAAGCATCTCGCAGCTAAAAATAAAAATAATTCCAGAAATGGATCAGAAAATTCTGAAACCAGAATTCTGAAACCGGTTCAACAACATAAAAAAATAATGTCCAGACAGAATTGAAGACATCTTCATTTTTGCAGTGGGTTGACTAAAAACATACTGGAGTACCTATTCAAAAGCAACGAAAGGTCTAAATACAGGACTTTTCTGAATCCCTCACGATTGAACGAACGATCGTTGTTTTATGATGCGTATAAGTATTTCTGGGTCAAAAATATTGTACATTGAAAGACAAAACAAGGACACGAGATATCTATCTACACTTCTATCTCCCTTCCTCCTATCGAGACTCACGTGATTAATGGACGGCGCCTCAACTTAGGTTGTCACTTATTTTTTAACCCTTAAATAACACCGTGGGCTAATTTAGAAAGAGTTTTATGCACCTGGGGTAAACACCCCAGGTGCATAAACCTTGATATTGATTTTTTCTGCGCAGGTAGTATCATCTCCTTTGGTATGTTTTAAAGCTGGCAGTCACGTGGCATAAAAAATCATCCGTCTAGCCTGCATAGGTATGTGAGGTAAAAATTATCCTAGGATGTCAGTTACGCATGCTTTAAGTTTTCATCAATTACGCACAATGAGTAAAGATGTATCTGACAATCAATAAGCATGATGTCTAAAAGGATGCGGAGGTGAATCACCTGGTTGTAAAAAAGAAAGACGTTCATAAGTGTTGCTTTTGTAACCTATATGAATAAATGAGTTTGAATTTGAATAACATAAATGCCCCAAGTGTCCGTGTGGTGACGGATTAAGAATACGGAATGTCACCACCCCATATCATCCCGTGGGTGTCGTAAGAGCCGACAGAGGGAGCATATTATGCAGAGAACACCACTGCAAGAGAAGGAAAACTTGATACAAACCCTATACCAACCCGTTTGGCCAGCGTGGTATAGTAGGCCAATTCCTCCTTTCAAAGGAGAGGCCTATTTCAGCAGTGGATTGTTAAAGGTTGTTGATGATGATGATTATGAAATGCACCAAATTTGTATCCGTCTAGCCTTTTCATATTAAGTGATATTTTGTAGAACGATTGGCATATTTGGTATACAATTAGAATTTTAGTGAAATAATAAATTATTTTTAGCGTAACGCACTTCAATGTTACTAAAGATTTAACTAAAAATATCCCCATGTAAACTACAAAAATAATTTATTTTGAATAGGTAGTTCAGTTTTTTAATAACTGTTTGGGGTAATTTTACGCCAAAGTGTTATTTATTATTCTGTAACCGAAAATAAGGTTATTACTAAAGGGTTCGACTAGTGATTAGCTTAAAAAGAATATATATCGATAAAATCATGATAGCGTTTAAATAATATATATTATGTAGAATAGACACGAATGACATTTTCCGAACTAAGTTTTTATTAAGGTAGTTATACGAGACCTAGGGTGTTGTACCTACTAGATTTTGATGATGATGAAGCTACACTAACTAATATCAACCGAGCTGAAGTCGGTATTTTTTGCCTACTTCCCACAACCAGTTCTCGTATTAATTTCGGAGAGCATCATCTATTACTTCATACATTAAAATTACTACTAAGAAATGATTGCAATACTTTCCATGCCATATTTGTATAGAGCATAAAATGTTTTTTAATAATAGGGCATGATTTTAACATCATTGTTACGAACATCATGTAGTTATATTGGTATATTCATTTTTTTCTGGCAACCTATGTATATTACTGATATTGTTTAACAGTAATGAAGAAATAAGTCAATTTATCGATAGTCGACTCGACCGATCAGCAACAACACACTACGGTCGCGGCGTCCGGACGCCGCGCGCCGCGACTCTCTGCATTCGGACGCGTCTGAACGCAGAGAGTCGCTAAAATGCGATGCTGCATCGATACAGTTGCAAAATCGCTGGTCGCCAATGCTAAAAGAAGCTAGTCTGCCGGAGCCCTAAATTAATAATGAAAAAAATATCTAAGAAGTAAGGGGCATCACCGCGTCCTACTAATACAATTTTGTATAACTTCTAAGTAAATGCATCTAATAAATTGCAAAGATACTGACCTCGTACAATGTATACGAGAGTCACTTGCTTGAATTTCTCAAAAAATAAATAAGGATTTATTTTCACTAAATGTTGATGCGGAATTCCACATAGCAAAACAACATAGCTCTCAACAACAGATAAACATGTTTTAATCCAAACTCGACTAGGGAGTTATTCAACGTACACTAACATTCCATAACGTTGAACCATTCATGCACCCGGTCGCAGCGGAGCGGCTGCTTTTCGCAGAAAGTTTACACCCAACTTTGTCGGCGAAACCGTACGCGTGCACGCCCCCAACTAAATTTTACTCTCGTGCTCATTTGCCCAAACTACACTATTGTCTAGCACCCCTCATTTCCATTTGTGTTATAACTACGCTGATCCCGTAAGAATTGTTTGTGGCCAACGTTGGTTTGTAATTGGAAATCGGCGAGTAGTTATTGCGAACCGATAATAGGCAACTAATCGCAATGATTGTCTATTTCAAGTAATTTTCAGTACAGTAATCACTGGCTTGGGTAACTTAAATCTAAGATTTAAGTTAATTTGAATAATTGCTACTAAAAGTGTATTGATTGTGTTTTAAGTGAGTACTCTAACTAAGTAGTTACGTATCTAATCAGTTTAAAGTTAATTGACTGTGCGTAATTTATGCACTTGATGTAACTAGTTCTACTTGTGCAATACAAAGTTACAATAAAAATTGGGGTTACAGCACCTAATTCTGGCAAGGGAAGTCATACTAATCCAAAGGCACAAAAGATAATAAGTAAACTTTACGTAAATAGGTCGTATAGCTAAATAAGACACAGTGAGCGAGTATGCAACGTAATATCCAGAACGTTCCGGATATTTAATATAAAAAATTTCGTCTAGGTCGGCCCATCACAGGAGGGCATCGTAAGCGCAATTGCTGTTGAACATATATCGCAATGCTGGCCCACTACTGAATGGTACAAATAGATCCTTATGGTCATCAGCCGATACCACTTCCGTACCGCATACATAGCTGACGTCGCTGCCTGCTGATTGATGCCGATTACCGCAACCCGGTGCCTGTTCTGTCGACTATACTCTTGCGAGTGATGTGGGACAGTAACAGCTAGGCAATAAACGTGTTCCCTAGAATCTTTTCAAGCATTTTTTTGCCATTATAGAACCTCTAACCATCTAAAAGGTGTTATTCGTAGAGAAGCCTTCCCTTACGAGTTACACTCCACTATTAGCGAATAGATCCAGTACCTAATACAAACTTTCATATTATTATTTCGTCTGGCACTAGCCATGTTAGGCCTTTAGTCAGGATGACACTGTTGTGATTGAAATGGGCAACGAGTGCTACGAATTTAATAGAAAAAGTACAAATACTTCGTGCATTTCAATCATAGGTTGATAAGCGCGTCGACGAAAAACTAAATAAGTTAATTTGCTGTTTTCTGTGATCAACTTGACTATCATTGTAGTGTTTAGTTCATCCACAGACATACTGTATGTCCATGAACAACCGATGGCATTCTGAGTATTCCGTTAGTGGGACCGATAAAATGTCTGCCATCAAATTGGTAAAACTTCTACATTCGTGACATTTTTTAATGTATCTACTTGTTTTTAATGTAAAAGTTTAGTATCGAAACCCTCGCTATCAGGCAGAAAACAAGTTACTGTTATAGTTTGGAGCGTGTATATTCCTGAAAGTGTCCTCAGCAAAATTATGACTTTTAACAAACTAGTTTGTACCAACAAGTTTTTCCAAATAATATGGTACTTATGTAGCACCAACATTGCAAGTTAAACGAAGGAGACGTTAAGAACATCTTACCGTCTCCTTCGTTTAACTTGTAACGTGAATTGTAACTTGGAATTGTCTCGACTATTTGTGTAACTGACGTGGCAGACAATTTGTGTCTTGAAAATTTAGCGAAAAAACGAACTTGTTTCTATAATTATGGTTTTCTTCGAGAGCATTGTTTGTATGAAATTGCATTATACTGTGCTTACAGAGTTGTTGCAAAACTGTGTTTTATGAGGTTAAAGGTTTAAGAAGTATGTGAATTCGTTGTCTTGTGAATACTTATTTTCTGAACTTTTGTAACAGTAGGTACCCAGTTAATTGTATAATTTCTTTTTTAATATTTATCAACACATTTGTTGTTTTTTAATTGTTTTAGCTTTTCTTTTAAATTTTATTTCGGCAACAAGACAATAAATTGCATGAGTTTAATTCTCTTTTTACTAACTTAAGACTGAAGCTTTAACCATAACATGTATATATGTATCATTACTTTATTCATTATGTTATGTAACGAACAATATCCTCAATTATAGCAGGCGCACATCTCGAGATACAGCGATAGCCCCGGCAAAGACAGGCGGATACAGTTGCTTTTGCAATATCAGTGCGCCAACAGAGATGCAGAAATCCATAGATTAAGATTATGGACCAATCCAGATAGAATATCATAACAGTTGTAAATTGTCTGTTAAATACAAAACTAGAACCCGAGAATATCCATAGTATTAAAAAAGGTAATAGTATTATATTACGTACATTTACATACATACATACATAGACTCACGCCTGTCTCCCGGAGGGGTAGGCAGAGACTACGGAACGCCATTTGCAACGATCCTGACATATCTCTCTTGCTTCATTCACTCCCATCAGATTCCTCATGCATGCTCTTCTGTTCAGGGTACTTCTCACCTGTCCTGTTTTTAGGATGTCTCCAATCTGGTCAGAGAACGTCCGCCTAGGTCTTCCCCTTCGTCCAGTCCCTTCCACACTTGCCTTATATATCTGCTTGGTCAGTCTTTCGTCATCCATTCTCTCCACGTGCCCAAACCATCTTAGCATACCTTTCTCGATGCTTGTCACTATATCTTCTTTTACCCCACAACACTCTCTTATCACACAATTCTTTACTCTGTCAGTCAGAGAAACACCACACATACTTCTCAGTGCTCTCATTTCTACAGCATTTATTCTACTTTCATGACTCTTCTGCCATACTTAACTATCACTACCATACATAAGAGTAGGTACTAACACCCCTCTATGCACAGCCAAACGTGCCTTTTTGGACAAGTTTTGGCTATTCATAAACGCCTTCAGAGCTCCATTCACTCTATTACCTGCATTAACTCTTCTTTCAATATCTTCTACATTCTTACCATCTCTTGTAAACAGCGTACCTAAATATACAAACTCATTTACTTGCTCCACTCGCTGTCCATCGATCATAACATTACAAGCCGTAACGCATTCCTCCTTTTCAAAAACCATAACTTTCGTTTTACTTACATTCACTTTCATTCCTTTCCTCTCTAACGCACCATGCATGATCGTTACCATCTCCTGCACCTCCTCCGCTGAAGACGCAAGAATAACCTGATCATCAGCATAAAGGAGGCATTTGACAAGTAACTCATTCATCCTTAATCCACAATCACTATGTTTCAAATCTTGCAAACAACTGTCCATGAAGAGGTTGAATAGCCACGGCGACGCTACACATCCCTGTCTAACACCTGTGTTGATGGTAAACCAGTCAGTGTATGCCCGGTTTATCCTCACACTAGCTCTAGAATCCTCATAAAGGGATTTCAGAGCTCGAATGAGGCTGCTGTTCACCCCAGACATCGACAGTACCGACCACATTTCATTCCTCACCACTTTATCATAAGCCTTTTCCAAATCCACGAATGCTCAGTAGACCTTTTGACCTTTGGCCAAAAATTTCTCGGCTATGCATCGCAAGACTTGATCCGTACACCTCATACCCTTTCGGAATCCCGCTTGTACATCCCATATTTACTTGTCGGTTACTTTCATAACTCTTTCAATCAGTACCTTCGCATACAATTTACCAACAATGCTGAGAAGGCTAATGCCTCTATAGTTTTTGCAGTCTTGTTGCGAGCCTTTTCCTTTATAAAGAGGCACAACTACTGCTGTGGCCCAGTCATTAGGTACTCGGCCGATGCTCTAGCACAAGTTAAATTAACGCTGCAGCTGACTAACTATGATGCCCTGTCCAGCCTTCAGAATTTCGACTGTAATCCTATCATACCCTGCAGTCTTACCTAATTTCATACTGGCCAGTGCCTTCAATATCTCATCCACGCCAATATCGCTTTCATCATTGCTATCATTACCTTTCATTTCATCTGTTGATGTCTCTGTCGTCGTTCTTTCAAATAATCCTTCAAAATAGTCTTTCCATCTCTTCAGCACACATGATTCACCATTCAGTATCTTTCCATTCTTGTCTCTGATTGACGTGTATTCTGAGGATTGAGTTCTTCCTCGAACTGCACGAACGGATTTCCAGAAAATCTTTATGTTTCTCCGGAAATCTTCAGATAGTCTGCTATCAAACTCATCTTTCTTTTCCGCTTTTTTCTTTTTAACCATTTCTTTCACTATTCTTTTACACCTAACAAACTCCTTTCTTGCTTCATCTATGTCATCACTCGTTGCCTTTCCCATTCTTTCATTTGCTCTGGAAGCCAATCAATCTAACCACGCTTTCTTCTTCTCTGATACTGCTGATTGTACATCCTTGTCTCACCATGTATTCTTCACCTTTCGTAGTTTCCTTCTCTTGATCACACCACATACTTCAGACGCTACACATACTACATCTTCTTTAAAGGAATGCCATAATTCTTCCATATCATTTATGCCATCGAACCTCTCAAATCTTGCTATCAATCTTCGTTTATACTCATCTTTCAAGAAAGATGAGTATAAACTCATCTTTCACATCTTTCTCTTGCAGATTTTCTACTTTTATTCTTTCCAAGACCCTATCTTGATTATTCTCTCGGTGTCGCCATCCTCTAAAGAGCCCACTTATCCGGCTTAACACAAAAAGTGGTCTGTATGGATGCCGATCCCTAGAAACACTGTCGTATCCAACACATTCTTTCTCAGTCGTTCATCTACTTTTACTCATACTTCTCCTAACATTTTTCGCCTCACGTGTATACAAATGTATCCTTTTGTGATCAAACATGGTGTTTGTCACACAAAGGCTCCACTCTTAACAAACCTCAAGCAGTTCTTTTCCATTTTCGTTCACACTCTTATCACCGAATCCACCTAAAACCCTTTCAAATCCATCTCGCTGTACTCCCACCCATCCATTGAAATCACCTAACGAAATCAATCTTTCATTACCCTTACAGGTCCTCAGAATCTCTCTTAAACTCTCCCAAAACTCCTGCCTTTCGTCTTTTTCTTGTTGTGACATACCCGTTACTATATTGAGCGGGGCGTAAACCCCTACAATAAGAAGACGAGTAAGTCCTACTTTCATTCTCATCCATAGTAGCCTTGCATTTACACATTCAAACTCTTTTACGCACTCATTCATTCGCGCAGACAGTACTAAACCAACTCCCTTGCAGGCTCTGGTGGTACTATCTACTCCGGACCAATACGCCGTGTAGCTGCCATGCTTGGTAGTGTCACATCATTTCTTTTTCGTTTCATTCACACACAGAACATCAATCTTTCTATCATCCATCATCTGGTATACTTCATTCAATTTTCCGTCCACTCCACCGCCAACATTCAATGTTGCAAATCGGCTTTCCGCAGGCCGCTTTTCGCCCTCGCGGGAAACGAGACGTGACGGGTTGCGAACCGCGTCGCCGCCATTTAGAGAATTATTAATATCAGTCCTCATATCGTTCCCACGAGTAATAGGGATTTAAAATGTCCATCCCCGCAGAGCCCTGTACAGGAGTAAGACGGAATCCTAGCTGTGCCCTGTGACCACCAACACAGGCACCCTCCGTTTGAGACCAGCTTGCCCTCTGGCCACGAATCCCTCGGCACGGGTCGGTTGACACCTTAGATCGGGGTTTTATGTCGGGTATGCTCCCTGAAAGTTGGTTTAATTTCGGAGTTTTCCTTCTCCTAGACAGGTTGCCAACCAAGGCTAACGAGGCCCATCTCCCCGAACGTACGTACGTACGTACATTTAATACCATAACTGTTTTAAGTACCTATATATTTATTCAAGGGTAGATATTTTATACACTATTATCCTCTTAAATACAGTTTATGGTAACGTAGTAAGGTAGCATTCATCTTCAGCCTCTTACATTCTACTTCTAGGCCTCGCTTTTGAACGGAGGAATTGGTCTAATTTACAACGCTGGCCAAACGGGTTGGTATAGGGTTTGTTTCAAGTTTTCCTTCTCTTACAGTGCTGTTCTCTGCATAGTATGGTCCCTCTATCGGCTCTTACGACACCCATGGGATGATATGGGTAGGTGACAATCCGTATTCTTAATCCGTCACCACACGGACAAGGCAGCATTAACATCATTTATAGACATTAACTCGTTATTATTTGTATTCTTAACATTGTCAAGAGTTTGTTTGTTTGTCTACGTCTCAAAACTCTAAGAGAATATTTTTGCGGGTGAAAAATATAATTGTGCTAAATTATTTTTAGGGCAACTGTGGAACCCGACATTCTATGTGACTCGACAAGAACCTCACTTCAAAATAATGGTTTGTAATGGTCGTAATATTGTAATACGAAAATTTCTCGCAATGCAATACTTAATGCACTTAAACTCCGGCCACGAAAGAGAAATATTGCAGAAACAACAAAGAACTTTTATACTTATCCATTTTAAAGCTGGTATAAAGCGTATTTGTGTATAATATAACTAAGTATTTTCTCATATAATACATACTAGCGTTACTTTGTTTACGACTTCCGTGCAATACACTTACAGGTATACATACGTGAGTTCTTAGTTATGCTTGTTTACTTGAAGATCTTAGATTATGTTGCAGCCTCAAGAAGATTGGTTATACTTATATGCGGTGTATATTAAGTTCTTACTTTCCAAAAGTATGCCCAGTCCTTGATACATAAGCTATCTATAACAATAATCTAATAAGTCTAATAAGTTTACGATATCTCGGCAAAATTAAAAGTAAAGATTGTATTAATTTCATAAAATAAATGCGCAATGTGAAAACTGTTTCAGTAATTACGTAATTTTACCATATCTGCTGTTCGTATATACAAACAGCAGTTATATATTATGTAAGTATGAGAAAGTTTTATACAATAAATACATTCTAATAGCATTCAAAAACAATATGTCCATTAAACACATTTTATTTCGTTTGATGTGAAACTTTATGAAGGACGAGCAATACAAAATAATTTGATTCACACGCCAAATTGAAATATTCCATTGTCCTCGTTAATAGAGTGATGACATGAAATAAATATTCTTTGCTTTGAATAGATTGCTCAAAAAGCCAAATAAAATGCAGTTTCAATTTAAAACATCATTTTCATTAAGTAAAAGTCTTTTGTACGGCTAGTTGTTTTTATTAATATGATCAATAGCCATTAAAAAATATCAATTGAAATGGATTTGACAAGTTGAGCAGAGTTTGGTGCGTCACGTTGAAAGTTGGACAAGGACAGAGCTAACTTGTGACACGTCCCGGGAGCCACCCACTGTGGATATAGTTTCACTTACTAACACCACACGTTGCAGGAATGGATAGTAAGTTTAGAGTAAGTAGTTGGCCTCTGAGCTAAATACTAATTTAATACATTGGTCCGTCTGCGGGCACAATACTCTGTTATGTACATAGTTTCGGTAAAATGTTCGGCTATCCTGCTGATCTTGAAGAAAGTTGTGCTTTCATTTGCAGATGATTCTGTGGTCTCTAGTCAGCATTATGCAGATGGTATTTGCTGTCGATTGATTGAATGATCTGTTAAAAAAACTTTAAAATATCGCTAAGAATTAAGTTCGTAAAGAGGTTTATTTTCAAACCAAGTTCCTCTGCATGGGTAGTTTATTATTGGAATTTAAGACTTATAACTTTTTGAAGTATGATTTATACAAATCGAATGCAAGAATTTTTTGTGCTTGTAGATTCAGAGTCTGTACCAAAGTTACACAAATCGGATAAGATAGTAGGTAGGAATCGCAGTGCAAGAAGGTCTGTTTTTAAGAGAGTATATGTGAGCGTATTTATTCATAAGTATGTTTATACGAATTTGCCTTTTTTTAAAGACAAAGTGAACTTATCTTACTGTTCGCCTTATATGAGGCGCTTTATATGAGGCGGATCAACAACGTTGTGACGTTGTTGATCCGCCTCATATAAAGTGGATTTAAAGTTGATAATTTGACTTCAGCACGGATGTAGGTCAACTTTAAAGTCCTCTGTTAGCGCATAACGTTCGAGTAACTGAGAATAACTATTAGCATGTTTGGTTTTGTGTTGCCTTTCTTTATTAAAACTGACTGGAGCTGAAACAAATCCGACTGACGTAAAATGGATCCATATATTTATATGCTGGTAGTAACAACTTTAACAAGAGTTTTGTTACAAACTAGTATTACGGGTAAGGCATGTAACTTGTGTGCTATCTGATTGCAGTAGCAATCATCTGTAATAAACACACACGCAATCATTGTGTTGTACGTTTTGCTGTTCTGATTGGGGCTGAGCTGCTGGTTTCTGCCTGAATGGACTAACCCGACTAGAGAAATACTACGAACACAAAATAGACCGATATAATACACAATAATCACATTAGTCTTCAAAAATGAACACAGAAGCTCCCGGCAGGAAAAGGATCATTTTCGGATTCATATACCTACTTAAAGTTATACTTGACGCAAAAACGAGTGGACCAGAGAGTGAACATTTTGAGAGACGGTTCAAAATTGGTAGAAAATGAGTTTCCTCTGCATCTAAACAAGCAGTAAAAAATGTGGATAAGGAAACGGAGTCTCCAAAGCAGATACGAGCGAGTTAATCTCCATTGGCTAGTTTTAAAGACGTTATTCACTTGACCTACTGTTTGCGAAGGCATTACTGCTAAGAACCGTCTCACTTGGAGTGAATTCTTGTTAATTTAAGGGTAAGGTAAGTTCAACTAGAGTGTGGAAGTGAATTTACGGAGGTATAACGTAACGAAACGGGTATAACGTCGATGATGTTACGGTTAGTTACTCTACATATAATTATCATGGAATTAAAACATCTAAAGAAATTGCAGCTTAGCCTAGGAAGATACCAATATACTACAAGAGCCGCGGCGCGCTCCACTGATTTGTCGAAGTTATTATAAACATTAGTAAAAGCGCTGCCTTTAAACACAAATCATGAGTTAATGCTTGTTTGAATACTCAACACAAAAGTTCTAAATTCAACAGCGAATGAAACAGATACAAGAGTTACTTAATAGTTTGTTGTTCTCGAATAATATTCTTCAAAAAGATATGCCTGACATTTTATATTTCTTTTTTTAAGCCATCGCAAGACGCGTGGAATATTCGGCGCAGTTTCAGGCGGCAAGGCCACAGCTTAACCACTGCGCCAACCATGCAATCTATATCAAACATAAAAGTCATGTATACATAGTATACATCTAATTTAATTTCTCATTACTGAGATACTTTGTAAACGATGACTGCGTCGATAATAAATCCACGTTGAGTAGTTTTCGATTGATTTCTTGATTCTGTGATTCTGAATAGCAAGCCAGAGATAATGGGTTCGATTGCCACAATTTAGATTACTTGTTCTCCGCTTTGGTACCTATTATTTATCAAGTGCTAAAAACAGTTCAAAAATCGATTTACTAGTTATTATCGTCAGAAAGTGGCGCCACGGCATCATTTTATATAAGTAAGTATAGCCGTTTGAGTATTTAAGAAAATATAAGTAAAGTCTGTCAGTAAGCTGGTCACATGGCATAGGCCCTGCCTCGTTTGCAATGTGGACCGAGTGTGTGTTGTAACAGGGTTTTATTATTATGTTTATCGCACGATTAGAATTGGGAACGTGACGAAGAACATACTCCTTAAATCGAATCTAATATCGACAGCAGCTACTTTATGCCTATCAACAAAAAATCCACTTTTAGACCCATTGTGTCAGTCTAAAGCGATGATCTAATGTGTGAATTCTAGGACTCCATTTTGTGGTGGACTGCATACTGTCTCGAAATGCTTAATAGAGCAAGAGCTAACATGTTTGTTTTAAATATAGGAACCGAATGTGTTTGCTTTAAAGAGTATTTTTAGTTCAATTCATTTGTGTTTTTGTTTAAGTTCACGTACATTACTGCAGAGTTACGTTGTAATTTACTTGTCACTGCGTACTGCAGCTATGTTAGTGTATCACACGGCGTATTTACGCTGCGAGTTTCAAGTATCGTATATAAACTAAACGAGAAAGTCTGTTTATTCTGTTGAGATAGAAATGTGATAGTTTGTTTGTTAACTTGGTATATTCGTTTCATGAGTTATGTAAAAGAACAACACAGATAATTATGTACCTGTTGTTGTATGTATGTAATTAATATGTTGTAGATTATCCATAGCATGTTGTGATGTGTTTCATACATATATTAACTTCTATCTTATTGCTAGATACATTAACGCTTAATAAACTAATGCATCAATATTTTAAATGAACTGTGTAAATCATTTCATTTGTTCTATGGTAAATTTGTTTCATAACCTATATCCTAGACCAAAGCAACGTTATACCCGTCGTACCTAAGTCTGAAGTCTAAACCATCCAGGGACCGGTAGCCATTTAAGGATACCCAAAAGATTAGTACAAATCGATCCAGCCGTATACAAGTTCAATGACATACACACACAGAAGAATAATGTATATGAAAACATTTGCCGTCTCTACACGCCTAATTATAATTATCATTCCATTGACTGGGGTTAATTAAATTATAACGAATGTACGTGACAATGGGATTGTGACAAAATTAATAACATTCCGAAGAGCTCGCGTTCAACTAAATTAGTTCCTGTCACTGTGTAAACACGATGTCACTAGTACACCCTGTAATGTACTGGTAATAGTGTTATTTCACGGTAAACGTAAACAGTAATTTAACCGCTAAATTACATAGTTATAAGGTACTTATTACCGTGGTCGTGAAACATGAAGTTAATCTGTCGTACTCTCACTCAAACTTATACGCAAAGTTTGTAACTACATATTTTATTCATTTCTATCACAAAAGTAGTTGGTAATTGAGAAAATATTGTGTTATCGTTAGTTGTTATAATTACAAAGGATGTATGAATAATTAATTATGTTTGCGTAGGCGTGTAGCTAATAACTTAGCTTGTTCAAACAGACAGCAAAATCTTACGCAAACTTCAGACTTAAACAAATTTCAGTATGAATTCAGATTAGTACTTTTTAGTTTGTTCCACATATAACTCGTCTGTTCTAATAAAAGACATTCATGTAAACTAATTAGTAATCAGCTGCTTGACACATTTATCAATTGACTGACGAAAATACCCAAACCTACGCAATTTTAATCCTATTAGTCAAAATAAAAGCTTTCTATTTCTGCGGTTTCATTACGATTGAGTCAGACAGTGGTATTTCGTTTACATCGTGTGTACATTCACGCAAACAACCCACCTGTAAAAAACTGATACGTCGCTACCAAAAAAAGCCAACGAAAATAAACTGGTACAGCAATCCGACGTTCAATATACGTATCGTATTATAAAGTCATGACTCATCACATAAAATCCGGCATCCTGCACTAATAGGCGGCGCGTGGAGCCAAAACCGTTGCCGTATTGTCCGTGACAACGCAACAGTGAAATTGAAACCAATAAAATGCTGGTACAAGTAAAACGTTTTTCGTGTTGTGTGACTGCCCTGTCAACCCCAAGTAGGTATTTGACGAGGGTTGTCATAAGTCTTCCTTGGAACACGCGTTACTGCCGCTCCGGCTATCCGAGACATTTGACAAGCATGAAGCTGCGGCGTATATTGGTATTTTGGAGATAGAATGTTATTTCGTAAGATTAATTGGCTATCTACGGCTTGACTATGGAAGTACGATATTGATGATAAAGGGAAGTGTTACATGGATGACATGTTCTATTTTTTCAGTCGTATCCAAAATAGAGAACTATATTTCAAGAAGTAGTTCGGAAATAGTTTTTGTAATGCGTCTGCCAACCATCAACAAAATATCCGAAGGGCCGTGAAATATGTTGCAAATTATTCAGGTAACTTTTAACTTATCTTCTTTGGTTAGTTTCAACCACGTGTATGTTCTATAAATGTTCTGTAAAACCTCCTTGCATAAATAGACTCTAAAGATAACTAGGAGCTGTAAAGGTCATTAAATATGCAGGGACACAATTTACAGCAGCAGATTACCTGAATGAAATAGTTACTATCAAAGAAGTCAGATTTGTATTAATCTGACTTCTTTGTTCCAACTAAAAGGTACCTATGCCAAATATATTTTATGCCTTAAAATAGGACCTTAATGAGATATAAAATCTTTTACCACATTTGGTACCATTTAGATTCTGGTTGATTGAATGTAAAGATTTACAGATAAAATACACTGATAATTTCTATATTTTACACTAAAATATATTAATATTTGTACGTTATATTGGGAAGGTGGCGCGCGTTAGTTGCAGGTAAACCTGCCCAGTTTATAATTACCTCTGCTATATCGAATCTCGTCTGAAAGCTTGGTTAATAAGTTGCTATTAAAGGCATTTGTGGTGCGGATCCCGATCTGCTATCTGTATGTCGTCATGAAGGAGGACTTTTGGCCGAATGGTGTGGTGTTCCGTCGCTTCCGCGGACAAGTGCCACATGAACGCACAGCATCATCGTGCAAGTTTTATTAACATAGTTCATAAGTATACTTAACAAAAATTGTATATTGTATGTATGTTCATTCTGTAAGGTATCTATCATAATTAAAAGTATGTAGGTATGTCAATCCATTGTCTAGTACCCATAGTGCAAGCTCTGCTTAGTTTGGGACTAGATGGTGTTATGTACTGTGTATTATATGCGTGTATGTATTGTGTCTAAATTTATACTTACTTATAAATAAATTGGGCTTTGCTTTCGACATGAAATGAATTTGAACATGAATTTGCTATTAGTTAAAATGTTTAAGCCGCACATTTTACACGGAGTACATGAGCATTATTAGAAAAACAGCACTAGGTCAAAAGTACACGTAATTAACTCCTTGATTAGTTAATATCCTGTTATCTTAACAATAAAAAATATAATATAGAAAATACAGATATTCTCAGGCTTCGTTTTCCCTAATCCAAGACTGAATACGTTTTGAGAGAAATCAAGGACTTCCTTTAAATACCAGTTATTCATCATCATCAGCTTTTAACAGTCCACTACTGGACTAGGCCTCTCCTTTGAAAAGCGGAATTGGTCTACTATACCACGCTGGCCAAACGGGTTGGTATAGATTTGTATCAAGTTTTCCTTCTCTTGCAGTACTGTTCACTGCGTAATATGCTCTCTTTGTCGGCTCTTCCGACACCCATGGGATGATATAGGGTGGTGACATACCGTATTCTTAATCCGTCACCACACGGACTGTACCTGATTGATACCAATTATTATTAAAGGAGAAATATAAATACAGGGTTATATTAATTGACAATAATTACCAACTTATGTATTATGTGGTGGTCTTTCTGATTTTTTCGTTTGAATCGCCGACTCTGCCTAACACACTTCTTCGACACGACCCAACGATTATTGTTCACAGACAAGAACAGAGGCTGTCATAGTTAAGTGTCCCCGACGCATGGTACCACTCTGTTGTAAATACCACACCCGGTCACCCATCCAAGTCCAACACTTTGTGTGATTCATAAATTGTTGTTTCGAGTCTGGGTGTTCATTGTGTCCGTTAGTTGTATGTTTGTAAAGTTCCCCGCGACACAGGATATAGTCCTAATGCGGGAGTTGTCTTTATAAAACAATAAAAACAATAAAGTGGCGACCTGTGCTAGCGTTGCTTCACTTTGCCGATGTGTTACGAACGGCAAGACAAGTTACACTATAAGCGCTACAAAATAATGTTATGGTGGATTGATATATGATTTTTTTACTCTTGCGCGCAAAAACTACTAAACGCATTTTTATATTACTTCACAGTATACTGTAACTTATATCATTATGACACACAGGTTCGTTTTAGATGTAGGTAGCTGACACACCGCGGGTGTACTCTTATAAAGCATAATATCTTATTTCACTGACTGCTATCATTGACAAGCAATAGCATCCTTAAGTTAACAGATATAATCATAAAATATTTTTCTTTAAAAGACTGTTTAAAAAATGTCACGCAAATTACTGAGCTGAGCAGATTGCAGCAAAGCACTTTAGTACTTCTATATATTCTGTGGCAAAGCACAACCAACCGCAGAATATATACAAGTACTAAAGTACAGAAGGATCACTTCTCAAACCAATTTATTGCAATTGCGACTCTTGCTACTGCTAGCAACAAAGTGCAATTCAGCTCGCATATGCACTCAGTGCCGAACGCGATATTCACCTAACCGTTCCCGCTCTTTTCTAACACATAACGCTGTCGCTGTCTGGCACGGAGTGGCGCGCTAGGGTTGTCGACTTGCCGCTGCTAATAATATTTATTCATCGTCTATCTACCTTCTTGAACACGTACCTAATAATAAATAATTATCCTATAAGTATCCTATCCCACTATTTGAGCTCATAGAACAAAAACCACAAAAATTCTGGTCGTTTACAATTTCACTATACTAATTCTTATTTATTTCCTAAACGCGTGGACCTATTTACATGATTCAAACAGATAAAATGGTTTTTGAACTAGATCTTTAATTTGACACCATAATCTTTGGGATATCTCAACAAACAAAAATCAAATTTTCAAGTTGCTTTCAACACACATCCGTTAAATGAACTTTGCATCAGACTTGTGATGATACATTTTTGTTGTTAAAGGATATATTCGTCGTTTAATTTGAACAATGTTCAAACACGGCGCGTGAGAATACGGAGCGGCCGCACTCGATGCGTAACGTCTAATGTGAGCGGCGCGCAGCAACCCTACCAATCCAACCATGTAGTCATGGTCGGCGAACGTACTTGTAAGTTTGTACCTAAAATGCGAAGTGCGCCGCCTGAACCAACGAGAAAAAATTGCGAACAAAAATCAGTGCAATTTAATTCGAGCTTAATAATAAAAATAAGCGTCGTAGAAGCTAACAAGAACGGTGAGAGTGAACAATCTTCTTGAGAGACTCTCGTAGTCGACGTGATTGAGTAGAGAGCGGAGATATCGACGGATTTATTATGTGACGAGACTAACTTTGAACTGCCCGCTCGCTGCAATACATTTAGTTGATGCATTCATTTGAGTGTTTGGGTATTTTGTACCAAAGAATACTACATGATGAGTACGATCATAGACGATTCAAAAGCTTCGCGATTTATGTACAGCGTATATGTTTTCTTAACGGGTGTCTAACAACTGCGATTCGATGTATTCCGGTCGAACGTCAGTGAAATTGTCTGGACACAAAGAGCGGAAATTTGAGCTCAGTGTTATGCCATCGGAGATAACAGCAATGGACAACGATGATGAAATATATTATAGCCCAAGAGCCCACGACGGCCAGTCCTTCGTTATTTTATAATATAGAAGATTTCATCATCGTTGTCCACCGCTGGATATAGTTCTCTCCGATGGCATTACACTGAGCTCAATTTACGGCTCTTGCTCTATTAGTTAAATTGATGACGGATTGAAGCCACTCTATAAACTTGTATGATATAACCACATATTATATTATGTTTGCATATATAAAAAAATGGGCAAGTGCGAGTCGGACTCACGCACGAAGGGTTCTGTACCATCATCTATAAAAGAAAATCACGTTCGTTGTATGTATACTTAAATAGTTTTTAAGTTTCTACCTGTTTATTAAGATCGAGTAACAAATTGTTTAAAATAACGTTTGTTGCATGGGAGCCCCCTTTATTATTTACTTTTTTTTAATTTATTTACTTATTTTGCAAGGTAATATACAACAACATATTCTGTGAAAATTTAAAGCGTCTACCTGTTACAGTTAGTAATTTTGAGCAAAAAATACGAAAAAAAACACGTTTTTTGCATGGGACCCCCCTTAATATTTTTTATTTTTAGTATTTGTTGTTATAGCGGCAACCGAAATATATAATTTGTGAAAATTTCAGCTTTCTAGCTATCACGGTTTATGAGATACAGTTTGGTGACAGACAGACAGACGGACAGACAGCGAAGGCTACGTAATAGGGTCCCGTTTTTTGCCTTTTAGGTACGGAACCCTAAAAACAACTAATTGTACTCTGCAAATTTTCGCCTAGGAAATAAATATATCTTTTTACGTATTCTCATGAAAACAGTATCGTACTTCTGCGCACACAGTTCTTGTCTTTGTTTGCAAACTTTTGTCGAGCATTTCATTTCCTTCATAAATTTTAATATAGGTACATATTTTTCATTTTTTGTCATGGGTAGACTGAAGTTTTATTTTATTTTTACTAATAGTATCTCAATTAATTGCTTATGAATCAGTAGCTTTTATAAAGATAGAAAATGAAATAAATTACCTTTATATTTTCAGACTAGAGGACGCCAGCAGCTACGCCTGCATTTTTTTTAATTTACCCGTTTTGGCCGATCCCGTAGGAATTTCGGGAAATCCCTTCTTAGTGCACCCCTACGGTCCCCAAGGAACAAACATGCCAAACTTCAGCTTCCTGCGCCCAATAGTTTCGGCTGTAGCGTGTCTGTCAGTCAGTCAGTAACGTAAGGATTTTATATATTAAGATTACCGCTTAATACGTACCCCGTATTAGTTTCAATAAGGCTTTATTCATCCAACTTTTAATAAAATAGCTTCTAAATACACATTTCAAGTGGGCATGTTCGACAGCAGACTTTCATTTACAATTGTAATCTAACTATTAAAGTGTACAGACTATTTATCGAATAAACATCCGACTCTACTAAAAGTCTGGTATTTTGTCTTCTCCAAGTAATTTGGTTCGTTCACTGTTGACCAATTTTCTTGCAGATTGACATAGAACAAATAATAACATTTATTTGTCTAGGGGATTCATAGCAATCGGTCGTGTCGTGTTCGCAAAACCTTAACAAACAGTCTGACTAGAAAATCAGATATATTTACTTCAATATTGTTATTTCTATGGCGCGATATCTGAAGAATATGTACCTACTTGATGTTTTTTATTATTTTATAATGACATATTATATTCACTGAAGTTTAGGATTGTCATATACGTTTGTTTAAACGTAAGTATAATTTACAAGTACATTTGGGTATATAATTTTGTATGTATGCTGAAAGTAGTAAAACACTGCATCTCTTTTTTACTATACTATGCAATAAGTAGCTTATACTGCAAATAAAAAATATTGCGGTAACTATATGGTTCATCATTAGGGTTCAAACGAAGGTCAATTTTTAACTCCCCCCACTCCCCTGTGGGATGTCCACCTTGTCGTGGTGGAGGGGCTCAGTAAACATGGCTTGGACACCCACGGTGAAGCTAAGCGGGATCCCGGGAGTTGACGCTCCACGTGGGCTTGGGTGAGGTTTGCGTAGGATGCGTCCAAGTGTGCGGGTGCGGGGGACAGTTCTGTCTATCCCTCGCAGTCGGCCACGATCGCGGGAGGAGAGACGTGTCGGTGATGCGTTGCCGCGCGCCCTATCTCCCGCGACCAAATGGGGGCGAACCATTTGTTGCGTTGCGGTGGGGCCGCAGAGGAAGAGGAAATGCGGTGTTGTCAGGTTGCCGCGGCCGCAGAGGATAGGGAGGATCCTATCCTCTGCGGCCGCTGGGTGGTTTGGCGGCGGAGCCCAACGCATTCATCCACCGCCAAGGAGGTTGTGGCTCTCGGGCTATCCGCCGGGGTGCCAGGGTAGAATGCTAACGCGACCCCCTGGCGCCCCAAAATGGCGTGGATGTATGCGAAAAAAAGGTCCATTTATTCAAATATCGTCTTTCTTATTTTATTGTAGCAGAAAATGAACAGTACATAATATAATAATTTCCGTATGGCAAACGGTTCTAAAATATTTACGTTCATTAACGTTGACCCATACAATTACATCAAAGCCAGGATAAAAGTAAAGACTTAAAACAATTGAAAATAGTTTCCGTATTAATTAGTAACAATCACAAAAAGCTTTCACGATCAAATCACTGGGATTGTAATAATTCGCCAATCAACTTAGCTTCACAACTATTCTAACAATCCTGGCGTCAGAAAGTTAGGTGTAAACTGTGAAATTTCACACAGAGTGCGATAACACGAATTCTACGTCGTGAGGGTGTTTACATGCAGAGTTGTTTGACGTCGGAAGTTGAGCCACACATGACTTCGTACGCGGTGATGTGTGTGTGTTGGATCATGGCTCGACGGGTACGCGAAAGGGGGCGCCACATATTTGCAAAAGTCACGTTATTGATTTTGAAATACGAACGAAGATTTGGTCTTTTCTAGTCAGTGTTACTGCTCATTTTGGAGAACTGATTCGAAATACAGACATCTTAAAAATGCTGAACATCAAGAGAAATACCAAATCCTCAAGGAAGTATACCATATAAAAAAAAAGGGTGGATTGACTTTGATAACGTACATATTATTGTAACGACTTTATTTAACTTATCTAAAGCTTTTCTACAAACATATACAAAGGTTTCCTTCAAACAAACAGTAAACCGGCACAATCGAATAAAATGTGCCGTAATTCTTACATATTACATACATACATACATAGACTCACGCCTGTTTCCCGGAGGGGTAGGCAGAGACTACGGAACGCTATTTGCAACGATCCTGACATATCTCTATTGCTTCATTCACTCCCATTAGATTCCTCATGCATGCTCTTCTGTTCAGGGTGCTTCTATCCTGTCCTATTTTTAGGATGTCTACAATCTGGTCAGAGAACGTCCACCTAGGTCTTCCCATTCGTCCTGTCTTTATATATATCTGCTTGGTCAGTCTTTCGTCATCCATCCTCTCCACGTGCCCAAACCACCGTAGCATACCTTTCTTGATGCTTGTCACTACATCTTCTTTTACCCCACAACACTCTCTTATCACACAATTCTTTACTCTGTCAGTCAAAGAAACCACCACACATATACATACTTCTTAGTGCTCTCATTTCTACAGCATTTATTCTACTTTCATGACTATTCTGCCATTCTTACATATTAATAAGTACTTTTGCCTACGTCTACTTTTGGCGTGTTTAATTGTTACAAACATGTATCTCTATTAATAACCTTGTTGTACATAAGAACATAATAACCTACAGCTAATATACACGTATACTTTCCCAAGTACATAACCAATAGTTAGCCTACCCCAGATACGTCACGAACTAACTTCTACAAGTAATGTGACATGGGTTATCTTCAAGTTTTCGCTCCCTAATTTTAAGTGTCTTGTTATAATAATTATGTTGGAAGTTCGTTTTACTCCCAATGGGAGTTCGTAGGACCGTGACTACCTACCATATTACAGGGTAGGAAAATACATACATATATATACTCACGCCTTTTTCCCGTCGGGGTAGGCAGAGACAACAGAACGCCACTTGCTTCTATCCTTACAAACCTCACGCGCTTCCTCTACACTCATTACTCTTTTCATACATGCTCGCCAATTTCGGGTACTTCAGACCTTGCCGTTTTTTAGGACGTCCCCAATTTGATCGAGGAATGTCCGACGAGGTCTGCCGCGACCGACTTGCCCACACACATTTACCTTTTCATTCCTTTCTCAATCCTAGTCACGACATCTTCTTTCAGACCACTGTTCTCTCGTATAGTTACAAATGTAGGAAAATAATTTAAGCAATTATTTATTTGATATCAAGTCATTGGATATGTGGGCCGAGTGGGAAGTAATTAATCGTGCGTGGGTGAAATCGGAGTATCTGATATCATGTATCTAACTTTTTCTATCTAATGTAATCGACATTAAGTAAGTATGTGCAAAGCTTCTGCGAGGTCAACGCAAAAAATACTTTCAGTGAAACGTGGTCTCGAAGTTTATGGACGTTGACAGACGCTGCATTTTTTTTGTGGGTAGGCCCCGAACGCCCGAAGAGAATAGTCACATATCTATGCATGAACTAGAGGGGGAGGATGAGCTTGTGATTTGGAATTGTACCGTGCAGAAAAATCATCGCGTGGCGTGTATGAGTAACCGGTGTCCGAAAGCGCAGTTAGTTTAGCTTCCGCAAACGCAGAGCACAGGCCCACGTTATAAAAGATAAACGATAATAAGACAAAGATAAAGAGATCTAGGCAGATTTAACAAGGCCTAGACGATGATATCCTATGATGTCATTCAAATTAGAGCATATATGGCTAGCAAAACAACACAAATTGACCGCGTTTGTGTCATCGCTGACGAGGACGGAATACGCACTGCAAATAAGATTCGTAGTATAGGTACCTCAGTTCCACTCTGCCGACAACGCCACTACCCGAGGTCAGCGGTACCCCACCCTTAGAACAACATTGTTTAGTAAACTAAATAGATTGAGAGCTTTCTGAGCTCCCTCATATCAAATATAGATATATCAAAAATAATAAGACCATATCATGTTTATGAATACTTTTGTACACATACTTATTTTTATTCACATAGTAATATTTATGTAACGGGAGTATATCGCGTAATTATTAGACGATATAGGTACAATACCTTATATTAGTTTCCCTCGACGAGATGACGGTCACGCATGAAGAAACGTCTCAAAAGTCAAAGGCAAAAAGTAAAAAATAATTTATTCATCTAGGTCACAAGGTGACGCTTATGAACGTCAAAATTTAATGTACATTACTTAATGCTTCTACATTTACATTTACTGCCCATTCGCAAAGCAATAGGTAGAACCACGAGAAAGAACGGGCAATAAAACTCGTGGCCACTCTTTTTAATCGCCAGTGTTAAGTTACATATTTTGTTTTTGTAAGGAGCTGCAACTGTTTCACATTGTAATTAATTACTTGTAAATAGTAATTAGGAACATACATAATACTTAAATAATTAATGCAGTTACCAATTTAACTGCTGTAGTAGCCTTCCAGTGTGAATATTGTGTAACAGGAGCATCCACTTACGTCTTATAATGTAGGCAACTCGCGACCATGTTCATAACTATGGTGGAAATATATGTTACAGAAGTGACTGTATATGAATACACAAAATTACTAAAACATTAGTTTACAGCCCATAATCACGAGTTATCTTCATCTTACAGTGCAGTAAAACTTTAATAAAATTAGTGGAACAACAATGCAAATGTAAATGTAGTACCTAAGTTGAATGACCTAATAATACATGAACAGTAATTTAAAAGAACTAGAAATATTATATAAAGATTAACTGAAAAATGCAAAGTATCTATATAATTCTAATTAGGTATAAAGATCATGAGTTGTCTAGCGTAAGTGACCAGCTATCCTTATCACTGAAATAATCATTAATAGTATAATAACCTTTCTTAATAAGACAGTCTTTTATTTTAGTTTTAAATGTACTAAATGGTAATTCTAAAAGACTAATTGGTATTTTATTGTATATACGAATACCTATCCCTACAAAAGAATTATTAACTTTATGTAAACGATGATAAGGGGCATATAACCTATGTGATACCTGTTTCGAGTATTTATGTTATGTATACCGCTTTTTGTGGTAAATAAACCTATATTTTGCCTAATGTACAAAATATTAGCAAATAAAAATTGCGAGGCTACTGTGAGAATTCCTATAGACTTAAAGCGTTCCCTAAGAGTATCTTTTGCACCTAACATGTATATTGCTCTTACCGCTCGTTTTTGTAGAACGAAGATATTCTGAATATCCGCAGCTTTGCCCCATAACAAAATGCCGTAGGACATAACACTGTGAAAATAGCTAAAATAAACTAAACGAGCCGTGTCGATGTCAGTAAGTTGAATAACTTTTCTGACGGCATACGCAGCAGAGCTTAGCTTTCCTGCAAGACATGCTATATGTGCACCCCATTGTAACTTATTATCTAATGTAATACCTAGGAACACTGTAGAGTCTACTATGTCAAGTTTCTCCCTATCTAGCATAATATTAGGTCCCAGTTGTCTAACGTTAGGTAAAGCAAATTTAACGCATTTAGTTTTCCTAGAATTAAGTACTAGGTTGTTTGCTGTAAACCATCGTGTAACTTGTAATAGTGCATTATTTACATCATCAAATTGATTTCTATTCCTATCTACTTTAAAAATAAGTGACGTATCATCTGCAAAAAGTACATCACAGGTGTTTTTTAAATAAAAAGGTAAGTCATGAATATATACTAGAAATAGAAAAGGACCTAAAATTGAGCCTTGTGGAACGCCTAGCTGTATAGGTAATTTAGAGGATGTAGTCCCATTTACATCAACACACTGAAATCTTTGCCGCAGGTACGAATCGACAACACTAAGTGCGGTTTTCTCTACGCCATAGTGGCGGAGCTTACGCAGTAGTGTGTCGTGCTGAACGCAGTCAATTGCTTTAGATAGGTCACAGAACACTCCAATAGCATTCTTTGATGACTCCCAAGCACTATAAACGTGTTTTATGAGAGCAACACCCGCATCAGTAGTGGATCTACCTTTAGTAAATCCGTATTGATCTTTGTGAAGCAGACTATTTAAATTAAAGTGGTTTAGTAGCTGCTTTAAAATAATCTTTTCAAATTTTTTACTAAATGCCGGCAAGATAGATATGGGCCTAAAATTATTAATTTCATTTTTACTGCCAGATTTGAATAAGGGTATTATTTTACTTAATTTCATCAAATCCGGAAATACGCCTAGGTCAAAGCATTGATTAAAAATTATAGATAGGTAAGGCGCAACAGTCTCCACTATAGTACCTAAAATTTTAATTAAAATGCCCCAAAAGTCACCGGTATTTTTAATATTAATTGAATTATATGCGATCAATATATCTCGCGGGGTAACGTGCTCGAATCTAAACACGCTCTTGCATTCAGGTACACTGCTAAGCAAAAAATTTCCAGCGTCTAAAGATGATGATTGTAAACAGCTAGTAGTTGTTAAAGGTATGCTCGCAAAAAAACTATTGAACATATGTGCTACTTGAGTTTTATTGGTGACTAATAAATTGTTTTCTTTAAGTTCAAATTGGTTTTCCCGTGGTTGTGCTCTTCCTGTTTCATTATTTATAATTTTCCAAGTTTTTTTTAATTATATTTGTTGAATGCTTAATTTTACTACTAATAAATTTAGATTTTGCCATAATACAAACTTGTTTAAAACTTTTTGAGTACTTTTTTACATAATCTCGAAAAGGTGTGTCTATGACACGCTGCGCACAGCACTAGCCCCCCCCCCCCCGCCTGGACGCCGCGCCGCACGGGCGCCGGCGCACAAGCGGATGCACGGACAGTTGGTTGACAGAAACAGCAAGACACACTTTTTGAAGGGCGCGCCCAGGCTTGTCGGAATTTACAGTTTTGTAACGAACCATATCACATTTACGCGAAATACAGTCCGCTTTGCACAGTATCGCATAGTTTACTTGTATATGGATTATACATTGGTCCATTCGAAGCCATCCATTCGTGATTGAAGACCGTCGCCATAAACACCATCTTTACAAGAAGCAACGTGGACACTTCTAGAAAAATCATCACGGCGAGGACAACGACAGTCGAAGACAGCCACGACGGTCTCAGCGCAGCACAGCATCAGGATAACAGATAATCAGACCAATTATTTTTTCCTTTATTAACTTTTCAACTGATTTTTTCAAATTGCAACAGCAATTACTGAATCAGACTTTTCAGACTCATATTTTCATGATAATTACATTATCAAACTAAGTACAAATTTATTTCAATCAAAAATAAGCAAAAATATTCAGAAAATATCAGCATTTCATAACCTCTCATGTCAATCCTTCTCATCAAATTAGCCCTTTTTTCAAAATACTAAAACCAAAATATCATTCCCCAGCATCTGGATAGCTTGCCAAGCCTAAATTGCCAGCCGCCTGCCTCAATAAGGAGCCCCCACGTGGTCATCCCACGCACATGCGGCCTAGGGCTTCACCCACCACGTGTTAGCTGTGCACTCAAGCTTTGTACAGCCTTGCTTTCTGCCGCTTGCTGCTATAATTTAAGTATTGCACAACTATCTACACAAATTCTGTGATAACATTTCCTGCTCATATTTTTCTTATTTCTTTTGCAACATTGTGTGTCCTTAATTCACAGCAATGGCCACTAAAGGTAATAAACCTGATGATACAGAATTAATCAAACAACGTGGCATTGTTAAAAGGAAACTCACATTATTTAAAAAATATATTAACCTCCTTCTGCCCAATAATAAATTAACAGATATCCAAGTTATTGAGCTAAAAAACAGACTTTTGGAGTTTAAAACAATACATAAAACTTTCCAGGACGTTCAGACACTTATTGAATTGAACGCTGACATCTCAGAGTTCACCGATGAACCAGACCCAGAAAGTGAACAATTTGAAAATGATTACCAGCTGTTGGTGGCACAGGCTTCCCGGCTTATTCAGTTAAATGACAAGCTGGTAACTAATCCAGAGTCAGACAAGGATCATTTAGGTGGGACCAAATCATTTATTAAACTACCCACTACTGACTTGCCACACTTTTCGGGTGATCATCAGGATTGGCTTGAGTACAGAGACACATTTCAATCACTTATTACGCATAGAACATTAGATAACATTCAAAAGTTTCACTACTTGCGTTCCTCACTATCGGGCAGTGCATCATTAGTTATAAAATCACTAGAAATTACAGGTGACAACTTTGAGGTAGCGTGGAAATTGTTGTGTGAAAGATATGATAACAAACTACAGCTGATAGGAAATCACATTCATGCATTATACAACTTAAATAATATTGAAAAAGAATCCTCGGTGTGTTTGAGACAATTAATTGACACAGTTCAGAAAAACCTCAGCGCATTAGCCACATTAGGTGAAAAAACAGAATACTGAGATACATTAATAATATATTTAGTGTCAAGTAAATTTAACTCAAACACATTAAGATATTGGGAAGAACACAAAAACACACTCACAGACATGCCCACACTTGAGTGCCTGAATAAATTTTTAAGAGGTCGTGCTGATGTATTAGAATTTTAGAACAATTAATTATTAACAACAATAGCAAATCAGATACTCAAGTGGGACAAAACACAAAGTCATTTACAAAAATGAACACACAAAAAGTACCCACATGTCCTTTGTGTAAACAGCATCATCTATTATTTTCTTGTGAAAAGTTTAGACAGATGTCCATTGAACAAAGAATCAGGGAGGTACAGAGATTAAAAATCTGCTCCAACTGTTTAAAACCTGGTCATGACAACAAATTATGCAGAAGAGGGACATGTAAGTACTGCAACAAAAAACATAATACACTTTTACACTTAGATGCACCAAAACCATCATCTGTCACATTAACTAGTTGCACGCAGAACAAAACAATATTACTGTCAACTGCACAAGTCAAAATATATGACAAACAAGGAAAACCACATATGGTACGAGCACTACTAGACAATGGCAGCACCTCAAGCTATATAACTAGGCACTTGTGCTCAAAACTGGGCTTACCCATTCAAACTATAGACATCATAGTCACTAGTATTAATAATCAGTGCACAAACATAACAAAAAATACTAACATTCACATTCAATCAGCACAAAATAAAAATTACAGGACGGACATTTTATGTCTTGTGATTAACCAAAATTGCAATACAGTCCCACATACATACATAAACAAAGATACCATTCAAATACCTAGTTGTATACAACTGGCAGACCCTGACTTTAACATTCCAGCCCCTATTGATTTATTATTGGGTGCAGACATATTCTGGGAAGTCATGGGTACTGGAAGATTGGAATTAGGAAAACAGCAACCAGTTCTACAACAAACAGATTTAGGCTGGTTGATATCAGGCTGCATTTCAAGTACTCATATTCAAAATAAAATTCAAAACTCATTCTTCGTGAATCAGATCTCAGATAACATAAACAAATTTTGGGAATAAGAAAACATATCTACTCCTTCAGACATACCTCACATTACTCAGCTATCATGTGAAAAAATATTTACATCAACTACAACTCGCAATGCTGATGGTAGATTTGTGGTCACTATACCGTTCAAACAATCGCTAGAGTGCTTAGGCCAGTCATATAGTCAGGCAAAGATTCGTTTCGTTAACATAGAAAAACTATTCAAATCAGATCCTACAAACAAACAACAATATCTAACTTTTATGCAAGAATACCTTGACCTAGGTCACATGACTAAAAACACAAACAGTAACACTCTGACACCTTCATATTATATACCACATCATAATATGGTATAATATAAAACACCAGCACCACAACAAAGTTCAGGGTGGTTTTCGATGCATCGGCACGCACATCTAACAAAATATCACTTAATGATATACAGACAATAGGACCAGTAGTACAAGATGATTTGATTTCTATACTTATTAGGTTCAGACAACACAAATACATAATATTAGCTGATATTGAAAAAATGTTCAGGCAAATATCCATTGTAGAAAACCAACGATCATTACAACAAATTGTATTTCGTTTCGATGAGTCAGAACCACTGAAAACCTACACATTAAATACAGTAACGTATGGGACAGCTTCAGCACCCTACCTCGCTACACGTTGTATCAGACAGGTTGGGTTGGACTGCCAACATGACAAGGAAGTGTCGGAGATCATCATACATGATTTTTATTGTGATGACCTAATTACGGGCTCAGACCGGAAGTCTCGGTTAATAGAAATATCAATGTCAGTAAATGCAGCTCTAAAATCAGCACAATTCCATCTCAGAAAGTGGCAGTCCAACAGTCCTGATATTTTACAAAAAGCAAACCTATCATCAGATTCACTTCACAGTACCACAAATTTAGGTAATAAAGACCCATCAAAAACATTAGGTATATACTGGAACCAAAATCAAGATACAATAACATACTTAACAGACATAGAAGACTCGGTTGATTACAATATTACAAAAAGGAAAATATTGTCAATCATTGGCAAAATATTTGACCCTTTGGGCCTTTTAAGTCCTTCAGTCTTAGAAGCCAAAATAATAATGCAAAAGTTGTGGTCACAAAACTTAAAATGAGACAGCAGTGTCCCTCATGACATAGAAATACTATAGAAAAAGTTCATACAATCACTATCAGCTTTAAAACAATTAGTCATACCGAGACGAGTTTTCTATGATTCACCCAAACATATACAGCTACACACTTTCTGTGACGCCTCTCAGCACGCCTATGGCGCCTGTGTATATGTGCGCACACACACCACAGATGGTGAAGTGTACGTACGGCTACTGACAGCCAAGTGCAGAGTGGCACCACTAAAATCATTAACAATTCCACGACTAGAACTATGTGCAGCCCTCACAGCTGTTCGCCTTTACAAAAGGTCATTGACTCTCTCCGCAATTCACACATAATTTCAGACTGTTTCTTTTGGAGTGATTCCATGATTGTGCTGTCCTGGATAAAGTTGCCACCACACAAATTAAATGCATTTGTAAGTCACAGAATTAATGAAATACAAACAATAACACATAAACAAACATGGCGATATGTACCTACAAAACAGAACCCCGCCGCCGATCTCATATCTAGGGGTGTCACAGCATCAACACTCATACATTCAGATTTGTGGTTCTCTGGTCCAGACTTTCTTAGGGATGATGATAGCAGCTGGCCAACATCACCTGGGCACAGCAGTTGTTCTGACCTTCCAGAAACAAAACCCCAGAGCCACAAAAACACTATTCAATGTTACTCACAGACAGACAACAATTCATTCATTTACAATTACTCTAACTTCACAAAATTAACACGCATAACTGCATACATATTGCGATTTATACATAATTGTAGAACAAAAACACAAACAACTAATTCAGCTTCAAACACCTTTATTTCATTAACAACAAAAGAACTATATCAGGCCAAATTAAATTTAGTAAAAATATCACAGTTAAATTCATTTTCTATTGAATATGAGTTACTTTCAACAAATAAAACATTACCAATAAAAAACAGATTAATTTCATTACATCCATTTTTTGATCAAGCTGGCGCAGTTATTCGCGTGGGCGGCAGGCTCGCTAATTCGCGGTTTCAATATGATAAAAAGTTTCCAATGCTTTTACACGCTAATCATCCCATTTGCAAACTCATTTTTTCCACTCAACATATAAAACTTTTCCATGCTGGTCCACAGCTGTTGCTCGCCCACATACGTGAAACATATTGGCCTATCAGTGGTCGCAATCTAGCCAGAAAGACAGTACAATCATGCATCACATGTAGACGCTTTGAAGGAAAAACAATTACACCAATCATGGGTAATTTACCTGAGCCACGCATGCACTCTGATTTCGCATTTAATAACGTCGGTGTAGATTACGCCGGGCCAATCATGATTAGTAATCGTAAGGGGCGTGGTAGTCAGTTGATAAAGTCATACATATGCATATTCGTATGCCTTGCAGTTAAAGCTATACACCTGGAATTGGTTACCGATTTGACAAAAATCTTACTTAGGAAGGAATCTTACTTAGCGTCACTAAATAGATTCATCAGCCGCCGAGGAAAACCTGCTCACATATATTCAGACAATGGCACTAACTTTGTAGGGGCGTCAAATGTTATCACGGGGTTTTTGGCGAAGAATCAGAATTTGATAAGCAACCATGTGGCAGAACAAGGCATCACTTTTCATTTCATTCCTCCATACTCCCCACACTTTGGTGGGTTATGGGAAGGCACAGTGAAGTCAACAAAACATCACCTTAGGCGAGTCTTGGGCTTGGCACATCTCACGTATGAAGAAATGTACACAGTCTTATGTCAAATTGACGGCATTTTAAATTCAAGGCCCTTAACGCCTCTATCGTCTGACCCGTCTGATCTCACTGCTCTCACTCCATTTCACTTCTTAATCGGTCGATCATTATCTGTACTACCTCAGCCACCACTGGCTGACTGTAATCCGCTGCATATACCCAGATACAAACGCGTGGAGCTCCTGTGTCAACACTTTTGGACTCGTTATACAAGGAGTACATTTCACAACTTCAAATCAGAACAAAATGGAAGAAGTCGTCTGGACAGCTGACAGAAGGCACCCTGGTCGTCGTGAAAGATGACGCTCTCCCACCAGCCCGCTGGGTACTCCGGCGAGTAACACAACTCCATCCGGGGCCCGACGGTGTCACAAGAGTGGCCGACATCAAGACCAGCGGCGGCACTATCAGAAGAGCATTTAACCGGATATGCCCTCTCACTGGCGGCCCGGCAGAATGTCTATGTCACGCTGCGCACAGCACTAGGCGCCCCCCCCCCCCTGCGCCTTCTGGACGCCGCGCCGCACGGGCGCCGGCGCACAAGCGGATGCACTGACAGTTGGTTGACAGAAACAGCAAGACACACTTTTTGAAGGGCGCGCCCAGGCTTGTCGAAATTTACAGTTTTGTAACGAACCATATCACATTTACGCGAAATACAGTCCGCTTTGCACAGTATCGCATAGTTTACTTGTATATGGATTATACAGGTGTGTCAAATCTATGTTGTTTCATACCATATAATTCAAACAACTTGGCTCTACTTTTGTATATACCTATAGTGGCCCACTGGTTAAAAGCTCCCATAGTACCCTTTAGTGTGACTGTTTTGAAGGTATTTTGAAACTCATTATTTACTAGTCCAAAAAGTGAGTTATAAATTGTATTTGGATTTTGTGAGTTCAATATTGAGGTATTGAGTTTAGCAATAATATTGGTTTTGAAACGTATTAGACGATTGGTAGTCTGAGGCCTACATTCTACTGTACGTGATTTATCATATGTTGAACAGAGAAAACTAGCTATCTGTCCACGGTGATCAGAAGGGAGATAACTAATTACTACTGGGTTTGTGGCAGCACAAGAACTAAACATGTTATCTAAACAAGTAGAAGATGTTGCAGATATTCTAGTAGGTTCACAGAATAGGTTACTTAAATTAAATGACTTGAAAAGATTCAGAAATCTAATACACTGTGAAGAGTTCTCTAAAAATTAATATTAAAATCGCCACATACTATAATATTCTTATTACCACATTTAATTTTATTTATAGCATCTTCCATAACAGTCTCAATATATAATAGATTATAGTCATCAGAAGGAGGTCGCTATACACAAATTACTATATATAGGTCTAATTCCACACAGGACAACTCAATAGTGCGCTCAATAGATAAATTAACAATATCTTTACGTTCCTTACATTTTAATAAATTTGAAGTTATTATGAGAGAACCGCCTCTAATAGCCTGCATTCTTATATACAAACTCTGCACTGTATAATATTGATTTATAACAATAAGCTCATGGTTCTTTAACCAATGTTCAGTTAAGCACAAAACCTTAACATCATATTTTTCTAGAAATAAACTTAACTCTAATTCTTTGCCAGATAGGCCCTGCATGTTTTGGTGTACTATATTCAAATACTGCAGCCTAACTGTTGTCCTATCTTGGAGTTTAAATCACAAGACGTGTCAATAAAAACGTTGTTAGTACAAGTACTAACCCTATCAAATAAATTGTCAACACAAGGCTCTCTGCCTTTTTGTAAATTGTATGCTAATAGTTTAGCAATCTGTCGCTTAATATAAAATGGCAGATACATTGTATCGAGGCGGTGTTTTTAAGTTCCCTTTCAAAAGTAATTGAAATGTTTTCTGTGGAGAAAAATATAAACGATTGCGTTCACACCAATTGTTGATTAAGTCTAAACATTGATTAGCTAACCTTTCAAGTCCTACCCTAGTATTAGATTGAATAAGTAAAAGACCGTCATCTGCGTATCCGGTCAATGAGCAACCTGGTGGTAGTGGTATGCTTAGAAAGTCATCAAAACCTAGATCGAATCAAATTCAATAACATCACCATCAGAAACAAAGAATCAGTTTGTTATTTAGGGTTAGTTTTAGAGAGAAACTTTTCATTTGTCGAGCACATTAAAACAGTAGGTGAAAAATCTAAAAGAAGTTTATACGCCTTGTCAAAGATATCAACTGCGACGAAAACTTTGAACGAAAGCCCCCATGCTTTCGTTCAAAACTTTAAAAGTAATTTATGGTGCAACATATCTGGGTTGTATGTGTTATGGTGCGCCTGCATGGGCTGATAGAGCTACTATCGGTGCTGTACGACGTAAAATGCTACAAAGTCAACGTCTCGCGTTGATATTTTTGTGCAAGGCTTATAGGACAATTAGTACTGAAGCTTTGCCAGTACTGGCAGGTGTATTTCCAGTCGATCTTGAGGCAGAAAGACGAACAGCAATGTATTACGTGACACGAGATAACATGGATCTAAATTTTCTAGCTCCGCGCGACAGACATAAGATCGCTAGATTGTTGAACCATCAATCCACAGTCTATGACGATCTTCTTGATGAATGGCAATGTCGCTGGAACACATCAACTAAGGGTCGTCACCTCTACCAGTTCTTCCCATGCGTCCGAGAGCGACTGGCGAGGAACTGGTTGGAGGTGGATCACTGTGTAGCCCAATTTCTTACAGGTCATGGCAACTTTAAGAGCAAGTTGTATTCATTTAAGCTAGTTGATTCACCGTTATGCCAATGTTCAACATCTGGCAACAATTATAAACAATCTGCTCATCACATTCTATGGGAGTGTAGTCTTTGGCAAATTGAACGTAATATCATGCTTAACGAATTAGAGGTAACTTCTGGAGTAGTGTATATACGGATCTTGTGGCAAATAGGACGAATTTCCCTGCGTTTAGGCGTTTCTGCCATACATATTACTGGAAACAGGTATAGTTCACAATTTAGGCCCCCTTAATGCTCATGTCCGTGGTGCTTATCTTTTCTCATCACTATATCTCTTCGTTGCTTGTCTCCCGCTTTGTTAAGGAGGGAAGTAGATTATTCATTTTCCAACTCCTCCAATATACTTCTGATTAAGTTCGTTGCGGGTTCCAAGACAGTTTAACTTTCCCCGGGACTTCACGAGTGTCAAAACTCATTGTCATCAATGGTCACTGCTGCTGAACCTGACTACACAGGTGACACAGTAGTGGGAATGAGGGTGGGATTAGATACATTGTATCTCTTGTTAAAGTAAATTTACTAATAAATTTATTAGCGTCAAAAAACAATATTGTGTCACTATGACGACAAGTTATATTATATAATAACATATTTAATGTGTGTATGTGCATGTTTTGTGTATGTGTTAAGTCATTTGAGTAAGGCAAAGCACATAAAATAAATTCACAACTAAACTTGGAATTAAGGTCTAATAACATTTCAACACATGCTATGATATCCTGTCTTTTTACCGTTAAACTGTTACCAAACAACGATATGGCCGTACTACTCTCATCTAAGAGGTGCAACTTAATCTGATTTACTTAACTACTGTAGTTACAGTTAAATTACTGTAGGCCAGGGGAAAGTTATCCCCTGGCCTACAGTAATTTATAACACACTGGTTTGTATTCTCACTGAGAAGACTACCAAAATTATGACCTAGCCTATCAGAAAAAGTTAAGGTTTTGGTTAGTTGATGTTGAAAACCTAGATTTATTCATACTTGATTGTGAAGAGGATTGGTTTTGTGAATTATCAGAAAAGTTCTCAGGTAGTATGGTACTCAATGGCTCTGCTGGGGTTGGAGTGTGAATGTGAGCACAAGGACATGAGAGCTTATTGGTCAGAGACTCATACATTTCTGCATTACATCTCACCAAGTCTACTAGCTCACCTGCCTCTACTATACGCTTGCTCAGCTCTTGTTGAGAAGCTTGATATTTGTTAAATATTTCATTTAAGGTGCTCTCCCTAAGTACTATCTCTTCCCTCAAGCGATGAGTGTCAGTATCATACACTGCCCTACTATGTTCTAAACTTCTAGAGTACTTAGACAGTTGATCAAGTAAATAAATGCGCTCCTTTCTGAGATTTAAATTAACTCTATGCACCTTATATTTCTTCATAGATTTATGACATTTTTTAATTAGTTTAAAGTCTTTCAACTGTGGGTTAAGGGATTTCTACTGCATTCCTTTTCTCCTTCTTCTATCATTTGTTTCTTCAACATATCTCATGTGGTATGGGCGTGTGGGTTATCGGGCTAGGAGATGTAAGTAAAACAATCCTTGTTTATCACTTCAGTTATTATTACAACTATGCACAGTTCAACGAATGGTAAGTAATAGAAAATACATCACGACTTCTATCAAAAATTAGCGTCCGCCGTTCACGTGGCCGCGAGCGCCTGTTCAGCTGTTTCCTCGTTGACTTCGATTTAAACAGTGCTTACCTCGCCAGAGCCCGGTGTTCGTTATTGGAATGTCGTTCTTCTTGGCGGCCTGTAACATTGTAGCAAACCTCATTGGTAACCACCAATGAGGTTAGCCTATAAGTTTATAAACTTTAATATAGCGTTTAAGTTTTTTGTGACTTGAAAAGCTGGGTGTCATAATAATGGTATCGTCCCTGGTCAGGTCTATTGTTACAACAGGCTCCCTAATACACACGTGATCAGGCTCACTACTAACCATCTTATGATATAGACTGCAGGTATTCGCTATCTGTTCACTGCGTTTAAGAGTTTCTAAGTTAGAGATGGTGTTATGAGCTTCACTCAATTCTCGTTCTAGTTCAGCAACACGTCTCAGAGCTTCTTCATGAGTGTCCATATACTGTTGAAAGTTGGACACTGTCAATCGAAGTTGTTCATGTTGCTCAAGTATTTTGAGATGGTGTGTGTGCATTTCAGCCAACTGTGCCTTGAGTTCAGTATTCTTGTTTACGATTTTCTGTACTTCTTCTTCGCTGTCCTCCCTTTCCTGTAGCAGCTGGTTACACAGAATTTTAGAGCATTCCAATTCCTTAAGCTTGGTCTGTAGTTTGTCCTCCAGAACTGCCATCCTGCGGGTCATCATTTCCACAGACCTACCCCGTAGGCACCTGAAATATAAGGAAGAGTGAGTGAAGTCAGCTGAGGGCAACTATGAAATAGGTGTATAGAAAGTTGAGAAGGAAATATTGTAGGTAGATCATAAAAAAGAAAAGAGACTAAAATTTAGGAACAGCTTATTTTAAATAGGTACTAAGTATTGGGGAATTTGATATTCTATTCATAGAAAAGTAATGAACATAATAAGTTTGATATATTTATAAAACAATAATATGCAATTAAGAAGATGAGTATCACTTATTGGTAATTTATTGTAATTCACTATAAAAATACAATGAATCTATGAAATATCAATAAAATTGGAATGTAGGTACTTATATAAATGGGTCTGTGTAACACTACTGTACTATTAATATTAATATATTTTATAATAAATAATTATGTATTGTGTATAGTGCGTCATGTAGTATATGGTGTCTGAGGCAAATGTTTTTCATCGATTTTGCTTCCACAATTTGTCAAGCAAAAGGAGACAAACGGTGCCGCTGTGTATTGTAATTGACGTCGCTCACATATAATGAGCAGTGTTTATGTGATGTATAGTGTATTTTCGTTAGTAGTTTAAACAATAAAACAGTAAAGGATTATGTAAAGAATAATGAAAACAATACTCCCCGGGTTTCCAGATGATTTTAAATCTCGTCTCCGTTATCCGTTACTTTGACAGATAGTCCGCCACAAATTTTCTAGCGAGATTTTGTCAGTAGTCCTTTTATTTATATGTAGATACACCAACAATTATTGGTCAGGTTTATGGGTATATACTTCACTTTCCACATGGAATTACACTTTCCACATGGATTATTACTTATAATAATATTAAAGTATTTTTACTACTTAAATTAAATACACGTATTGAAATCTCAGAAAATGTTGTCTTTATAATAAATAATATTATTTAAAGTTGAACATAGGGGGTCCGTACTTTATCGCTCTTTATATACATAGGTACTGAAAAAGTTATATGTGACAAATGCTAGAGATAATTTGGGCTTGGGATTAACTTTCCCTAAGTCTTAAGAGATGTAGGTAAAGGAACCAATAAATGCGCCTACATACATACATAGACTCACGCCTGTTTCCCGGAGGGGTAGGCAGAGACTACGGAACGCCATTTGCAACGATCCTGACATACCTCTCTTGCGTCATCAAATTCTTTAAAGAAAAATGGATAAAACTATCAAGACCTCTTCAACTACTTTTGATTTACTTGTCAATAACTACTTATACTTTTATTTAATTGACAAAGTTTATATCTTAAGTGAGTGTCTATTAAATTGCAACTTATCAGTCATTAACTTATAACAATGCTAAGCAGTCTGAAGTAATACTTACAAAGTATTTTGTTTGTTATACCAAATTTTGAGTTCTCAGATGTATGCAAAAAAAGCATGTTGCAATTTAACAATTTGCGGCAAAAGAGTTTTTCCATTTTGGATGTCAATTTTACAATATTAAATTTCATATTCATGAAATTACAATAGCATTATTTAAAGAACGGAAAATAGAAATAAAACGGATCACAACTAGTGAAATATTACATCATCGCATGATTTTAAAGTTCTGCGATTTGGGATCCAAAATATGCGGCATGGCGCGCGGGGCCTGTATTCTAGTCAAACCAAATTTGACACTATTACGCTTTTCTACAGAGCGACTGACTGCCGCAAATCAAAGAGATGGCAACGTCTGATGGATCATACCAGTGGCAGAATAGTTGAGGTCATAACGGACATAATTACCGTAAACTATTCCTGATAACCAGAACCGTCGGTTCTACGCGTGCATATTATTGAAATAAACAAACAATGTCGCAATCGCTTTACCTCAAGAATCGGTAGATACGCGGTCGCCACTTTGCAGTTTGCCAATGGTTGCAATGCAGCATAAAAGCAATACAATTTCAAGTTGGCAGTTAGTGCAAGTCGATATAGATGAATAGAGAAGTGCGATGCAATTTTTTGACTGGTGCTTATCATCTTTTATATCACTTTATTGTACCTTATTTTGTGTGTGGTGAACTTGAAACAAGTTGCCAGCCATATTAGAAGTGAGATCATGAATATTGAATATCATGTGAGGATTGTAAGGTATCCGAAATAGTAATATTTTTATTGCAAGGGTATTTTTTTTAAAAGCCAAAGCGTTTTCAATTTTATTCTTGTTTGTTAGGGGTAACTTGAAATTTTAGTTTTATTCAACTTAACATCAAAGTTATATTTTATTTGGCTACATTTTGAAGTAAAACCAAAGTAAATACACCTACGCAATCTGCGTGGGTAAAGAGAAATTTCATAATAAAGCTTTTATAGATTAAGAAGACTTTCATGCATTAAATAAATAAGATAAAGTACATAACTACATAAATAAATGCGAGATAACTCAAACGCTCTTTGGAGTAGACGATGTATGCACATAAAATGAATTTTCAACTAAAAACGTATGAAATTGTATTATAGTAACATTCTGTATTCCGCTTAAGGCTTTGTGAACAGACAGAGTACTAAGTTAGGGGTGTGTTAAGCTTCGTGCGAAATGTGTATAAAGTTCATATCAAACTTTTGTTGAGGCTTCCTGCTTCTAAACCAGTAAAGGACATTGGGCGTATTCCGACCCGGTCACGGACATTGACGAGCTTGGTATTAAATGAAAGAGCGTGAATGCTCTTACCAGTACATACGAGATTTTTTTTTAAATCCATGGGAGAACAAAGTTTGAGCTAGAAATATATTTATAAAAAAGTAAAAATCTAATACTCTTTTTATGTACTATAAATTGTCGTTCTGTTAAAAATAGCTACAAATCGGGTCTGTCGAGTGCATGCATGTGCCTGCCGAGTGATCAATGATCATGCATGCCATGCCAAGACGACCGGTTGGCGCAGCGGGAGTGTAAGCGACTGCTACGTCTATGGTCGCGGGTTCGATGACATGGATGTTTGTCTTGGTCTGGGTGTTTCTATGTATAATATGTATGTATTTACAAAAAAAAGTATATATGTATGTTTATCCATTAACTAGTACCCATAGTACAAGCTTTGCTTAGTTTGGGACTAGACGGTGTTGTGTGAATGTGGTAGAATATTATTATTATTATTAGATGGAAACAATCCAGATTTTAGAGATTTCCCACTATTGACATACGAAGAACTGATATTTTTATTATCATCTAATATTGGACAAGTCCTACTGCTATGAGCATATGAGACCAAGATTTTATAAACAATAAAATATTGATCATCATCATCATCATCATTGCCTTAGTGTTATCCGGGTTGCATCCAAGACTTACACGCCTTGGAGCCCGAGGACAGCTTACTGGTCTAACCAGATATGACAGAATATCAACTTTTCCACCGAGCGACTGCCGTCTGACCTCTGCAAGCCAAAGGGCTGGCGATATTCCATGGTTTGGACCAGTATCAGCTTTTTTTAGGGTACTAACTCACCGTACCGACTGTCAAAGATCTTCATGACAGGCGGGACCGACGGTTTAACGTGCTCTCCGAGGCACGGGGTAAGGGATAATTAACAATGTAATACACACTTAACTTAGAAAAGTCATTGGTGTGCGCCGTGGATTCGAAAGCCTCTGCATAGCAGTCCGTTGGTATCTCCACTAGGCTATCGCTGCCTTAAACAACAAAAAGAAATATTGATAAGAGGACGAATTCAGTCGTGACATGTCAGAGCGCGACAATACTACAAAGATATTTTAATAAACCGAGCGAGACAAGAAAAACAAACTGTTGAAGATTATTACTGCTCGTGTATACATGGCCCCCGTACTATAGGCAGTTGTGCGCATATTGTCAGTATCATTCATTTTTTATCCTCGGCTAGGAACCAACAAGCAATCAATATCTCTGCGGTATTTTTAGATAATATCACAATAGACATTGATAACGCCGAATAAATAATGTTAAAAATATGATTTTTTTTTTTAATTCCCACAACCCACAAGAAAGCGACCCTTACCATGATAAACCAGAGATATTTACTGATATATACTCACAATTTCATGTCTGTCCGCCGTGGGTTTTTCTCCCATACAATTTGCCCAATGTCCTTTGTATGTCAATATTTCTACGTGTTTCAAATTTTTATTCATATATTCGTAATAGTAGTAGATTCAAAATACAGCTATCTATCCACACATAGTATAAATTGAAGTGTTTGCCGCGCTCTGTCAATAGCTACCGGTACCTTGTACGTTACGGTATTAATGATAGATAGTATGATTCCTAAGAAAGGTTTAGGTGTATATTTCACGCGGGTGGAGCCGCAGACGAAGTCTAGTTTAATATATAATTCACAATTTATCAAATATTCACAAGAGCGAATTTAGAATTTTAAATACCTTTAAAAATCTAAATTCGCTAGTAGAGCCGAATAGGCCGGGTAAGTACTACCGGGTAAGAAATCAACTTAAAGTAAAGCAATATTCATACTGTTGCGTTTCGTTCGATAAGTGAAAGAGCTGGCGGCTCCATTCCCGTTTTCTACTCCCTTATCCTCCTCCTTTTCCTATTCTTTTTGCAACGCACTTGTAACTTCTCTGCTGTTTTGGGTGTCCAATGTCCATGAGTGGCTGAGCAATACACGATAGATTTGCTGATTTTTAAACCCTATGACGGCTACTTGTAAGACAAACTCTGATGTAACTTTGAATTTAACTGTGATGCCGAATCAGTTCATCACGCAAACCAAAGAGTTCATTATATTGATATTTTTAGTTATAAACTACGAAATGAATTACAATATGTACTTAATGAATCAGTTTGGCATTTCGGTAAAAGTTTTAGTCATTTGACAATCACATACATAGGTGTGGCAATGTAGTTAATTTAATTACCGTATAGTGTGGGTTCGTCCCAGCGCTACTCGTTTCGGATTCAACATATTTGCCACTTATGAAATGTTATAATAGCATTGTTCCAACCCAGTCATAAGTATTTGGAATTAAACCATTTTGTACCGCCGCGATAAATTATTTAGAATCATCCGACGAACTTACTACAATTATTATGGTCGGTTTAATACAACGACCACGAGTACTGGTCTCCTACTAAGGATTCCAAGTTTCTTTTGATATGAAATGAAATGATGTTCCGTTATATTTTTCTTTGCTTCCGGTAACTGGGATTATCCGAACAATCTATACTTCAAGTTAAAAACAGTACACTAAAAGGGAAAATGTTTCAATGACAGGAACGGGATACGTAATTATTATATTTATTTATTTAGTAATCTTAAGAAGACTTACAGACCCCCCCCGTGGGATCTCCACCTTGTCGTGGTGGGGGGGCTTAGTAACCGTGGATTTGATTTTCTCCCACGGTGAAACTAAGCGGGATCCCGGGACGGGACGCTCCACGTGGGCTTGCGTGAGGCCTGCGTAGGATGCGTCCATAGGTGCGGGTGCGGGGGACAGTTGTCTGTTCCTCGCAGTCGGGTGCGGTCGCGGGAGGAGAGGCGTGTCGGTGTTGCGTTGCCGCGCGCCCTATCTCTTGCGACCAAATGGGGGCGCAGCATCGTTGCGTCGCGGTGGGGCCGCAGAGGAAGAGGATATGCGGTGTTGCGTTGCCGTCCTCCCTATCCTCTGCGGCCGCTGGGTGTTTTGGCGGCGGAGCCCAACACCTTCATCCGCCGCCAAGGGGGTTTCGTTCGGGGCCCGCCTGACCATCTGGCGGGCCAATACCCGTCAGGGGGTAGCGAGGAATGCTTCGGTGAAACCCTACCCTCCAACAAATGGGTACATGAGGAGCACGGGTTGGTTTTTAGTCAGTAAGAGTCTGACAGTCCCCTTAGTCCTTCCCCCCCAGGGCGAAGGGACTCCATGAGGATTTTCCAATCCAACAAAAAAAATAAAAAATAAGTGTCTAATTTGCTAATTACAAGCCCTTACATATTATTTAACCAAAATATATGTTCCTTAATTGTTACTTGAAAGATTGTTATTAGTGTAATTATTTGACTGCACTGCTATTGGCTTGAACAATAAAATTGATATTTACATTTTTTGTTACTAAAGTTAGAAAGATCCGGCAACTGAGTCCTTGCGTCACTCGCAGGAAACCTCGAAGAACTTTGATGTGCCGTTGCGAAGTTAGAATAATTAAATAATTTAAGTTTAAATTGGGCCTTGAATGTTCCAAGCTAACATAATTGGCTTATGTCAAAAAATATTGACTAAGAAAGCTAAGAACACTTTTAGACATTCTGGCTAAAGGAATGAACGTACTTTTCAAATCACGAAAGAATGACTAGTTTCAAGTTAATCTATGACATACAAGTATTTTATTTCTCTCTATATTTGTTAATAGAGGCAAATATATTATGTAGTATAATCCCGACTCGTTTATCAGAAAGCGCTACATATTTGTAAACTGCAATATTTATTTTACGCTGTTTGATAACATGTCACGAACAGTGTTATTGTTTCATTGCACAAAGGAATACTGCGCCAGATAATATGAAAAATTCATTTTTATTATATGATATAAGTAATAGGTAGCTGAATTATATTAAAATATGAAATAAAAAATGTCTCCCAAAAAGGACCTTGTTTTAGCCACAGTAAATGCAAAATATAGCTAGGTATAGGTCGGTCCATGAAAGATGACCACTGCGCAGAAATCATTTTTTAGGTCCCCGTGGAGGTGCGGGGTGAGGCGCGGGTGGAATGCCAATAGTGTGGCTCCGTTCTTGACGCATTTCCTAAATGCGTCAAGAATGGAGCCACGCCATTGGTGCACGAATGTACATATGCGCGACGCCCGCCATTTGTGGTCAACTTTCGTGATTATACCTATACTGAGTACTGACTGTTAATTAATACAACTTGTGAGGTTTATTTAAGTTTACTTCTTTACAACTTAGGTAGATTTGTTGAATCTAGAAGTCTATTAGAACTTTCTCGACGTAGAGGTTATCGTTTCATTCCTGTGTAAATACTCCTCAAAAAGAAGAAGAAGAAGAAAAGAAATTTTACTAGATCTGTTTAATATACATTTTAACGAGTTTACAAACTCGTGGTACGAGGTGTACCGGTTAAGATCGTAGGCGAGTGTGTGTATCCACAATTTGCTTACATACAATGGGACTGTACGATATTATTGTATTCAAAATCACTTTGGTGGAAATGGAACTGATTTTCATGTCTTCCCGTGTTTTGTATGTAAATGTAATCCTGTTGACTAAAGTTGGATGCCATCATATGAAAATAAGTGAAAATCCTGTTAATACATAGAGTAAGTTAGTTTTGAAATCTTAAATATATCGTTTATTTGTACTAACTATAGATGAATCCGCGATTACAATCGCTTTATTTTGGAGTACTGCTCTGGACCTGCGGCTCATAGCGCGATGTTATACATGGTGTTGATATGCATTGGCAAAATATTTAAATAACACAATATAGACATTATACGTATTCACCAAAATTTTTTTTAAACAGTGTGCAATGACATTCGTTTATAGTAGTATATTCACCCCTGAAAATATATATATATTGATATGCATTGGCAAAATATTTAAATAACACAATATAGACATTATACGTATTCACCAAATTTTTTTTTAAACAGTGTGCAATGACATTCGTTTATAGTAGTATATTCACCCCTGAAAATATTTTACAAATGCATATCAACACCCTGTATTGCCTACATAACATCGCGATATCCTCGATAAATGTGTTATCCAACAATTTTTCTTTTATCCAAATTGGACCAGTAAGTAGCTCCTGAGGTTAGCGTTCACCCAAACAAACAAACTCTTGAGCTTTATTATTCGAGTTTAAGTAGTTTTTTTTTCTCTTTTTCATGATGTGACAAAAGTCAAATTATGTTTTGCATCATCTGAGGGATGGAAGGCGCTGGCGACTGTAGCACAGTTCATACTGGTACGGTCGTCATCGAATTCTCTTAAAAGTACCTGTATTAAATTAAGAGAAAATTGTTAAAACCTAGTGATAAAAATAAGTTACCTATTCTATTCTGTTAGTATAGATTAGTTAAAAATCGCCTTTCAATCTCTGTGCATACAAGATATCCTAATGAGTTGGGCAAGATAGCTGTCGATGGCTATTAATCTTATACTAATATATAAAGCTGAAGAGTTTGTTTGTTTGTTTGGTTGGTTGAACGCTAATCTCAAGAACTACTGGTCCGATTTGAATAATTATTTCAGTGTTAGATAGCCCATTTATCGAGGAAGGCTATATAACATCGTGCTATAAGCGACGGGAGCTGAGCAGTAGCCTTAAATACCGCGGATGTAACCGCGGGCATTATCTAGTATCAATATAGTATTCATACCAAAAGTTCCCAATCCTCAGCTTTGGGTATGGTTCGGCTATTCGACGCAGTCCAATGTGAGAAGTATTCTATGTAATGGGCTGTTTGAGATTAAAAGTCGTGGAATATTTTTTTATTCACTTGAAAATTTAGCCGGTACTCATTAATAATATTGGCAACCGCTAGAACACTTCTTATGAGACGTCCTTGGTAAAAATAATAGCTTTCCGATATGTATTTCCCCATCCATAAAGGGCTTGATATTTTTTTTAGTTATCGTTGCTAATGCATCCATTTGATTTTGTACGCTTGTTTAATACCGCCGTGAAGAACATTATCTGTATCAGTTATTAAAATGTGTATAACATTTAAAAAATGAGTACGAAATTCATCTCTATTGCGAAAATATAAAATGAAAAATTCATTACAGATTTTTATGTACAAATCTTTGGTACTTTTCAATCTATCAATATATAGAACCATCCGTTCAATGTGGTATTAAGAGAAACGTTCTATCGTTTCGGTACTAGGAATCCTAACTAATGATCAAACTAACCTCAAAAGACGGAGTTGCCGAAACTAGAATTTATTCCGACGATTTTCTTCAGACATTCAATAAACCTTCAAGAAAATATTTTCCGATGTAATGATAAGTTTCAAGATAATTAGGGCCAATTAGTAGCTTTCGATGGTGCTTCAAATGTCTAAGGGAGCTCAAAATTGAAGTATAGTAGTAATTTAAAGTTGTTTGATTACGGAAAATTTGGCTACGCAAGTAAGTATTAAGTTCAAGGACGTTTTCGGGAACTTAAACAATCCATTACCTTATGATTTCTGTATAGCCGCAATTCGAAATAGAGCTAACCGAAATTCAATGTCTTATTTACATTTTGCTAATTAGGTTTTAATATTGTTTCTTTTCGGTTTTAATAGTCCGTGTAGTGACGGATTAAGGATACAGAATGTCACCACCCCATATCATCCCATGGGTGTCGTAAGAGCCGACAGAGGGAGCATATTATGCAGAGAACAGCACTGTAAGAGAAGGACAACTTGATACAAACCCTATACCAACCCGTTTGGCCAGCGTGGTATAGTAGGCCAATTCCTCCTTTCAAAGGAGAGGCCTAGTCCAGCAGTGGACTATTAAAGGATGATGATTATTTCCTAAGATCAAGTTGGTGACTGCGGGAAGCGGTTGGATGCGGGTGGCTCAAAATCGGTCTGTGTGGAGAACCTTGGGGAGGCCTATGTCCAGCAGTGTCTTGCCTCGTCGCTAGGCTCACATGATGATTATTTCCTAAATCAATTATTTTTAGTAAAATATAATACACACCAAGGGTGAGTTCACTAGAACCTAGAAGTTCACTAGAAGGTAGGCTGAATCCTGTAAATCAAGATCGGTAGTCGTCCTAGCGTTATCCAAGTACAATTGGGATACATCCCTGGTCCATTTACTAGTATACAATTATTGCCTGAATTTTATCTTTTCCATCGGTTTTATTTATATATACATATAGATAGATTTATTGCAGTAATAAGAGGTTTGGTTTCAATACCTTTCAATGTCATTGATTTGTATTGAAACCAAATATGTATTGAACGATAGTTCCTTCATCACCAACCAACCAGCAGCGGCCTACAGCAGTCCACTGCTGGTTATAGGCCTCTCACATGTCACGCCAATGAGCTCAATTATTGGCTCTATGGCCGGACGGCTCTTTTTATATATATATCATAGGAATGAGTCTACTGTTCGTTTGCTTTCATATTTTCATGATTGGGCCAATCATTTCGATTGATTGTAATCTACGAGGTACTCTAATATTTTTAATTATGTGTATCTCTTTAAATAAAATACTTTCTTTTGAAATATCATTAAAAATGTATTTCATCTAGATTCTTTTTTTTTATTGGTAATAGTAATACAAACAGTCAAAGGCTATCTACGCCATAACAAAAAATTGCTTAAGCTAAATGATAAATTTCTCTAGTCCATAATTTAAGGACTCCTTAGTAATAGCAAACCTTGCTATTAAACGCTCTATATCGAACACGTTTATTCAGAATTGTTTCAACACTGGAGAACACGTACGAACACGTATTAGTTAGTACGTAAACCGTTAACGGCTCGTAGCTGTCACTCAATGTAATATCCAATACCGTTTGGGACTTCGCCTACTTCGCAGCCTGAATATTCGCATTAGCAACAGTAATCCCAAACGTATTTGATTAAACAATTCCAATATAATATTGGACTAGAATTGTGACGGGAGGTCTCATAACATCATAATTGTCATTTTATTTGTTCCTTCATCTTTACAGGTTTTACTCCAAAATATAACATTTTCGTAGTTCACCCCCAGGGGTGGAATATTAAAAACCTTCTTTAATGGGTGTCTTCTCTTCACATGAAACGCACTTTTCAAATCACATGTTTAAAGGGATATTTTTAACAGCGTATCAAAAATGTTATGTAAGACACTAAAGTGCGTTACGCAAAAAAACTTTATTATTTCACTAAAATACTGACTTGCACACTAAAACACTATTTGTACACCAAATATGATGATCTTTTTACAAAATATCATTTGATATGCAAAGTTTCGTCCGCTCGGGAAACTTATCCACACAGAAAACTTAATAGGTTATGTTAGGTTCTCTTGTGACCCTGCTCACAAAAATAGGAGCCCTGCGAAGCAGGGCTCCGTCAACTTAGCTTAGTGGTGCAATTAGTATTTTTGGTGGAAAATTAGTATTTTTGACTAACAGTTAAATACAACCCATGTTTAAAGCGTTAGTAGTTTACACTCTGCGATTATGTCAGTCAGGACATATATTTTACATATACAATAATAATAAACGGTTTACTTAAAATAATTCGTCGGCACCCAATCGTATAGATGGTAAGCAATAAATCAACAATTTAGCGAGGCAATTTCCATAATTCACACAATATCAAGTTACCCGCGAGAATACAGAAAAATCCAATTTCCTTAGCTTGCATTACGCGGAGGGACGAAAGAAGGTTGGTTCAGCCGTCGTTCACACTGGGACTATTCAGATGATATCTCATGTTATACTATGAAATGTAAATCTCGGTGACGATGAAGGTAATATGGGTCATATAGGACATGCCACGGCAACGGTTATGACTACATTTATATTTTACGCTGGGTTATTTTCACCGGGGAGCTTTCCCGGTTTGCTATGAGAAATCAGAAAGGCTAGAACTATAAAAGAATTTCTCTAGACATTGAAATATATTAAATCCGTTCAGCCCCGTTTAATAAATTTGGTTCTTTTCAATGAAGTGGATATTTTCATTTTGGTTATTAGACTCAAGATTATTTTGGCTAGCATTTTAAAATACAAAGATTTAATTCTATATTAACATATTATTATGGTGATTGTAGATCTCTCAACTATAAGATTTATGTCATAAATTATTTTGGCCAAATCAGAAGCTCAAACATCGTGTATGTATGAGTAAATTTTAGATAGTCAAAAAATGTATCTAAGCTCCAAACGCAATCATAGAATTATTATTATAGTAAGCAGTGACTTGCCTTTGTATACCCTCGACTAGTTAGGTACATGAGCACCTCGTCGGGGGGTAGCGAAGAATGCTTCGGTGAAACCCTACCCTCCTACACATGGGTACATGAGGAGCACGGGATGGTTTTTAGTCAGTAAGAGTCTGACAGTCCCGTTCGTCCTTCCCTCCCAGGGCGAACGGACTCCATGACGATTTTCCACAGAACAGTTAAAAGGAGTAGAATGGCCTTGTGGGCGTGGCAGGCGCGCCGTGCGTGTGAGCAAACGCTCATATTTCGACAAAATTAGTTTGACCGGTCAACAATCGCGCTCATATTGCGACAGCGTACGAAGCTCCGAGAAAAAAAAAATATGCCATCTTGCGCTGTTATAACGTGTAGAAAAAGAAGCCAGGCATGTAATGTGGCTCGAGAAGGGATTTATTTTCACCGGTAAGTCCAAAAACCTTAAAATACAAATTATATTTGTAATAATTGTAGTTATTACTATAGTATTATGTAGTTTGTAGACAAAAATGATACTATCGCAAGCAAATAAAAAAAATATAAATTGCTGGCAATACGTGGGTACCATCTAGTACTACGTAGGCGATTGCGCAATGTATTTCGTTCACTGCGAACATAGCGTGCGACTAGCCAATGAATACATCGCGTAGACCGGCCACTGCTACTCGAAACGGCCGGTCGACGCGGGAGCGATTTAGTGATGTGCTTGTGCAGATCTACTAACGTGATAGCGTTAAATGTTCTTGTGTGAGTAAGTTTGACGGCGCATGGTAAATAAACGCTATGTTTGACAGGCTAAAGTCTATAATTGCTTTTTTGCACGTTGTGATTTAAAAAATGCGAGTGTGTGCGCGACTGCGTTTCTATTGATTGTACTAAAGTGTATGTGTAGTAGTAGCCGTGTGGTAGGGGCAAACTGGCGACACAGGTTTCCGATACATTTTCGTCTATAATATCTACTATAATTAATATATCTATGTGATTTTCCAACCCGACCCCAAAATAAGGTACATGAGCACCAATTACTTTTTACCGTACCATATTATGCCACTGGCGCGTTTGCCGCTAGGAACAATTTAAAAGACTCACTAAATCTGTCAATAAATTTTCAGATATTACACATAAACGTGCCTCTACATTCATCGAATAAAAATGCATTAAGCTGAATCTGGATTTTATTCGAATATGAAATCTAATGAAGTTGGAGAATTATCGAAGGACAGACGGTCTCATCAATAACTAAGGCTTTTGAAATTATTTTTAATTTCATTATTATATAATTAATTTGAAAGCACTTAAGTGTCGTTCAGGACTTAAAAAGGCTAATGTAAGCTGAGGTAGGCTCTTCGTTTTATTTTCATTTGGATTGTATTGTTGAATAGTTCAGCTTGTTGAAGTTGAATGAGAAGTTTAGGTAGTTACTATTTACTTTGCGAGATTGAGATGTCACTGATAGTTAAATGTAAATGTTGGTTTAGTTAGCATCAAGGATTTTCTGGATTTGTAAAGAGATACCGAACTATAATTGAAACGTTTATGTGGGAAAAAAATTTTTAAAGATTCCAGATTTGTTAAGAAAAAACGGCACCACGAATTTTAGTATGAACGTTTCTTTATAAAATGTTGACAAGATGTCTTATGAGAAATTATTTATTGTTTTTCATTATAGTGTATTTACATTTAGAACTACTTCTAATAAGTATATGTTCTAAAGTTATTTCATACGGTGTCAGTGTATTGTTCTCGTTAAATGATGTTCCTAACGGCTAAGATGCAACCTTTTACTGTCATGAAGCCAAAAAAATTAAAAAGCAAAGCAAAGCTAAATAATAAAATTAATAATACCGGCACAAGTTAAATAATAAAATTAATAATACCGGCACAAGTTTACGAGTTTTGCAAAATTAGGCAATTACGAGTTACAAAACAGGTGGGAAACATCAATTCATTAAAATCTCGTCCCAAGTGTGGTTACGTCCCTAGGAAGGTGTTTCTGATATGAGCGATTATTCCGCCCACGATAACAATGCTGTTATAAATTATGATTGATGTATGCCCCCGGGAACAGTGCGCGCACCTCTTTGTAACAATATTTGTATTTGAGTACATTAGCGGTAATTACTTGAGATTAAACCTGCCCTACTACCTACTTACTTGATCCTTGATACTTGATGGCACGGGCTGTTTCCGCTACTCCACGTCTTGGCGTGTATTTTGCGTGCGGGTGGGAATGGTGTCTTCATTCGAGCCACCCCAGCTCTTCGAGGAAGGCCAGCAGACTCTTGATGTGGCCCACGGCCTCCCTCAGGGTGCTGTATCTGGTCAGGTACTGCTGCCTGTACTGTGCGACCTCAGGGCAGTCGAGGAGCAGGTGGGCTGCCGTCTCGTCTGCTGCCATACAGGCCCTGCACAGCGGGCTGTCGGTGATACCTATAGTAAATAGGTGTTTATTAAAGAATCCGTGTCCTGTGTAGGCGGCCGTGACTGTCCGTAGTTGTTGTTTGGACAGCCGGAGGATTTGTTTGGCTATCTTACCGTCTACTGCGGGAAGAGCCTCCTTGGCCTGCCTACATGTTTCAATACCAATCCAGGACTGGTTGTGTTTGGTCCTGGTCCTATTTCTTACCAGGTTGCGATAAAAACCAGAAGGGAGGGGAATTATGGGCTCGGGTCCCACCACCTCTAAAGTGGCCCCTCTTCTGGCGAGTACGACGGCTGCGTCATTCCCTCTTGAGCCACTGTGGCCCTTGATCCATTGCAGTGTTAATTTGTTTAGTTTACCTACCTCTGTTAGTTTCTGGTGGCATTCAAGCGTGAGTGCCGAGGTGATAGTATGGCTTTTGAGGGCTGAGAGGACAGCCTTACTATCTGAGAGGATCCTAATGGATCGTTCCCTTACCTCACGTGCCATGATTGCTGTGGCAGCTAGGATTATGCCAAAACATTCGGCCTGGTAGACCGTGTTGTAGGCTCCCAGCGGTGCTGCGATGTTGATGTTTAGGTCCTCGGAGAATACTCCTGAACCCGTACCTGTATCCGTTTTGGACCCATCTGTGAAGATCGTGAGCTCGTTGTGGTTAACTGCTCCTCCGTGTAGATCCTCGTACAGTTGGATTTTGTATTTCTTGTCGAAAACAAATTGTTTCGGTATGCGGTCGCTTATTGCTTGTGTGATAGGAACTTCTTTAAAGAGTGTATTTAAGTTGTTAGTGTGCGGTATATTCGTGTCTTTCCAGAGCTTCAGGGCTCTCAGCCGGACTGCCGGCATCGTTGCTTCCTGTTGTATGAACAGGTGCAATGGAGGCAGATCCAGCAACACTTCAAGTGCCGCTGTTGGCGTTGTTTTCATACAGCCCGTGGCCGCTAGGCATGCAAGTCTTTGAAGCTTCTGAAGCTTGTTGGCGGCCGTTATTAGGTTGGTCCTAGGCCACCACACTACTGCGCCGTAGCTTACCATCGGACGTATTATTGTCTTATAGAGCCATAAGACAATTTTGGGGGATAGGCCCCAGCGTTTTCCTATCATCTTCTTGCACTGCCAGAAAATGATGCTGGCTTTATTGAGCTTATTTTCCATTTGGCTGTTCCATGTCAATTTGCTGTCGAGAGTGACACCTAGGTACTTGACCTCGGTAGACAGCTTAAGCTTTGTATCGAATAACCTGGGCAATCGGTAAGTACCCAGCGCGCGTTTGTGTGTGAACATAACTAGTTCGGTCTTGGTCGGGTTTACAGATAATTCGTACTCATTACACCACCACTCTACTATGCGTAGGGCTTGTTGGGTTAGGTCGTACACTGTACTGGTTACCTTACCTGATGTGAGTATGGTTAGATCATCTGCATAACCTATTGTATAGAAGTATCTCCCGTTGAGTTTGTCTATGAGTTCATTGATGACTAAGTTCCACAATAGCGGGGAGAGTACACCTCCCTGCGGGCACCCTTTAGTTATCAAGGCTGTCTGATTGTCGCCTTGCAGGCGCACTACCCTTTTGCTGAGCATGTTTTGGATCCACTGTATGAGCATCTGATCCACACCATGCCTGGCTAGGGCGTTGCTTATGCTGGAAAAGTTTGTCTTGTCGAAGGCTCCTTCTATGTCGATGAAGGTGCCCAAGCAGATGCTTTTTTGTTGTATAGCAGCTTCTATCTGGGCCACGACCTGATGTAAGGCCGATTCCGTCGATTTCCCTGAGCTGTATGCATGTTGGTTGGCATGTAAGGGTAGGTGCTTAAGAGCCCCACTTCTTAGTTCCCTCTCGCAAAGCCTTTCCAAGGCTTTAAGCATGAAGGAGGTAAGGCTTATTGGTCTAAAGGACTTTGCATGGGTATAGTCTGTTTTGCCTGGTTTTGGTATGAAGATTAGTTTGACTTCCCTCCACCTCTTCGGTACATATCTGAGGGCCAGGCTAGACCTCATGATTGCCAGGAGTCTTTTAAGGACAGGTTCCCCTCCCCATTGTAATAACCCTGGGAAGATGCCGTCAAGTCCGGCTGCTTTGAAGGGATGGAAGCTATCGATGGCCCATCGGAGTTTTTCTTCTGTGACCACGGTGTTTGTGTGTCTCCATTCGTGTTCGGTCGCCACTGTTGGTGTATCGTGCCACGTTACTACCGGGGTGAGGACGCAGCCTGGGAAGTGTGTTTCGAGTAGGACGCGTCTTGTCTCCTCCTCCGATGTAGTGTATGTGTTATCCGGTTTACGGAGAGTACCTGGTGCAACCGTCGGTTGCTGGGCCAGTAGTTTCCTTACCCGGTTTGCTTGTTGGCAGGATTCAATGCTCCCACAGAATTTTCTCCATCCCATGGTGCGTCTGAATCTGAGGCATTTTCTGTAGTCTGATTTGGCCGCTTTATAAGCGTCCCAATCTGCGTCCGCGCTTGTGTTCATTGCCCTATTTAGAGACTTTCTTACCTTCTTGCGCTTACGTTCAAGTTTAGCGCCCCACCAGGGTTGTTTCCCCGGGGTTGAAGGTGGAGTGGTTTCCGGGCAAGCTGCATAATAGCGGTCTAGCATCGACTGCGTCAGTATACATACCTGATCGTCGATCTGTTCAGTGTCACCCAGTACCGGCGGCGTGGCCGTAAGGGTAAGTTTCTCATTAAGTAGTAAGACATACTTTGCTTTGTCAGTGTTGTGTGGTTTCCTGCGGGGCTGTGTGGGCTGTATATCGACTTTCATGGAGAAGCTGATCCATCTGTGGTCTGAGCATGATGCCTCTTTCGAGACGTGCCATCCCTTGATGCGTTCAGCCGCTCCTTCTGTTGCGAGAGTTAAGTCGATAATTGTCTGACTACGTTTAGTGACGAAGGTGGGCTCCGTACCTGTGTTTAATAGGGTAAGATTAGTGGTGAATAAGTATTCAACCAATGACGTACCTCTGTTATTGTTGCAGTCCATGCCCCACATTTGGTGGTGGGCATTGGAGTCCGTTCCTATTACGACCTCCGTATTGGTTCTCTCGCACTGGTTAACCAGACGCGTGAGGTCGAACGGAGGCGGGTCTTCGGCCTCGGGCATGTAGACCGATGCGAAAACGACCGCTATACTCCTTGGCTGCTGTATTATTTCAATTTGTATTGCTGTGATGTCTCTGGAACAGAACTCCGTTAAAGCTTGGGCTCTGATGTTTTTAGTTGTAAGTATGCAGGTTCTTGGATGTGTGTGGTCAGTAGAATAGTAAATCTTACCTCCCAGGCTGGAGAGGCCTCTAATGAGGCCACCCCTTATCCAAGGTTCCTGGATGAGCACGATGGCTGAATGTTGGACCTCCATCCATTTGCGCAGTTGCGCAGTGGCCGTTTGGCTATGATGGAGGTTGATTTGTAGGCAGCTGACGTCACTAGGCAGAGGGTTCATCTGTGGGTGATGTCCCCTCCTCCCCGACCTTCAGCTGCGTTAGGCCAGCCAGGATGTCGCCAGCCTCCACCCCGTCGTCCCGCCGCACCGGACTCAGGAGCAAGCTCTCATCTTCCGAGTTACCCTCGGCTGACGGGCCAGCCCCCGAGCCAGACGCGGCCGGCTCTGACAGGCCGGATTTCGCGGAGCACCCTGACTGGGTGTTTGAGGCTTGTTGTGTGGAGTTGTCGCATCCCAGAGGATGGTCGACATACTTTCCTGTAGAGTCCCGGAACCGGACGTAGACTGCACCCAGCCCCAACGCGAGGCGGCGCTCGTTCTGCACCAGGACCGGGACTTGTTCCTCCGGGACGCCCACGACCAGGAACCACCCACCTGACTGTTTCTCCGAGTGCAGCAGAGACCATTTGTCGACCGCCAACCAGGGGTTCTGGAACTCCAGAGCCCGACCCACGTCGCGCACGTCGTCCCAGACCCCCTGTTCGTTGGGAACGACAACGCCGCACCGCACTCTCTTCGGGGCCTCTTCCTGGCCCCTGACCTCCAGTTCGAAGCCCGGTGGTGGGACCAGGAGAGAGACCGCCTCCGTCAGCCAGGTACGCTTTGCCTCGTCGGCGCACCAGAGTTTGAGGACCCCGTCCGCGTACATGGGTTTCCCGTTAAACGCAGGGGCGGGGCGTTTTGGAGTTTTAGTCGACCAGGCGTCACTCAGGATCTTCCTTTGAATCTCCGTGAGTATCCGGTCCACGAACTCCTTCGGCAAGTTCCCTGTGCGCTTGCATGTTACTGCAACGCCCAGAGATGCCTTGGAGACCTGTGCATAGGACTTACCCTGTATAGTGGAGGAGTCGAGGCGGGGCTTCTTGTGCTCCCCTCGAGGCGAGCTGGTCTCGTTGAGAGTGCGTTTGGCCTCACCTCTTTCCTTGTTTTCGGCAGTTTTACCTGCCGTGTTTCCTGGTGGTGCTGGGGCTAGATGCCGTCCAGGGTGACCAGCCCGCCGCTTGGCGGCAGGCGGCTTCCCCGTACTGCCTCCGGCCTTTGTGCACCCCCTACTGCTGAGCGCAGGCTGCGCGCTGGTCACATTACTGGGACCTGCGACAGCGACCTGCACCGCTGTTTTTGTAGAGGCAGCACCGGCTGCGGCAGCGGTTTGTGCCGCCTTCCGCCTTATTGCCAGGCGCTGTCTCTTGTTTTTGTTTGCCCTCTTCTTCTTCGCAGAGCTGGTAGCAGCGGGGCCACTCGGTTGTGTGGTGGGCGGGTGTTGGGCAGGATTGGTGGTCTTGCCCTTACCCTTGCCCTTGTGGTGACTTACCACTTGCCAGCCTGCGAAGGAGGAGTCGTCTTCCCGCTTGATTTCAAACGGGCTGACGATTGTAAGGACGGGACCAGTACTAGCGTTAGCCAGCGCTGAAGTCTCGTCCTTGGGGGATGGTTTAACACCTGCAGCCGAGGCCACGGCGTCAACCATCTGTTTAGTTGATGCGGCGGGAACAGCTTTCGCTGCCACCGTCGCAGTTGGGGTAATTAAAGGGATTTCGGTATCCATACAAGTTTACTAAGACTTCATCCCTCTGGCTTCCCACCCTCCATGGAGCCCGCAACTGGGAACGTCATCCGGACGTTAGGATTACCAGAGGGAGATAGGAACGCGGGGCTGGTTTACAGCACGACTTTGGGCGCCCACTTGGGTCAACGGCCTGAGCCGAGTTACCAACTCTAGCCGTCATCCCTCGCTTGCGCCCTCCGTATAGCCTTCACCAACCACATCAACAGCCGAAATAAATTCCAACTGCTGATGTGGACTCTACGTCCCTAGCCTGTGGCCCTCTGACGGGACACGATGGCCATTTCCCCCGCTGCGGCTCACAGCGGGGGCTATCGTTTAGCGTGAAATGAGGACCAAAGAGGGCGTGTTGCCTCACGGTCACATTACCGCCAGCGCCGCTCGGCTCAACCCCCCAGGACTCCGTCATCCCCGCGTACGGCGCTCGACTGCGCAGTTCCTAGCGCAGGTGGTCAGCTTCTCTTACCCGTGACTTTTTACTACGAGCCCACACCCACCCGACCACGAAGGGGCGTGGTGAAGAGATGTGTTCCTGTATGTGGATGTGTGCGCGCATGTGTGTACGTGTTTGTATGTGTTTGTGTAATGTGCCTGTTGTTTGTGTTTCGGCTGGAGGTTTTGGTTGCATCCATTTCTGAAGGAACTGGACCAAGAACGGGCGGCAACCTCGAGAAGGATAGTCCACCAGCCTTGCCTAAGGGATCATCGCGACCTGCGCTACCCCTGAGACCATTCGCCACTCCCTACACCGGACTCAGGTGAAGGGAGTAGAAGTCAGTGCAGATCAGTGGTGTTAAATATGAGTTGACCTGCACGGGCTTCCGCCCCCCTACTACCTATTACTATGACCTCTTTTATTTGGCGTGCCTCTTTTGTGTCAGATATCGTGGCGTTATCTTTATGACTGTGTTCGCCTACAAAGCTCCATTTATTTATAAATATTTTCGAGAATATGATAGGTACATTAGGGTTTTTACTGCATTTGCCAAGCTGGTCAAAGGATTCGACTCTCTATCTAACATCTCCGCTCTGAGCATCAAACGACATTCAAGACATTACGTGCAAATCTCGTTTAGATTCATGAAAAAAATCTGTTCAATTGCATGTAGTTCGTTTATTTGCCTTTCATTTGGTTTGGAGTGGTATAAATTCACTTACTTGCTCTTCGTTTCTCCTTTTCTTTATGCTAGGCATACCAACGCATATTTTATTTCATGGTATAATAATATCATTAATAAATTAAAACTAAGTACGTTTTAAGAAAACCTACTTCAAAAGTTCATCAAAATAAGTACCTATAAACAAAAAGGAAAAAATTACCCAAAAAGATTTAAGATTCTTCGATAGCATTATTCGTATATGCTTCCTAGCGATAGGCTTTAAGTTGGTTGCGTGCCACCCAGACTCAATTGTCTATTCGTGCTGTTGCTACATACACTACAATATAGCAAGACAAACTGTAAACATGATCTTCAAATATGCAAGTTCAACTCATACATACATATCAATTCTCAGACACGTATTTAGTCCCGGGGATAGCAAACGTCCATAGAGATAGTTGCTATTAATCAAAGTCGTCTATTGAAAGTAAACAATAAAGTGAAACCCTGAACGAACCCTGGACATTTCAGTTTCAACAAACAACATTAGTCATCTGTCACACCGCACCCCTTCCGACAAAGACAAACATTTTATGGACGCTGCAAACTGAAAATATTAGTTTTCGGGCACATACGGATAGGTGCGGAAATATTTATACACAAAACGTATTACGGTGTAAATATGTTTGGATTTCGGGCGAAACGTATGAAATGGAAAGGGTCTTAATTTACGTGTTATGAGATTTATAATTCAATTCAATGTGGAAGATTGTATACAACGTGGCACGGTATTGTGTGATCATATAGGGTCGTAACGGATCCCCGGTATATTCTCATCAGTCAAACTGAAAATTGGGCAAGTGCGAGTCGGACTCGCGCACGAACGGTTCCGTACCATCATCTATAAAAGAAAATCACGTTCTTTGTATGTATACTTAAATATTTTTTAAGTTTCTACCTGTTTATTAACATCGAGTAACAAATTGCTTCAAAATTACGTTAGTTGTATGGGAGCCACCCTATATTATTTACTTTTTTTAAATTTAATTATTTATTTTGAAAGGTAGAATATAACTACATATTCTGTGAAAATTTAAAGCATCTACCTGTTACAGTAAGTAATTTTGAGTAAAAAATACGAAAAAAAATCCGTTTTTTGTATGGGACCCCCTTAATATTTTTATTTTTAGTATTTGTTGTTATCGCGGCAACCAAAATACATAATTTGTGAAAATTTCAGCTTTCTAGCTATCACGGTTTATGAGATACAGCCTGGTGACAGATAGACAGACAGACAGACGGACAGACAGACAGACAGACAGACAGTGGAAGCTTAGTAATAGGGTCCCGTTTTTTACCTTTTAGGTACGGAACCCTAAAAAAGGGGATGATTGTTTTTTATTTGTTTAACGATATTGGTTTGTACGAAAATATGAAACGTTCTTTACGCTTTCATTAATTTACGTAATATGTATTTGTTCATATTTTAAATTTGATTGGGGCCGTTGAATGTTCACGTGGTAATATTCTATCTTTACATATGCATAGCAAATTGAAGACCCCGCCGCGTCCTGTCTGTCTGTAAAGCTCCGGTTTCATAGACAGACAATTCAAAAACTGCCCAAAGGATTTTTGTACAGTTTTCACCATTATACAGGGTGGCGCTACCATAGGGGCACTTTTTGAACAGAGGCATAGCGTACAACATTCTGAAGCCTTAACCCAAAAATTAATTAAATCGGTGCAGTAGTTTAGCCACAATATCGATTTTAAGTTCCGCAATTTTTGCACATGCTTTGAATTTCACACAGCTGATACAAAACGGTCAACGACCCTACATTGCACGCCCCGACTCGCTCCGACGCGACGCCTCGACGTCATCCGAAGTTAGGCTCAGCGCAGATAAAACAGAGCGCAGCGGAGAAGATTTTATTAACGCACTTGAAAATAAACTATATTTTTTTTACAATAAAGTGCATAAATGCTTGAACCTGACAAAAAACATTCGCGCGTCCTCGAAGATAAGCAGGAATCCTCGCGCGGCGTCGAGTCGGCGCCCGCATCGTAGTGAGTCGCGGCGCGCAATGTAGGGTCGTTGACCGTTTTGTATCAGCTGTGTGGAATTCAAAGCATGTGCAAAAATTGCGGAACTTAAAATGGATATTGTGGCTAAACTACTGCACCGATTTAATTGATTTTTGGTACAAGGCTTCAGAATGTTGTACGCTATGCCTCTGTTCAAAAAGTGCCGCTATGGTAGCGCCACCCTGTATAGTGTGAATTCTAGAAAGAAGTGTTCGGTGTGTAATTTGCGGGGTTGGAGTCGTCGGTCTAGTAATAAATGGAGGAAGAGATATATGCCAGACCAGCTGTTACCCGCATTTTCATAGTGCTTGCTTAAAAGTCAGTGGATATTAAATAAAAATTCAAACCTATGAGTGGAATATTAGACTATCCTCCATTAGAAGATATTTACGTCAAACCTAGAAGGAACTCACTGTCCAAATTTGATGTCTCTAGCTTCAGTAGTTTCGTTTCTGCGATAGTATGTCAGTCAGGACCCATTTTAGGCCCCCTATTAAGTGGGACCTAAAATTCATAAGACGAAATTTGGGTGTAGTAATATTACACCTCTACTTACTCCTGCGATATAGGAGAGGCTATAAAAATAAAAATAGTGGAAAATGCGTAATACACAAACGGGATAAATTACCTTCTACGGCCATTTATAATTTTATTCAATAAACCTTGATAGTGTCGTGTTTCTCCCAGACGTGCTTTTCTGATCACGGGCTTCGTGTGTTTTTAATAAGCAATTCACATAGACGCTTTACGTAATAACTTAAAGTAGAAAATGCACATTTAGTTGGAGAAGGCTCATAATCGTTTTAACGTTAAACTAGGTAACCTTTTTTTCTAAGCTTGTCAAGTATCTCTAAATGGCGTGATCGATTAGATTTCTTTTGATAGTTTTATGACTTAAAAACAGAAAATAGCTATTAATGTCTTAAAAAAAACTCTTTTTTTAAGGTTTCTCATTAATTCACATGAAAGATTCAGGCTGTGAATTTTATGTACTGAAAGCGCGTTCAAGCCATAATTACGGTGGAAATATTGCCATCGCTTTTTAATTATAAATTTTGCGATTACCCGTAGCAATCGATATAGCATATTAAATAAGCAATGTCATTGTATGGTAATCTCCCATGTAGTTTAACTTATTTGGATTATATAATTTTTATTATTAAGTCAGCAATATAATTGGTAAACCCTAGGCTTGAAAGTTTTCTTCGATTATGCTTGAAAGCTTTATTCGATTATGTTAAAGATTAGGAAGACTTCCACAAACAATCAGGCGTTTTATACACCATGGCGGTCGATGCGTAAGGTCTATGCACTTAATTATAACTTATAAACTAGTTTAACCATCGTACACGTCACTTTGTAGTACTGTAAAATGTTGATTTTGTCGTAAATGCTTAATTGAAAATAACATCTTTACGCCTTTATTTTACAAAAAATGAATGCAATACGTAGCTTCTACATTATAATGAGCTGTGTACAGACTTTTCGGGAAAATACTGTACTTACTGACTTATAATATACGGTATTAATTAATATTTTCCATTTTTCCGTTAACAGCATCTCTGTTTTTTGTATTCTCTTATTCTAGTGGACAATTGAATGTCTGCAACATAAGCGGCGTTATTCGCACATATCGAATATGCAAACATTCTGACGCGAAGCAAATAACCTTAAGCTCTGTGCAAATCAAACACACGCAACCTTTGGCGTTACCAGTCGAACAATATCTATAGAGAAACAACCTGAAAATTGTTTAAGTGTAGAACATGACAGTCTGTCGAACCTACGTCAGCGTGCTATTGAGAAATCGAAGGCTCGATAGCAAATTTTGAGCTCTAACTTAACCTACCCATTATTCATATTACAGCTGCCAATACGTCATTAGCGTAGCCTGGTTTTGCGGTGCTGATGTTTACAATTTTGCATAAAACTTTACTGCTAAGTTTATGTTATAGGTATAATTGTTTAGGCAGAATTCACTACCCTTCAAAAACTTTTTATGCGAATTCTTGCAAACACTGAAAATAACATCTATTATAACGTGGCGTGCTAAACGCCTTACAAGTGTTAAAATTCTTGGCTCATCTATTCAATTCAATTCAATGGTTTATTGCTCTCCATATGTTTTACATGTTGTTACATAGGTATATAGTAGACACAATATGGACCCTGACGGGCACGGCAAAATAGAAAAGAAGAAAGGAGGAAGCCACTGGCATTATTGTTATTTATCCTTATTTTACAATAATGAATCGTTAAAATTTGTATATAAATAAAATTATTATTACATATAATCAAAAATAAGTTAAGTTTTTACTTTACAACACAGTTAACTTTTATTATGAATAGGTTATTTTATTTTATTATTACTATTATATATTTATTGTTTACTTTATTACTTATTGCGAAGAACACTAGTTATTAGTGCATTGTAAGTTATTTGAATTGTATTTAAATAAGTCTGTAAATATGAGGTTTTGTAAGTTATCGTTTTGTGCTTACAATTTGTCAATAAGGTATTCATTTATGCTGTAGTAGCATTTATTTAGGAGTAGAAGTCTTAATTTAGATAAAAATATACTGGGTTTAGTTTCATTTCGTATAGCTTCCGGTAACTTGCCAAATATTTTTATTGACATTACATATGTGCTGGTTGAGTGCATGTTTAGTCGCGAGGTTAGTAGGTTGTCTGTTTCTGTGCCTGATTATATTTTTGGTATTTATGTCTGCTCTTTTTGTATATGATTCTGGGTATTTGCGCACGTCTGTGTGGTGTGGATTAAGAATACGGAATGCCCCATATCATCCCATGGGTGTCGTAAGAGCCGACAGAGGGAGCACATCATGCAGAGAACAGCACTGTAAGAGAAGGAAAACTTGATACAAACCCTATACCAACCCGTTCGGCTAGCGTGGTATAGTAGGCCAATTCCTCCTTTCAAAGGAGAGGCCTAGTCCAGCAGTGGCCTGTAAAAGGCTGGTGATGATGATTTGCGCACAAATTTACATATTTCGAAGATGTAAATACAGGGTTATGTCAAAATTTTCAATTCTTGAAAGTGGGGCTTACAACTGTCTGTTTCACTTATAGTGTAAACAATGTAGGTGCATCTGTGCTATTGCCCCATAAGATGACATCATACTTGAGCCAGGCGTAAGCATACGCGTAGTATGTTGCCATTGCGGTTTTAAGGTCTGTAGATTTTTTAAATTTCGCGAAGGGCGTATGAGAATTTAGCTAGCTTAGCTTTTTTCTTTTTGATGTGAAGTTTCCAATTACTGTGCAATGTCTATCTGTTACTGCGATGCGATGTTGATGATGACTACTTACTGCGATGTAGGGTGAAGTTATTAACTATTTCATTTTTTTTGTTATTGAAGGTAAAGTTTATATTTAGGGGTGCTTTCTGGTGTGGATGGCATGTTATTAATCTTGTTTTATTAAAGTTTATTTCTAAGTTATTTCCAGTCATCCAATTGAATGTAGTGGGAAATATCGAGTTCAATTTTTCATTTAGGTTGACATTTGTTTCACAGGAGGTAAGTATTGATATGTCGTCTGCGAGGAGGACTGTTGGTTCTTTAATGTATTTTGGCAGGTCGTTAATGTAAATGATGAACAGAAGACATCCTATTACACTTCCTGGCGGAATTGAGGCTGTGATTGATCTCCTATCAGATCGGATTAATTCAATATAATTGTTATTTTTGTTATAAAATTCTAGTTCTACCAGCTGTTCTCATACTCTGATACAAACCAATCATGACATTTGCCACGGATCCCTATGCTATATAGTAGTAGTCCCTATGCTATATTATAGGTACATGCAATATTTCACAAAAATGCCTAACAAAATTTATCGTGTTAAACGGCGTTTAAAAAATGTAAGCGAAGAAAGTTTCCCAAAGCCATTATGAAAAGCAGGATCTAACCTCAGTACTTAGAAAGTATTTCATTGTAAAGGTTTGCACGGATTAGAACGACTTGAGACATGGGTAATTAGGTATATGATAGGTGTCTGTATGTAACAAAGAAAATGCGAAAGAAGTTATTTAAACAAAATCATGTGAAAATAATGTATAGTTATTAGTTTCGAAATTTAATTAAAATCAGCACTTAAGTATGCAGTCGCCTCGAAAGCGATTATACCAAAAAGATATCAATGTACATATACTAAAGATTTTTTTGAACGAACGAATTTTCATAGAGTAACTTTAAACAATAGTATGATTCTGAGTTAGACAAGATCTCTGAATCAGACAAGTATATATATTCCTCTACTCTGTTAACAAATTTTCTACTTAAAAGTAGTACCATTATTTATTTGTGAAAATATTTAACCCCGTGCGTAACATTTTTTTACATGGATGCCCGTGTGTCTGGTCTTACTGGATTTGACATAAAATTTACTGCCATCTGAACTGCCAATTGCCACTCATAAATGGGCTTAACCTATAAACGATCTGATCAGATAATGCAAATATTACATATTCATAAGGTACCTGTCTTTACTGATTTTATAGCACATTATATTTACTTTAAAAGAAGTGTAATATATAGACCTTCACATCACCATATCATGTCAACTAAACTCAGAAATAATATATGTCTACTCTGCATATTATGGCTAAGGAAAAAACAAATTCTCGTAAGTGCTTTTCAGATGGCTTTATCTGTGTCTCATAAGTGTGACCACATGTTCCACGATAAATACAACTTTTTAATCGCCGACACAATTTGGCCGCTTACACGAAGCCTAGACGAACTTTGTACAAACTTCTGCAATGTTTTCACTTGTCCAGATTTATAAAAAAGATATACCTAATTGAAATTGTGTTGCGGCAAGACGACTAAGTTGTAGCGCCGAGAGCTGTAATACGGAGTTTTATTATCTTAATAAAAAGAACTTGAGAATTTAAGGCAGGTGCGTCACTGAGCAAACTATTTGCCCGTAGGTTTTAACCAAACGCTACATTGTAATCGTTATGTCTTAAATATTTATAGTTTTAAAAAAGAAAATTTTTGCATTAAGAAAACATCTCCTGAGGTAAATTTTACAACCATTTAAGAAACGGACACAAATAACTCTTACAGTCAAACAGAAATACAAACTTTTTGTAACGTTGCAAAACACTCGGCGCAGTGGTGGCCGCAAGGAAGCCAATTATATTCGGATTATCAGCTACTCGATCTCGATTGTCATCAACATTTGATATGCTAAGTATAGATAGAATGGTGCTGGTAAATTCTGACAAATGTGACGTTAAAGTGAAATTACTATTTTATAGGTACACATCTTACAGTGAGTTAATAAGCAGCCCGAAGTCATATCAATATGACAATAACAACCAGTCAAGACTATTACTATTACTTGTATCGGATAATTTTCATTAATACAAAGTACACAAATCACTAAGAGGTTGTAAATAAATTCAACTTTAATACCATTAATGACTACACCAATATTCATAGCTTATCACAAACTTGTTGGACAAAAGAGACAAGCTAACATTTTTTTTACATAGATTAAACGGAGCCGACTCTACGCTACGCACTGTCAGCCTAAAAAAATCTGTCAACAATATTTCTCGGTATTTTCCTCGTGTCTCTCTGGTTTAAGTTTGGTAATTAAAAGGTGTGGTTCGTTAGTACTGGCGGTTAACACTTGTGCTGTACATTTTATACAGGGTGATGTGTACAGGTATACAATGTAGCGAGCCAATTTGGTTGCGTATGGTCTGTTGCTCCGACTGATTTATTTACACGTTGATGACGTCATTTTTCTCTCGGATTTATTTGTAAAATGTGTAAAATAATAATTTCAATTCCGAAAAAAAATGGTGGTAAGTTGGTAATTTACTTTGAAATTATTTTTCATAAGGTACTTTATTATATAAGCATATCAAAGTTTGTGCTGTATTTCAGTATCGTTATATAATTATCACATTTTATAATTTCACTACAACTCCCTTATCTGTTGATCTGCTTTTTAACCGACTCCAAAAAGAGGAGGAGGTTCTTAATTCGGCTGTATTTTTTTTATGTTTGTTACCTCATAACTCCGTTATTTATCGAACGATTTCCAAAATTCTTTTTTTGTTTGAAAGGATATACTTTCAGGTTAGACCCATATAAATCTTATCAAAATTAATCCAATAGTTTCATTAAAAACTCAAATTTTATCAAAATCAATCCAATAATTTCATTAAAAACTCCAAAAAGTATGTCATCCAAGTAAACGAAATTTAGCATTTGCTGTGACTTTTCATCAGTGGACATTAGAATAGTCGCAATCAACGGGCCTACTTCGGGCTTCATTATCAGGTATTGATGAGACCAGGAGGAAGAAAGGTTTGAGAGTAAATCTATTTCTATAAAATTGCTTAGGCTGACTGATTCATCAACGCAGAGCCAAAACCATAGGGGCTTGAGACTTGAAATTTTGACAGTCGATGCATTTTATGACGTAAGCACCCACTAAGGAAGGATTTTTATACATACATATTTTTGGTTAGAAAAAGCAAACACGCAATTTAGATTTTTTTCAAATCTAACAACTAAGAGGGTAATATAGGGGTAGAAAGTTAGTATGGGAGGTCCGTCATTTTTAAAAAGATAGCGTGTAATTTTATGTGCAAACTTCTGGTTAGAAATAAAACAAATACGTGTTTTAGCGATTTCTAAAATCTACCGTTTAAAACGGTGAAAGAGAGGTTGAAAGTTTTTATGCGAAGTGAAATTTCATATACTAGCTTCTGATTAGATATAAATAATCATTTGTATTTACGCGTATTTGGAAATAGGGGTTGAATTTTTATATGGAAAATCCGTCGTTACGCGCGAGCGAAGCCGCCAACTGCTAGCTTATAAATATAATAACTTTGATTATAAATCACAGAATAACTAATAGTAGTACGGTTCAATTTAAAGAGCAGACGATGAGTACGTTCTTTAGTGTTTTCACGATTAAATATTTTTCACTGGAAGCCTGAAGCTTCCAGCGATCTTTTCTACCACGTACGTGTGGCTAGGCTCTGGAATGAACTACCTGCTGCGGTGTTTCCCGAGCGCTATGACTTGTCCTTCTTCAAACGAGGTTTAAAAAGAGCATTACTTTCATGGTAGGCAGCGGTTTTGCAGTGTATACCCTGACATTAGCAAAGTCCATGAGCAGCGGTTACCGTTTACCATCAGATGGGCCGTTCGCTCGTCTGCCGCTAGCAGCAATAAAAAAAAATGTTTCATTTAAACGGCGCTGTCTTATAATATGGGCAGCGCGTTGAGTAGGTCTACCCATCTTTAATTTCGATAAATCAGATAAGTTCAGAAAGGAAAATTCACCAAAAAACAGGAAATAAAAAAAAAAACAAAAAATAACCGCCTTGAAAAATCTGGAAAATGTGTGAAAATAGCACCAAAAAGTAAAAAATTAATTCCGTTAATTTTACTTCAGTTTACTTATAAACATCACCTATTCAGCTGAATATTATATACTTATACGAGTTATACGTATCTACCACTTAATTCACATACCTGACAAAATACATATTTTTATATGACTAACAAACTAAATGAAATAACTATCACCAGAAATCAAATAAGTATATTATATTTTTGGACTAAGTACTTAAAAAAAAATTTTATTAGGACTATAATATACAATTATACTTTTTTTTGGAGTCTTCTCACTATGTGAAGTGTAAGGCCATAGTCCACCACGCTGGCCAAGTGCGGGCTGGCAGACGTCACATTATATATAATATAGATTGGAATCCTTTTCGTGTTGGTAAGTTCTGCGTGATGGATTGTGTAATTGAGCTCTAAAGTAACCTTCAAGTGTGACTCATTATGATTGTATATAAAATAACAATACTTGAATATAAAATTATCGTTAGATTATTTAAGTAAATCAAGAAAAATGGCTCAATTTTTTTTCGTTTTGTAAAAGTTATTATTATACTTATATAAGTTGTGATTTTAAATTTTCGTCATATTTATACAGTGCAATTTACCATACAAATTGGTGAAGAGCTTTTGTATATTTGTTTGGATAAGCACACTAGCAGCACGTTATTCTACAAAATAATACAATCCACATACGTTCCCTAAATACACAGAAAGCCAATACCAACGTAGATCTCTAAGCGTTCTCATATAAGTAGTCGTAGGCAGGTGGCACTCGGCTCCATGCTAAAATATTCAATAGCACGAGATAGTTCCCCGTCAGTCAAGGACTATCTTATCATGCAAAGCGCGATCCCTGATGGATAAAGTACTACCAAGGAAAAAGATAAATGGATCTGAATTAAGTTTTGAGGCTTTAGAGCAGCGTTTCCCATTTGCCGGGTCGCGACCCGGTACCGGGCCGTCAAAATAAACTACCAGGTCGCAATATTCCCGCATTGTTTAAAAAATAATACCTACTATCGATCGACGTATAGTTTAGTGACTAAATAGGCGATACCAAAATATTATAATTAAGTACCTAGTATTAATAAAAACATTTCTACTATTAATAAATGTGTATTATTTAACCTTAATGGAACCAGCTTGGGTTTAAAAGTATTCAATGGGTCACGAAGGGGCAATGTGAAAATTACCGGGCCATGGCAGAACAATGTTTGGGAAACACTGCTTTAGAGGTTAAGGCAAACTTTATGTATCATTATAAGATTGTAGTAGTTGTAATTGCTTGATTTAAAAGTTAAATTGGCTTAGTTTGAATCAATTAAAGATATTAAAATTCACAGAAACATGATAAGCTGTGATGTACATAATTATGATTTTGTCGCGTGTGGATTGCCACAATTACAATTAAAATATTAGGCGTGTCTTTAAAGCGACCCAATCACAATAATGAGATTGAGAGATAGATATCCAATCATTGCATATCCATCATTATGCCTTATTTTTTAAATATATAGATCAACGCTACAGTAATTGCTTGAAATACTCATACACTGCAGTCTGCCCGTGAACACAACTGATGGCTATTTGAAATGACAGGGATAAAATATTTTACTAATACTAGAGGACGCCAGCAGCTCCACCTGCATTTTTTTTAATTTACCCGTTTTGGCCGATCCCGTGGGAATTTCGGGAAATCCCTTCTTAGTGCACCTCTACGGTCCCCAAGAAACATACATGCCAAATTTCAGCTTCCTGCGCCCAATAGTTTCGGCTGTAGCGTGTCTGTCAGTCAGTCAGTAACGCATGGATTTTATATATTAAGATTAGCTGTTGTCCGAATTTTTATAATGTTAGTTTCAATCTTTATTTTCTCCCCTTTCTCGAAACCTTCCTCAAATAGTCTAAGAGCCAGTGTTCCGCAGACTTACGGTATAGTAGCAAACTCCATATTAATGCTAGTTATAGTCAGTCATCTGCCGTAGATCAAATGGAGGTTCATTATTCCCATAGTGAGTTCCTTTAGGCGTGCCTAGAAGTCGAAAAGCATGAAAATCGATTTTCAAAACGTGATCGCAGCATGTCTGCCGTTTTGATATCTTAAAATATATATATTTTTTTTATAGATATACTTAATGGCAGGCACTTGTTCCGGTTCCTACTATATTTTATATAATATCAAAGTTCCCAAAATTTCATAAAATTTACGTTATTTTAGCAAAGCTAAAAATTATATATGTTATTTATATTATTATTATAAACTTGTATTTACAAAGGCAGACACATAAGTCGGTTCTGACACTCGGGCAGACCACACGATACTTTCTCAGTCGTGCTATTGAAGTTGCATGATTTTGATTTTCTCACTCTTCATTTCGCAGGGAACTAGTGTTTCAGCAAAGCTGCAATTTATGTATGTTTTTTACATCATTATTATACATGTATATCTAAAAAACCAGACAGATAGGTCGGTTCTAAAATGCAGGCAGATTACATAATAGTTTCGCAGTCATGCTAATGGAAATACACGATATTGACTTTCTCACTCTTACTGGCAATGACAGCGCATCAGTATGAATATATGTGAACAGTGTTTTTAAATTTTATAATTTATAACTCTAATTTTCAATCATAAACATATAAGTATTTATAAAGAAATCAACAATTTTTTTTTCACTTACAATAATAATTATTTTGCTATTTATTTTGTTCTAACAAAACGTACAACTCGAAATTCAAATACAGAATAAATAAATTAAATATTGGCTACAAAAAATCAAAATTATTCACTGTTCTTCGTCAGAACTGCAGACTTCCGTTGATTCAATCATCATGTCAGCCTAGAGACGTCCACTGCTGACATAGGCCTCCCGTAAGGTTCTCCACACAGACCGGTTGAAAATAAGAGTTATCTTATCTTATACTAATAAAAAGCTGAAAAGTTTGTTTGTTTGTTTAGTTGAACGCGCTAATCTCAGGAACTACTGGTCCGATTTGAAAAAATCTTTCAGTGTTAGATAGCTCATTTATTGAGGAAGGCTATAAGGTATATAACATCACGCTATGAACGACGGGAGCAGAGCAATAGCCTGAAATAACGCGAGTGTAACCGCAGGCATCCTCTAGTAAATTATAAAATTTAAAAACACTGTTCACATGTATTCATACTGATTCGCTGTCATTGCCAGTAAGAGTGAGAAAGTCAATATCGTGTATCTCCATTAGCATGCCTGCGAAACTATTATGTAGTCTGCCTGCATTTTAGAACCGACCTATCTGTCTGGTTTTTTAGATATACATGTATAATAATGATGTAAAAAACATACATAAATTGCAGCTTTGCTGAAACACTAGTTCCCTGCGAAATGAAGAGTGAGAAAATCAAAATCATGCAACTTCAATAGCACGACTGAGAAAGTATCGTGTGGTCTGCCCGAGTGTCAGAACCGACTTATGTGTCTGCCTTTGTAAATATAAGTTTATAATAATAATATAAATAACTTATATAATTTTTAGCTTTGCTAAAATAACGTAAATTTTATGAAATTTTGGGAACTTTGATATTATATAAAATACTAGAGGACGCCAGCAGCTACGCCTGCATTTTTTTTAAATTTACCCGTTTTGGCCGATCCCATGGGAATTTCGAGAAATCCCTTCTTAGTGCACCCCTACGGTCCCCAAGGAACATACATGCCAAATTTCAGCTTCCTGCGCCCAATAGTTTCGGCTGTAGCGTGTCTGTCAGTCAGTCAGTAACGCAAGGATTTTATATATTAAGATAGTAGGAACCGGAACAAGTGTCTGCCATTAAGTATTTCTATAAAAAAAAAATATTTTTTAAGATATCAAAACGGCAGACATGCTGCGATCACGTTTTGAAAGTCGATTTTCATGCTTTTCGACTTCTAGGCACGCCTAAAGGAACCCACTATGGGAATAATAAACCTCCATTTGATCTACGGCAGATGACTGACTATAACTAGCATTAATATGGAGTTTGCTACTATACCGTAAGTCTGCGGAACACTGGCTCTCAGTCTAAAAGACTCCCATGCCATAAAATAAACCCACTGATCATTGATGGTTCCAGCTTCAGTAGTTTAGGCTCTGCCGTAAGAAGATATTAGATTAGGCACGTCAATAAATATCGAATAGCGTTATAATTCGTTAAAGTTTAAGTGGACTAGCGTGGCAATTTACTTATGGTACAGTACTTACTACGGAGAGAGTAAGTGCGCTAGTCGATTAGACAAGTTCATTCACTAGCTAAGCTGGTGAAAGTCTTATTCCTGTCTTGAAATTCTCTGTATAATATAATAGCAAAGCCTTCAACTGCGCATAGTTTAGCAAAAGCAAAAGTTTAAATCCTTCTTGAAACCTAAAAATAAGCTGCATAAGCTGCGAAACATGTTGAGTTAAGTCGTCCGATATATATTCTAGGAAGTTGGTCATGTTAACGTTTACTCAACGGAAAAAGTTTTAAGATAGATTTTATATTACAGATTCTAGTGGCAGAGGATTCGACGGACTATCTTGGGCTATCGTGTGGCTGACTATGCCAGACGTACCATATCAGAGGTTTAACATTACGTCAACATTGTGTGAAGAGGATGCATTTCTTCGAAAAATACACCCCATAGCCGCAAGGAATATGTTAGTAGTAATTTCGTGAGACAAATCACACATAGCCTTTTTATTCGAAAGCAGACTCGGCAGCATTGTAACAATATAAATGATAAATATACTCCTTTATTATCGACCTCTAATTTCGCAAAATTTTTGTCAAATAAATAACAAAGGCTTAATGGGTTTCAGATGATTGAACGTGCACGATGCCCTCAAAGCATCTTGGCGTGACTGTATTGTGGGAATGTCAATACTGCCACTGTTCGACCGGCAAGTGAGAGCATTGTAAGCCGAATCACTCTCTTCTTTTTGCAGCCACCATCATGTTTCAGTATTCTCTTCAGTATAGCAATATTTGTCACTTAGAAGGGCAATTAACGAATTTTAAGATCGGTCAGACAACATTGGTGTAACAGTAAACATTGGGTAACATTGGCGTATTATTTCTGCCAATGTTACCCAAAACACTGTACTAAAGAACCGATTCTCGGGCAAATTCACTACATTTAGAATACGAGCCCTTCGTAAAATCGTTCTCTCCATGTTGCTGATAAAAACCAACAGCCAACAAACTCGTACTCGTACATTAATGCGATGTACGTTAAGTTCTTCCTTAACTAAGAAGGAACTCGACGATACATGCCTCTTTCAACGTGTTATTTGCCATTAAAACGAATTTGGCTCTTAAAACCATATTCTTTCCTTTGTACAAGGCGTGCGCTGTAATTTGTTTACGCACATTTTATAAAATGTCTTTCATCTGTAATTAAGAATTCGTACATACGTAGGTATAGTTTATCCTTTTATAGCGTCGTTTAAAAGCAGTAAGGTTACACGTGTAAACGTTGATAGGGTGAAGAGTCTGAAGATAACATTGAAGGGTCTCCAGTCTGACGTTTATGAGCAAACGTCCTGATATTGCTATCAATTTAAACTTCAAATGTGGGTTTATGGCGCGATTGTAAGCTTTATACTGGCACTAATCGTGTCGTTGCTAGTGGGTGGATAAAATCTGATTGCTATGACTTTGTACTTTGCAGATAGGCCAGTGGATTGAGCGACCGTTGTATCATTCTTTACGAACTCGAAATTCGGGTGTTACTTGTATCCACCGTCCACACCTGTTAATATGTCTGTTGTTTTAGTTATTGAATTGATCTCTTATTTCCGACAGACTACGTTAGAGATACTGTAAATCGAAGGCGTTTAAAGTTTACCTATCCTAAGCCAGTTGGTACCAGTGAGGTCTAGACTTATTTGTTATAGTTTTAAGACCTCATTTTATAAGTCAAAATGCCATAATAGAAAAATGATAGAGATTCAATTAGACGAAAACTACTTTGCACTACGATATAAATAAAGTACTACTAGTCTACTACTAGTAGTACTACTATAAAGTCCTTGTTACTTCTTCCACAGTCAAACACTTCTATATGAAACCAGTTCTGATGTCCAATATGTGTAGCATAATAGGACTGGTCTAGCACCAAATCCAAATAGCAAATAGAAAATATACGCAAACATATTGAATATCGAGTGTGACGTCGCGCCCCGGCGCCCGCGAGCCTCGCTACGAGTGACGCACAGCAGTGGGCCGCCCGCTCGCCCCCTCCTCCTCGCCGGCCTTATATATACCGGGGACACACGGGGTTTCGCTTTTTTTGCTCCGGCCAACACCAGCAAAGCTGAGTACACCATCTGAAGACCTGTGAAGTGCCAACAATGTCGCTCACGCCCTGGATAATTGTCTCTTCTGTTGTATGTGTATAACTGGAATTATAACGCGAGTTTAAACTTTCCTGGTGATATTTTTTATTTATTTCCCGTAAGTCAACCTAATTATCTCTCTTTAATTGCTCGGCGAGTGATCGATCCCGGCTACCCCGTGGAAATCAATCACTCGTGCGACATTAGCGCCCAATAGAATTTTTGATTATATTTTTAAAACGTAAGTTGGCACTTTACAGGTGAGTGAAATAATTTCTTTTTCTCTTGTATATTTTTCTCCTGTGTGTGCATATATTCTGGTGTGGTGAATTGCGTACAGGTACAGTTTCTATCTATTTTGGTTGGCCATAAGCAATTTAACTGTGTAAATAACATAACGGTGATTTAATTAACGTCGGTCTAAAATCACGTTCCACCGCGGGCAGCGTGTCGAGCCGCCAACCGGTTCTAACCGCTTAGCCGTTGAACTAACGAGCCTCGTGTTCGCGAAAAAATATTGTGATTCAACCTTTGAGTGACCTTTAAGAAAAATTTTTTAACCTCTTGTATGCCGGAATGCCAGACACAATTAAAAAGCTATTGTGTCTCGCGTAGATCTGCGTTCCGGCATACAAGGGGTTAATCTTTTACCAATCATCACACCATTATATAATTTAGTGTATTTCAGCTTTTTTTAGCACGGTATTAGATTTTCTGGCGATATTTAATTTTTTTTCTAGTGCCGGCGTAAATACTTAGATTTTCTATTATTGTTTTGTAATAATGGCTTACATTATAAATTTCTCTTTATTAACTAAAGCGGAATTAGAATATGAGACCACAATACGCGGCGTTTCAAAGCCTGACGATCCCCGCAAACAAATCGCTAAACTTTCAGTTAAAACTCCCTCAGAGGATATATTATCTTCACCCTTCCCACCAGAGGAGGATGTGGCAGAAGTGGAAAAGTCGTTATTAAGATCAAATAAACACTTATCTATGTTAGAAGCAAACTATACTTCCGAGCTTCAACAGAAGGTCGAAACCGTGCTACACCTTTGTTTTCATCGACTGAATAGGGTGGATACCGGCAGTCTGGATATTAAATAAATTGAGTCTGTGTGGAATAAATTTAATGACTTATATGCGAAATTACAATTAATCACGAGCCGTAGTTCGCGGTCGGATTGCTCAGTGGCAGAGGAAACACTTCCTATAATTACGACCGTAAGCTTTTTTCGGAATTAGGTAAATTCAAATTTAACGGTAAATCATGTGTAAGATCCTTTATTGAAAAAATTGATGAATTTATGTCCTGTAGATCTATTCCACACGACAAGATGTTGTCTTTCGGTTTTGAAATATTTTCGGGTGACGCATTAGTTTGGTATCGTTCTGTTAAAAATAATGTAAAGACTTGGTTAGAACTTTGCGAACTTTTGAAACGAGATTTTAGTCCGCATAACTACGATTATCGGCTTATGACGGAGATTCGTCAGCGCTCACAGGGCGAAAACGAATCAATAACTATTTACGTGGCAAAAATGCACGGTCTGTTTTCGCGACTTAGTTCTCCTATCGCTGATTCGGAGAATCTAGAAATTTTACTAAATAATATTAGACCTTGTTACACTAATTGTCTGCTCACTGCAAAGGTTGTTGATGTTGATAGTCTGGTCGAAGTTTGTCGTCTTTTCGAAAATTACCAAAGTCGCAGTAAGCAATTTTCTGAACCCCCTAAAGTTTCAAAGAATACTGTAGCACCCAATCTAGCGTATAATTATCCGTTTTCTAATTTTTCTTCAAACAAAAATGTTTACAAACATAATCACTTCAATAAATATAACTCTGTCGCTGATACATCGAGATACAAGCCTGTACCACAAGTTAACGCCGTATCGAGTACTTCTAATATAAATAAAATTTTTTGTGTGCGTTGTAGATGCAATTCGCACTCATTACGTAATTGCCGTCAACCACACTACCTAATCTGTTTTAAGTGCGGTACAAAGGGTTTCAAGGTGTCAGACTGCCCCAATTGTAAATCTAAGTCGACCCCTACAGTTTCAAAAAACTAGTTAACAAGGATTGTGGAAAATCAAATTATACAACTAATTGAAATAAAACAGAGTGGAATAATTGGTTGGACTTTTTAAAAAAATTCTTTAGTAGCTATCATATTTCCTCAATCCGTAATTCTAAAGTAGAATATTTACCTTACGTTACTCTAAAATTAAACGGAATACCTACCACTGGTCTTTTAGATTCTGGATCTTGCGTTACAATTTTAGGTAATAATTTGCATAACTTATTTTTGAAAGACAATGTTTTGGATAAATCGAAACCTTTAAGGTTAATAACAGCTGGCGGCGAACGATTTGAGTCTTTGGGATCGGTGTTTCTACCCTTTGAGTTTCAGGATAAATTGATTAACTTAGAAGTTCATGTTGTACCTGGGATTCAAAATTCCCTTATCCTTGGCATGGATTTTTGGCGAAGCTTCGGCCTATTTCCTAACAAATTAGAGTCTGTTTTGATTGTGAACAAGTCTGACGCTCAAGTAATGGAGTTGCAAGCAGTTCCCCCTACACATCTTGTTTCTTACGATCATCTTACAGTCGACCAGAGAGTTACCGCTGACAACATTATTTCTAAATTTACCGATATTTCATACGAGAAGCGGGGTCTCGGTTGCACAAATATTATTTCTCATTCAATTGATACAGGTGATTGTCCCCCTATTCGGCAAAGATTTTATCGCATGTCTCCCGATAAACAAAGAATTTTAATAAAGCATCTTGACGACATGCTCTCAGAGGATGTTGTTGAACGATGCGAAAGCCCGTGGTCAAACCCGGTCATTTTGACCCCTAAGAAGAATGGTGAACTGCGTTTCTGTTTGGATAGTCGTAAATTAAATTCCGTTACAAAAAAAGATGCTTATAGCTTGCCTTATATTTCGGAAATTTTAGATAATCTGAGAGATGCTAAATACTTGTCTAGTTTAGATTTGTCTGAATCATTTTGGCAAACATTAATTAAAGAAGAGGACCGTTGCAAAACAGCCTTTTATATTCCTACGCGTGGCACATTTTAATTCAAAAGAATGCCCTTCGGTCTTACGAATGCGCCAGCTACTCAACAACGATTAGTTGATATTTTATTTTATGTTCCAGAATTTGAAAATAAGGTTTTCTGTTTTATCGATGACATAATCTGTATAACGTCCAGCTTCAACGAGCATATTACTCTTTTATTACGCATTCTTAATAAATTAAAAAGCGCTAATTTAACAATTAATCTCGAAAAATGTCAATTTTTTAGAGATAAACTAAAATATTTAGGCTATGTTGTCGACTCTAGTGGATTGCATCCCGATCCGGATAAAGTAAATTCAATGAAAAATTATCCCACTCCTTCTAATAGAAAAGAAGTACGTCGATTTTTAGGCGCAGCCTCGTGGTACAGGCGTTTTATACCGAATTTTAGCTCTATTGCTGCACCCTTAAATAAGTTAACATCTCAAAGTAAAAACGCACCTCCATTCTGTTGGACGACAGAGGCTAATGAGGCGTTTAACCCCTTGTATGCCGGAACGCAGATCTACGCGAGACACAATAGCTTTTTCATTGTGTCTGAGATTCCGGCATACAAGAGGTTAATAACCTAAAGAATTGTTTGATTTCCTCCTCGGTGTTGGCTTGTCCTGACTACTCGCAACCGTTTGAAATACACTCAGATGCTAGCGATTTTGGACTTGGCGCGATCCTCTGTCAAAGGTTAAATGGTGAGGAAAGAGTCATAGCGTACTATAGCAAATCACTCACTAAGCAAAAAAAAATTACAGTGCCACAGAGCGCGAGGCCCTGGCTGTTCTATCTGCTATAGAACACTGGCGTTGTTATGTTGAAAATGGTAAAAAGTTTATTGTTTACACAGATCACGCTGCTTTGAAATGGTTCTTGACCTTAAATAACCCTACTGGCCGGTTAGCCAGATGGGGAGTTCGCTTATCTTCCTATAATTTCGAAATACGTCATCGTCGGGGTTCCGATAACGTTTTACCTGATTTTCTGTCTCGCTCTTTACCCGTTTCTGCTATTGCTAATGATATAAATATAGATATTAATTCTAATCAGAATTTACCAGTTTCTACTAATGATCCTTGGTATTTAAATATCTACAAAGGCTGTTTAAGTTCTCCGACTTCCTTTGTTAACTATCAAGTAATAAACAATAAATTGTATTGTTTTAAAAAAACATTAAACCCTCTCACTAGAGAATTTCAATGGAAAGAGGTTATTCCGTCTGACCAAAGAAATGACATTCTAAGGGAGAATCATTCTTCGCCCACTGCTGGACATCTGGGTATTTTTAAGACATACAAACGTCTCGCACTTAATTACTTTTGGCCTGGTATGTACACCGATGTTGTCAAGTTCGTCAGTTCATGTGAACCTTGTATCACCCATAAACACCAAAATCACCCAAATTTAGGTCTAATGGGAAAACCCAAATCATGTCAAAAGCCCTTTCAGACGATTAGTATTGATTTGATTGGTCCATTGCCTCCCAGTAGAAAACAAAACACTTTTATATTTGTGGTCAGTTGTTGTTTCTCTAAATATTGTTTACTTTTCCCCATTAAACGGGCAACTGCAGAAGTGATAACAAAAATTCTCGAGGAAAATGTATTTTTGGTGCATGGAATTCCATCTACTATTGTTTTGGATAACGGTAAACAATTTATTAGCGCAACCTTTAAAAGTATGTTGTCAAAATATAAAATTCCAAATTTACATTTTACACCGTTGTATACTCCCCACGTTAACTCAGTTGAACGTTACAACAAAACCATTATGACAGCTATTTCAACTTTCATAGAATCTGATCATCGAATCTGGGACACTCTAATCACTAAAGTTCAATTCGCCCTTAACTGCGCAGTTAGTGAGGTTACTGGTTATTCTCCTAATTTCCTTGTTTTTGGTAGGGAGGTCATAACATGTGGTTCTCAGTATATTGATAAGGAATTTAATTCCGATATGGTGCTTGAACCACGGGACGGCTATGCCGAAACTTTAGGCTACTTATCTTCTATTTTCGAGAAGGTACATTCAGCTCTGTTGTCGGCCCACCAACGAAATTGTTCATCTTATAATCTTCGCCGTAAACCGGCAGAGTTCAATGTCGGTGATATAGTTTGGCGCAGAACGTTTCTACTTAGTGACAAGGATAAATACTTTAGCAAGAAATTGGCGCCTAAATTTATTAAATGTAAGATTGCCTCAAAAAAGTCACCTCTAGTATACAAACTTAACGACATGGCCGGAAAACCTTTAGGCGAATGGCACATCAAGGATTTAAAGTTGATTAATTACAAAGACATACATACATACATACATAACGTCACGCCTTTTATCCCCGAAGGGGTAGGCAGAGGTGCACTTCTACACCCACTTTTCGCCAGTTATACTTTGGTCCCACGTAATAAGGGGCGAGCCTATTGCCGTACCGGGCACATTTCCAGACTCCGTGCTGCTACTGAGAATTTCGTGACAGAAAAACCCAATAACACTGCCCGACCCAGGAATCGAACCCGGGACCTCCCGATCCCACGCGCACATTTATGCCGCGAGACCAACGAGGCAGTCGTTACAAAGTCAGTAATTACAAAGAATAATAAAAGTATAAAAACAACAATGTAAGACGCATATCTATACAAAGTTATAATTACCTACATAATTATTTGTGAAGGCCAACAATGGTTCTTTTGTTTTCGAGTCGAAGCTCACAAGATAATGCATTGTGTTGTGTTAATGATTTATGTAAACATGCTAACATAAAATGAATAAATGTTTCAGTTATAAATTGTAATAAAGTTTATTACATGTAATATTGTTACAAAGAATCTGTTGTTTATCTAACTACCAGTTATGGCTCAGTGGTTAAAAAGTTGTCGGATCGGTCTGTGGTTCGATTCTCGCATGTGTATTTTCTTTCCGCAATCTATTTGTTGAAATGCATCTTGATTGGCGTATTGTTTTTCGCCGTGCCTTGTTCTGAAGTTCTGTTGTTATTCTTAATTCTGTATAAATTCCATAATCAAATTGTTATTATAGGTACTTTATAAACATTCAGGGTGATTAACCGTGCGTCGCGAGCTCGGAACAGTCGAATAGTACCTGCCATTTAGATCGTACCTACCTAGTTGTCGTTATGACGCACGCGCGTTCACTCAGCGACGCGCCGATAAATAAATGCCTAACTAAAGATTCACCATTGTTTACATTCAAAAGGTGTTTACTGGTCGTGTCGTAGTTATTAATTAGAGCAAAATATTTATTAATTTCTTTCCTTTGACATTGAGCGGTCCGGTCGTGTCTGCGGCTTATATTATTTTTGTTCATCTTTACGAAAAATCTGTTGTTATACCTAACTATATTCAAAAAGTTTACTTATCTAGTGGCAAAGGCCGAACCCAAGATTTATAAGTCGTAGGGCTAGATCAAGTTTCTTATATCTACAAATCATTATTACCTAATAATTACCCTAAGCGCTTCTCCATAGATTGTTATCTTTAATATTAAGCTATTACACTGGCCTCAGCATTTACATGTAGGTATGTGTGATGAATTATGAATGATTAATGTTTATGTTCAAATTCAGACTGCCGTTGTACGCGTGAAGAATGCAAGCGTGGGTCATTATTATTTAGGTATCTTAATTAGCGTATAGGGTTGTCACTTGTTCAAGGTACTCATGCCCTTGTTTTCTCTAATTTCAGGGAGTATCTTCAGGGCTGCTACGCCCGTTGGACTAGGAAATTTTCCTTAGGGAAAATCCCGGCCTAACGGGGGGGGTGTGTGACGTCGCACCCCGGCGCCCGCGAGCCTTGCTACGAGTGACGCACAGCAGTGGGCCGCCCGCTCGCCCCCTCCTCCTCGCCGGCCTTATATATACCGGGGACACACGGGGTTTCGCTTTTTTTGCTTCGGCCAACACCACCAAAGCTGATTACACCATCTGAAGACCTGTGAAGTGCCAACAACGTCGCTCACGCCCTGGATAATTGTCTCTTCTGTTGTATGTGTATAACTGGAATTATAACGCGAGTTTAAACTTTCCTGGTGATATTTTTTATTTATTTCCCGTAAGTCAACCTAATTATCTCTCTTTAATTGCTCGGCGAGTGATCGATCCCGGCTACCCCGTGGAAATCAATCACTCGTGCGACACGAGCTTATATTAAAATGTTAACAATGGCCGACCCGCCTAATCGAACGAATTCGCGTGACGGACTCGTATCTGACGGCACGTCCGGCCAAAATGTTGGAAAATCGCGGAGTTACCAACTTTCTGTCAAGTCACATAGGCTAAATTAGGCACTTAACCTTAATGGGGAATGCCATTAATTTCCCGCGAGATGCCTTAATGCTTTTGTCGTTGAAAAAATTGCCCGTGAATAGGTGCGGGTCGACCGCGCGGTCACTGTTTTTTTATCACTAATTCCCCTGTAAAAGTTTAGGCGTGAGAGATGAATGAGTAAGCAAGTAAAGCTATTGTTGGGCATTTTTCAATAACGGGCACTGAAACGGTTGAGTAAATCCATCGATGAGGCTTGAAAATATTTACATTTACTTTTGCCTTGAATAATGTTTTTATTTACAAACATTTACTGATTGCATTTATAATAGGTATTAGTTTACGTCAGGTCCTATGCATGTACAATCCGGTAGCGCCATTACATGTTCTATACAAAGATCTAGCGGACAGATACGTATGGCATCTTACATATCAATTTAGCTTCTAACTTCATCGAGCCAAACTAAATAACACTAAATTAATCTAAATCTATTTGATCAAATTCGATCGACTATAGCACACGTGAGCTCAACATTCATAGGTATACAATATGCATATCGCTTTCGCAAAAATTGGTATACATTTTGGCAAATAACTCAAGCCCTTAAATCAATGAAGCAAAAAATATCAAACGAGGCACACAAACTTCTCAACATAACGATGCTGAGTACAAACATACGGCTCCAACCTTTAGGTTAGACCTTCAGTTTTATTTCTACCGTTCTTCCGATGTGTGATTGTCTGTTCGATTGGAAAATTATTCATCAAATCAATACGATAGGCAGACTCTACTCTACTAGAGTAATTGGCCCTTTTATATAAAAAGTAACAAACGTCTCGGAGAACAAATTTGACATAATTATTTTTTCTCATGACGTTTTTATTGTTATTTTTCTTTGTAGATAAAATGTTGGTTGTTATTCGGTAACATATTGTTTTCTTAATGATGTAACTTTCCGTGTAAAGGAGATACAAATGTGGTCTGCGTGTGATAGCGACTCTAATGAGAAGATCTAATATATAAAATTCTCGTGTCACAGTTTTCGTTCCCATACTCCTCCGAAACGGCTTGACCGATTTTGATGAAATTTTTTGTGCTTATCCGGTATCTATGAGAATCGGCCAACATCTATTTTTCAAAAAAAAAAAAAAAAATTTTGCAAAACAACGTTTGCCGGGTCAGCTAGTATATTATAGTTTTTGCCCGCGGCAAATTTTTGACTAGTTTTTGTCTGCGACTTCACCCGCATGGGAGTAGTTATCAGGAACAAAGGTAGCCCATGTGCTATTCTGATGTATACGCTTTACACTGTTATATTTCTTCAAAATCTAGTCTGTAATTTTTACGTGAAAGAGAACCAATCCATGTTGTTTTTAAAAGAAAGAGCGTGTACTTTATAGTCATAATCATACATACACACAACACCATCTAACCCCAAACTTAGCGGCACTTATTTTTGTAAATACCTAAATACATATTTACATTATAGTAATACCTAGATCTAGACAAACATATATATATTATGTTATGTTTGACTTGAGCGCGAATCGAACCCGTGACCTTCATAGTAGCAGTCGCTTACACCCCCGCTACGCCACAGTGTTTTCAATTCAAGTTATTGAAAAATTTAAACATACTGCGTATATTTATTATTTTTAATTTAAATACTTATATTCATCGTTCTTAGGCTATCAGTTCAGTCAGCATATTGTAGTCCTACGTTTCAGGTAATTTTCGTAATCGTATTAAACTTAGAAACTTGTATTACATAAATTGTCATTGTTAATATCATTGTCATAAACGGATTTATTCGGGGCGCGGGCTTTTCATATACGTTATATTGTTTAATATAAAAGTAAAATAATCTCTTGGACATAAAATCATAACGGAAAATATGCAACAGGACCTACGTAGTCAAGATCGTTTACCCGAAGTGCTTTTATTACAACTATCACGTCACAGTCAACCCGTATGATGTCATAATTATTTTCTTCTTACCCGTTGCTCTCTTGACAGAGCAGTCTTGGTTGTCATATTGTAGGATTGTTATGGGCAGATGTGATTTCCTTCACGACAGCACGCCATACCCTTCTGCTAGAAGCCCCTGCTGCAGTAGTTTAAAGGGGCTCCTACAACAGGTCCTACAGCTGTCACGGTCAGTATACCAATAGATTGTTTCTTACTGCCGGTTCGTATACCGTTATCGTCATGCTCACTAAAATGTCATTTCTTGTGGTGGCGTCGTGTGTCGGGTCATCCCAGTCCCTCTAATATGGCGAGGGGGATGATGGCTGGCACATGCGTCATACTCGTGAACGGGTGCTACTTGCTATGACTGTTCGATGGCGGTCTTGCGGGCTGGTATTAGATTTTAATATTTAACTGCATCATTTCCATCATGGGTCTGATCACTTTCACGGATTGCCTGCATTATTAGGTATATATAATGTAAGTGGATGCTCCTGTTTCACCATGTCTATTCTGAGGAGGCTTACCAAATGAACATCAAAAGTATTATGCTTGAGTATTATTATGTACAGTAAATATATACAAGTGATATAGAAGGTGTAACAGTTGCAGCACCTTACAAAATGTAAATTATGTGTATTATGCAAAACCTGGCGATGAAAAAGAGTGACCGTGAGTTTTATTGCCCGTTCTTTCTCATGGTTTTACCTATTGCTTTGCGAACGTGGTCTCTGGTGGTAGTAAATGTAAATGTAGAGTCTTTAAGTAATTATTTTATAAATTTATTATTTTGACGTTCATAAGCGTCACATTGTGACCCAAATGAATAAAGAATTTTGAATTCGAATTTGAATTTGAATTTGACAGACTTTATTTGGCCTGTCCATTGCATGGGAGCTCTTCTGCGCTACCCTTCCTTTTATTTTCCGCCTTCTTTTTTTCTCTGCACAACAAGGCGGTCTAAGAAACAACTACCACGTCGATAAACGTGTTCAAAAAAGATGAGTATGCGATACTGTACTACAGAAAATAGACGTATGCAATATATGAAACGCAAAAATATTTGTTAAGTCAATTAAAAATTAAAACCTATTTATTTGGTAAATAAATTACACTGACTATTCTGACATAGATTATGTTTCAACTTCACATTCCATTTCGTTAAGGTAACATACATTAATATTCTTAAAATAAAGTACTGTACGCGAAACCAGTAACGAATTTTGAAAACACAAAATAATTGGTCAGTTTGCTCGCATAATTTGCGTTGGTGTAAGCTTCCCAGGAATATTTAAATCCATTTCCAACCCAATTAGATAAGAGTTACAGCGGGCCGCCAGGAAAAATAATCCATAAATTAAAACTTTTATTATATATATTAATTCATAAATTAAAACAATTGCAGCAACAGTAACTCGCCGTACAAAATTGCATACGGAACGGACAAAAATTTCGTTTACAATAGTCGGGTTGGTCTAATTAAGAAGTTGGGGCGTCGCATCGTTACTATCTAGCTAAGCCGAGTTCGTTAGGGAAACTCGGTTACCGGCAGTTACTCGTTGATTGTCGGCGAAAGTGAGAACTGCTCGCGAAAATGTTGCCGGTAACTTACTTACCCGCGCGAACGACGACTCCGCTCACTTGCGAGTTGTCTGTAGAAGCGACTGTAGCACGTCTTATGCCGTACAAGTTGAACGGACGTGATTGTAGATTTCAGTCGTTCTTTTCATTCCTTCAATAAGCAATTTTTTCTACTATAGAGAATCGCCAAAAAGACGCTCCTACGACACACTGAACTGCTTAGTTCTGAGTATGAATGCTATCATAAGACATTAGTGTGAATGCCACTAGTATTGTGAAGACTACACAGGAGACATTTTTGAGCAATTAAAATTCTGCGTTCTGCAATTGAAATTATTCTTGTAAAGCGTCAGTAGAAAAAGGTAGAATCGGTAGGTAGACTAACCCGACTAATGAACTTATAACTATTAACCATCGGCCTTTTACTTTAGTAATATTCATTCATATGCATATCTCGAAGGCAGGTTACCACTACCAGTGTAGACTATTAATTAATTTTAAACTTAAACGTGCAGAAAACTTGCAAAAATTACTTTATTTGTGAAATGCCAATATCCTTCGAGGATCATGTACCTGCTAGTCAGTTTGACATGTTCGGATGCAGTAGCGTTCTCGCTGTCTCCGTTATATGGGACGAAGTTTCTGATCCATTTTTAAATTTAGCTTTGGGTTGCATCAATACCGCATTATGGCAGTACCTACGGCAAAAATAACAATAAAATTCGAAAAGACTCGATTCTTTTAAGTACAATAAATAATTTGTAGAACAATCTACGAATCACCTGATGCTGAGCGGCTAACGTTTCTTTATCAGGCAGTAGAGCCTTGCTGATTTCAGCATGAATGGGCCGGCTCGACCCGGGAAGTACTATCCTCTCACAGAAAAAAGAAAATAAAGTAACAGTACCTATTTTGATGCATTTCGTTCGGTGAGTGAGAGTGCCGGAGGCCCCATCCTCTATACCTTCTCTCTCACCCCACTCCTCCTCCCATCTCTTTTCAACCCAAAGGGTGTCAACGCACTTGTAACTCCTGTGGTGTAGCTTGTGTCCACAGGCGACGGTAATTGCGTACCATCAGGCGATCTGTCTGCTTGTTTGCCGCTTATGACATAAAAACTTCTCCTGGACTAGGAAAAAATCCAGTGTCGCGATGAATTTTACAAACATTCAATCTATCGAAACAAAATACAATTTCATACTAGTCGATGCACTAGCATAAGGTGGCGATCAATTTAAGTACTTAAACCATCAGTAGGCGCCAAAATAAAAACACTATGACGATGTAATATTTATTACATCTCTTAAACAAAACGTCTTTTTACTCTATTTTTATACACCGCTTATCCACCCAAATCCGGCACTACCGAATATTCTTTCGTCAAGTAATAGCGGTTTAAGCTTCCGCACTCACATGTACGAAGCATACAATCCATGCTAATTATGTGGTTGGTTTAAATGTTACTACCTACAGTACTAACTTCGGTACAAGTACGGCATACAAATGAATTTGATCGGGTTATCGTTGAAACCGCAGGTGTTATCACCACTCGTATTATTAAACGTGGTTTCATTGGCGGTGGTCGATTCATATAATCGTTATTTATTTTACAGTGTGCATTGAGTTTTATGTTACGGTATTAGATAGAAGGTTTAAACAAAGTTATTGTGTAATTGGAACTGAAATTTCGCTTAAATGAGATTGGATGATATTTTCACACGTTATAAAATTTGTTTTTATTATATTTCGGTTTTATTCGTAATGTAGTTTCAGGCTATGACCTCCTTATAGCTACAGCATATCCAAATTACTTACTTTACAAAAACAATATCGTTTTTAAACTATTTTAACTGGTCTTAATAGCGTAAAATTAACGCATTTAAGGTATAAATGTGTTAAACCTATGTGTTCCTGAAGTTTCGACCGTCTCGCACTGGTCATGGTCGCGGAGGGATTCGCCCTCTTTTGTAAGAGGTATATAAGTCGCGTAAGGTTAAAATCGAATAATATCGTTGTTTTTATGTTTAAGTATATATTAAATTAATAATTCAACACCGATGGTTATTGAAAAACAAGCGTTTTGACAGTCACATTGAAAAAAGCTCATGGAACACGCAACAAACATCATAAGAAGATTATTTTGAGTGTATGATATTATGCGGTGGTGACGCTATAACAATAATTTAAATGGTATTATATTTATACTAATAGCGCAATGCGTAAGCATGGAATTCTAACACCTGTCTTGAAATTAGCTATATGTCTCAAACATTGGGCTGTCGTTGCAAGTCACTTCAAACTAAATAGTTTATTTCTTTTTCAAGAACATTTCAAGTAAATATTTAAGCTTTGCTCAGCACGAAGTCTTCTTAAATCGTATTACACTTATTTCTTTTTCAAGTAAATTAGCTTCTACTTAAATAAGGTTTAAATAGAGTCTGTGCTTTTGTAGTTTTGCTCCCTTAGGACTTGGATACGTTATTATGTAGTAAAAATCTTATTCAATTAGTTTTTCAAAGTAAAACGTTTCATAAACATATTTATTATGCCAAAGAATTTCATATTTAAATAAAACGATTATTCTACATAAAGCATATTAATATATTTTAGATAATTAGTCACAGCAAGTGGATTATTTTAATATGGTGTATAAGTGTATAGAACAATATGCGTGGGTTATTAAATCTCTCAGTGGCCTTTGAGACGGCTTTGGGAATACTTTAACATGACAGCCATTTTGACTCGGTCAAAATAAATCGATAGCTGATGTCAGTTTGTTAATCATCTTCTGTTATATGTTGTTCTTTAATCGCACACGATGCAGTTTTTAAGTATGTAGTGCCAGTGAGTAATAAATATTGGGTTTAAGTGGATAAATGTAGATACATAGGTGGGATTTCAGATTTACCAGTTTATGGTTGATTCAGCCTTTTATTTTATTCGACCTCGGGTACTTTTTTGCTCTAATTTGCAAGTTACTACGAGCATCACTTCACGCAGGCCAAATGCACTCCGTTTTATTCAGCGCCAGATTTAATACTATATATATATCCAGATTTTTATTTTACGAAACATCTATTTGCCAACAAGACTAGTAAAAATTTGATGTTGCTATCTCAAACTCGTAAATATCAAAATACCAAAATAATATGTTTGCTTTTTAATGAAAAACATACACATACGAGCGTCTCGGTGATTTGCAATCGAGATAAATGTGAGTTTATGACCGGCAGTTATACGTCGGTGGAAGACGGTAGATGATGCCTTCATCAAGATACTGCTGTGATAAATAGGTCACATTGCCTTACCAAGTCACTGTACTCATTTTTCTTCGCGTCTCTTTTCACTTGTATGTGTGGGAAAATGAAAAACCAAATAATGATTTAATAAGAGAATTCTTTCAAGTATGTAAAAATAAAGAGTGACATTTATGAACATTCAAAGACATTTTATATCCAAGTACGGATGAGAATCTAGAAGAAACTTCGACACCAGAGATTATGCGATCAGCAGGAAGTCACAACTGAGATGACGCTAAAATTAATAATAATTAATTGTTCTAAAATTGTAAATAGGTGTACCTAGTAAATACATGTTAATGTGTTTCAAGTATGTTATTAACATCTAGATTTTTGGAGTTATAAAATTTGGCTCAAAATCTAAATGCAGCGTAATTATACTCTTAGTTTTATTTCAGTTCACTTATATGTGAGTAAATACAATTTCCTTCATACTTTCTAAGACACGAAGTTGACAGTTTTCAGAAAGTTGCAAGTCTGAAGTATCTGCAGTCGCAGGAAAGAAATTACTTGAAGATGTAAAGTAATGTGCGAAGTTTTATTCGTATATTTCAAGAGTTGCAGGGTACGGTAGAATGCCACTCAAATTTGAACTTTGGGAAAGAATATTTTCACTGTATCTTTGATGACCTGAGATCTTTGATTTAGGCAGTATTTTATAATACTTACTGTAAACTCAACCACTTAAAATTGCTGGACATACATAGGAGATAATTGGTAGGTCTTGGGATCCTCTGAGAAGCTGTTGATCCATCACCTCTGATTTAACCTGTCACATACGCCTTTTAACACAACTACTTGGACAATAATGGGACAAAGCAAAAGAAATCAATTATTATGTGTTCGCCATAAACTATCAAGAATATTTTTTCGACTATAAAAACAAAATTTCATCTATTTAAAAACCCAATTTGCATATTGACTGTAAGTCTTTGATAGTGTTACTTCGATATTGAATATCTTGAGTGTCGTTTACTGAAAGTATCAAGACCCAAGTAACAAAGTTATCCTGTAGTGCACAGTTTACAGGCTCACAGCACTAGTAACTCTCTCTTAGTGGTTCCAGGTTTTACTACCAAGCTTATAACTGGTTCCACGGAGTTCGTTTGGGTTTGTAGTATACCTGTTCTTATAAGTTGACTTATAGTCGTGTATAGAACGAAATTATAGACGCAGTAAAGGCTAAGATGGCCTATAAAAGTGTTGCATAGGTGTAAATACACTTGAGAAAACTTGATCCAGTAAGTTACACTTATAATCGCCTTCAAGAAGTAATTATAAATCCGCTATGAGTGGCATACGCCAGTAATAGTAATTTGTAGAACTAAATGCACTTAGAACCATTTGCATTTGTTACTTGACCTTATAGGGGTGTATAAGTCAACTTTATGTGCTAATTATGAGTGAATTAGTTCTACAGTGGTTTCTTCTAAGAGTAAGTGTACTTGGTAATATTGTTGACTCTCGAATGCTGTTATAGTCTTAATTTCTCTATAAAGGTTTCTTGTAAAACCATTAGAGTCCAAAGATATCTTCGTAAAGTCCATATAGGAAGACAATTGCTTATAATATTCAACGCATCTTCACGGCCATTTTGGTGTCTATTGACACACAATATGGCGTCACAATATGTTGAGACAATTCTGTTAGGACTAATATTATTTTTAAACTCAGCTTAGTAAATACGCCCTGTTCAAAGGGCGAACAAAAATTGAGATGTAAAACACAATATACTTCACCGAATATACTTACGCGTTTGCCGTGCAAACATTAAAGTATACACGTATAGTATTCTGTGCAAAATACTTGTTAATACATTTTATATAAAATAGATGCACTTATCTTTTACTTTTCTTATTTTTTCCCTAACCGTTGAACACAATAAAACAGAAATTCACAAATGTTTGAAGTAGCTAGTAATAGAAGCGCGGAGTACGTTACACGCCTGCCTAGTTCTATTAAATGCTCATAGTGAGCTTCGCAGGAGCAAATGGTTCTGCGTCGTCCAACCATAAGTGTATTATTGGTCTTAGTGATGCTCGCCAAGTCTACTATGAGTGTTTTATTAGCAAAAGAACCTGAACCACTACAAGACTACATTTTGTTACTTGGGGAGCGTCCGGGAAATTCATTTCTGGTCACGTACTGACTTCCGGCCTGTGATACAGGAGCCGATGTACTAAATAATTTTCTACCATAACATTAATATTTGCTGCAGAAATTATGGACCTTAAACATAATAGCATCTCGTGCATATTGAATTATTTACATTTTCATTAAGCTTCGATACATTTTTTGCATATTATCCATTGTTTAAGGTAAGAGATATAAACTATTTAATTATAAAGTAAAATTTGTGATATGAGGGATCTAATTATAATGATAAAATGTATAATCTTCCCATACTGACTATTCTATGAAAGAAGTAAGTGTTTTTAGTGTTATAAACGTCTGCAAAGGTTAATAATTATTGCTTGCTCCGTGCCAGACAATACATACAATATTATAAACCGTCGTGCCCGGCTGTCATGAAGGTCGTTGACAGTCATACGGGGAACCAGTACGTTATGAATATTGCCGTCCCTTTGGGTTATAGAGATCATCCAGCAGTCACTCCGTCTTAACTTCTGTCAGATCTGGTTGCACCAGTAAACGGACTCCCGGCAACAGAATGTAACCAGGATAATGCGAGGATGATGATGATATCATCACTCAATACTCACTCATATCATTACTCTCACATGAGAGTAATTTGGGGAGTACCATATATACACCCTATTATTAGTTTACCATACAAGTCAGTAGCAATAGTCCTACACCTAATAATCCGTGACTGTATATAATAGTGTAGTTAGAGAGACTCTATCCCCAGTTGATTCCCTGTCTTCCATGCCTGCCAAATAGCCGTTATTTTTCTAATACTGTTAATTTATGTTCAAGTAAACTACTTTATTGAAGCATTGTTTATCTGAATAAACAAACTGGAACAAAAACTCTGAAAATTGAAAATTTCTCAAATTAAAGATAAATACGCGTTAAGGAGTAACAAAACAATAATAAATATCTTTATTCAAGTGGCAGAACTTTTATTACTTACAATTTCACTAATTATCTAAATTAAATATTTACTAACTAGAGGACGCCAGCAGCTACGCCTGCCTTTTTTTTTCAATTTACCCGTTTTGGCCGATCCCGTGGGAATTTCGGGAAATCCCTTCTTAGTGCACCCCTACGGTCCCCAAGGAACATACATGCCAAATTACAGCCTCCTGCGCCTAATAGTTTCGGCTGTAGCGTGTCTGTCAGTCAGTCAGTAACGCAAGGATTTTATATATTAAGAAGATAAGTGACGTAGATATTTTGTTGAAATGATTTACTTGCTCGCAGTTTAGTCTCTAAGCAATGTATATATTGTCTGTTACTACTTTAAGGCTACGAGCAAATTTGCTTAACAACATTATGTTTTGGGGTACCTATTATTCCTACACTTAAAGAGACAATCCTGGCCGTATTCTCAGAGTATATGAAAAGTGTAATGGTGTTGGTACACTTAAGCAAGCACCTGTTATGAGCATTCTTGCAAATTTTACATAACAGGAAAAATAACTAGAGTGGTTTAGCGAGCATTCAAACGAACGTTTTGGCGAGCATTCTAGTGAATGGGCGGTACATTTCCTTCGACCTTTTTTTGATTAGAGCATTCGCTAGAAAGATCGTAATAATGTTCGTAGCAATGTTTGGCTCTGTTCGTTGCTCAGTTAGAGAAAATAAAAAACGGCGAATGCTAGTTGTTCTGTTACAAGAGACTGCTCATGTTTATTAACGCCATAAGATAGTCGAGCAAATAGATATATTAAATTTTCTCGCCAATATTTATACGCTGGGCCAACTAAACATAAGTTGGGATCCTATTACATGCAGCAGCATTTGTTGAATTGTACCTGAGGCCATGCGCCGCTACATGGCCTCAGGTACAATTCAACAAAGAGCGAACTACTTATATTTAAGGCGGGTAACAAATACCCGAAGTCAGTACCGACGCTTACCCTTGGAGATACAGCTTTAAGTAGAGTCACCAAATTTAAATACCTGGGGCACTGGCTTGCTGAGGACCTGACAGATGATTTAGATGATAGAGAGGGAGCGTAGGCCATTGGCAATGCGATGTAACATGCTAGCACATAGGTTTGCGAAATGTACGAGCGAAGTAAAGATAGCGTTGTTTAAGGCGTATTGCCAAACATTTTATACGTGCAGCCTCTGGGTTAATTGTACTCGCAAATCGCTGGATGTCCTGCGTGTCCAATACAATAATGGTCTAAGGATGCTGTTGGGGTTGCCCCGCTTCTGTAGCGCGTCGGGTATGTTCGCTAATACATATGTAGATAGTTTTCACGCTATCATTAGAAAACGTGTAGCGTCATTGATGCGTCGGGTGCGGGGCAGCTCCAGCGCCCTCCTAAACTCCATATTAAGCTGATTTTCCACCAGAGTGGCGAGACAAGGCGAGGCGAGGAGAGAATTGAAATTTGTATGGCAAATTTTCAATTCTCTCCCAGCGCATCTTTGGTGGCAACAGTGTGGATTGGCGAGAATATGCGAGGCGTGAATTGAAATATTTGTTTGTGTAAAAATGAACCGTATTGCTTCCAACATGGAGTATAAATTAACTTTGCAACAGAAACACGCTTCTCGCGATAGAAATTGCGTGTGTATTGCAAGACGAACTCAAACAGCAGTGTACCTATATCTTTATCTAATGAAGCCTACGGGCGGCGGCGCAGCGGTCACGCGCGATCTCGCGATGGCTATTTTTAGTGGAAAAGGGTCAGTGCGATTTCAATTCTCTTCTCGCCTAGTCTCGTCTCGCCACTCTGGTGGAAAATCACATTTAGACAGGGTAGACTGCCCTGTGGTGCAACGCTGGAATATCATCCATATGAGTTCCAGAGCCCCACTTTTTAATATAAAATAGTGTACAAAATAGTGTAGATAATGTGTTTTACTAACGTAGTTCTAAGTCAATACTAATATTTAATGGATATCTATCTGAAAATAAACGAATAATAATAAAATAAAATAATTACAGTTCAACCCTAGTAGAATATACCTATGCCTAAAGCCATTTTAATACAACTTCCTAGTCATAATAATCACATCATTGTTTTCAATTCAGCATACAATATATCAGTGTAAAACGTAGAAAACCGCCCTAAAAGTGATGATCCCCTTCAAAGCACCACAGCGGGAGCTTAAAATACAACAGCCCTTTGACATAGAACACTCGATCTTGATTTTTACGCTTGTGTAATAAAAATGTGAGAAATTCCCACAATCTTGATGATATATTACTGCCTACGGACACATAAAACTATGGAGTTAACATGCATTTGGAGGGTGGGTTGTAGGGCTTATGCAATAGATTGAACGTGTTTTAAAGAATTTACATACCTACAGACTTGTGAAAGTATATAAACGGGGAATAAAGCAATATTGAGGCATAGTGAGGACAATTTTTTGTTCAATTCATGTATAAAAAATAAGCGATATTTACATTTGCTGTTATGATGATAGTCTTTATTATAATTTGTTTAGTTACAACCATCGCTAAAACCACAAACGTTTTAGTATCCGCTCCTCTTAAAAACAATAAGTACCAGTCAGATTTGCAATTTCAAAGATATTCATCAAGGTAGGTTCGTATTTAATTGCTTATAGACTAAATTTATAAGTACCTACAAAACCGTATAGCAACTAAAATATCCACACAAATACAGTACTGCTCTCACGTACCTAAGTAAAACATTAAAAAATGCAGTATTTAAGAGCCATAAATAAACAACTGGCGTACCTCCAAACGCACGGTTGTAGTGTAGGCGTTATTCTGAACTCATTCGCGAGAAGGTGCGATAACAGGATATTTACTCGACTCCCGCAGATAAATGCGCAGCTGAGGTTACAGGGGTTAAGTATATCTTTCCTTTGTAAATATACCGAGATGTAACTATCTTGATACGCGTACGTAATGTTAGTTGACTTAGTTAATCTTTGAATAGTTTAAGGCTTACATACATACATACATACATATCGTCACGCCTTTTATCCCCGAAGGGGTAGGCAGAGGTGTATTTCTACACCCACTTTTCGCCAGATATACTTTAGTCCCACGTAATAAGGGGCGAGCCTATTGCCGTTCCGGGCACATTTCCAGACTCCGTGCTGCTACTGAGAATTTCGTGCCAGAAAAACCCAATAACACTGCCCGACCCAGGAATCGAACCCGGGACCTCCCGAACCCACGCGCACATTTATGCCGCGAGATCAACGAGGCAGTCCCTAGGGTTTGATGTCGAGTTTTCCGTCTCTACGCAAAGATGGTATTTGCATCGTGTTATCCCTTAGTCGCCTCTTACGACACCCATGGGAAGATAGGGGGTGGTGACACTTGTATTCTATGCCGTCAACCACACGGCAAAAGTAGTAGTTTAAGGCTTATGTTATGTTAATGGGTAGATAATGCTTTATTGTGTACCGAGGCCTTGTACAATTGTTGAAAAGCCCACTTGCGTAACGTTTGATTTAAGTCACTCCTTAATTTAAATTTGTTGAACACAATTAACAGCATAAAATAATTTAAGTTAAAAGTGTTTAGCGTCCTCTTGCACAACGACAACAACGCTTAGATTTAGTTAAACATTTTATGAGGTCGGTAAAGTAGTTTCTACGTTTTGTTTCATGGTATGAAGCCTTTTTGTTACGATTTTAACGATGTTATGCGTATGGTTTCGCATAAAACCTTAGACTATATATACTTTGAGCATTAAACAAAACGCATTTTCGTCGCCTAGCAACGAAATGACAAGTGACAAATAATAACTAGAAACTTTTGAGCATTAACCCTAGAACCTTACATGGGGTGCAGGTGCACCCCACACCGATTTGTTTTCTAAATATCTCAATTTATTTAATATCCACGAATTCGCGCGTCGGAGTATTTTAGTTTGGTGTCAACCGCTCGCGTTAAGTCCATACCGTGACGAGGGACCGCGTTGTGTGGTCGCCTGTATAAGTGCTGTGGGGTACGCCAGTACCCCAGTGTAGTAAAATCGTAAGATTATTTATTTATTACGATTGATGCATTTATATGTAATAAGTTATTAAATTTGATTATTTATTAAAACAGTAGTCTTATATGAATTAAATACAGATATTTTTAGATATTATGAAGGTAAAATTCAATGAAGTTTATTTATTTTGTTTCGGATGGCTGTCAGAGGTTTGAATTACGAAGAAATAAGCTCTATTCCAGACCACAAATCTGGCGAGGAAGAAATAGAAGTTGGGACCAGTTGTAATTCCTGGGTTCCTTACAAGTGTTCAAGATCAAATAATAAGCCAAATATAAAGTTGCAGCAGACAGTTTTGAAATAAGGTTTGGAACTGATACATGAACATTTGGAGGACCGTCACCGGATGCCAACTTAGTCCATTGCAGTGATCCTCAAAAAAGGACCAAATCCTACAAGCGCTGTTGCTCAAACTTCATTTAACTTTGTGTAATAAGGCTGATTTGTGATCTCAGTTACCGATTATGTTTAATAAAACGTATTTTCATGAATAGTTTTTTTTTTATTTTAAGGATTACAGTCATTTTAGTATGGGGTGTTCCAGCACCCCAGTGTAGAAATAACATGTGCGCCAAATAGTGTAGGATTCTAGGGTTAACAATAATACAAGTATGTACATTGCTATCAGTTATATCATAATCATCATCATGTCAGCGTAGGGACGTCCACTGCTGGACATAGGCCTCCCCCTGCTGCGTCGTCCGGTCCAGTTATATAATTATAGATAATTCTCATCGCTAATGACAAGATGCTAACATCAGTGTGACAGTTCTTAAATGAAATTAGCCACTAAACAGCCGATTTTCGGTAATTAATTTTGACAGTTCTTCAATCATATTACTCGACAAATTTTTCGTTGTGCAAGACGTAAGTGGTGTTTAATGTTTTTTTCTCGTTAACATACATACATAGACTCACGCCTGTTTCCCGGAGGGGTAGGCAGAGACTACGGAACGCCATTTGCAACGATCCTGACATACCTCACTTGCTTCACTCACTCCCATCAAGTTTCTCATGCATGCTCTTCTGTTAAGGGTACTTCTGACTTGTCTTTCTCGTTAAATACATCTTAATTCAATTTAAGAATCGTTGTGCAAGTGGGCCTAAGTATTAGGATTCCTATTCAACTGAAGTAGTATATTTTCATTTTCATTCGGTTTCCCTACGCATTACAAAAATGAATTCTTATGAAGGCTCAAGAATATAAGGGAAATTATTGAAGAATGAGGAAAAATTACGAAACTTTTTTTTACATAGTATCAAATTTGCAAATTCATAAAAATTCTAGAGGTCGGCGGGGTACTTATAAATATTCAAATTTATACAAGCACTGGGCCAGGTGGACAATCAGGTTTTCATAAGTAAACTGACGGAGGTCGCGGACACGAAGCACAATAATCCGGTTTCGGTTCGATAGAAAAAGCAAAATCAAAATTCATTCCGTTGACCCAAGCTCCTTTTTCCAAATATTTTCCTCTCCGTGCCTTAATGCAGCACAATCGTAATTTAAAACATGCTCCCTCGTTTTAAATGTACACTCGAGCGGCGCTCGCCGCCAGATTTGTGGACGGAATGTGTTAATTGTTTCGTTCATACTCGCACGTTGCGGTCGTGATACACAGATATGCTCTCGCTTGACCATGTAATGGAGCGGGTTTAATGGCTTGAATTAATGAATGACTACCGAAAAAAGAAATTCGGCGACTTACATTGAGTATTATAAAAGTAAGAAGTAATAGAGTTGTAGTAATCTTGGTGCGATACAGAACGGGAGGGCGCGTTATCGCCGGTGGAACGGTAATGACGGCGCGATAACATCAGACGGTGAGGAAGCGAGAGCAAATCGACTGATCTCAGATGCGATGCGGCTAGATTAAATCTCCGTAGAAACTGGCCGCAACATTAACTAATGACACTCGGGAGATGGGACAAACTCCGATAGCCCCCGAATGCCCCCGATCCACTGGACGCTGACTCGTTTCAGTTCATTTGAGGGAGTCGCCGGGTAATCAGCATTCAAGAGCTCATCGGCGGAGATAACACAAGTTTGTGACGACTGTTTCGGATCCCAATCGACTTGTCCTGATTATCACATGGATAATACAGGTCGTGATATGTTAATATGTGGAACTTAATATTTCATTGCACAACCTGAGTTGATAATTTCCTTTTAGCTACGCATTTCATTAGAATACGTTTAATTTGTTCAATTAAAACATTTCTTATTAAGGCAAATATATGATGGGCATATTTCATCAAATATAACATAAAGGTACGATATTGAATAAGTAAATATTCTTTGCAGTATGATATCGTGTCCAGTGTCATAAATCATCATCATCATCGTCATCAGCCTGCAAGAGTCCACTGCTATATATATATATATATACATATATATATAGGCCTCTCCAAATAGCTATCACAAATTGGAAATAAATTATGAACAAAAAATGGCAGGGTCCACTTCAGGGTTCTCCCGTTTAGAAATCACCCGGGGTTTCCTCAATCGTCTAAGAGAAGAGATTATAATATAGGTATAACATTAATTATTATGAATTTCCTTTTGACAGACGGTTACATTTATTTTACAATGTGACAATTTACCAAATTGAAAATAATATTTGTCCACTTAAGTTTTTAAACAATTAGTCTATAATAGTCTGTATATTAGATTGATATCGTAACCTTTTTTTAAATCTAACATAAAAAGATATAGGTAATAAGAAGTCTGAATGTTATCTCCGAATAAGTAATTCTCCAGCAACGTTAGGCAAAAATTCATAGGCAAGCGCAACCAATAAATCATACGTACTTCGCATAAAAAATAAAATAAAGAAAAGCCTACTGAGTCAAAATATTTGACGCCTGTGCTAGCTCTTCGTCATCATCATATCAGCCGAAAGTAGTCCACTGCATCCATCCGCTACCCGCGATCCCAACAAGATCGTCAGTCCACCTTGCAGGAGGACTATCTCTGCTACAACCAACGTCCGGTGTACTAGCTCTTATTGTCCTAAAATCGCAAGTCCGCTCTGCATCGTGTATCTTTAAAAGTCACAATGTCTCCTAATCTCATTCGTTTGGGTTACCTATCAATCCTTTATTTTAAGACCTATGTATATTTACTGCTCTTTTATGACACAATAGCATGTACATAAATCGGAGTACTAAACATCGATGAAGTTGTTTTCACATTGTAAAACCGCGTCTTACTGATAATAAAATGAAACTAGTCTCTGCGTTCTACTTGGGTAATGTAATCAATACGTGTTTAGTATGCCAACTATGTTTTACCTGCATCTCTCAAAACAAAGGTAGTGTTTTTACCAATGGAATAGGAGGGTTATGCTTAAAATAGCTGCTGAGAACTGACGCCACTATTCTTGGAAAAGCTCATCAGATACACGGTGAAAATTTGTGTCGTGTAAAGTTCTTGATTACAAAATTTCTTAGAAATAAACATTGATTGAGAAATAGATATTTACCTCTTTAAAGGATTTGTACCAAGTGTAACATACACGTGTAAACTAACTTACAATAAGTTACACTACAAGATATTACAATCATAATATACAATATCTTAATCTGATCTGTGTATTATGGTGTCTAGACGAAATTTTAAGCGACCAAGGTCTACCAAATCTGTATAAGATCTAAACATACTAAATATTTATGTGCCTGTCAGTGATAAAAAAAAAGAAAATAACCTGTAACTGGCAGTTGTAGTTTCGATTTAAAATAACGTGGTTGTCTTCTCTTTAGCATTTTGTTGGCAAACACCTACATACTCGTATTTGCAGCCCAGAAAGTAGTCAAGCTGATTCCTTTTTCGGAGGCAGCTCTTTCTGCGTGCAAGTTTTCGAGCACGCAAGTCACGATATATGGTGGGACATTTTGCTCCGCACGAGCAAGTCAGATGGATACCGTTCGTGAGTACCCATTTGAACATGTACTTTTTGCACCGGCGCCATACTTAAGTTCGAACTCTATTTAAAGAGGTTGTAACCGTGGGGAATAGCCAGTAACCATTATCCGATGAATTATTCCAAAAACCCTTAAAACCATGCATTCGTTCAATATTCAGAACTTAGTATCTCACAATTAAATCAATAGCTGAAACTCCGAACTTTTGACTGCCTACCTAGTCTGGGTAATTTCCAAAGGTATTGTTTACCGTCCGATGTCCGATGTTTAGCGCTCACCCTACGCTGTTGGGAAGTTCATTGTGTTGGACAATGCAGCTGGATCGCTTAGAAGACAGTGACTCGAGGTAGGGGGCTACCTGCTCGAAGTGGTAGCTTACGACGATCGTTTGGAAGTTTTAATTGACGTAAAGCGAAGTGATGATAGATTAATTTTTATATGTCACGGGACAATTGTGTTAATAGGAATCTAAGTGATGATTATATCAGTATGAATTACTCATCGGACATTCATCGATCAAATTGGGGACGTTTTAAAAAACGGAAAGGTCCGAAGCACCCGGAATCGCCGAGCATCTATGAAAAGAGTAATGAATGTAGAGGTAGTGCGTGAGATTTGTAAGGACAGATGCAAGCGACGTTCCGTTGTTTCTGTCTACCCCGACGATAGCCTAGTGGCAAGCCCACCATGCGTGCCACAAACGCACGTAGCCAAATCGAAGGTTACGTGTGTTTCTCTTCCCTTGCTTTGTTTCTAGCTATTGACTTAAAAACTCCTACTTGTGGCTTTCCCTTTGCCAGGCTTCAAAGTACAAGTAAACAATCCTTTTCAGCTTCAAGTTTAATAAACAAAATTTAACTTATTAGTTCTAAACAGAAACATAACGTACAAAATAAACTTGCATTAAATTCTGCCATAAAATAAATCAATTGTGGTGCAGAAAATAAGAGATGACCATGCTCCAGATCAAATCGAATCCAAGTTGCATTTAACCACCAAAGAAAAGCATTTACAGTAATTTTGTTCGATTTGCAATTAATGTTGGAGAGATTCTTTATCTGTCAACTGTATGGCTGGCCTAGTGGCTTAAGCGACCGCCTGACGTTGCGCCGAGTGTTATAGATTCGATCCCCACACGAATCAGAAATTGGTGTGAATTTTGTGTCTGTTAATTGTATGTTTGTATAGTTTTTTGTATGTTTCTTTGTTCTTCTTCTTTTAATTTTTTTACATACTAAAATGAAAGCTACAGAACACTGCTATGGAAATGTTGACGACTTCGTTATTCATAGTAATCGATAACCAATCACAAAGTGCCATCTCACTAGCGTTCTACACGACTGTCACAACTGGAATGATGTGCGGCACTGTGTGTAGGAGCCTTAATAATTTTATGCAAACTCAATTATTTAGTTAAACACACAGAATCACACTACCATACCTTAAACACTATATATAAAAATAAAAAGTTAATCAAATACGTACCTATATTTATTTATAATAAGGTGAAACACGCAAATATCATGAATATGAAACTTAATTAAGTCATTTCGTTTCAATGAACAAGATAATTAATGATTGGCGAGTAAATAAGTGCGCACGCCTTGGTTTTACTGAAATTCAGATACGTTTTGTCATTTGTTTTATTATTTCATTAATGCCTTTTCAGTGATATTTATTATGATGTTGATTCAACTATCTACTGGTTAATTTAATGTCTAGTCATTGAAAGGCTGTTTAATTATGTAATATTAAATTACTACTACTAATTAGCTTGTTTCACTAATCACTATAGAAAGAGAGTTTTATATAAATCTGTTAGCTTGTGACCAAACACTAAAAGGGTTGCAATCGCTATTATTATAATTACTAAATACAAAATAACTTCAGCATTATTAATTCTACGTTCTCTAACCAGATTGGAGACATATTAAAAAAAGGACAGGTTCGACCCTTAACCGAACAGCATGCATGAGAAATTTGATGGGAGTGAATGAAGTGAAGAGAGATTTGTCAGGATCGTTGCAAATTGCGTTCCGTAGTCTCTGCCTACCCCTCCGGGAAACAGGCGTGAGTCTATGTATGTATGTATTAATACTAGTTGAAGTTAAAATTTTGATAATAAATTTAGTTTCCTTTGCAGGGCATTTATATCTAACGCAACGAATTATTAAATTGTATTTGCTTACATCCTGTTAATATAGTCATGCAAATAATGTAAAAATTAAACAGATAAAAGTTTATAAATATATACAAATTAATATGAACTTTGTAGATAGTTATTGGGCCATTTTTAAGGCGAGGATTTCCCAAAGTACAGTGTTATCTAGCGTGGTCAAACGCGTTTTATTTGTAAATAACATAGATTTAAATTCGGAAAAAAATATATGTTATTCTACAGCATTAGACCTTTATTTTTCGGCCATTCGAAACACGATTACTGTCATTTGATACGATAGAAAATAATCGCGAATATAGGTCTGTTTAAACAACTTTTCCCGTTTCATTTGAGTTGTATTGGGATTAGAATTTTCAAAAGTATACCAAAAGAAAGGTCATGTAAAAGCGGATGGTTCTCGGCAATCACATTATGAATTTTAATATATACAAAAATATAATACCGAAAATACGTAATTTCCTACTGCCGACGCGCTCTCTCCGGCGTCGTTCAGTCCCGAGCGGGATGTAATGGAGACAGGACGTGTCGCTCGTTTGCAGAGCGCACCGCAGGATTACGACTTATTTTATCGTCAGTTACGAATCATCAGTCATCATCACTTATTGATAAATGTATTACATCTAGGTTTAGTTTGTAAATAGGTATTGTAAATTTTTAGTAAGTAATAATAGTGTATATAAGTAAGAAGTATAGTTTTAAAAATATCGTTTTGATTATTGGACAAGATAACGACTTGATAACAACAGCATAGTTAGGTAATAGTACTTTAGAAAAATATTGATTTGTAGGTATATTGTGGATGAATTATAGTATTATTGTTGTATTGGGTACCTACCTAATACAATAATTCACACTTATATTCTGTGTACCTATATACGGAAATAAAATGTGAGATGTGCCTAAAAGCTATACAAGCGAATTTTATAGGTACCTACCTACCTAAATAAATACAAATATCCGCAGTTACCCACTTAGTGGTATTTATGGTTACTGTCCCACCCTCGTGGGAAGTAGCGTGATGTTATTTAGTATAACCTTCCTCAACAAATGGGCTAGAGAAGCAAATTAATCTTAGAAAATGGCCTGCTAGTTCCTAAGACTAGCGCGATCAAAAACAAAAAAATAATAATTTCCGTGTATTCAATAACTCTATTGACTATTTCCACCAATAATATCATTGATTTCCACACTATTACCAAACACGAAACAATGGACACCTAATAATATTATAGTAATTATTTATCACGCCGAGGAAGAATGCACTGACCGTGTCACTGGTGTCACAGCTTAGAAAGTTCGGTAGGTAAGTACCTATATCAATTTGACCGACAAATAATAACGAAAAGTAGAGTTTATTATTGGTTGCCGGAAAATAAGCGTTGTGGGTGTAGGAGTATCAATTCGTACGTATGTATGTATGTAAAATTTTAACTTTTTCACTACTGCTTGCCGATGGCAGCGCCTAAGATCACCCAAATTGGGCTAATTTTTATTTTGCCGGCCAATCAATAAATTGTGTTATTTTAGTAGAACTCACTGTTGTAAACATTTTAACTATTACACCAAACTTCTAAGTCAATAGGCTTGTGTCCACTAAGAAAAAAATCGGTTTGATTGTAGTATCTATAGATATGATTATGATTTTAAGATGTCAATAAAGTTTATTATTTATTATAAAATGGTAAGATTAATGAAATTTTTAGAATTCTAAAACTAAAAAATAATGTTTTTATTCTTGTGACAGTGAACACCAATCAGAGAGCATTACGTCAAAATGTACATCCACCATTCATGTTGTTGATATTTTAGTAGTAAATACAACTAAAAAGTAAAAGTTTCTACCTGTCAAATCGAATATAATAAAATAAAAGTGGGTGCATCAGACCCTAGGATCAGACCAGACTTCATACACGGATTGTTTTGTTTTGTACTTTGTGATATCACTCAACCGCTATGATGGTTTAAAGCGTTTTCGTGTCAAATTCAAAAAGGTTTTTAAAAAGCCGTAATTAGTAATATTGCTGATTGTTTTTGAAGAAAAGTCAGGTATTTCAGTTTAACATCTAATAAAGGAACGAATCAATCGCTAATTACATTTTAGGATACAAGCGTATTCTCTGAGACAATATTTAGGTTTGAATGTATGTCTAAAAGTACCGTAGAGCAGTTTTGTTTTGACAAAAGTGATAAATCAAAGAGGTGTAACGGCAGTCAACTATACTTTTTCAGCCTTACGTGAAATACGTGAGCCTTAAAATGCAGTGGACTCATTAAAAAAATAAAAAACATATGTTTAAATACTCCTGACCAAATATAAAAATATCGTCTAAACCTTTAGTAGGAATGTCTATGAGCGGTCAGTTACAGATGTCTTGCATGATGTACAGGCATGGCACCATGTGGTTGAAGAGATGTTGCGTCGCGACGTTCTCACTTTCCAATGTTTCGGCCGGTTCTTGTAGAGAAAAGGCCAGTCGGAAACGCCTGGATACCACTATAGTGACAGCAGCCGCAACCCTGTCCAAGAAAAGGTGCTACAAAAGTTGGCGGAATGCCCCGCTTATGCGTCTCAGCACCGTGAACATCACCCTCTACAACAAATTCCTTTCCGTTCTGTTTTGGGCAGTCTTCAACCAATTACTGCCTGCTATCTTTATGATGTCTTTTTTCCATCTCATTTGCCGTTCCAGCTAGTCATTTACAATCCCATGGTTGCCATTTTAATATTTGCTTGCACCATGTTTCGGGATTTCTGGCTACATGTCCGGCCGCTACTCTTTTGGCAACATCTGGTACTAGGCTTTCTTTTCAGAGCTATTTATTCTTCTTTCTGTCTCTGAGTGTCACTCCTGCCAGTTATCTCTCCATTGCCCTTTGAACAACTTCAAGTTTCTGTAGCGCTGCCTCTGTAGTAACTCAAGTTTCGGCTCCGTAGGTGAGCACTGGCAGGACGCACTAGTTGAATATTCTTACTTTTTGTTGCTTCGTAAAAGCAAATGCCAGTTTATCGAAAGCAGCCCAACCCAAATGGATACGTGTATCAATCCTGTTCACTTGATTTGCTTTGCCCATCTTTATTTCTTGGCCTAGGTATAATATACTATTTATAAAAGAATTCTAATCGGGTACATCCTACTGCAATTGTTATTCCGCTGGAGTTTTCAGTGGTCATGTTGCGAATTGGCCGTAAACTGATCGCGGCAATTGTTACATAGACTGATTTTCAGTGAGAATTTGATTTTCTGACAATTTCCAAAAAAATACCGACTTTGTAGCGCACCATTTTTTTACGGCACTGCGCGCTTTCTTATAATTTATCATGGATCTATCGAAGGTCATAATGCCGTACAAAAATATATGACCGAAATGCGTACTCACTCTACCTGCACTTTTGAATTCTCATCAGCACTCAGTTGGACAGCTTACAAGTGACGGCATAGTGCTGAATCTTATTATTTTATGCTCTTATATCGTCCTATATACGTCACCTGGTGGTTCGTATGACCCATCCATTTTGGACATGGGCCTGTAGTCTAACAGTCGTACCCTCGCTACCTGCCCTGCTCATAGTCTGGTGCGTGATGGCTCTTTCTGTGAGGCAGTAATGCTTATCAATCAGATATTTTACTCTTGGCTTACTACCTGTCATTACCTGATGCCATTTAAATTGCAACATGCACGTTATTTTAGGCAAAAAAATACCAGTAATTACTTAGGATTTATTTTAGGAACAGAATAGATTCTTTGAGCTGGAATATGATCTCACAGACTGCACTTAGAACCTTAGTGTAGTAATAAAAAGTGTTTATTTCGTAATATTCTATAAGTTTATTTTAGTTGGCCGGCACCATTGACATATATTTAGTACATATACCTATATCAATGGCCGGCACTTTTAGAATAGCCTAAATTTGTATGGAGCTGGGTGATCTCCTTTATTATGCATGCACGTGTATTTGCATGAGTATATATTTCTATAACTATTGCCCTGTAATAAAAATCTTGTGTATTATTGATCTTTTTCCGGTACTTTTTTGACCGAGTAGTATCTTAGAGATTGCATAGTTAAAATAAATATAACAAAATGTAATCATTGGTGATTAAAAGTAGCTATGAGTATCTTACCCTTTATGTGTATTATTGGTTCTATGCCGTTGTTTTGCTGACAGTAGCAACGAATTAATTAATTTATATTAATCTAATCCTTTTCCCTAAGATTGATATCGAACAAGCGATACTTTCGCATTGCGAGCGATCATAAGTTTTTTTATAATTAACAACAAACATAATGTTCATAAAATTATCTACTGACTAGAGGACGCCAGCAGCTACGCCTGCATTTTTTTAAAATTTACCCGTTTTGGCCGATCCCGTGGGAATTTCGGGAAATCCCTTCTTAGTGCACCTCTACGGTTTACAAGGAACATACATGCCAAATTTCAGCTTCCTGCGCCCAATAGTTTCGGCTGTAGCGTGTCTGTCAGTCAGTCAGTAACGCAAGGATTTTATATATTAAGATTACTATTGTCACTATAAACAAAAGCAATTTTGGAAAACTACTTTCGAATTTCATAAAGGTTTATTCAATACAGAAACGTTGCAAATTATTTATACTCGTTAAGTAAGTTTATATTTCAATTGATATACTGCTTCAATTTTCTATACTGTGGCGCGAAAGTGTTATACCTACATATGGCGGCAGTGGCGTCGCGTCTCGTGTCGCGATTGATCGTAATTATACTCGTGAACTGGGGAAGAGGGGAGCCTCAAAAGCTTTGAGCGCTCGGAAATCCTCGCCTTAACACGCTTTTATTAGGTCGTCGTGTATGTAACTAACTATGTAATGGAATCTTAGGTAACTAATTTAACCACCTTCCAAGGGTCGTAGCGTAATGCAAATTGGCAGCTGTATGTAGTTCTGATGATAATTTAATAATATGGTACTGCCGAACTGATCTTATGATGGAACCGGAAGATATGACCTGGAACTTCATGATGGAAAAACGTATCATAGCTGTTTTGGATTTCTTATAAAAGTCTTGTAATGATCTTTGACTACAATTAGGTTTCAAGGTCTGATGATGAAGCCGGAAGATAGGCTCTGGCATTCCATAATGGAATATCGTATCATAGTCGTGTTTGCACTTGTGAGAAAAGCCACGTAATGAACTTTGGCTACAATTAGGTTTCAAGGTCTGATGATGAAGCTGGAAGATAGGCTCTAGCATTCCATGATGGAATATCGTATCATAGTCGTGTTTGCACTTGTAAGAAAGGCCACGTAATGAACTATGACTACAATTAGGTTTCAAGATCTGATGATGAAGCCGGAAGATAGGCACTGGCATTCCATGATGGAATATCGTATCATAGTCGTGTTTGCACTTGTGAGAAAGGCCACGTAATGAACTTTGACCACAATTAGGTTTCAAGGTCTGATGATGAAGCCGGAAGATAGGCACTGGCATTCCATGATAGAATATCGTATCATAGTCGTGTTTGTACTTGTGAGAAAGGCCACGTAATGGACTTTGAATTATTTAAATATTTCGAATAAAATAAAATAAAACATTTGCTAAATATTCATAAACATTTTTCAAATTTCATAAAAACCAAAGACAACAGCAAAATGATCGCAAGAACTGTGCCTGCTGCTGTTCGAGTACCATACTTTATAGCGTCCACTGATCACTGATTCAGTATATGCCTTATCGCTCAGAAGCAGAACTGTTACAAGAGTTTTATAGTGCAAGCGAGGCTTTCTTAGCTTGGGAAGAACAGTTGAAGGCAATTAGCGGTCACATGGAGCGGCACAGAGAGCGCGACTGGCAGCTGGAAATTGCATTCAATCAAGTGCACGCATTTCAGATCCTCGAAGAGCCTCCAGTATTGGATAATATTGAACACAATGAAGACTATCCTGAACAGACTATGACTAATTATCAATTCGGCTCAGCACGGCAGGATATGAATATGGACCAAGGACAACTATTCAATGATAGTTTAAAAACACTAGAAAAACACGCTTTTATAAATGCACATAAAAACAAAAAATAAATTATGGATCGTTCAAGTTGTCTCTATTTCTGGGCTAAACTATGTGTTTTAATTATAATATTTGATTGTAAAAGCGTAGCTATACTTGGCCGGGAACTGGATGCCTATAGGCTGAATTAGGGGCTCACCGTCGTTTCCAAAATTAACTTTGATGGACGGTATGTCGGTTTCATAGATTTGGTCACGTCTTAAGTGCGGCCAGACGATGTCCGAGATGAATCCGATGCTGCCATTTACTAGCCCCTTCTCCACGTCTATATTGGATAGCAACAAGATTTTAGCCCCTTTAAATTTTTTTAATTTACTCGGTGGTCCACCCGTTTTATTTATATCGCTGAGAATATTGGACTCTATTGTAGTATTTCCAAGGTTTTGGATCGCGTCAACAAGTTGGTCTTGAGCCTTTTTGTCGTACATTTGAGTTCCTTACATACATACATATCGTCACGCCTTTTATCCCCGAAGGGGTAGGCAGAGGTGTATTTCTACACCCACTTTTTGCCAGATATACTTTAGTCCCACGTAATAAGGGGCGAGCCTATTGCCGTACCGGGCACATTTCCAGACTCCGTGCTGCTACTGAGAATTTCGTGACAGAAAAACCCAATAACTCTGCCCGACCCAGGAATCGAACCCGGGACCTCCCGATCCCACGCGCACATTTATGCCGCGAGACCAACGAGGCAGTCGTATAAGGTTTGATGTCGAGTTTTCCGTCTCTACGCAAAGATGGTATTTGCATCGTGTTATCCCTTAGTCGCCTCTTACGACACCCACGGGAAGATAGGGGGTGGTGACACTTGTATTCTATGCCGTCAACCACACGGCTATTGAGTTCCTTTTTGTTCGTAAAATTTAAGAACTTCATTGTTGTGCTTCTCTACTTGGTTGTTTGTTGGATAAATACGCAGTGCTTTTTCAGCAATACTGCGAGATGCTCGCTGTTCTACTCTCCGACCCTCAAGGCGTTCAAGATGTCGGTGAATGTCTTGTCTCCTCTCTGGCGGATGTTTTGTCTGACTTTGACTAATGTGAAAAGCCGCACTAAATGAGTTGCTGGTGTCATGTGGTCCGGCTGTTGAAACACCTGTTTACCACGCACTGGCGGAAGCTGCAAGAGGTCGCCAAAGAGCATAACGTTTATGTCGCCAAAGGGTTCATCGTAATTCTTTAGCTGGCGTAAACGAGCGTCTATCATGCACAACATCTCATACGGAACCATTGATATCTCGTCCACGAACAAAAACTCTACATTTTGCCACTGTTGACGCATAATTCTCAAGAAGTTGCCGGAGAGTTGAGGCATGTTCACTAAGACGCCGTCTCTTTGAACTGGTAATTTGAGCAAGCTATGCAGTGTAGAGCCACCTACTAGTCGTGCTGCAACTCCAGTCAGAGCGCCAATCTTTGTAACCTGCTTCCCGTAACATTTGTTCACTTGATTTTTCAACAAGTTAAACAAGAACGTCTTACCTGTTCCAGCGCCACCAGTTACGAAAAGTTTAAACCTTTGTTGATCGCCCTGTTGTTGCGACTGTATGTTTGACGTGATAGTATTGAATAGTTGTCCTTGGTCCATATTCATAGCCTGTCGTGCTGAGTCGAATTGATAATTAGTCATAGTCTGTTCAGGATAGTCTTCATTGTGTTCAATATTATCCAATACTGGAGGCTCTTCGAGGATCTGAAATGCGTGCACTTGATTGAATGCAATTTCCAGCTGCCAGTCGCGCTCTCTGTGCCGCTCCATGTGACCGCTAATTGCCTTCAACTGTTCTTCCCAAGCTAAGAAAGCCTCGCTTGCACTATAAAACTCTTGTAACAGTTCTGCTTCTGAGCGATAAGGCATATACTGAATCTGTGATCAGTGGACGCTATGAAGTATGGTACTCGAACAGCAGCAGGCACAGTTCTTGCGATCATTTTGCTGTTGTCTTTGGTTTTTATGAAATTTGAAAAATGTTTATGAATATTTAGCAAATGTTTTATTTTATTTTATTCGAAATATTTAAATAATTCAAAGTCCATTACGTGGCCTTTCTCACAAGTACAAACACGACTATGATACGATATTCTATCATGGAATGCCAGTGCCTATCTTCCGGCTTCATCATCAGACCTTGAAACCTAATTGTGGTCAAAGTTCATTACGTGGCCTTTCTCACAAGTGCAAACACGACTATGATACGATATTCCATCATGGAATGCCAGTGCCTATCTTCCGGCTTCATCATCAGATCTTGAAACCTAATTGTAGTCATAGTTCATTACGTGGCCTTTCTTACAAGTGCAAACACGACTATGATACGATATTCCATCATGGAATGCCAGAGCCTATCTTCCAGCTTCATCATCAGACCTTGAAACCTAATTGTAGCCAAAGTTCATTACGTGGCTTTTCTCACAAGTGCAAACACGACTATGATACGATATTCCATTATGGAATGCCAGAGCCTATCTTCCGGCTTCATCATCAGACCTTGAAACCTAATTGTAGTCAAAGATCATTACAAGACTTTTATAAGAAATCCAAAACAGCTATGATACGTTTTTCCATCATGAAGTTCCAGGTCATATCTTCCGGTTCCATCATAAGATCAGTTCGGCAGTACCATATTATTAAATTATCATCAGAACTACATACAGCTGCCAATTTGCATTACGCTACGACCCTTGGAAGATGGTTAAATTAGTTACCTAAGATTCCATTACATAGTTAGTTACATACACGACGACCTAATAAAAGCGTGTTAAACATTGCTTATGTTCTAAGTTTTATCAAAATCGGTTCAGCCATTTATGACGCTTGAACCGAAATGTTTGTAAGGGTTGTCGCACAGCGTAAACGAACAGCTCTTAGAGTTTGAACGCTATGAGGAAGCACCAATACAAGCGACAGTCACGAGGTATCTTGTTGCCGCTTGAGTCTCGCCACAATGAATGGGTTATAAATTACGACCGTTAATGCTGTAATTGCTCAGATATTGTGTTATACCGACGATATTATAGTAGAAATGTATTGTAGTTTGCGGCAGCTTGGGGAATATGGAACGTAAAGACATAGATCCTGAAGATAAAATTCAAAAGGAAGATGTCATTCACATCAGCATCTCAGCCGATGGACGTCCACTGCTGGATATAGGTCTCCTATTTATGTATCATACTACAAGATGCTCGCTTGCCCGCACGTTTAGTTTAAACGTTTAGCCCGATTGGGGGAATTTCGGAAAATACTTTCTTAGTGCACCCCTAAGGTCCCCAAGGATTCAAGGAACATACATCCCATATTTCAGCTTCTTACGCCCGTTAGTTTCGACAGTGCCTTGGCTGTCATTCAGTCAGTAAAGTTGTATTTACATGCAGTTTTCATAAAAAAGAAACTGTATGAGAAAGTAAAAGCCCCAAAAAATAAAATGGCTAAAAGTCACCTGGTTCAACATAATGCCAGACATATCCGACGTTGGTTAGAAAAACAACGGGATCAACGATCCTATAACAAACCCATAAATCTCTTTCATTATACGGCTATCTGTCACACAAGCATGTACATTGAATGCAAATGACGCCCCGCTATGCATTCGTTTCATACTAACTACGCAAAATATTTCGCGCAATCAACACCTGTAGCTAAGAACTCATACGACTTTGGTGCCTCATAAATGTTTAGTAGAAGTGGAGACATTATAGATCTCGTTAACTCTTAACTTGCAGGCCCAATGCAATAAGCTTAAGCGTAAGATATTTGTTGACTCAGAAGTGAAACATTTTCTTAACAAACATGTTGTTTCAGATAAACAAAATAGCTACCTACTTCACTGCATCTTTAAATCCTAAAAAGCCTTTAGAAACAACAAAACACCGAATGATTATTTTCATTTTAGAATTAAAAAATTGCTCACTTTTGTTTATGATTGCATAATTACGTTTTACTTACGTTTCGTTACGGAGTAATAAAATTATGGCAATTGTTTTTTACGCTAGGGAATTTTGTTAGTGCGAACAAGTATGGAACATCCACGTATAATTTAATGAATAACAGTATGAAGGGCTTTTGTCTATGAAATTTGTCAAAACGCACTGAAAAATGGCAGCTAATTCGAATGTAACTATTAAAGTTCTTAAGTCCTTATTCGGTGACCCTATGCATCGCTTTCCACCCTCCGAAAGGAGTTGATGGCTGATCTGCTAGTGAAACTAAAACTAATGACTTTCTAATCGTTCAATACCACTAGTATAAGAACAATGGAATCTCTACTCCTAAATTCCTACTGATTGCTCACTGGCGATGAAACGCAGCATAAGATAAATTTTATCTGTCTGTTTAGAAGATAATTACACATTTTCAACGGAGTTCTAGTATTCCTGTTAATAATTAAACACGAGATGGAGGCTATCCTGATAAAAATCTTTCGGCTATGATTTAAGATGGCCGAAAGATTTAATTTTTTGTAACAAACTACTACGTGGGTCAATGTTTACCCCTACAAAAGTACTCTATTCTTGCAGCAAGACAATTCTAGATCATACATAAAATAATTCGTAGTAGCCGTCCGACTTAACATACTATTATGATCGTCAGACAGATTTATCCGAGATCATTTGCAATACCAACATGTAGTGTACCGCCCTCAATCGTCTTCATTTATATTAGTGCGTGGGCCGTTTTGAATAAATAAATAATGTAGACTGTATCGCTCTTAAATTTCAAGGTGATCTGTAGGCTTAAGGTCGGGCTGTAGTAAGTAACTAACACGTCTCATGAAATACTTAGTTAATGTTTAAAAGATAGATTAGACAGTTTGGATTTGGACGTACGGCTGATAAGTGTCAAGTGTTTTAATTAATAAATTAAATGTATTTGGTGAGGCAAGCTCACACTTTTAATTGATATCTATCGGCTCATAATCCCATTTTGGATTTTTCCATTTGAAAGGATTGAGAGTAATTTCTTATAGCTGTAAAATTCATTAATTGGTCGACCAGCGTGTTAGTCTGGCACAGCGTAAACAATTGTTGGATAGTATGGTCCAATCGTTTTGGAAAAAATGGCATCTTGAGTATTTGCATACGCTGCAAATGAGGCAAAAATGGGCTACTCCAGGCAAGCCTGTAGAAGTTGGTACTGTCGTACTTGTTGGACAGGACAATTCCGCCCCGCTTAGTTGGCCTTTAGGGGTTATCACGGAGGTATATAAAGGCTCTGATAACGTAGCTCGCGTAGCAATGGTTAAGACGAAGTTCGGTAATTTCAAACGAGCTATCGTTAAATTATATCCTATCCCAACGCAATGATGATTAATACATAAGTGTAAAGTGTTAGGTTAGTAATTAGGCTTAAGTAACTTATAAATATCGTTTACGTCCGCATTCAGCCATAAAGCTTCAACGCTCCTAGCTTATAGCTTATTTTGTTGATCATGATTTAGGTCAATCAATCTTTATAATTTTTATCACTTTCCTGTTGAAAGCACTCGCGTCCTTCCAAGGGGGGCAGCATGGTGAGGCAAGCTCACACTTTTAATTGATATCTATCGGCTCATAATCCCATTTTGGATTTTTCCACATGGAAGGATTGAGAGTAATTTCTTATAGCTGTAAAATTCATTAATTGGTCTCTGATTTGATAAACATCATATGGCATGCGTGTTTGGATATCTTCACTTGGTGGCACTATCATCGCGGCGAACTTCACGTCGTGCCTTTTTTGAACGAACTTCATCTCCAACCGCCGAGTGCTCGCGATCTTAAAACTCGCTGCTAGCTGATAATTGTGAATTTCGGGATTCTTTACCGCTATAATTGTAATCCATCCGTTACAATAGTATCTAGAACCGCCTTTTCTAATAATATATTGTGATTTCATCGATTGTGTTGGATATTGTGCGTGTGAATGGACTCTGAAAAAACGTGGCAAGTACCTATCGTTCAGCCGGCCGGCTTCGTAGCGGAGAACTTCTTGGGATTGTTACAAGAACAGAGCAAATCAAGGCACCTGTAAGACCAGCAAAATCAGGTAAGAGACTCCATATCACGCATGTCTATCCGTTACTCCCGTATTCACTCTGTCCCCTTTCACTCTCAATCTAATCTCTCAACCCCAACATACTCTTTCTATATTTAATCTTACTCACTGTGTAGTTGCATGCCACACCATAATTTATTGGTCCTTCACGAGCCGCATACGATAGTATGTTAACCTGATTTACGTACGTAATTAGTTGGTACGTAAAACTTTCATACATTTACGTAAATTTTTTGGTTAATGTTTTCTCCGAAACTGCATAATTGACAATAGATTTTACGTAATTCATTGGTATAAATCTGGTCAGTTATTTTTGTATGTACCGCACATTTATTTTAATAGTTCATGGCGTAATATGTGGGTAGGGACTTATCCACTCACAAGTCGCTTCGCTGCATACTTACCTACCTATAGCGTTTGGCAATCTTTAGTTCAAACGTAGGTATAATCCCGCACCGCTTTGTTTACATTTGAATATAATCATATTCTATTTTATCACCTTTTGCAATCTGCCTTTGTTTGGGTGTTGCTGAGTGCTTTTAGTGTATTTGTCGCTTATTATTAGTCAGCAATATGACTGCTAGGCAAAGAAAGCCAGAAGATTTATTGACGATTCTTCATGAAAAGAAGGGATTATTGTTTAAACGCATGAATCGTTTATATGATTCATCAAAAAATATCTCGTCATTCGAGTCTAGGAAAAATGAAAGTTTTATGGCTGAATCTGAGACAATTGATGACATGTGCGATAAATTCAAATCGTTTGTCGATCAAATTAATGAGATTAATATGAATCTAAGACCGGACACCAGTCCCAACTTTGCTTGTTTGGAGTCTTTTGAGGATTTATATATCCAGGTCAAACGTGTTAGAAATAAAATAAACAGTAGCCAGACTCCATCAACACCCGGTAATTCTAACCCAAATAAATCATTTGAACCGCTTAAAATAAAGTTGCCTCCGTTAGCGCTGCCATCGTTTGACGGCAAAACTGAGAATTGGCCAGTCTTCTATGAGTCGTTCAAGGCGAATATACATGATAATGAACAGCTCACAGACTCGCAGAAGGTACAGTATTTAAAAGGCAGACTCACACATGACGCTTTGAGGGTTACCGCTGGCATTGTACCTACGGGTGAAACGTACCGGTTTATATGGGACAGTTTAGTCAAGAAATATCAAGATAAACGCACATTAGGTGCACATTACTTGAATAATATTCTTGATTTGAAAAGTACTTCATATAACGCTAATAGTCTCGATTCTTTCATAGAAACATTTAGTGCATCTATTTCCGCATTGAAACAACTTGAGATTAAAGATCTTATGGATTTTATGTTCCTGCACTGTGCCATGAGAAAGTTAGATTCACAAACAACTCAATTATTCGAACTTTCCATTAGAGATACTGAATTTCCCACCGCTAAGTTATTGATTAGTTTTGTGCAGGATCAAGCAAAAATATTGGCACGCTCGAATTCATTTTACTATGTATTAGCATGTAAAGTTGTGAGTACGATGTGGGCATTATTAAACATATAAGCAAATAGTTGTGGCAACCTGTCTGATGGCTTAGGCTGACATGCTTATGCATACACCTTCTGATGGCGTGGAGGCATAGTGATACAGATCGTGCTGGCTCCCTCAATCAAGGTTGAGCCGTACGATTGCTGTTGAATGCGGGCCATCAGTGGGCCGAGTCAGTCAAAAGCGTCAGATGATTTCCTGCATTGTACTTGCATACTAAACCCTTTTTTTTGTCTGGACTTTAAAAGATCAAGAAAAGACTAAAGAAATTGAAGTGACAAAAAAAAAATGACTCTGAGTTTGTTTCGGCTTTTCTTCTCAAGAAGTCATTTAGCTAGGAAAAGCCGGCCTCATCTAGAATAGGGTTTTGACATGTATAAGTGTTGTAAACAACCAAAATGCAGAAATAAATATGTCTTTATGTCTTTATCTTATTCGAATGCGAGAAATAATGTTAGAAAACCCGCGTCGCTACCCGCTCGATCGAAAGCATTCATCATAAGTGGCCCACCCGACGAGCCGGCTGTTTGTCTCGCGACTGCGCCTCCGCCGTGTGCATATTGCAATGATAACGATCATGTTCATTTGTATCAGTGCGCTAAATTTAAATCGGATCTCACTCCTAGAAAGAGGTTCGAGTTTATTAAATCGAAGCGAGGTTGCGCCAACTGTCTAAGCACGTCACACGGACTGAGTAACTGCAAGTCAACATCAGTCTGTAATTTATGTAAACGAAGACATCATACTTTGTTGCATTTCCCAAAAAATAATGAAACCGCGCGCACCACTGATGTTGATAGCGTCGATACGAGTTGTAATATGATTTCGGTTTCTTCTCATGCCCCACCTTCTCGCGACCTCTCCGCGATCTTACCATCGCCAGTTTCTTCGCTAGTCCGGTCGACTGGCACATCGACGCGTTCTCGCGTCCCGCGTGAGTCAGATAAGGTGTCAAATGCACTCACTCACAGCTCTGCGGTTTTATTCTCTGCCGGGACGAACCCTAGGTCAACCGTATTGTTGTCAACTGCCCAAGTTTATGCGCGAGCGAATAACGATGGCGCGCGGCAAAAGACAATAGTACGATGTCTAATAGATAATGGTTCGCAGAGTAATTTAATTACCACCGCATGTTGTAGAAAACTTAGACTACAAATAACTCCTTTGAGTAACTCATTTGTCAAAGGAGTTGGTGCTGTATCGCGTCCAATAATAGGTTACGTACATTTAAATATTGAGTCACGCATTTATCCAGATCAAAAATATACTATACATGCATTAGTAGTTGATTGCATTACTGATCGGCTCCCTTCGCATCGTGTGGAGTTGGGTGGTCAGGTGGACTTTGACTCTCTTCCGCTTGCGGATTTAAGCTGGAATGTTCCGGGAGAGGTTGACTTAGTGTTGGGCGCTCAACTGTTTCCGTACATATATTTGGGGAAGAGGGTTGACTTCGGTTCTCGTGCCCCTCCCGCCTTATTGACCGCATTCGGTTATGTTCTTGTGGGTGATTTTCCTCCTGATAATGATAATGTAAGTGGGCCTACATATTCGTTTTCAGCATTGGTTATTAATGATTTGTTACAAAAATTCTGGGAATTGGAGGAAGTCAATCATAAACGCTTTTTCTCGCCTGTGGAAACCGAATGTGAGAATATTTTTTCCTCTACAGTGTCGCGTGACGAGGCGGGACGTTATACAGTCGCATTGCCCTTTAGTAAGAATCCTGCAGAATTAGGTAACTCCCGCGCCGTCGCGTATCGTCGGCTTATGGCGCTTGAACCAAAGCTTCGACAATCATCTACGTTGAGGGAAAGTTATAACGCGGTGATTAAAGAGTACATTGATAATGGTTACTTAAGCCAAGTCAACGAATCAGATATCTTGGATGACGGGTACTACATCCCTCACCACGCTGTTGTTCGACCGGACAAACCGATGCCGCGCATTGTACTGGACGCTAGTTCTAGGACTCATACGGGTCTATCTTTAAATGATATACTCCACATTGGTCCAAATTTACAAACCGATTTATTCCTTCTATTAATAGATTTAAGATTATTTCCTATAGCTATAAATGCAGATATCAAACACATGTATTTACGGATTGGTGTACCCGTTGACCAGCGTAAATACCTACGCATTTTATTTCGCTTTAACGAGAACGAACCTGTGTTAACATTCTCTTTTAACCGCTTGCCGTTCGGACTTAAATCGAGTCCATATATAGCTATGCGTACGGTGCGACAACTGGCCTCTGATAGTCCGCATTACCCTGAAGCTGCTAAAGTGGCAGAGACCAGTCTTTATATGGACGATTTGGTGTATTCTGTGCAGGATGAAGACACCGCCAAGCGGCTATCCCACGATCTTATAAAGATGTTCAAATCGGGGGACTTTGACTTGGTTAAATGGTGTAGTAATTCACCCTCGCTTTTAAATAGTCTTCCTGACTCTCATCGTAAGTCCCTCGATTTTCATACTGGAAATGATGTGTCCAAGGTGTTGGGTCTGTCGTGGGAACCTTCCCAGGACAATTTGTTTTTCACCTCCGCTCAAGTAGTCGAGAAATGTACTAAGAGAAATATACTCTCGATAGTCACGCGTTTATTTGATGTTCTTGGTTTGGTCGCCCCCGTGATCTTTTACGCCAAGTTGCTCATCAAAGAGCTATGGCTAAGTAAGATTGGTTGGGATGAACCCGTTCCTGACGATATCTTTAAACGTTTCTCTATTCTCATGCGAGAGTTCCCTTTATTGGAGACCTTACGGATACCGCGTCACGTGGGTGTCACTGATGGTTCCGCTATTCGTATAGTCGCGTTTGCCGATGCCAGTATGGGTGGGTATGGGTGTGTGATTTATATACACTCTGTTAGCCCGTCCGGTGTCGCGGTTCGCTTGCTTTGTGCGAAATCAAAGGTTTCCCCCACAAAGGTGGTAACCCTTGCACGTCTCGAGCTATGTGCTGCCGTGCTCATGTCAAAATTAATAAGGACTGTGCGCGATACTTATGCTTTACGTGTTCCTATTGCAGGAATTTACGCCTTTTCGGATTCAATGATCGCTTTATCTTGGATCCATTCTTCCCCGCATCGTTGGTCGGTCTTTGTCAGTAATAGGGTCGCTCAGTGTCAAGAGAATTTGGGTTCTTGCAATTTTTATCATGTGGCTGGTCTTGAGAATCCCAGCGATTGTTTATCTCGCGGTATCCTTCCCTCTCAATTGGTGTTCCATGAGCTTTGGTGGAATGGTCCGCCTTGGCTTTGTAGCCCTCCGGAAGAGTGGCCTGTAAAACCATTCTCGCCTACTAATTGTGAGGAGCTTCCCGAGCTTCGAGCAAGCGTACTGACGGTGAGCACTCGATTGGAACAACCGCTCCTATGCCAAGTGGCATCACGTGCCTCTTCATGGGATAAATTATTGCGTATCGTTGCTTATGTACTTAAATTTGTGTATCCAAAGGCTCATTGCCAGCCTCGCTCCGCTCAGAGTCTGTCAGCTGCGGAACGAGTTATGATCCGAGCTGTGCAATCTGTACACTTTGCTGATGACATTAAGCTCATCAAATCTGGCAAATTACTGCCCAAGAAGCTTCAGCGTTTGGCTGTGTTCTTGGACGATGAAGGCTTCCTACGCATCGGTGGTAGGCTCTCCAAATCTGGCCTCCCTTTTGACGCTAGGCACCCGTTACTGCTGCCAAAACATGACCATGTAGTGGATCTGATAATTCGGCATTATCATGTGATGCATTGTCATACTGGGCCAGGACTTCTTATGTCTATTTTAAGACAGCGATTTTGGATACTAGATGCCAGGACTGTCATACGGTCTCAGTTGCGGCAATGCAACACCTGCTTTCGAGTTAGTCCGACGCATCCTACACCAATGATGGCTGACCTTCCCGAATGTCGGGTGTCTGAATCCAAGGCATTTCTCCACACTGGAGTAGATTATGCTGGTCCCATACGTATAACCCTCGCCCGACGCAGAGGGCAACGTACGCAAAAGGCTTACATTTGTTTGTTCGTATGCCTGGTCACCAAGGCCGTCCACGTAGAGCTTGTCTCTGACTTAACGTCCGATGCTTTCTTGGGCGCGTTTAAACGCTTTATTTCGCGTCGGGGGCCGGTATCCTGTCTTTATTCAGATAACGCTACTAACTTCGTCGGTGCCAGGGCACAACTAGATGACCTGTATAGTTTTTTAAGGAATTCTAGTTTTAATTCGTCTCTTTTAGATGAGCTCTCAACGCGCCGCATAAGGTGGAAAATGATTCCTCCTCGCTCCCCACACTTCGGTTCTATGTGGGAGGCAAACATTAAATCATTAAAGACGCATCTTTACCGGGTAATCGGTAGCCAAATTCTCACTTATGAGGAATTACAAACCGTCCTCGTTCAAATAGAGTGTATCATGAATTCACGTCCTCTAAGCGTGATATCTTCAGATCCTTATCCGGAAGTCATTACTCCCGCTCACTTCTTGATGTCGACACCGTTAACGTACCTGCCAGCAGCCGATTTGTCTGACCAGCGTGTTAGTCTGGCACAGCGTAAACAATTGTTGGATAGTATGGTCCAATCGTTTTGGAAAAAATGGCATCTTGAGTATTTGCATACGCTGCAAATGAGGCAAAAATGGGCTACTCCAGGCAAGCCTGTAGAAGTTGGAACTGTCGTACTTGTTGGACAGGACAATTCCGCCCCGCTTAGTTGGCCTTTAGGGGTTATCACGGAGGTATATAAAGGCTCTGATAACGTAGCTCGCGTAGCAATGGTTAAGACGAAGTTCGGTAATTTCAAACGAGCTATCGTTAAATTATATCCTATCCCAACGCAATGATGATTAATACATAAGTGTAAAGTGTTAGGTTAGTAATTAGGCTTAAGTAACTTATAAATATCGTTTACGTCCGCATTCAGCCATAAAGCTTCAACGCTCCTAGCTTATAGCTTATTTTGTTGATCATGATTTAGGTCAATCAATCTTTATAATTTTTATCACTTTCCTGTTGAAAGCACTCGCGTCCTTCCAAGGGGGGCAGCATGGTGAGGCAAGCTCACACTTTTAATTGATATCTATCGGCTCATAATCCCATTTTGGATTTTTCCACATGGAAGGATTGAGAGTAATTTCTTATAGCTGTAAAATTCATTAATTGGTCTCTGATTTGATAAACATCATATGGCATGCGTGTTTGGATATCTTCACTTGGTGGCGCTATCATCGCGGCGAACTTCACGTCGTGCCTTTTTTGAACGAACTTCATCTCCAACCGCCGAGTGCTCGCGATCTTAAAACTCGCTGCTAGCTGATAATTGTGAATTTCGGGATTCTTTACCGCTATAATTGTAATCCATCCGTTACAATAGTATCTAGAACCGCCTTTTCTAATAATATATTGTGATTTCATCGATTGTGTTGGATATTGTGCGTGTGAATGGACTCTGAAAAAACGTGGCAAGTACCTATCGTTCAGCCGGCCGGCTTCGTAGCGGAGAACTTCTTGGGATTGTTACAAGAACAGAGCAAATCAAGGCACCTGTAAGACCAGCAAAATCAGGTAAGAGACTCCATATCACGCATGTCTATCCGTTACTCCCGTATTCACTCTGTCCCCTTTCACTCTCAATCTAATCTCTCAACCCCAACATACTCTTTCTATATTTAATCTTACTCACTGTGTGGTTGCATGCCACACCAGTATTTTTATGGGTAAAATATTTAAAACCGTTATTTTTTTTATCGGTGGTCCAATTAATTATATCTACTTCTACTAATTCACTGACATTTTGAATTGAATAGTCTCACATTTGATTGTAGAATGTTAAATTAAGATTTTGCATGTCGGCTGGTGAAATATGGCTGAACTAAATTTACTTTTTTACCATCTGACATAATAATATGTATGTAATACCCATATTTGCGAAATAAATGATTATTTATCTTTAATCTTATCTTTAAAGTTTATATGTAAAAGGGTAAAATTATATGTCGTTCGGCTTCTCCAGATTTGTTCCAAATAAAAGTATTTAGCATCGACTTTTTTATTTTACCTTAATGTACTAAATTTATCGAACGATATAAAGAACTCTACCTTACATTTTCTAAGGCTACAAACAACCAACTGCCTTCATACTAGAACATTGATCACAAAAAATGAACGCGTTTCCACTTACCAAGCGAAAGGTTAAAAGAGTACAATCATCAAAACAAACAGCGTCGTCGTCGTTTTCCACGCTATCTTTGGGGTGCGGCCACATTGCTGCCAACGATTAAAATTGTTTACGTTGCTAATGAAACGCCATAACGTGACGCGATGAAACGTGGACGAACCCTACGTCATAATTAAAATTTCTGACAAAAACAGTGAACACTAGTGACTTAATGTGTTACTAGAATAGACAATTTAAAAATTAAATTGTACAATACAGATGAATTTTAAACTGATGGTACAATAACAATGAGATCAGCCATGTTTATAGACTGTCCGCTGCTGGGCGCGGGACTCTTCTCAATATGAGAAGTGTTAGGCTAATGTCCACTACGCTGTGGACCAAGTGTGCAGACTTCACATGTCTTACGAGATTATAAAAAAATCGGGCAAGTGCGAGTCTGACCTGCGCACCGAGGGTTCCGTACGCATTTTACCTTATTTGAGATGTGGGTGCTAATTACGCTAGTCCTCTAAATCTGCATGAGCGCTCTTAATCTGTACAGCACAAGTAAGGGAAAAATTCCGAAAATTAAAAATAATTGAAAATTAAAGTTAATTTTGGTACTTACAAGTTTTGGCAAAAATCTAATTTTGACCATATCTTTTTATCGTGTTGACCCAGGACTCTGATTTTTATACACCTAATAGGAACCATAGACATCAGTATCTGGTATAAATTCATTCAATTTGCTAGGTCCACCCGTTCCTGAGAAAATCGGTGGTGAACACGGACAGACAGACAGACAGACGGACAAGAAAGTTATCTTATAAGGGTTCCTTTTTTACCTTGTGAGGTACGGAACCCTAAAAACTATTTCCTATCGCCGTTGTAAACCATTTTAGTTACTATAATAAATTAACGGTAATCCCTATTATTTTTGTTTCGTTTTCTGACTGCATGGATGGCATGCCTAAGTTTCAAATGCAGTTTATCGATTACTATGGTTAGGATCTCATTATGAGACAAATATCCCGATCCGAACGGCAAGCAGTAAAATTGCCCTGGATTACATCTAAAGGAGCGTTGTTTGATTATTATGTGTGAAATGGCAAGGTTGCCGCAACTAGTTACACCAGTTGCTCTAACATACCCTTGTCGTAGCACGGGAACTAGAGCGGAGTTCCCTGACCTATATCCTACTGAGTTGGTAGAGTATAGCCCCTCTGTGGCTCACTATGTTTTTTCTAACAGAAAAAGCTGCATAATTCCTAATTCGTTTCAAATCTGAAGAGAGGTATCTTTTACGATCTTCAACAATCTGGCTTTAAAATTCCTAGGATTCTTTCCAGCTGAGAACTGCTTTTATTAGAAGTAAGTTGTGCAATTCTAGCCATTGTAAAACCAAGTCTGACCGTAAGGCTCAGTTCACACCGAAATGGCAGCGGCTGGAAGAGACGCGCAGCGGCCGGCATCGAAGAGAAGGCTTGCGGCTGCCCGCGACTGCTCGCGCCCGCCCGCGACTGCTCGCGGCCGCGCGCAGCTCACGTCACAGCTCAGGCTCACGCTATTCCTATGCGCAGTTTATATTCTACATATAACGAGGAAACACGTGTGTAATTAGCTGTGAAAATGAATATTTTGGATTTAATAGTTATTGCACGTATAATTGAAAAAGAAGAAGAGGAAACGCGGTTTCTTGGGTACACTGCCGCCCGCGCCCTCCCGCGCTTGCTCGCGGCCGCCCGCGCTTTCCCGCGCTTGCTCGCGGCCGCCAGCGCCTTCCCGCGCATGCTCGCGGCCGCCCGCGCCTTCCCGCGCATGCTCGCGGCCGCCCGCGCCTTCCCGCGCATGCTCGCGGCCGCTCGCGCCCGCCAGAGCGGTCGCGCACCGACGCGGCGCGGATTGTCAAGTGATTCTATGTATTATAGTCATGGTGATAAAGACTAAAATTATATGACACTGAAACTGCTCTCCGCTTCGCTTCCGGCCGCTGCCATTTCGGTGTGAACTGAGCCTTAAAGCTGGAGTATTTTATGATGATAAAAAGCATTCCAATTGACTACGAATACTTTATTATTTGAATGTTGCCATAGACAATGGTGTGACAGGAATAGACGTGAGTGCTATATCCGTATCGATTATTAAATAAGTAATCGATACGATCGACCTTTATAGAGTTGGTTTGGTTTAAAATGCAGTTATTTAATATTTAATCAACATTATGTCAATAAGCTAATATTTTTGAAGCAAAACAACGTTTAAATAAAAAAAACGTCTCAGCATCGTTTTAATGTTGTATCGATTTCACATAAAATCGATTTAAAATGTGCACCTCTGCTTTTGTCTTTGGCTGTGACAGTTAGATGCTACAAAATACTTCCGCGTTTTGATGTCAATCTGACATATGTCATTTGATAATTCAAACGTACGTACCTACCTACATTGTTTAACTTTCATACTATAAATTTCCTTTTACCTACATTGTTCATTCTTAACAAAAAATTCAAACACGGATATCTTCTTTTTCCACCTTTCCTGAGTAAAAATAGAATCATTTATAGACTCTGTTCATTTATTCATCATCAGCCTTTAACAGTCCACTGCTGGACTAGGCCTCTCCTTTGAAAGGAGGAATTGGCCTACTATCTACTATCTGTTACTTACGCCAAATTTTTTGATATATTTATATATATATTTTGATGTATGGAGATCTGCCATTGTCCTTCTGTGGATGCGTTATTCATGTGTCAACACTGAATCCCTATCTTCTTAATATATATATTTCTTGTGTGCGTGTGTATGTCACTGAACTCCTCCTAAACGACTGGACCGATCTTTATGAAATTTTTTGTGTGTGTTCAAAGGAACCTGAGAATGGTTTAGATTCACAATTTAGTCCACTGGAAAATGTTATTTTATTTAATTTTTAATTTGTTAGTAATTGTGGATTTCGGAATTTTTCACATTGGAACCGACGGACTTCGCTGCTATCGCAGTGTCAAATCTTAAATTAATAATTTCGTCAAGGAGTACATCGAAACCTTACCTGAATAATAGAACATTAAAAAATAAAGCATTCGAGTCGACAACATATATCCGAAAAAATCGGATTGTCGAGTATTTTGTTAAATTCTAATGGTTCTGACAGACAAATCACAGTCGACATATTGGCCACTCTCGCGAAACGTCATAGATACCGGATAACATTTTGAGCACAACTAAGTCTTAGTACTAAGTAGTTTGTATGTGTAAATACTTTTTACAGTTCTATAGTATCCGCCCAATAAAGGAGATTTGTGTTACCCCGAACATCGATGATAAACTGTAACCATGGGGTCTCATTCCTTAGAACGTTTTCCGTCATTCTTAACTCTCTCAACAGATGGCTTTACTAGTATCGTTTGTTATTGATGACTTTCGTGCATAAATGATAAATAAGAAAATAAAGTTCTAAAATATGATATTTATTGATAAAAAAATCCCATTATTACGATTAAATAAAAAAATGAAACATTAAATTGAATATGAATATTTTTGGAAAATATGATGTGCACTTCGTTGCTCTGGTGGGCAAATTTCGTACTAGCTTGTAGTAAAACGTTACAATGAGTTAACTTTCACTCGGCATTCATAGATGGCGCTTTTACGTATGTATATATTTATTTTTATTTAATTTGGTATTAATCAGTAGATGGTAAAATAAATAAATATTTATTAAATAAACATCAAATATTTGAAAAAGTAAGATATTATGTTAACCAATGAACGGCCATGAGCATTTATTTTAAAAAGTATATAGGTAGGTACCTAGTCGAGCGATTGCGTTTTGTTTTTACATTTAAGTACGTAAAAGTAGTGTAATTTAAATTTTATACATAATAAAAACTTACTCTGTGTTTGTAGAAGTATTATATAATAAATTTTCATAAATTATGTTAATCAATATCCGTCTTACATTTATAGGTACCTATAGTCTGTTCAAGATACGAAAAAATAAAATGTAAACAAACCATAAAATGGTTCTTTTAATGTCGCCTTCGCAACAAAAGTAGATTTAAGTTAAATACTCTAAGCGAAAGATTCAGTTAGTTTTAAAAAAATACGCCTGTCCCTTAAATTCATAAATGATACAGCATATTTTTTATTTTTCCTGTATTGTTCATAATTAATATAATAACGAATATATTTTTTATGTATTAGTTATGCTAATAAACTATTTTACACGATAAAGAACCTAAAAAGCCAATGATTCTAAAATGTCAATGTATTTGTTATCCTGTCAACTTATTCATTACACCCAAAGTAGGTAGGGTCATTTCGCCTGTTCGTGTCCATCGCCCTATTCGCGTCCATTTTACGGACCTCCCTTTAAAAATGCTCGAAAATAAGTATACTAACACATTAATAAAATGAAAAGTCAGTACCGCCAATACCTTAACGTTTAAGAGACACGCACAAATAGACAAAAGTTCCGTGCGCCCAGCTAAACCTGTTTAAAAAAATAGTAAATCTCGGTTGTTCAACAAAAGAGTGCAGATGCGCGGGATATAAATAAAAAAATAGTATGCAGTGGCGTGTTTGACGGTAAATATTTTATTGTTTTATGTGTATTTTAGGATACATAGCGGTTTCTTGACATTAATAATGAAAATACGAATAGTATGAATTATGAATTCGCTTGTTTTTTTATAGTTAACAATTAAAATAAGGTGGACGCGAATTACAACACTGAATTTATAAAACTTCCACTTTGCGTCCACAATGGACGCGAACTCGTCCATTTATGATTTCTTTAGTTGTTTATTTTTATGTGATTAATAAAATATGATAGAGAAATTGGGATTTTGTTTATTTTAACATTAATAGTATGCAATTGTAATGACCAATTTGCGTCCACATTATTATGATTGTAATAAAAGATACAATCGATATAATAATCGATCACAAGTGGACTCAAACTATACCTGCAAGGGATAATAATACAGGGTGGGCCATAAGGGTGTTGGCGGTTTAAATATTCGATTAAAAAAAAACTACGAAACATAACACAAATATATTTGTATTGTTAAAAAGTAGAAGCATAGGAATTTTTAAGACTTAAAAATAATTTTGTCCAAATGGCTTCCCTCGGCTGCTTGGCACTCTTGGAACCGAAGTCGCAAATTTTGGAAAACTCGTTGAAAAGTTGTTCTCGGTATTTTGTTACTTTCCTGAATAATATTCCTCTTCAGCTGCTCTAAATTGGTCGGATTATTCTCGTAAACTACCGATTTGAGGTAGCCCCATAGAAAATAATCGCATGGAGAGAGATCGGGGCTACGTGGGGGCCATTCAATATCCCCCCTTTTCGAGATGAGTTTTCCGGGAAAAACATTTTTCAGCGGCTCTATGGATACCCTAGCCGTATGACATGTGGCCCCATCCTGTTGAAACCACATCCTCGAGGTATTGCCTTGAAGTTCTTGCAAAGCTGGCACCAAAAAGAATGTTATCATGTTGCAATAATTGTTAGCTCTAACCGTCATCGCTTGCCCTCTTTCGTCCTCAAAAAAGTATGGCCCAATAATACCGGTTGACGTTATCCCAGCCCGCACGACAAGCTTAGGGCTGTGAAGTGGACGTTCATGCAAGCGTCGGGGATTAGTCTCGGACCAGAACCGACAATTTTGCTTGTTCACATGGCCATTAAGGTGTAAATTTGCCTCATCACTAAAAATCACGTTGTTGAAATTGTTGAACCGCTCGAGCATCAAATTGACAAAGTTAAGTCGGTTATTGGCATCATTGGGTTTTAATTCTTGGACTATCTGAATCTTATAAGCCTTCAAATTCGTCGCAAAGTTGTTCTTTTGACGTCCAAAGACTGAATTCTCTTACGTGTTGACTGTTGCGGATTTCGCTGAACTGAAACACGAACACGCACCACAATGTCGGCTTGTCTTTCAGAAACTGGGCGACCACGAGCCGTAATTGGTACTGTTGAGCCGGTTGTTTCAAACATTCTGATCCATTTTCGTAACACATTGGCGCTTGGAACTTCACTTAAATCGCGTAAACCGTGTTCATGCCGATACAAACGTCGTGCAGTAATCACTGATTTATTGTTTTCGTAATACGCTCGGACACAAAATGCACGCTGCACTCCCGTGTACGGCTCCGACTAAATTTCCAGGAACGCAGCGAACAATATATCCCCCCGCCACCCCGCGCCGCGCGTTACCGAGAAATTGAAGAATTAAATCGCCAACACTGATATGGCCCACCCTGTATTATCCCTTTATTATTATAGCAAATTGCGTCCATTTTTTCATGAAATAGTAATTATCGCATAAATACATTCTATATATTTTTTTTTTATAATTTAAAATGCATTTTTGATTAAGACCGGGTTTAAAATTCAATTATTACATTTAATTTCTTTTATTCCATATTTTTCTATTCAAGATGAGTTCTTAGGAGACAAGAAAGAAGAAGGAAAAGAAAATAATACAGAAGATGATTAAATAAAGAAAGCGTTAAGTGATATTAGTGAAAAATTATGCTATTCCGAAGATCACAATATTGGACAACATGTATTTATCGTTATTTTTTATCTTTGATTTTAAGTTCCATCGGTGTTGAGAACAATAAATAGTTATTTATAGTTTTTTAATAATGATAATAATGTTGATTTTTTTATAACTTTAGTCTTAAATTTAGAAATTGATAAAGGCCAATCTTTCTTTAGATTGTCTTAACAATATCACCCTTATATTCCTTCTCTAAGCTGGTGGACGCGAAATGGTCCACAGATGGACGCAATTAGGATTTTCTGGACGCAAACTGGGTAATGTGCCAAATCTTGAAGTTTGTCTATTTAAAAAAAACATAACAAATATCAAACAAAACTGAAAGTTAATATTAAAATAGACTATAAGTATAATGAACGCATTACATAAATTTTTCATTGAATCAATTTGCTGGAACATTTCAATGGACGCGAACAGGCGAAATGACCCTAACCATGTCGCATGACAGGGGGGCATTTTTAATTAGGTCGGGTTATCCCGATCAGTTATCGTGCTAACTTATTAAGTTTGAAAATCATTGGTTTCTTTGTTTACCTTTTATTTTTTTCGTATAATGAACAGACTATAGCAACTAATAAACAGTTGATGTTGAGTATGTTGTAAATCAAGCTAATGAAAAAAAACAAAACGCATTTTTAAACTTTGATAGCCGACTTCTCTAGAAGTCTAGAACTCATTCGCTTGGTTCCCGATAGGTATAGTATTATATTTATCTATGCCGATAGTCATGAGTCGCACAATTGCAAAATCGCGAACCAAGTATACTAAGTGCGTCTCTATAAACATACCAGGGCCGAAAACCAGGTATCAATATACTTGCAGTTGCAAGTTTTTGGGCACTCGAGTATAGAAAACTTCGTGTGACGCCCTGGTAATGCAAGTTTGTATTGAAGAATAAACCTTATCTTAATATCAGTAAGGATGTTTATCGCAAAATTAGGTAATGCACTTTTCTAAATACTTTCATGGAAATTTATTCCTTACTATCATATATTTCAGGAACTTTGTCGCGCAAAACCTTGCAAGTTTTATATTCCCGAGTACTCAAAATACTTTCAAGTATTTCAGTGTTTTGCGCGACAAAGTTGCGTAAATGTATGGCAGTAAGGAATATTATTTCATAAAAGTATCTGTACTACGTTACGGTCGGGAGTCGGTAATACGCGAAACGTGTTCGCGTACGTTCAAGTAAAAAATACTTTGAAAGTGTTGCAAATATTTTAGTGTTTTGCGCGACAAACTTCCGTAAATGAATGGCGGTAAGGAATAATATCCCATGAAAGTAAAAGTACTCCGTTACGATCGGGGATCGGCAAAACGCGAGACGCGATTGCGTACGTTCAATTCAAGTAAGATATACCTACTTTGAAAGTGTTGCAAGTATTTAAAAAAAATCGTTACAATCAGCTTCAAAATCACGAATCCTACAAAACAAATGATTTTATAATAGTTTTTTATCTAATTCTGTTTATCCACTTTGATGGAGGAATAAAAAACTAGGTACCTAATTTATCAATTTAAAAATATTAATTTGCTAACATCTGGATTTGAGTTAATTATCTAAATAAGTAACTTGCACGTTTGCATAACTTGCTTGTAAGGCCGAATTAATAAACCAATTGTAATGACTAGCTTTTGCGCGCGACTTAGTTCCCGTGAAAGTTGAAGAGAAAAAATCCAACGTTTTTGCAAGATTTTTTGTTAGTTGACGAGGTATCATGGTTTTAAAATTAAAAAATAAAATGAACTGTTGTTTAATATCTACATTTTAATAGTTATTCCCCTTTTGCAATCTCGACTTTCGCTTCGCCAGGGGTTCGCCATTTAGGTTACATTTCGCCTGAATACCAATTTAATTAAGAATATAATAATATAAATTAAGAATAACAATTTATCTGTAGCATGCACCACAGACCCTTGGACCACCGACCATCAGATCAAGGCAACCTCACAAGGTCATAGGTTTTGTCAAGTCTATTCAAACGAGCCCAAACACTACTAGTTTCTCATGTGTAGTTTAGGAGTTCCAGTGACCACCTGCCGGCTTCATCATCAGACCAAGGCAACCTCACAAGGTCATAGGTTTTGTCAAGTCTTGTCAAACGAGCCCAAACACGACTAGTTTATCATGTGTAGTTTAGGAGTTCCTGTGACCACCTTCCGGCTTCATCATCAGACCAAGGCAACCTCACAAGGTCATAGGTTTTGTCAAGTCCATTCAAACGAGCCCAAACACTACTAGTTTATCATGTGTAGTTTAGGAGTTCCTGTGACCACCTTCCGGCTTCATTATCAGACCAAGGCAACCTCACAAGGTCATAGGTTTTGTCAAATCTATTCAAACGAGCCCAAACACTACTAGTTTATCATGTGTAGTTTAGGAGTTCCTGTGACCACCTTCCGGCTTCATCATCAGACCAGGCAACCTCACAAGGTCATAGGTTTTGTCAAGTAAATTTAAACGAGCCCAAAAACGAGTAGTTTATCATATCGAGGGTTCACGGGCAAAATGTATTAAGCGACATTTTTTAAACTTTACAGGAGAGCGTTTTAAAGTTTAAATTTTACGAAAAAAAATCGTTATAAAAAAAGTATAAGGTTATTAACGAAAAAGTGACCGAAGTTGATTTCCATGACAAAAGCTGCATAATTGAGTATAGTTTTCATTTCTTTTAAGCTTCTATTAATAGAAATAAAAGTCGCTTGATACAATATTACCCCAGTTTACTTTTATTTAGAAACAGGCTAAATGATATAAGTGCCATAAACTTCACGTTACAGGTAAAGGAAAAACGATTTAAGCGACACTCTGGTATTATTTTGTGTAAGGCTAAATATATGAACAACCATTGGAATACTAAAATAAAATCAGGCAAATCGGTTTAAGCAATTGAAATATCATAAAGTAGTTGCAGATTAAAATGATTTATGTAGCACTTTTCTCTAAAAGTAAATTGTTTGAAATAACAATTAATTTATATGTGTAATTAGGATTGGCGGTTAGATCAACATTAATTTGGACTATTGTTTATTTCCTACAAATAAAAAATCTAAAGAAATTTTAAAATAAAACAAATACGTGTTTAAAATCAGACAAGTGATCGTTTTTATTATAATAGTGGCACAAGGATTCACATTTTTCGCTATTTAAAAAATATTCAGATAACAAGCTGGTGATAACAACAAAAAAGGCTTTTCTAAAAATAATAATAAAAATTAGGTAACAAAAACATCAATTCTAATTGAGAAAAACTAAATAACATCATTATCACACACATACAACTTTTGATTTTCCTCTCTTCATAAAAAATAATCAGGTACTAATATTAAAACCGAAAACTACTTCTATTTTCATACTTCTGTCTCATCTTCTATGTCAGTATCTATCAATACGTCTTTAAAGAACATAACACATACATACAACTTTTGAATTTCCTCTCTTCATTAAAAATAATCAGGTACTAATACGGAAAATTTCGGGAATCAAGGAAGTGACACAACATTACTATTTTAAAATGTATTAATTGCTTTTCGAAGTATTCGCCGCGAAATTTGACACATTTTTCCATACGATGGAACTAATCATTGAAGCAACCATTACATTCGGAAATTGAGGTCTCTAAAATTGCCGTTTTGTAGGCGTCCACAGCTTCTTCAGGTGATGAAAATCTCTGTCCACGCAATTTATTCTTTATTTTAGGGAAAGTATAGAAATCATTAGGGCTTAGGTCGGGGCTGTACGGCAGATGGTCTAATAATTCTAAGTTTTCTTGCTCTAAAAACTGTTTTGTTTTGTGCGCGGTGTGAGAACTCGCATTGTCGTGATGGAGGATGATGCGGCGGTTACAGTTCTCTTTACGGAGTTCAGAAACGACCTGTGGCAAACAAATGCTAGCATACCATTCTGCATTAACCGTTCTTTGTCCCTCAAGAGGAATAGTCGTAACATGGCCAGTTTTGGAGACAAACGTGGCCACCATTTTTTTTTGCCGTGAACGAAAAATTTTTGTTGGCTTTAACTCATTTTTGAACACCCAACCTCGTGACTGGTTTTTTGTTTAGGGTTCGTACGCGTATATCCAGGATTCGTCAACTGATACGATGTTGTAAACAGTATTTGAGGATCCTGCGTGGAATCTTTGGAGAGTTCTGACGCACCAAGTAACGCGAGCCGCTTTTTGCTCTTCACAGAGCGAATGCGGTATCCATCGGGAAAACAACTTTTTTACACCTAATTGTTCATGCAAGATTATTTGTATTTGACTCATGCCAATATCTAAAGTTGCCTGAATTTCGTGGTATGTCACATGTCGATCTTCCTCAATCAGCTTACCCACAGCATCAACGTTTTCTTGGGTGACTGCAGTTTTTGGACGACCTTGACGGGGATCATCACTGAGCTTGACACGTCAACGTTTAAATTCAGCAAACCAGCGATAAATTGTGTTTTTGGATAGGGCTTCATCACCAAATGCAGAAATCATCCGGTCAACACACTGTTTTTGTGTTAAACCACTTCGATAGTCATAATAAATCATGGCTCTAGAATTTTCTCGAGTCAATTCCATTTTCTCAACGACTAAACAAGTTTGACAAAACTTTGTGACAAGACCGAGAAGCTTTTTTTTTTTAATAAATGGTATTCGATTTTTAAAACCAAGGAGTGTTCAATTAAAAAGATTTTAATATGACAGGAACAGTGGAAATATTCCATTCCCGATACTTTTAGTGCAGCCTATGTATTAAAAAAGGTTTTTTTCCCGTCATGACCTTATTTTCCTTACTAACCGCTTAAAACCTCCTAAATCCCCTCCTAAAGTCCGGTACATTCGTTGTTTCGGTTGCATGGATGTTAACAAACTCGTTCAGGATGCTTCATGATAAATTGGGACAACATGTTTTCTGACTCCACTGTTGACGAAAAAGTATTTCTTTTTAATAGCTCGATTTGTCGTTTATACGATGTTCATGCCCCGGTGAGGCAGGTCAAACTGAGGCATCCTCCAGCTTCTTAATCGCCTGCCAATATCTGGAAGTTCCTTGGAACTCTTGGTATAGGCAAGCATCATCGGTGTGACTTCCGTCTGACACTTGGTTTGGATTGTATTAACCAATATTTCACCACTCCCACTCCATTGGATCACCAGACCAAGTGTCTGGCAGTCAACTATTTAATTAACTTACCCAACCTAGACATCTTCCAATCAACTTACAAAAAACAATCTTTCCAATTTTCTCCAAAGTCTTCGGATGATATCAAAAAGATAACCCTTTCCATTAAATCTAATGCCGTGGGACATGACAACATCAGCCGCCGTATGGTTATAACCATCTTGGACCGACTACTTCCGGTGATCTCTCACGTCATTAACTTTTCCCTTGAGTCTGGTTCCTTTCCGTCCTTGTGGGGCAAGGCCCACGTTATTCCTCTAGCCAAGACCACCAATCCTTCTCTGCCCAACCAGTTTCGATCCATATCCATACTCGTTCATGTCCATACTCGTTCACGGGTTCACGGTGACTGAAGCACTGCGGGGGCACGCGCGTTATTCACAGTGACGTAAATCAAAGACTCTGGCGCCGAAACGATATGTCTTACCCGACAACGGATAAACGATTTATACAAAATTTTGACTATCTTAACGAATATAGATTTCCTAATTCCAGTAGAGTAAAAATGTTTTAACTTCCACCACTTAGAATACAATATGTCTGATGAGACGAGTCTTTATTAATTTAGTTCAAGAAGAAGGATTTAACCGCCGAGTATAAAGAATTTTTATTACATATGAAAATAATTTAAGCGCCTGTGTTTATTAATATCAGATGCATGGTAAATGATTTAAGCGACACAAGGTATGGATTTCAGCAGTAGGCTAAATGTTTTAAGCGACATCAAGTATGAATTTCAGGTGCATTAAAATGCTTTAAGTGACGGTATGTATATATTTTAGGCGCAGGCAAGACGATTCAAACACCTTATCTTACCAAACTTATGCCGGGGAAAATAGCTCAAGTCAAAAACACTAAATATTTCGCCTGTATGAAGTCCATCTTTTCTTAAATTGTAAAAAAATGTTGTCGCTTCAATCAAAGCTACTCCGAACTGAGCCTAAATTTACTATTGTTTTAAGCGCCAAAAAAGTGCTCAGATCAATACGAAACCGAGTGCAAACGACGCAGAAAAATTCGGCGATTCCGAATATGCATATAACTCAATATCGGCCAGGATGTCGCTTAATACATTTTGCCCGTGAACCCTCGATATGTAGTTTAGAAGTTCCTGTAACCACTTTCCCGGCTTCATCATCAGACCAAGGTAGATTCACAAGGTCATTTATCACTGCACCATTTCAATGTTACCGTAACATAGCCACCAAACTTACGTAAGTATGTCAAATATCAGCTTTATGGAACAGTATACAAAGTGCATTCCAAATTTTGAACGGAAATACACGAAGTCATAAAAATATCGCTAGATATTTTATCGCCACCGGTACATACGTAAAATAGGTACCTACTAGATCGGTAGATCGTGTTATAAATAACCTTGAAATGAGGCACACATGGGTGACAAGGTTTTAGACAGAATGCTTTTTTATTATAGCGCCATCTCTTCTTTTTAATTTAAAATAACATTGCTTACAAAATGAGACGAAAGATGTGTAGCGACATCTTTCGTCGACTCCCATTTTTTTCGTCGCTAGCTCCATCTGTTGTATTATTTACGGTATTAACATGTACTCATAAAAATAGAGATCTAATAATAAGGACTTAACGTGGCCAAGTTTTATGTTCTACTTGGGGCATCTGTACTGTATAGTATTATATTTATCTATGCTGTAACTAGAGAACCCCAAATTTACGTGAGCGAAGCCGCGGGCAAAAACTAGTTATATTATAAATTCGAAAGTGTGCATGTATGTATGTATGTTCCGTTTTCCGCTAAAACGGCTGAACCGATTTTGTTGAAATTTTATATAAAGGTAGATTGGACCATGGAGACGGACATAAGCTATCATAAGTTGCAAAAAATTAACTGGGAGAGATTGTAGGGAGGGTAGAAATTAGTACGGCACAAATTTACCTTAAGAACGCATGCGCTGCAATTATTGAGTGCGCATGTGCTATCGTATATCACTGTCAGTACTATCACATCATACATAATGTCATATTGTGCACGGCACTTATATTGTTCGCATATATTATTAGAAAAACTTATAATTATATACTACGCTTAAACGGCTGAAACGATTTTCTCAACTTATATTATAGATGCGAAAGTTTTCATAGATATACATATATTGGACATATATTGGAACATGGCTTTGACATTTGTCTGTATGCAAGGTGATGTTATTATAGTACCTTTCGGTAGATAATGTCATGGATACTGACCGAGTTACTTTGTACGCTATATTGTTTCTGAAGTCTTTAGAGTAATCAGGAGTGTCTTCACACAAATTGAGACTGAAAGTAGATTTGTGTTACCCCGAATTTAACGCGTGTGAAGCCGCGGGCAAAAGCTAGTGATACATAAAGTGTTGTTTTAATTCTGGGCGTTCTTTGTGGCCATTTATGGAATGCTTGTAAATTGCACGATGATACACTTGTCGTAAAAATAGGTTGAATCACCGCTTCTAGGTTTATACTGTTCCCGCAATCACCATTTGCAACGCCCTATATCATGTACGGAATGCTAAATGGCCAGTACATCCACAATCTAGACCGCTATAGACAACAGCTGCTAAATATATTTTATATTCATTTTTCAACTAAGCCTAAGAGAAAAGACCTTGTAAATTTTGGACAGAGTTGGGACATGATAGAAAAACTGACACATCACGTTGTCTAGTCTAGTAATAATAAATCATTGTCAAACCCTGTTGGGTGTGCCACAATATTAGCTAAAAGATTTTCAGTAATTACACGCCGCAATAAATTAGGTGTAATTTTTTGGCAATAGTTAAGGCCTTGAGGGTGATATGATGGTTTGTTATGATGTAGATGATATTAAGGATAACGTAATTTTTACCTCGAGAAAGCACACGACAATAGTTTGATTGCATTTAATTTTCCTTATGTATACAACAGGGGAAAATATTTCGGTTCTTGTTAGGTATTCATTATTATCCCTGCATATGATAAAACAAGGGTTTTGTTTTGAACACATTTATTTGTCTCTTCGTGATAATCTCAAAAAGTACTAAATGGATTTTCATGCAGTTTTCACCAATGGACGGAGTGATGAGAATGATTTAGGTGTATAATTCATCGCGACACAACGTACCATGCGGGAAGCAAAGCTGCCGATACCCATTTCAAAATATGAGTATACATAAATTGTACAATTTGAACGACTAAAGAGGGGCTGTATGCCTATCATATATGCATTTTGTCAGGAAATAGAAAATGAAATCAATTTTAAACTTTCGCAATTTGTATACATCATACAAATTAAATTAGCGGGTCTTAATCGCGTACAATTAACTTATTTAAGGTATAAATCTTGTTATATATATAAATATTTGTTCTTCTGACGTTTTGCTCGTCTTGCATCGAGCGTGGTCGCGGAGAGACTGATGAGAGCTCAGCGCCATCCTCCCGGTTGAAATTGTTATATTTCTTGATTTCTACCGCTTCACGTACTATCCTGGAGTAATAGTGACGATCGGTGGATAAGACTTGTGGTTGATGCAGTTCTATCCAGTGCTTTAGTCCAGACTCCAACAAATGCTCAGCTATAGCCGACTTATTAATATGTCGGTTTTTTACAGCTGCGATATGTTCGATGCGATATGTGATAAAAAGAATCTAAAATCTACAGATCTATCTATCGATCGAATATTTAATTCCGTAGTTAGAGAGCGGACTGTTTACAGTCTTTATGGAGTATTTCTTGAGTACTGTTCCAAACTTGTCCGTCACTCCCTTTAGATACAGCATGTAAGCCGGCACTCTGCTTACTTTAGATCTACGATCTTTCCTCTTCAGACGGAATATTTTCTTCTTGTATCCGTTGCGCCTAAGTACCTCCTGAACATGTGACAGCTCACTATTTAACTGTTCAGGGTCACACAGGTCATACGCTGTGTTCACTAACGATGACACAACGGAATCCAAATGCCGCGGTTGGTGGTGCGAGTTCGCGTTAAGATACCTGTCCGTGTGTGTCGATTTCCTATATACAGTGGGTATAGTACAGTGAGAGATAATGTTACCCTTGGTACTATTATCTCTCATAGAAATACACACACGCGCGCGCGCGTGTGTGTATTTCTATGTGTACGCGTGTGTGTGTACGTGTCGCTGCGATTAACAAAAAACAAAGAAAGTCGGTGAGAGAATCTAATGCGAGAGCATATTTCTCATTCTTGTCATTTCGGATAAGGCTCTGTTGTCGTGGGGATGGTTGAGTAATTTGTTCGAGTCAATATCACTTAAAGCCATGCCATTTAGGGATTTGACCCGCCTCAAGGCAACATAGCATTGGCCTATAGCAAAGATTTTAGGCCCTAGGTCCGCGGAACTAAGTGTATATCCTTGCAACTTGTGTACCGTCACAGCCCAACTCAACATGACTGATACCGCATAAAAATCGGTTATGCCAAACTCGAGTTATTCGTGGGCGAACTTACATATATACGGGTCAAACTCAGAACCTTCTTTTTTTGAAGTCGGTTAAGGGCCTAAAACCTTCTCCTAAATGTAACAAATACTTTTCTGAAAACCGCATCGAAATCGGTTCAGCCAAACGCGAGATAATCGCGGGCAAACATACATACATACATACATACATACAGGTCAAACTGAGAACCTCCTTTTTTTTGAAGTCGGTTAAAAATTCATTCTTTTGAATTATATTTCATATCTTCTACTGCATGACTACTCAGAGTATTAATCTGTCGGCAACTTTCGTGAAATTTTCTGTCGTCACATTGACTGCACTAAACTAACAAGTTAATAATACATTCGTATTCGTTGGAGTGGACAAAAATATTGCTGATTTTATTGGTAATATTTTACGTGTGAATTATTTGAGTGTTTATATCTCACATTTGAACAGAAAATGCTGAATACAGAACTGAATAAAATATGATAAGTGTGTGTTTTTCGTTTCGGTCAATCTTGAAAGTGTGATTGCAATTCTGAAAATGCTGGTATTTGAAACAAATTTTAGTTCGACTTTTTATATACATATAATATATGTATATGGTACTTACTAGGTTGATGATCCTCTACATCCGACTAAAAATACAGTTTATTGCTATGCACAGTATATCGCATCCTCTCTGATAGCTTTCCTACCGAATATTTAGATTAAAGTGTAACCAATAAGTTAGCCGTTTAATCACATTTTAGATTCTCTTTAATCACTTTCCAAAAAACTTATCAAAACAAGTCACATAATCTCCCTGCGTTCATTTAATCTGTACCTACCTAGTGTTGTCGGATACGGAGAATGGAAAAGCGCTAATAAGTTACGGATTGCCATCCAATAATAAAGTTGGTACAACAAAAAGTGAAGATTACGGTAAATCTGTTTCCATTAGCAACTAATCCTAATAAGATGATACTTGCCGACGCGACGTTTTTTTACAGCTTTTAAATATTTTATCCGTATGAAAATCCATTATTATTGCGGGTGTCTATGTTATTTCTGAGAAAGTCCTCTGCGGCTTAAGCAGGAAAATAGATCTTGTGGGGTGTACCATTAAAGATTGCGATCAATGATTGGATCAGCTTTTCCGTTAAGTACTGAAAATGAAAACCACCCGGAGCGGATCCTTTTCCATAATAAGAAGAAATAAGAATCTCTAGTAACAATCTTGAGGAAAATGCTGATAAGAGAAACAAATTTTCCTGGTATTTGAAAATTGACGATAATAGTTTAAGATAAACAGTGCAGTTTCTAGTAAAGACTGTTTTCAGTCTTCAGTATTATTTTCTTCGTTTACTGCTAGTGGTGAATAGTCTAGTAGAAATGAAACGATTCACGCTTGATGTCTCAAATTCAAGCCCGGTGAGCACCAACCACTTTACGAAATAATCATCAACGCCCTGGCGTTCCCAGTTGCACCCAAGACTGTTTGGCTTGGAGGTAATGTTGGAATTCAATTATTAATTTATCGTCTACTACACGGTGAAGTGTCTAAGAGTTCACTGTGTTTACAACTGAAGACAATTCTATGTACCCGTACGTGGCAAACGTGGTGGACTTTAAGCATAAACCATCTCATAAGAAGTTCAGTGAGAGATCCATGCTCAGCAATGACGCAATTTATAAGGGCTGATATTATAAATATACTGCTCATATTTATTGTCGCTATATGCTGTTAATATTCTTAATTTGCATTTTAGTCGTCACATAGAATACTAGTTTAACTATATTTGTGCCGTCAATATTATAGCACTGCCAAGGATTAAATAAAAAGTTGTAAAGCGATGTTTTATAGAATTTCATTATATGCCTCGATATAGGCATGCTAAACATCCACACTGAAATATATTTCTTTACCCATTGACGCTCACTGAGAGTAGCAAAAGTAAAAAATAAAATGTATATTTTATTAATTACTGTGAAACATTTCCATAAATAAAATATATCAATTGAAACAGCCTAGGTCATTATTTCCAAAACTCAATTTGAATGTTATTTGTGGTATTTCTTGTATTAACCAATTCTGTGAGAATCAGATTGAGACAAAGGCCTGTTCCCCACAGATTGTTTGTAGATGCCCATTCGCATCGCTAGTAATTGGTCAAATCAATGGCTTGGACAAATTTAATTGATAGAATTTGATTAGGTTGTGATTATGTTCGAGCGGTAGCCACAGGCGGCGGAATCATCGGTTAATGGTAAATGTAGACGGAATTGATTGGTATTGCGGCAGCTACATGATTACCCACACTGTAATTTACGAAACAAAAAAATATTTTTGTTTATTTTCTATGGCATGTATCTTTTAATATGTACAACATTCTTATGATACTATAGACTTATAGAGACCCACAGCTAAAACTATTGGACCCAGTATGTTCTTTGGGGATTGCAGAGGTGCACGAAGAAGGGATTGAATGGATTGTTCATTGTCCACAGCAAGGATAATATTTATGGGCATCTTGATTAACGTTACCTTCATTGGGTCAGTTTCTTCCATATCTGAATGCCTTTATCGACGTGAGCACTTATTTCTCAGCTCGAAGGAGGCTGGCTGACGGCAGGCTCGAATAATAATAGCCTGATTAAGAAAGGCCACGTCTCAACCTTGTTTTGCTTTCTCTTAGCGACAAAAGTAAAATAAAAAAAACAAACAGATGTACGAAGTTGTTTCGTAAATTAATCATGTTAGGCTGTACAAGAGCCCTCATATTTTTATTTGGAATAATGAATTGTAGACTTGTTTGTGTAATAGTAGTTTGTTTAATTGTTGAGACTAGTTTTATTGGTGCGATGGCATTTTGAATCTGAAAGCCAAGGGTTTTAAGTGGGTTGGTCGATTACTTTTCGTTCGTGAGAAATGGGCGTGATTTGGTATTAATTAATTTTAGAGTAAATTACAGTAAACTCGAACCTCTCAGTCAATATCGTTGTTTTTAGAAAGTCTTGGACAGATCAATGTCTTCGCCTGAATCACCATCCTTCTAGCGTTATCTCAGTTGCAAACTGGGGTCCGCTTACTAGTCTAACCGGATTTGACTGAATATTAACTTTTACACACAGCGACTGCCCGTCTGACCGCCTCAACCCAAAGGGATAGCGATAATCCTCTCAATACCGCCATATCTTTGCGTTGCTTTTTTAAAATCAGGCAAGGCTGTATCGGTATCATTCTCGTAAAATCTTAATGTTTCCAGCACCAAGGGACTTGTGGACTTATGACACCAAAATAAAATAATAGTGTCAGCCAAATACTTGCACTCAAAAAGGTAATCTAGTTTTCACTTTGTACTCAAAATTGTTTTTTTTAATCTTCACTCTCTAATTTTGATGTCAACTCATAAAACATTGTTTCTCCATAACATGAGAATATTTTCTAAACTTCTTCGTTTATGTCTCGTTGTGTCGCGGAGTTTACATAATATCTGTAAAAAGACCATTACTGATGTTTGATATTGAACGGTACATACACGTTACCTTAATATACGTCTAACTTGACAGTTGAAGCTATCTGAACGTGTGTATGTATACATATTAATAGGAAGACGGGCTAATGTTCTAGTACAAAGGATATCCTTCGACTGGTTGGATGAGCTTGTTTCGCCAATGACAGGTTCCTTTAAGACTACCTTACTTACCAACACATATAGGATTAAAGACTACATGACAACTGGATAACAGTTACAACGTAAATGGTAATTCAATCTAAGTAAATTAAAAACTACATTAAGATAGTTTTTAAGGACTTATAAGGCTAGAGCTATTTAGATAAAATGTACTGATGTTTAAAACTAATTCAATTTAAAATGTCGTGTGGACTTTTTAAATCACAATCGTGACGCAAATATCAAATAATTTACAAAGTTATTTTTAGTTATATGTTTTTTTATTAGGGAGCCATTCTGAAAAGGCTTGTGACGGTAAAATATCTACAGAAATATATAAACTAGCTTCTTGTGCGAAACCAACGTAGCTAACAAAACAAGGTGCTACTCAGCAGTTAGAACAGTATGAACGATTGTTTCGCCACTTTCTGTCATGTGATATTAAAATATATGAATATTTTTGTGTCTTTGACAGTCCTTATGCAGAGTCAGTACAAAGGTACTACGAGGCCGCAACGCAAAGATATGGCGGTATTGAGAGGATTATCGCTATCCCTTTGGGTTGAGGCGGTCAGACGGGCAGTCGCTGTGTGTAAAAGTTAATATTCAGTCAAATCCGGTTAGACTAGTAAGCGGACCCCAGTTTGCAACTGAGATAACGCTAGAAGGATGGTGATTCAGGCGAAGACATTGATCTGTCCAAGACTTTCTAAAAACAACGATATTGACTGAGAGGTTCGAGTTTACTGTAATTTACTCTAAAATTAATTAATACCAAATCACGCCCATTTCTCACGAACGAAAAGTAATCGACCAACCCACTTAAAACCCTTGGCTTTCAGATTCAAAATGCCATCGCACCAATAAAACTAGTCTCAACAATTAAACAAACTACTATTACACAAACAAGTCTACAATTCATTATTCCAAATAAAAATATGAGGGCTCTTGTACAGCCTAACATGATTAATTTACGAAACAACTTCGTACATCTGTTTGTTTTTTTTATTTTACTTTTGTCGCTAAGAGAAAGCAAAACAAGGTTGAGACGTGGCCTTTCTTAATCAGGCTATTATTATTCGAGCCTGCCGTCAGCCAGCCTCCTTCGAGCTGAGAAATAAGTGCTCACGTCGATAAAGGCATTCAGATATGGAAGAAACTGACCCAATGAAGGTAACGTTAATCAAGATGCCCATAAATATTATCCTTGCTGTGGACAATGAACAATCCATTCAATCCCTTCTTCGTGCACCTCTGCAATCCCCAAAGAACATACTGGGTCCAATAGTTTTAGCTGTGGGTCTCTATAAGTCTATAGTATCATAAGAATGTTGTACATATTAAAAGATACATGCCATAGAAAATAAACAAAAATATTTTTTTGTTTCGTAAATTACAGTGTGGGTAATCATGTAGCTGCCGCAATACCAATCAATTCCGTCTACATTTACCATTAACCGATGATTCCGCCGCCTGTGGCTACCGCTCGAACATAATCACAACCTAATCAAATTCTATCAATTAAATTTGTCCAAGCCATTGATTTGACCAATTACTAGCGATGCGAATGGGCATCTACAAACAATCTGTGGGGAACAGGCTTTTGTCTCAATCTGATTCTCACAGAATTGGTTAATACAAGAAATACCACAAATAACAATCAAATTGAGTTTTGGAAATAATGACCTAGGCTATTTCAATTGATATATTTTATTTATGGAAATGTTTCACAGTAATTAATAAAATATACATTTTATTTTTTACTTTTGCTATTCTCAGTGAGCGTCAATGGGTAAAGAAATATATTTCAGTGTGGATGTTTAGCATGCCTATATCGAGGCATATAATGAAATTCTATAAAACATCGCTTTACAACTTTTTATTTAATCCTTGGCAGTGCTATAATATTGACGGCACAAATATAGTTAAACTAGTATTCTATGTGACGACTAAAATGCAAATTAAGAATATTAACAGCATATAGCGACAATAAATATGAGCAGTATATTTATAATATCAGCCCTTATAAATTGCGTCATTGCTGAGCATGGATCTCTCACTGAACTTCTTATGAGATGGTTTATGCTTAAAGTCCACCACGTTTGCCACGTACGGGTACATAGAATTGTCTTCAGTTGTAAACACAGTGAACTCTTAGACACTTCACCGTGTAGTAGACGATAAATTAATAATTGAATTCCAACATTACCTCCAAGGCAAACAGTCTTGGGTGCAACTGGGAACGCCAGGGCGTTGATGATTATTTCGTAAAGTGGTAGGTGCTCACCGGGCTTGAATTTGAGACGTCAAGCGTGAATCGTTTCATTTCTACTAGACTATTCACCACTAGCAGTAAACGAAGAAAATAATACTGAAGACTGAAAACAGTCTTTATTAGAAACTGCACTGTTTATCTTAAACTATTATCGTCAATTTTCAAATACCAGGAAAAATTTGTTTCTCTTATCAGCATTTTCCTCAAGATTGTTACTAGAGATTTTTATTTCTTCTTATTATGGAAAAGGGTCCGCTCCGGGTGGTTTTCATTTTCAGTACTTAACGGAAAAGCTGATCCAATCATTGATCGCAATCTTTAATGGTACACCCCACAAGATCTATTTTCCTGCTTAAGCCGCAGAGGACTTTCTCAGAAATAACATAGACACCCGCAATAATAATGGATTTTCATACGGATAAAATATTTAAAAGCAGTAAAAAAACGTCGCGTCGGCAAGTATCATCTTATTAGGATTAGTTGCTAATGGAAACAGATTTACCGTAATCTTCACTTTTTGTTGTACCAACTTTATTATTGGATGGCAATCCGTAACTTATTAGCGCTTTTCCATTCTCCGTATCCGACAACACTAGGTAGGTACAGATTAAATGAACGCAGGGAGATTATGTGACTTGTTTTGATATGTTTTTTGGAAAGTGATTAAAGAGAATCTAAAATGTGATTAAACGGCTAACTTATTGGTTACACTTTAATCTAAATATTCGGTAGGAAAGCTATCAGAGAGGGTGCGATATACTGTGCATAGCAATAAACTGTATTTTTAGTCGGATGTAGAGGATCATCAACCTACCACCATATACATATATTATATGTATATAAAAAGTCGAACTAAAATTTGTTTCAAATACCAGCATTTTCAGAATTGCAATCACACTTTCAAGATTGACCGAAACGAAAAACACACACTTATCATATTTTATTCAGTTCTGTATTCAGCATTTTCTGTTCAAATGTGAGATATAAACACTCAAATAATTCACACGTAAAATATTACCAATAAAATCAGCAATATTTTTGTCCACTCCAACGAATACGAATGTATTATGAACTTGTTAGTTTAGTGCAGTCAATGTGACGACAGAAAATTTCACGAAAGTTGCAGACAGAATAATACTCTGAGTAGTCATGCAGTAGAAGATATGAAATATAATTCAAAAGAATGAATTTTTAACCGACTTCAAAAAAAAGGAGGTTCTCAGTTTGACCTGTATGTATGTATGTATGTATGTTTGTCCGCGATTATCTCGCGTTTGGCTGAACCGATTTTGATGCGGTTTTCAGAAAAGTATTTGTTACATTTAGGAGAAGGTTTTAGGCTCTTAACCGACTTCAAAAAAAGAAGGTTCTGAGTTTGACCCGTATATATGTAAGTTCGCCCACGATTAACTCGAGTTTGGCATAACCGATTTTTATGCGGTTTTCAGAAAAAAAAGTATTTGTTACACTTAGGAGAAAGTTTTAGTATTTTAACCGACTTCAAAAAAAGAAGGTTCTCAGTTTGACCCGTATACATATTATATTGGTTCTTAGTATGTTTGTATGTATTATGTGTGTGTGTTTGTACGTGTGTACGTGTTTGCGCGCGCGCGCGCGCGTGTGTGTATTTCTATGTGTACGTGTCGCTGCGATTAACAAAAAACAAAGAAAGTCGGTAAGAGAATCTAATGCGAGAGCATATTTCTCATTCTTGTCATTTCGGATAAGGCTCTGTTGTCGTGGGGATGGTTGAGTAATTTGTTCGAGTCAATATCACTTAAAGCCATGCCTTTTAGGGATTTGACCCGCCTCAAGGCAACATAGCATTGGCCTATAGCAAAGATTTTAGGCCCTAGGTCCGCGGAACTAAGTGTATATCCTTGCAACTTGTGTACCGTCACAGCCCAACTCAACATGACTGACAACATCCGCCTCTCGATATCACCATAACCACGATTGCCTTGATAGGTCGCTGGCACTGGACCTATGGAAATGTATCCATCATCATCTTTAAGACGCAATGCTATTGATGGATCATCAAATAATATCAAAATGGCATCAGGCAGTTCACCTGGCTCAAGTTGATCTTGTCTTAGTGCCGGCCATTTAAATCCTTTAGGAACACCCATTGCCCCGTTCGCTAAGCCATCCGTTATTGGCATATTTCTCCGGAGCATAATACGAGAGCTCACAGCCAATTCAATGGTATGTACAAGTCCACCGCATTTGTTTGGATCGTACTTCCGTATGTGGCTGATTCCCTAGACTCATCTCTCTCTTCCAGTATGAAGCCTAAGCCCATAGGCACACAGAATAAAAGTAGGTAGGTACCTATGTCAAAGTCATGATAACAAACTGATACTAGCAGAAAACTTATCACTAAAATAATTGAATCTTACTATAAACAAACTATTAATTAGCCCAAAACTTAAAGTAAATGTACTTAAAGTACCTATCACTAAAAAGTATGAAATAAATAAAAGAGTAGTTAACACAAAACCTGAAGTAAACGAACGAAGTACCAAACACTAAAAAGTATGAAATAAAAATAATAAGAAAAAAAAACAAAACGAAAATGAAAACTTAAAAATCTCACCAAAAGTGTTTACTAGGTATTTAGTTTCTTTTAAAAAAAAAGAGAACCGCCTTCAAAAAATCGACCCACTGAAAAGTACGAAATAATTTTTACATACGCTAATACATAGTATAGAACTTATACAAAATAGGTACTTAGTTTTTGAAGTCGATGCCAAACCATCAAAAACACAAAAGAATACTAGCAAACAGAGAAAATAATACGACAAATATATCAAATCAATAAAGCCTCAAAAAATCTGAATTAATAAAATTTAAAATAATCTACTCTAAAAAGCAATATATTTAAAAATATATAAAAAGTATGAAATAAATGCTTAATTATAAAATAATAATTATACTTCTTAGCTATTTTGGGCTGTAAGTACTATGTAGATTGAATGCGCTGGTTTGGAAAAGATGACGCCAAACAATAGGCTTTTAGAGGGATTTGGTTTGGCACCGACTTCAAAAACTAAGTATTTTGTATAAGTTCTATACTATGTATAGCGTATGTAAAAATTATTTCGTACTAATTTTCAGTGGGTCGATTTTTTGAAGGCGGTTCTCTTTTTTTAAAAAAGAAACTAAATACCTAGTAAACACTTTTGTTGCGATTTTTAAGTTTTCATTTTCGTTTTGTTTTTTTTATAGTATAGTGTTTCAAAATTTCACTTCCATGAGATCATCACAATCGGTAAAGTTAGCGCCAGAGCTATGTAAGATCATAATGTCACAATAAACAACTGTCCTACTTATCAAGAATGTACAAAAATGATCGAATATTGATAAATTCAATACTCTCACTCATTTTAAAGTGACTTTGAATTTATCGAATCGATTTGAATATATTATTCAAATAAGATAAGAAACAAATAGAAAAATCTTTTTGAAATCAATTTCAGTGCTTTTTACAAATTTTGCAAGATGTTGTCAAAGCTCTATTTTGAGTTGGAGTATGATATAATTAAGTTAACTTCTTCAGCATTTGTCTAGAATCTGTTATTCCTATAATTAAGGCTCAAAACTCCAGACGAAATAAGATCACAAAAATTCAGTTTATTAACCATCCAATTTATTTTAGAAAGTCTTGTTCATTTTAATGAAATTTTTTGATGCCTCGCAAGCTATTTATATTTTTAAAATGTACATACCTGGGATGAATGAATATTGCAAGGAATTTTTATTGTAGGCTCACAGCTGATATTGATGAATATTGTCATTAATATCAGCTGTGTATTGTCTACGGTATTTAGTCTTTACAAGCATGTGAAAAATAAATAATTATATAAAAACTTATGTCATGATTTCGAATCATGAATGTACTTATGTGTAAAGAGTATAGATTGTATTACCTGAAGAGGCTATAATAGGCTAGTTGACAAAAAAAAATTTATAACTCCGTCCTTTAGATTATTCAAAAATAAGCGATACGTATTTTGTTATTTTTAAATTAAACCAAAAATGACCAAGATATAGCTCATTAAAGTTACGTATAACGTCATGCCGTGCTGCATTTTTACGCACTAGGTGACGTCACACGTAACTTTAATGGGCTATATCTTTGTTATTTTTTATTTAATCGAAAAAAAAAATACGTGTCCAATATTTTTTTATAATCTAAAATACGGACTAAATAAAATGTAATTATTTTGAAACTGGAAACTACCCTATTGTAATAAGAAGTAGTGACGAAAAACCACATACGGCCCGTCTGATGATACCACGCTAACAATAGCCCCTAAACGCTAGGACGCCAACGATGCTAAGGAATGCTCGCATGTTGCTAATATATAAGACAATGGAGGAAGAAGAAAAGCCATTCTCACCTTTTACTCCTTTCCTTTTCCTTGTTCTCATTTTCCTTATAGGAAAATAAGAGAGAATGAAGCTGGCGTTTAGTCTTACCTGTCTAGATATCGTCGGAACAAATTGACAAATTTCAAAATGTTACTAATCCAATAACTTTTTCAACACTTTTGCTAAAAACTTTGACTACAAAACCAACCCGTGCTCCTCATGTACCCATGTGTCGGAGGGTAGAGTTTCGCCGAAGCATTCCTCGTTACCCCCCGACGGGTATTGGCCCGCCAGATGGTCAGGCGGGCCCCGAACGAAACCCCCTTGGCGGCGGATGGAGGTGTTGGGCTCCGCCGCCAAAACACCCAGCGGCCGCAGAGGATAGGGAGGACGGCAACGCAACACCGCATCTCCTCTTCCTCTGCGGCCCCACCGCGACGCAACAATGGTGCGCCCCCATTTGGTCGCGGGAGATAGGGCGCGCGGCAACGCAACACCGACACACCTCTCCTCCTGCGACCGCACCCGACTGCGAGGGACAGACAGAACTGTCCCCCGCACCCGCACCGTTAGATGCATCCTGCGCAGGCCCCTCCAAGCCCACGCGGAGCGTCCCCTCCTGGATCCCTCTTAGCTTCACCGCGGGTGACCAATCCACGGTCACTGAGCTCCCCCACCACGACAAGGTGGAGATCCCACGGGGGGGAACTTTTTCAACACTGGCCTCGTTCATCCAAGCTAGGCTAATGGTAATGAGTAAGCGCAAGATTATATAACCGACAGACAAAAGGGGTAGCTATTATTTCTTTATATTTTCTTTATTTTTTAAAAGACAACTCCCGCATTAGGACCAAATCCTGTGTCGCGGGGCACTTTACAAACATACAACTAACGGACACAATAAACACCCAGACTCGAAACAACAATTTATAAATCACACAAACTGTTGTCTCGTGTGGGGATCAAACCCACAACACTTCGGCGCAGTGTCAAGCGGCGAGGCGGCCGCTTTAACCACTACGTTACTTAATGAACCTGGTCTTAAGTGGGTTGCAGAATAGCTTAAGTCTCTTTTAGAGCTGTGTACCTGTCAATCCAAGTTTGACGCGTGTGAGGCTGGGTGCTTGTCAGTATAATCAGACTGCCTAAGGTAACATTACTCTCTCAAATTGAGCCGTTCGGTATATTTTCACTTTATAGGTACATCCATATAATCATTTAATATTTAAAACATTTGTCAATATTGCAATAATTAACTGTGCTTTGGAAAACCATTGACGGCTGAAAAAATTAGGAAATTCTACCAAAACTTAAGTATTGCAAATTGTCAATGTTTGCAAGACAAAAATATATCCGGGCAAGAGGAACTAAACTTTGATGCTTGAAAGGAACACTATCGTTGATGATTAGTATGATTACACAATATAAGATTGCAACTCAATTCTAGATAATTTTGTTTTGTGCCTAGCTTTATAACTGCCTTTATACCAGTATGTAGTAGCAAAACAATGAAAAACAATTGTATCAACAAAATGAAGCGACGGTGGACAACGAGAAATAACTCTCCAGCTAGGTAAAACACAACACGATCGAATTCAAACACAGACGGATTCGCATTCACAACACTCATACATTTTAAAACAGGTTGGTATCTACAAATAGAATTTGTTTCAACCTACTTCTCAAAAACCCGCAGCCTTATTCACAGATAGATTAAATTTGGACGGTTAATAATTAACACGTTCGACCAACGAAAGTGCCATATAAAATATTAATGACTACTGCATAAATATGTCGAAAAGCCTTACGTCGATATTATAAGCACGGCTTAGAGTGCGTTTACATTGGACAAGCAAGCGCGAATAGCTTGAAATATGTATAAATGTACATACATGGTGCTAACGAAATGCAGCATATTATTTGTTGGATTATAGAATGATTCGAAGACATTCGTGAACTAACATTTGTCTGAGCTGGATATAGGATTAAAATTGTAACGGTAAGATATCTGAAAATTAAATGGAGGTTGATGTACATACATACAGGTGGTGGAATAAATAAATAAACATATACTTGGATCTCAAGTTTAATAAGGTTAAGTTTATTACTAGTTTCACATTGTGAGTGATGGCTATATAGTTCACGAGCTTCTATCTAGTTAATGAATGAATTATTGATGTCCTCTTCTGACAACTCACATATATTATCTTAAACAGTTGGGATTAGTAGCTTAGTCGTAAAAGTTGTCAAAGAAACGTACTCAAATTTATAATATTAGTCAGAAAGTAAGTATATAGGTATTAATATAACATGAAATTGCGATTTCTTACGAACCAATTAATATTTTCATAAATATTAATCGGTTCATAAAAACTCGCAGCATTAGCAGCCATGAGTAGCATCGTAGGTCGCGTCAGACATACGGTTTGTGTAGTCAACACATTACCCTTAATGATAAAGGGCAAAGCCGCTAAAGGATTAAAAGTGTATGAGGTCCCTTTAATACAAATAAAGGTCGAGCAGGATTAATATGAAAATAAACAATGTAAAGGATTCATAACAATGTGCTGCGACCGCCGGCGCAAACAAAGTTTAATAAAGCGAACGAAATACTATGTAACTGCCATAAGTTTTCTGCAATTTTTAATCTGCAATGTTATAGGATATAATAAATATCTCGATAGCGGCATAACTATGAGAGTATTTATTAAAATCTATGTCTGAAAACAGTAAAACAATGTATTTAATGTAAGAAATCGAAAATTTAAATATATTCTTGTTGAGAGGTAAGTGTAGAAATTTTGTTGAGGAAAGATACACGTGTAGAACTCTTTTCAAGGATGAAGGAACGTGAGAGATTGCTGATGCTTTCGATAGTAATATACAACATGGAACTGTTTGATTCAGCGTTAAGACTTACATAAGATTTTCGATGAATTTGTACTCTACTGTTGCTATGGTTGATATTATTTCTCTCATCAATGATTTTTATTTAATAAGTATTTGACTAATGACACAGGTCATTCCTAGATTCGAAGCAATAATTTGTAGATCACTCAAAGTGTTCTTCCGTTTCAGTATCGAAGCCAATACTTGAAAGAGGCGAGGTGTCTAAATTAAAGTTCTGAACCAATGGATTAACAGCTGTGCTGTCGTAATACTGTGTATGTAAATACGATGTGCCGAGTCCATTTTTGAAAATTATCCCGCAGTTAAAACTTCATGTTATTTTAGCCGATGTTTAGAAAATAACGACATCCACTTGTCGAAATAGGATTGTAATATATAGCGTAATGATAGCGGAAAATATGATTCTGAATGTGGCTCTGTTAGAATATTTATGTCACAATTATTCTATTGTACCTATCTGCCTTATTCTATTGTAGGAACAAGAATTTCGTTAATTTTATAAAAATCTATAACTTATGGACGTATTAAATTAGCATCTACAATTGCATTTTAAGTCAAATTGCACTAAAACTTAATAAGTACTCCGAGCTAAAGTATATAGTTTATCACTTAAACATTGGAATACGTGTACATAATCCAAAGCAAAGAACATTTGTAAAACTATAGTAAACGAAAAAATTCCAAAGAATATTTGTCGAAGAGCTTCGTTGCGCGTTGAAATAAGCCGGTATTTAGGACAATCTTTTAAGCGCACCGTATTATAAGGAATTAAAAACATAGGATATTTATTTTTAAGTATCTCTTCCTATTACTAGCCAGGTATCGTTACATGGTTTAAGCCGCAGGCCGTAGTACACATTACCATCACGTCGACCAAAATTACGATCAAAAATTTCTAAAACATGTTTTAAAAGAATAAATAAAAAATACTGTCAATCAGCTGTTTACTGTCTATTAACAACTGCAAATATCTCTTTTTATAATATGACATACCTTATTCATAGTATATAAAGAAAAAATAATTGTGCAATGTTCCCTGACTTTCATAGTCGTACAAGTAAAAATCATGTGGTAATTTCCTTTAAATCTATTGTAAAGTAGAAATTATTATCAGTCGAGCGGCGCTACCTTGCATCCGAGCTCTTTTATAAATTTTATAATGACAATGGCATACAACCTTTGCCGTAAGGTAATTAGGTAAGAAGTGTATAATAAATAGAATAAAGATTATGGCATATCCTGTAACCGCGGTCATTATTACGTATGTTATTTCCGAATAGGTTTTTAAACACGACAGTTTTCATTTAAGGTTTAAGAGCAAACTTTTGAAAACTACGAGTTAAGGTTACATTAAGATATAAATAATTTCAATTCCAGAAGTTATCTCAGTATTATGCTAAGCTCCTTTGAAAACTAAAAGTAACTTCATATTCTACAAGTAGGTATACAATGCATCACACAGATATTATCGTCCTATCGATCACTTTAAATTACACTGTGAACATGTTGTCCAATGCACCGGACCACAGACTACAATAGCATGGGCATATTCTGATTGAAGGTATGACAGCTGAAATACTATATTTTAGATTCCAATCCTGCTTCGTGGGGTATTCGATTCTCCTATTGGACGCCCGGCATTCAGCCAGTTGAGTAAGTCGACTGAAGTCGACTCCAATCCTTTGCTGAACCACATTATTTATGCTTAAGACTACAACTTACTTTCTTGCACTAACCGCGAAAGCTTAATGATCTCAAACGCACGAAGACATCTACATAAGTTTACAAAATTATTTCAAAGTGATACAACATGTTTCTGCGAGGACAACATATTGTTGAGTTAGCTGCTATCAAATGGCAAAAGTTGTGTCATGTTCGGTGCTACATTGTGTGTAAAGACACAACCGTCGATGTGTTCAATAATCTCTGATTTATTTTATCATTGGAGAACTTTCACTATAGCTGGCATTCGTATCTTGCTTAGAATAGTTTCTATTTATGATACTTATAATACTTTGTCATTCAACGTATGCTTATCATTTTTCACGAATTAGCACTATTTCTGAAAGTTTCTAATAAACACAAGCACGCACGTTAATGTTCTTATCTCCATAGTTGTCAATTTAAATACTTGCAAGATTTTGAGACTTCTAGCCGTACTTATTAAGTGACGACACTCAATAACGTAATTACAATAAAGGAGAAGTGATTTGTATTGTCCCGCGTTTCAGTCATCCCGTGAGCACTAGTATAACCCACCGTCAAACGTCGGGACATTTAGAAGGTATTTCACCGCATATATTGATTCCCTAGAAACCACGAAATCTACTCGAACTAAGCAGATTTTCTTCCGTCATAACATTATTAGATTAGGTAAATAGAATAATTGCTCATGTTTATGTAAATAAATGTAAGAGATACACTTCTACTTAAAAATAGAAGTGAGTACACTCGCTCTGTATAAACGAACTCAAGACACAAAAAATATTTCAACAGGCAGATAGTTGTTACCGTAATACAACATGGCCTTTTATTGCTCCTTTTCATATTTATTATGCAAATAGAAAAAAAATCTGTAACTTTTTGTTTCACAAGTAACAATCCATGCACTTAATTCTTCCTAGAATTGTATAAATTCATATAAATAATACTTTGAAAAGCCAATTATATTACGCGTGGTCCTTTGCCTTCAACATACATATTTTCAAAAAAGAATTAATTTTATCTATCTATCGTCACGCCTGCCTCCCATTGGGGTAGGCAGAGACTATGGAACACCAAATGCTCCGGTGCAAACACACCTCTTTCGCTTCCTCGACATTCATTAACCTCATCATACATGCTCGAATTAATTTTATACACCAGAAACTCAAAATATATCCTACTCCGTCCACAATTCACTCAAATCAATTCGTACCACATTAGTGATTAATCCTGGCATTAATCTCGAGCTAAACTAAGAACCAAAAGGCACTAGGCATCCCGTATATTCGAGCCCTTTCAAATGCCCCTGGGAAATACGGAGCTTGAGTTTATTTTCTGTTAGGTTTCTGAAAATAGCTCGAACTATATATGCGAACCGTTTGTGTATCTCTGATTTCTAAGTATTTTATCTAAACTATATGTATTCATTAATTAGACTTTTGGTACATTTCTTAAGCAAATTACATCCATTGCGAATAGTAAATTTTCAAAAGGTTGCCCGAAGAAGGTGTTCTCTGCTGTTAAAATATGTCATAGGGAATATAATCTGCTGAGATGCTCGCGAACTGACAGTCAACTCTAACAAAACGAAGTTGGTAGGTACTATTCATCAACAGTAGCACAAACCAACGTATTTGAAAACAGGTTTTTCAGAATCAGGTTAGCGCGCCTAAAGGAGATTATCATAATAGGGAAAGGGTAGAGGAAACGTGTGATGAACGTTTGCTTTCTACTGAAGCTTGATTGCGGCTTTCAGTGCAGATGATTTTTTGTGGTTGTCATCAAACATAGCGTCTCATTTAAAATAAAATAATGGTTCAATATGTGCTAAGTGTCTGCCTAGGGTATGATTAAGAATCCCGTTCTTACTTTGCATAAGTCTGTCTTGAGAAAAAATACACAAGTTTTTCCATTAAAATGAATTGCCACCTGCAATTCTTAATCACTAAAGTAGGAAAGCTATATACTTCGAAAAACCGGATAGCAAGAAATTCAACCGCTTGTTAACACTTAAATAAAGCAATATTGCTGTAAGTTTAAATAGTATAATTGAATTGAACTGCTTTTAAAATAGTTTAATTTAAATTTCAGTAGGTGTTTCTGCTGAATACATAAACAGGTCTTATTTCATATCAAAGCTTATACAGTGAAACTTGGTTAAGTGGGACCTGGATAAGTGAGAAACCATAACTGGAACTTATGCTGAGGTCCCAACACTTTGGCACTGAATTATCTCTGTTAGTGGGACGAAGCAAACATCTATTTCTGGGATTCGTTCTTTCGATTTATCATCACAGTTACCTCCATAACTGATACAGCGAGTGAATTTTATATGCATAAACCTCTGTTACTGAGAAGAGAACTTACTGAAAGCGACATTGTTCATGCTTTCTGAAATGAAGAAGGTGACGATAAAATTGGCGCAGAAGTAAATTTAGTAAAAGTTCTAAACGCGAAGCAGTAAAAGCACTTGAAACTTTACACAATTATTTTGAAATGACATCAATTCGTGACCAAAGCATATTTGATAGAATTTATAACACCGAAAAACAACTGATGGCTGATACTTCCAAAAGACAAACTATGACAAATGAAGAATGACAGAATTTTATATTTGATACATTCTGTTCCCATATTTGTAATATGTGTAAACGTGCTTGAATATTTTTGTTTATTACATTTGTATGATTACCTTTATTTATTTTTTATTAATACTCATTTATAATCTTTTCATAACACGTTATTTTATTTAGTAATCGCACCCTCTATAAATGAGACAGATATTTATTTATACCTGGATATCTGAGACACTGGGTAAGTGGAATACCTCTAGAAGTGAAACAACATTGCAGGTCCCTTGATGTCTCACTTAACCAGGTTTTACTGTAAATAGATTAACAGACAAATGTTTATTTGAAAATTACAAAACCAAATTCTTGGCTTTGTTAAGCTAATTAGTAACAGGGTCTAAAATAAGAAGTCTTATTGTAATTTTGATTAAATGTCTTGTGTACTAGCTAGTAGCACTGGAATTTTTTCATTCGCGGTTATATAATGAAACCTAAAAATAGCTGTATCACAAGCTTAACTTGGATCTGTTTGCGGCATTATAATTTCTAAGCAAAACCATCTTTGGAACGAAGAGCTTTTGGCAAACGAGCAGATCGTCTGCTCGTCTGCCAAAAGCTCTTTGCTCCAAAGATGGTAGGTAGGGGATGGGGCCTCCGGCACTCCCACTCACCGAACGAAATGCAACAGTATAAGTACTGTTGCATTTCGTTTGTCGTTCTATTTCTCTTCTAACTAGTAGGGTAGTACTTCCTCGGTCGAGCCGGTCCATCCAATGAATGCATGACCGCACAATAATGCAATGATTTGAGCATAAATGGCATTCATGCTCAAATCAGCCAGGCTGTACTGCCTATGTAATTACCATTGCGCATTCTTCTTCACATGGAGGTATAATCTTCTTCACTATTATAAACAAACGTTACCATAGTAATGTGTATTGAAGTGAAATATATGTCACCGGAAAATAACAAGAACCGCAAATTTATAGATTTCCTCTAGGAAGTTTATAAATTCCCTAGGAAATTTATAAAGTTTCGTAGGATTCTAAACGAGATATAAATTGTATTATTTTGCGCCCAGATTGTCGGAAATTGATAATCTTACCGAATGCACACGTAAAATAATAAGTAATCAATAACCAAACACCAGGTGCGCTCTGATTGGTTGAATAAATCACGTATTCCATTGGCATCCTCTCCACCACGACTAAACCGGTACTTTAGCGATGTTTATGAGGCTAAGTTGACGGAGCCCTATTTTTGTGTTCAGGGTCACAAGAAAATCTAACACAATCTGTTATGTTGAACTGATGACCTTCATTATCACCGACCAACCAATCAGAGAGCAGTGTGTTTTTGCCGTATTTTAAGGAAGCGTAAAATTTAAAGCTCTTCTGTGATTGGTTGAACCGTTTATAATCTTACGAATGGATATCCGTTAGTTTATAAATTTACCGCGAGACGTCGCAAATTTATAAATTTGCGAAAATGTCCGCGGAAAATAATTCTATTTATCTCCCGTTTAGAATCCTACGAAATTTTATAAATATCCTAGGAAATTTATAAATTTACGGTTCTTATTATTTTCTGGTGACATATATACCATATAATGAAAATGTCTGTAATTTGACGTTTACCGAGTAAAATGCTACAATCTAAATGTACTTTTGAATTCGGTTTCTTAAAGGTACTGTTTCCACTTACTGGAGCAAATAATATGTATCATAATGCAAATCACATGCTTCCGCAACATTTATTATACTAAATAAAACTCATGCATAAAGTAAGAGATATTTTACATATATCTCTGATACGCACATGACTTTGAAAAGTCAAGAGGCGCGTGTCTTGGATTCGTACCAAATACGTACTATCAAAATATTATATAAAGGATCTATATAATATATAAATGCCAAATTTGAATGATGTTTTATACGACGCTAAAATATATTATATATAATATCGTTGCTTATGGTAAAAAGCAGTGATAAAATATGAAAATGTTAACAGCCATTTTATCAAACGCGTTACATAAACAGCTTTTCTTAGAGAATATTGAATTTAATTTATCAAAATACGCTGCGCTATTAATAACAGAAGCTTCTTGGGTGTTCGACGGTACTCTTATATTTTTATTAACTATTATAATATACTACGATGCTGCCTCCGTGCTCCAGTGGATAGCGTATGCGACTGCTGACGTTTTTCTTTATGTTTGGTCAACAAGTGAACAGCGTATTAGCTTTACGGTAACACTAGTTCAATCGAAGTTTCAATTATTTTGTTCGTGTTTCCTTTACATAAAGAGTAGAGCAAAGGTAACGAACGAAACGAAATGTATAAAATATACATAATTTTTGAAAAAAGCACTCACTCATTCACGTATATTGTATCTAATTGACGACCGGTTGGCGCAGCGGTAGTGTAAGCGACTGTTACGCCGAAGGTCGCGGGTTCGATTCCCGCTCAAGTCAAACATTTGTGTGCATGAACATGGATGTTTGTGTTGGTCTGGGTGTTTCTATGTATAATATGTATGTATTTACAAAAACAAAGTATATATGTATGTTTATCCATTATCTTGTACCCATAAAACAAGCTCTGCTTAGCTTGGGACTAAATGGAGATGTGTGTATGTGGTAAAAAAAAATAGCAGAAAGCCTTTAAACCTAATAAAGTATCAAAGCACCAACAACGACGTGTTTTGTTTGTCGTACAGTAAACTTAATAAACTGAAGAAAAAGCTCATAATTTAAGGAAAAATATCAATGTCCTCCGACAAGCACTTAGTGATGAAAATTTATAATGGTAGTTTCCATTACTGGGAGTGCTCCATAAGAGCTGATGAATGACGCATCACGCACTTGGTTCGAAATATTAATGTCGTGACCCACTATGGGACATTCACGGAATATTGCGCCATAGCTACATATGATATGGAATTTTTGGATGACACAATGCAGTTATAAAATGCGTACTATATCTCGGTAACCTAATGTGTCACTAACTTATTGATTTAGTAAACTCATAACTTTCGCATGCCTACTGATGCGAGATATGGTAAGGACTAATACTAGTGTAACATTTTTGTAACCAGATCTCTGCGAATAAAGATTTCATTTCAAAGAAATGCCACAAATTAATGCTCACACGCCATGAGTATTACATCAAAAAAAGCTTCGAAAGCGTTCCCTGTAACTTTTTACAGTTGTTCATTGGTTGACCACGTGTTACTTTTTAAACGTGACCCACTATATGACGACCGGTTGGCGCAGTGGGAGTGTAAGCAACTGCCACGCCAAAGGTCGCGGGTTCGATTCCCGCTCAAGTCAAACATTTGTGTGCATGAACATGGATGTTTGTCTTGGTCTGGGTGTATCTATGTATAATATGTATGTATTTACAAAAAAAAGTATATATGTATGTTTATCCATTGTCTAGTACCCATAGTACAAGCTCTGCTTAGTTTGGGACTAGACGGTGTTGTGTGAATGTGGTAGAATATTATTATTATAAACGACGCTGGTATTTCGAAATTTGAAGACTTGGTTATGAATTTCACAAGATTTCTTTCTATGGTATCTTTAACAAGCATACCCTTTCTAGGGTTTCAACAAAAGAACATACTTTCAAACAAGGAAAATTACTCGAAAATATAGTAAGTCACTCGATATTTGCTCAGTGTAGAGTTTTTATTTGAGTTGGAGCCACGTGAATATATAACTATATAACTTAGTGTTATGAAAATAGAAATACATGGTTGTGGTGCTTGTCAACGTCCGTTGTTAAGATTTTGACTAATGTAAATAAAGATATGCTGATTTTTCAATATTGCAAACAATGTTGAAAAATCAACATATCTTTATTTAAATTTTTTTAGAGTATGTTTATAACAATGAACATTCAAGAAATAGTTGGAACAGCTAATGTGAAAATGCAGAAATCTTAATAATCTCATAATTTATTCAGTAATACAGCTGGTGGCTTCTAGCAGCATTGTCAGTATTGAAAGAGGGTTTTTGTTTGTGTTGTGAGCCGAAATTGGCCTACTCGTAGTCTATCAATTGCCATGAATATCAATAATGCACGTTATTTAATTTGACAGTGATATTACTATACTGCCAAAGATCGTTAGGTAGCTAATGTTGCCCAATTGACTGTTGTAAATTCCAATTTCATGTTCTCTAGGCATTATACAGTAAATATAATATAAAGAGTCGAATGCTCTTGTGTGACCCGAGTCTAACATAATTATGTTTCAGACATGTTCAAGAGTGTTGAATGTTTTATAAAGAGGCTTAAAGTACGTCATTTAGGATTTGGAACGAAAGTGATGAATGAATTTTGAACATGTGCCGCCCTTCATTACTTATAATTAAATGGTAAACTTTGGCTATATTCAAAAAAGTAATTTTACTAGGCTTACTAGTTCTCATACAAGTTGAAATTCGCCATTTTTGTTGCCTCCATAAAAATATACCTACATAAATAGAGTTATATTATATAGCAGTAAGTAATCAGTCACATACGAAGAAAAGGGTTTCGTCAATAAGGGACAACGAAATCCAAACTAAGTTGCACCATATGTCGCCGGACAATTAGTTGTTAGATTGAACTAAAACATTGTTGCCATTGTATTTCGGGTACATTAGCGAAACACAATTTGCTTTGATTATATATGTGCTTATGTATCGAACTCGACCGATGATATACCGAATATCCTGCCTACAGATTACGTGCTTGCAAATTGATTGCACGGCTGCTTCTGTTGCCTAATGATCACTTGGCTGATGTAAGTCGGATACTCGACTGCACACGACTTAGCGATTACCTCTGCTGGCATACCGTATGATTCGGGCCCCGAATTACGTAGGTTGTATAATACAATAATAAAGGTAGCCTAACGTTTTGTACCACGTTCCACTGTTGGCTATGGGCCTCTTGCCACTGTGAAAAGTCTTAGACTTTAATTCACCAACATGGCCAACTGTGGGCTTGCATATTTTACATGTCTTTCGGGAATATTGTAGAGTATTCTCAAAGATGCAGGTTGCTCGATATTTAATTAACAATCTAATACGTACATTACTTTGAGAAGTCAGTGGTGCATGTCGTAGGCTTGAAGCTGAAATCTTCTGCGTATCATAATAAATATGTTAGTCTCTTCACTAGTATAGTCACAGCTATTGTTTAAATGTAGGCGGTCTCGCTCGAAATATAGTAATAGTAAAATATCCTTACTTTAATATTATTAAGTACTAGAGGACGCCAGCAGCTACGCCTGCATTTTTTTAAATTTACTTACCCGTTTTGGCCGATCCCGTGGGAATTTCGGGAAATCCCTTCTTAGTGCACCCCTACGGTCCCCAAGGAACATACATGCCAAATTTCAGCTTCCTGCGCTCAATAGTTTCGGCTGTAGCGTGTCTGTCAGTCAGTCAGTAACGCAAGGATTTTATATATTAAGATATAATATGAAGAAATGCAACGATAGCCGAGTGGAGAGACCCACAGACTGCTACGCAGAGGGTCTCGGGTTCGAATCCACGGCACGCACCAATGACTGTTCGAAGTTAAGTGCGTATTCAATTGTTAATTATCGCTTGCTTATCGGTGGAAGAAAACATCGTGAGGAAACCTGCATGTCTGAGAGTTCTCCATAATGTTCTCGAAAGACATGTGAAGTCTGCCAATCCACACTTGGCCAGCGTGGTAGACTGTGGCCTTACCCTTCTCATAGTGAGAAGCGGCACGTGTCCAGCAGTGGGCCAATATATAGGGCTGGTGATGATGAGAATGTATATTATGAAGACTTACTTTATATGCGTATTTCTTTTATCATATCCACGTTTCCATCTACATGTTAATGGAACATTGTGCCAGCAAATAGCGTAGAACGTCATTTTTGCTTAAGTTAAATTCAGAATATAATTTAATAATAATTAAAATATGATGTGGGTGCATAGGGTTCCCACCAAGAACTTAGGGTCCCAAGCCAACCTCACCTGCAAGTGGTGCACCTGCCGATCAACGGACGAGGCTCTGGCAAACAAAATGTCCCAATAAGCGGCAATAGGCTCGCCACCTATTACGTGGGATCAAAACACTGGCGAAAAGTGGGGGTTTAATATGCCTCTGCCTACCCCTTCGGGGAAACAGGCGTGAGTCTATGTATGTATGTATGTAAAATATGATGTTTGGAGCTTACATTTATAGATAATTTTATCAAATATGGCTCAAAGCGTAGTGAAGACTAACAACATTCATCGCGTACATGATATTGGTATACTCCACTTGAAGCCAACAAAATCCGCGAAATACTATCGTTTAGTAAAATATGGTTGAATTTTATTTTTAGAACATATGTATGTTTTTATTTGATATTTATTTAGGTCACAATGGTTTAAGCAGTCTCAAACCCACGTCACTCGTGGGTGGGAGCGTGGGTTTACTCATTACTGGCACGTGGCACTTTCAACTGAATGTTTTTAAAAGTCCTTCGATTCGATGATTCACCAAAATAATTGCTTTACTCAAGGCACACACATACATTTTTAGTATTCTGTGTGCTGTTTTTAGTAACTGTAATTTTGGGTTTAAGATTGCTCGCATTCATGTGCCGATTAAAACATTATTTCGTTTAATTATTTATATATAAGACGCGAATTGTCAAAACTGAGGTTAGGTTCGGTAAAAATGAACTAGAGATAGCTTTAATTATAGACTAAACTAGCTAAGCGCGCGTTACCCTCGCGGTATTCAAGGCTACTGTGATTTCCAACAAGATATTATTATTCAAATCGAACCCGAAGTTCCACAAACTGGTGCGTACAACCGCTTTTTTATATTAGTATGGATTATAACAATATCCTACACAACATTATTATCATGCGATAAACAGAAAATAAACAGCAAATTGTCGACTGAGACCGATACACTCTTCCAATATCAACTAGAGACGTCTTTAGCCCGTTATTGATTCGAATATCTGTTTAATATCAACTTATTTTGCCAGCTTCCTGAATGAGCGCCGTATACGAGTCCTTTGTGAAGGTGAATCATCGAAGTTTCTCCAGGTGAATGCTGGTGTGCCTTAGGGGTCCGTGTTATCGCCCACGCTTTTTCTTCTGCATATCAATGATATGCTCACTTTTGGGGGCATACATTGCTATGCAGATGACAGTACATGGGCGATATCTCGGACACCCTGCGGCTAAGCAAGCCGATACTGAGGAGTATAGGCGAACACTTGTTGCTGAGCTAGACCGGGTTCTGAATTGCATCTCGCATTGGGGTGATGAGAACCCGGTCGAGTTCAACGTTAAGAAAACACAGGTGTGCGCATTCTCAGCCAAGGTATCTCCATTCCTTCCCCATCCCTCTCTTCTGGACACTCCACTACCGATTCAAGACAGCCTCAATATCCTAGGTATGGACATACGCAGAAATCTCAACCAGAAGAACTACATCGAGGGTGTCATCAAATCCGCATCTCGGAAACTCGGAGTCCTGAACAAGGTGAAGAGGTTTTCCACGCAGCTGCACAACTAATGTTGTGTAGGATATTGTTATAATCCATACTAATATAAAAAAGCTGCTGTACGCACCAGTTTGTGGAACTTCGGGTTCGATTTGAATAATAATATCTTGTTGGAAATCACAGTAGCCTTGAATACCGCGGGGGTAACGCGCGCTTAGCTAGTTTAACCATAAAGGTCACAGCTCATTAGAATCACCCGGCACCCACTCCGTACCGCCTCGTTGGACGGCGTCCACTTGTTGTCAACAGGTGGTCCACGGGTAGACGGCGCGTGGTCAACCAGCGGACCCCGCGTGGTCAACGAGTGGACGTCACTTGGTCCACGAATTTTCGAGTAGTCTGTTAACAATTGGCACTAGGTGTGTTTCGTAATGTCAAATTTTACAAACGTTGAATTGGCACTCATAACTGTCGCGTTTGATGAAGAAGAAAACGAAAGATGCAACAAAAAAATTATTCGCGGGCAGCGCGCGGTCCGCTTCGGACCCGCACGTTGCCGATGCGCAGTCAACGCGCGGCAAGCATGCGAGCAGCGAGTTGTCACCGAGTGGTCCACCCGCCGTCCGCACTGACGGCTTACGACAGAGGCGATCCAATGACGCTACGGAGTTGATGTAGTGAGCGCATACCCATACAAATCCATATAAAGAATACTAACCGCACGAGGCGAGGTGGTTCGGAGTGGGTGCCGGGTGGCTCTAATGAGCTGTGACCTTAAAAATTTGTATGTAGTCTATAATTAAAGCTATCTCTAGTTCATTTTTACCGAACCTAACCTCAGTTTTGACAATTCGCGTCTTAATTATAAATAATTAAACGAAATAATGTTTTAATCGGCACATGAATGCGAGCAATCTTAAACCCAAAATTACAGTTACTAAAAACAGCACACAGAATACTAAAAATGTATGTGTGTGCCTTGAGTAAAGCAATTATTTTGGTGAATCATCGAATCGAAGGACTTTTAAAAACATTCAGTTGAAAGTGCCACGTGCCAGTAATGAGTAAACCCACGCCCACGCCGAGGGACTTGTGTTTGAGACTGCTTAAACCATTGTGACCTAAATAAATATCAAATAAAAACATACATAATTATGTTCTAAAAATAAAATTCAACCATATTTTACTAAACGATAGTATTTCGCGGATTTTGTTGGCTTCAAGTGGAGTATGCCAATATCATGTACGCGATGAATGTTGTTAGTCTTCACTACGCTTTGAGCCATATTTGATAAAATTATCTATAAATGTAAGCTCCAAACATCATATTTTACATACATACATACATAGACTCACGCCTGTTTCCCCGAAGGGGTAGGAAGAGGCATATTAAACCCCCACTTTTCGCCAGTGTTTTGATCCCACGTAATAGGTGGCGAGCCTATTGCCGCTTATTGGGACATTTTGTTTGCCAGAGCCTCGTCCGTTGATCGGCAGGTGCGCCACTTGCAGGTGAGGTTGGCTTGGGACCCTAAGTTCTTGGTGGGAACCCTATGCACCCACATCATATTTTAATTATTATTAAATTATATTCTGCATTTAACTTAAGCGAAAATGACGTTCTACGCTATTTGCTGGCACAATGGTCCATTAACAAGTAGATGGAAACCTGGACATGATAAAAGAAATACGCAGATAAAGTAAATCTTCATAATATACATTCTCATCATCACCAGTCCTATATATTGGCCCACTGCTGGACACGGGCCGCTTCTCACTATGAGAAGGGTAAGGCCACAGTCTACCACGCTGGCAAGTGTGGATTGGCAGACTTCACATGTCTTTCGAGAACATTATGGAGAACTCTCAGACATGCAGGTTTCCTCACGATGTTTTCTTCCACCGATAAGCAAGCCATAATTAACAATTTAATACGCACTTAACTTCGAACAGTTAATGGTGCGTGCCGTGGATTCGAACCTGAGACCCTCTGTGGGTCTCTCCACTCGGCTATCGTTGCATTTCTTCATAATATATACTTAATAATATTAAAGTAAGGATATTTTACTATTACTATATATGTATATACTAAACTGGAGGTGCCGAAAATGACTTCACTTTACGCATTGCCAAGGCCCAGGTTGTTTTTGTACAACTTCGACCCGTGTGGAAGTCACGGAAATTGACTCAAACTATTAAATATTCGGGCTTAACCTCAGAATATATACAAGTACTAAAGTACAGAAGGCGCTCTTAGCACTAGCGTGTAAAAAAATAACAATTCTAGCTGTGACCAAATGAAGCGCAATTTAGCGCGCACAGTGCTAAGCGCCTACAATTTATATTAACCTACATCGTGTGTCTCTTTCCGACAAGTCATTCTTATCTTTTCTGATGCGGTTAGGGTTGTGCGTTAAAAAAATATTCTATTCAAAACAAATGACATTTCATACCTGACATCGGAAGGTTAATTCTCGCATTTTGACTGATTTGCGATTTAATTTTAATTTTGGATCCCGCGGGTGCCGGGGGCCAGGCGGGGTGCACAATGCGATGCGACCGGTGTAGCAGGACACCGTTCACACTTTATTCAGTTTTCGTTACAGTCCCGATGTCATTCAAGTGTTAGTTAAGTTACGAGAATACCATGTATGACATCTAATTACGAGAATTGGCCCTCAGAAAACTATTTGACGATGTCAGTGTAATTTTAACATAATTAAGTATTAAAAATGTCGACAGACTAGCCACACATAAGTGTTAATTTCTTTATTCAGATGAGTGAAGGTTCGGATCTGTGTTGTTATTTAAGCAGCCAAATCCGAAGGAGTATATTTTTACGTTTATTTTGTTAAAGGCGTTTATATAATTTGAACAATGTTCGAACACGGCGCGTGAGAATACGGAGCAGTCGCACTCGTTGCGTGACGTCTAATGTGTACTTGTAAGTTTGTACCTAAAATGCTAAGTGCGCCAGGCCTGGCTTAACTATAAATACGTACTGAATTATTGATGGCAGACGTGAAGGTCAACTTCAAGTCAAACAGCTTCAAGTTTTCGTCACCAGTTGCTGTCACTTAATTCTAGGTCAACATTGACCCGAGACAATATCCAACAATCACGACATCAACAAGTCACGGAACTTTGATCGGTCGAACACAAGGTCGATAGATCAAGTCCTACAAGTGTAACTGGACTGTCCACACGGTCTTGGAGCTGACTCTGGATTGCGAACGCAAACCTGGTCAGCCAAATAAACTTCGCGACGCACTACAAAATATGTAAAGAGGATCGTAAAATTAAGGTGTGAAGATCAAGCACAAAGCTAAACACCGACGAAGATGCGATGGTGAACCGCTGTGGACAGTGTGGACCCGCCTCAAGAGCAGACTGTAATTTATTCCATTAAATCGTTATATGCTTAAGAAGTTACCTTTGAAAGCTATTCAATTTTCATCACACCATAATAAATATTGTCTCGAAGGAGAACCCCGTATGGGACCCCACTCGGTTTTTCTCATATTAGCCGTCTTTGAAAATCTTTCTTTGTCATCATATCGGTACAGGTACTTAGGCAATACATACATGTCTATGAGTGACGGCTGCTAGTCTTATACATTTATTTTATACAATAATTATTTTTATCATAATATCAGTAATTGCCTACATGGTCCAATGGATGCGTTTGCGTCTGTTGATCAGGAGGTCCCGGGTTCGATTTCCGGGACTCAGTAGCAGCACGGAGTCTGGCAAAGTGCCCGATAATGGCAATAGGCTCGGCCCTTACGTGGGACCTATAAATTCATAACATAGCAAAATATGGGTTACCCCGACTGACACGACAGACTTACGTCTTTCGGGGATAAAGACGCGAGTCTAAAAAAAAATATGCTAATCATATTTTATTTATTAGTTCAGTACCTAATAAAGTTTAATCTTCAAGACTGTTATCAATTCTCGAGCTGTTGGATTTTTCTCAATATTAGCCTTTAACGTTAAAAAGAGTGCTGATTCGCCAATCAGTAAGTTAAGAACGTCGCATCGTGAGTTCCAATGTTAAAGAAAAATAAGTCAAACTCAAGACTATGAGGCAAGCAAATCGAGTCATGTGCTACGCCAATTTTCTTTATAAATCTGTATAACATTTTAATATGAAACTAAACTGGAATTTAACCTAAAGATTCATATTAAAAACTATCTATAACGGCCCAATTTTATTTACTTATTCATTTATTCATTACAAAATTAATTTGTGTCGAACATTGTTATAAACCTAAAAATAAAAAAATATTTATTTCAATATTACTTTTGATATAAATTTGTGGATTCTCATTGAACTAGGTAATGTGATATAATCAATAATATAAAAATAAGATATAAATAATATTTAGGATGTCAATTACAAACGTCAAAAAGAAAAAAAAAAGTCAAAGGCAAACCCAAGAATTTACATCAATAACAACAAGTCAACTTAAAATTACTATTAATAATATGTCATCATCATCATCAGCCTTTAACAGTCCACTGCTGGACTAGGCTTCTCCTTAGAAAGGAGGAATTGGCCTACTATACCACGCTGGCCAAACGGGTTGGTATAGGGTTTGTATCAAGTTTTCCTTCTCTTACAGTGCTGTTCTCTGCATAAAATGCTCCCTCTGTCGGCTCTTGCGACACCCATGGGATGATATGGGGTGGTGACATTTCGTATTTTTAATCCGTCACCACACGGACATAATAATATGTATCTATATAAATATAAAAATTAATTGCGTTGGAATGTCATGGTATTCAAAAAACATTAGAAAACAAATAGTTGAAATCTTAATATATAAAATCCTTGCGTTACTGACTGACTGACAGACACGCTACAGGCGAAACTATTGGGCGCAGGAAGCTGAAATTTGGCATGTATGTTCCTTGGGGACCGTAGGGGTGCACTAAGAAGGGATTTCCCGAAATTCCCACGGGATCGGCCAAAACGGGTAAATTTAAAAAAATGCAGGCGTAGCTGCTGGCGTCCTCTAGTAATTGTATATAAAGCAATGTCAATGATGCTTGTCTTTAATGTACTCATCCACATTATAATAAGCTTTCTGTAATAAATAAGCCTTTAATTTGTACTCGAAAATATTATAATTATGTATAGTCTTGAATTCAATTGGCAACTTGTTATAGAGAATAATGGATTGTACACATGAGCAGTATAGAGTTCGGTAAATCTTTTCTTCGAGTTGCTAATCTAGTTGTTCTATCCTCTATTGTTTCAAAGGTATTAAGGTGTTTTATCAAATTGACTAGCATTACAAGAATGTATAGACACGGTGCAGTAAGAATCTGTAGTTCTATGAAGTGATCTCTGCATGATTCGGTTTGTTCAATTCGGAGCATAGTCCTAATTGCCCTTTTTTGCATAACAAATGCTGCAGATATATTATACAAGAAACTGTTACCCCAGAACATTATACAATATCTCAATTTTGATTCTATCAAAGCGAAATAGACTGGACGAATTTGTGACACAGTGAGTTCGTCTCTCAACGTTCGTATTGCATAACATGCACTGCTTAACGTGTTTGTAATTACTGCAAGTTCTTTCTTCCAATTCAAAAAAACAATCAATCTCTACACATAAGAATTTGAAATTTTCTACTATGTCCACTTTATTTTGTAAAGATATCAATTCCAGCACTTCGTTTTGTCTAACAGTGGTTTTAAATAACATGCATTTTGTTTTTTTTTAGTATTTCAATCAAAAGGTTATTAGCAAAAAACCAGTTTCAAAAATTGACAACAACTTGTTGATCTTACATTCTAGGTGTTATATATGTTTACTGGCTATAACCACACTAGTGTCATCAGCAAAAAGAACCAGTCTTATATCCGGCATAATATTTTGAACAAAGGCAGGTAAATCATTTATGAATAATATAAAAAATATGGGGCCCAAAACAGAGCCCTGCAACACGCCCTTTTTATTGTAACTAGGCCAGATTTGGCGCAAGTTTCTTGCCTTTCGACAATTGATTTGATCTCTACATACTGTTATCTGTTATGCAAATACGATTTAAACAGCATAAGAAAATTATCTCTAATGCCATAATGATCTAGTTTCAGAATTAAGAGATCATGATCTACATTATCAAAAGCAGAACTTAAATCTAGAAATAAGCTCGAAACCTTAAGTCGTTCATTGATATTGCGTACGACACAGTTAATTAATGAATCGATCGCATCAAGAGTATCCACAGATTTTTGGTAGCGAAATTGTTGGCAGTCAAGATTTTTTTCAATACTAACACGTCCACGGACAGTCTTAGTTTAAATTGTGTTCTAGAATGACACAATAAATTGCCATACAAATATATTTGGCGTTTAATTACGTTGTGTTCTATGTTATTAGAAGTTTATAAGACAATATGATACAACCGTGTTATCACGTCAACGTATCCAACGCGGTGAGGCGCAGAGGGCGTATATACACGACATGTGACGTATATACACGGTGTGCGTCTGTGTGTAGTATCGCCGCGACGTATAGTCAAACGCACATTTTGGAAACTGTTAAAAACAAACTTCACGTGACAGTAAAGTTTTGAGCTTTCGATATGTTGTGACACAAGGTACCATATAACGAATGTTTGTATTAAAATTGATCGGAAATCAACGCCCTGCCGTATATAATATTCTGTTTTTGAACGTTATCATACGTTGTGCCGTATCTAAGTCCCAAGTCATGACGTACTATTACGTTGTGTCCGTGAAAGTGTTAATATGTTTTACAAGTCTTATTTTTATAATCTTTTCAAATATTTTTGAAAGAACTAGTAACAACGATATAGGTCTGTAATTTCCTGGATCTGTTTTTGATACTTTCTTAAATATTGGAATTATTCAAGCTATTTTAAATTGGTCTGGGAATACGCCTTGAGTTACACATTCATTAGATCAGAATTTGGTGATGCAAGTATGTCAATGTTATCTTTAAATACAGTTAATGGTAATTCGTCGTGACCATACGAGCTTTTCCCTTCCATACTTTTGACTAGCCCTAGTACTCACCCGAAGTGACGGGCTCAAAAACATACTATTTGATACTTTGATAGTATTGAGGGTGATGTATTCCATGGCCCGTATTGTATTTATAGACTGTGGCAATGTGTTGTTTTGAAATTGGTCTGATAATACATTTGCAATGTCAGAAGGATTATCTATTATACGGCCACCTACTTTTAATATTATGCTATTGTCGGCTAATTTTCTTTTTCTGCAATTGTTAACAATTTTTCAAATAGCTTTACTACTATTTGAGGCAGCACTGATTTGGTTACTAGCTTGTAGCCTTTTAGCACACCTTATTACCTTTTTATAGAGTCTAAAATACTTTTCGCGGTAGTTCAAAATTAATACGTTGCACTGTGCCTTATTAATAGAACCAAGTAGACGTTTTATTTTACTAGACGTCTTAATACCCTAAGTAATCCATCTTGACTTACTTGTGTTATTTATATTTAATTTGATATTTTTAATAATAAAATATTTTGAATGCAATTCCTTAAACTTTCTAATAAATGTGTTCACCCCTATATTCCAGTCATGTTCTAACAACTGTTGCCTGAAATTCATTGTATTTACTTTGTTTTATATCCTTCTTTTAATTACTTTGTATTCTTAACATATTGGGTTTTTACTAACGTCGCAGTGCAGAATAACCCTGCATGCCCATCTGCTAGGCCATAATTTTGTACTTCTGTACTGATTATACCGCTAGCCACCGTATTTGTCAATATTTTATCTATACATGAGCTAGAGTTATTACGTATACAAGTAGGAGAGTCAATCAAAACCTAAAACCATAACACCTTAGTAACGATATGAAGGCCTGCTGCTTTTTATCAACTTTAGTGACATCTATATTGAAATCACCACAAATAAAACATTGCTTTCTAAATAAATGACGCAAAAGTTGTTCAAGCCTGTCAAGAAATTGTTCAAAGTTATTATTTTTCGGTGTTCTATAACAACAAAAAAAATAGGTATTTGTCTCAACATCTCTGATGCCACAAGCCTCAAAGCTTTCAATTTTATATAATTGTTTACATATTTCCAGATCCTCAACTTGTCTGCTAACATATGTAAGGATAAGCGTACCACCCCTCTTTTTATTCAGTCTAGTATTATATGCACTCAATGTATAATTTGGTAGGTTCAGTTGCGTTGTCAATATATTATTTAGAAAATGTTCAGATATAAATATAAAACTAATTGATTTATCTATATGCCTTAAGTAAATATCTAAATCATCTTTTTTATTGCTTAATCCACACATATTTTGATGATGAGTGTAACAGTAGTAGTGTTGCATTGTTTAAGGTGTACAGAATGTTAATCAGTTTCAAAAGGATCAGTAACAACCATGAAAAAACTGATCTTTAGAAATAATTTCATTATCATTATCATTATTATTTTGAACTGTACGCTCTAAACTGATTAATGTAATTAAGTTTTTTTATGTTTGTAAAAATGCACCTCAACCCTTTATAGTTAAAATGGCCTTTTTCTGTAAACATATAGGTTAGATTAAATCAAATTAAATTAAATCAAAATAAAGTATACCATATCATCGTCATCATCATCAGCCTGCCGAAGTCTACTGCTGGATGTAGGCCTCTCCAATGGCACGCCGCTGGGCTCGATTTTCGGCTTTTCGTGTCCATCTGCTGCCAGCCACTTTGCGTATATCGTCACTCCACCAAAAATAGTTATTATTATTGACCATATAATGTATCCTATTAAAGGTTTTTATGCGAAAACAAAAATATATCGTATATTATTTATTTACCCCAGAACGTTTATGTGAAATAGAAGGGTTACCAGTAATGAATGTTTTGTTTACCATGCTAAACATATTGAGACAGGGTTAGCCTGCAAATATGTGTACAAGATTGTTTAGTGTAGCGGTTACTAAAGAGAACATGGGTTGCGTGTTACCGTACTTCTGGATAAAGTTTTCGGGTTAGGTTAATTAATGGTTAGAACATAAACTCGCAATATTATTGTTATACATAGTCTTGTGCTGTCTTACTTCCGGTCCTAATATTTGTCCTTGTATAGAATTGTTGAGCTTATGGCAAATAAATATTTACCCTAAGCTCCATATAAAAAAATATGTAAAAAATGTCTTGCAGCCAAATTCATTAGGTAAAAATTTGCCACCAGGCTGTGTCTCATAAGCCGTGATACCTAGAAAGCTGACAATTTCACAATTTATGTATTTTGATTAAAAGTAAAAATGAAATATTAAGGTCGGTTCTCATACAATAAACGTGTTTTTTTCGTATTTTTTTGTCAGTAATACTAACGGTAACAGGAAGACGCTTAAAATATTCAAAGAATATTTAGTTGTAAGTTACCTTTCAAAATAAATAAGTAAATATTAAGGAGGAGAAATTCCCATACAACAAACGTATTTTTTAAGCAATTTTTTACTCGATCTTAATAAACAGATAGAAACTTGAATATTTTCAAAAAAGCGAGCATTTGGAAAGTTGCAACTATAAAAATAAATACTACTTTTATAGATGATGGTACGGAACCCTTCGTGCGCGAGTGCGACTTACACTTGGCCGGCTTTTACAACAAGCTTATACCTTATAAGATGTATTTATTCCTTAAATCTATTGAGTACTTATGATGATAAAAATTACGTGATTCACTAATTGTTGATTCAGGCCTGTTTTTGACAACTCAATTGTTTTTTACAGTGTCGCTCTTTTTACTATACATAGATTAAACAAAGATATGATCCACTTATTTAAAATCAGTGAAATACCCCACACCAAATCCTACTAGTACTTCTAACAACCTAGTCCCATAAACTTTAAAGTAATTCATTAAACAATCGCAGAAACTAGAAAACAAACAAACAAGTTTATACTATTAGATTAACCCTCTGACCGACTATGCGCCCGGGTATCTATGTGTGCTGTTGCTACAATGTGAACTGTGTTAGCGTGCGTGTAAATAGGTACTGGATATTATATTGAACATCGTGGACGTTGATCAGGGCTATCTTCTGTAGTAATGTTGGGAGTATCGCTATTTGCATGTAAATTACTTTAAGAGAAAAACTGCTTATTTATGAATCATTGAGTAGAGTTTTATTCTTTGCAAGATGATATCTATAGATTATGATGTTCATTAAAGCTTTCATACGATTTTTATTTGCATAATATCATCTTTTAATACGATGGACAACAACTTATGCCGGCGACTTACCAATGATAACAATTTGAATAGTGAACATTGAATTGTCTTAAAAAAAATTAGTCTTAAAATGATTGACCGGCATTAAGTATAATATCAATATTCAAATAATTAATTAGTTATAATTTACTGTGATACAAGAAAATTTCAATATAGCAATAGCCATTGTTCCTAATTTAAACGTCACATATTGTCCGTCACTATTCCCTGTTCAAATTTGTAATGCAATTGTGAGCGGCCATATTGCAATATCAAGTGGAAGTTCATAACGTGCGGTTTCGTATCCATTATTCGGGAAACAAAGTTCTAAGTGGTCGGTACCCTTGGGGCAAAGAGACCCTGATTCAATTCACCTGCTAGGGCCTTTAACAGTCGCCTGGCATTGGATGGAACATATCGACAGTTCACGGTTTCTTTGAAGCTTGAATTATGTAAAATGTGGTTTGATGAATGTAGAGGAAGGAATATTGGCTCTCACCTTGCGAAATATTAGAAATATATAAGAATTCATTTTGGCGGCACGTGGCACTTTTGTGTATTCCTTGATAAAATATTACTTTAGGTTTGTGTTTAGTAGGTATGTGCGTGGATGGATAGTAGCAACTTTTTAACTAAGTAGATAAAATTGGAATTACCTGTAACATTATCAAAGGACGTTCAATGTCTACAAGCAAACGTCTAAAAGCTAAATTGCTTCTATTTTCGTGCCTAAACCACTGTCTAGGCTTTTGATTTATATGACCAGCGAGACTACAAAATGGAATTATTTTTAACTCGCTTACAATTTAATTTATATTTTCCAACATTTAACAGTTTACCTCATAAATGGCTACTGCATTGTAAAGACTGGAAATAAAGCGTTAAACTAATTTGAATGAGTGATAGTTCAAAAATATTGACAATATTTTAGTGATAAAATAAAAGGAAGGACTGAGATCAATCCAAAGAAATTTTAAGTTTCACATTCTAATAATTGTCATAATGTTTTAATGGTTGGATGCGTGCGGTTCAAGATCGGTCTGTCTAGAGAATCTTAGAGCAGGCCATTGTCCAGCAGTGTACTTCTCTAGTCTAAGTCTAGTCTAAGGTGGAAGACGTCTTTTTGAGCTTTTTTTTCTTTTTATGGAACAGGGGGCAACCGAGCAGACGGATTGCCTGATGTTAAGCGATTACCGCCGCCCATGGACACCCGCAACACCAGAGGAGTCACAAGTGCGTTGCCGGTCTTTTAAAAAGGAATACGCCTTTTTCTTGAAGGTCGTATTGGTTCGGAAAAACTGCAGGCTGACAGATCATTCCACAGTTTAGAGGTGCGAGGCAGAAAGTTTCTAGAGAAACGCACCGTTGTAGATTGCCAACCATCTAAATGATGGGGTTGGAAATGGTGTCGCGTAGAACGATGGCGAAAAGAGGCGGCAGGGATTAATCTGAACAATTCCTCGGAGCACTCCCCATAGTAGTAGCGATAAAAGATTCATAGCGAGGCTACATCTCTACGCAGCGCCAAGGGGTCTAACCGATTGCAAATATCTTGGCAGTCGACATTCGAGCAGCTCTCCGTTTGATGAAGCTGGTACTGGGGTGCCCCTGCCCAAAGATGAGAACAGTATTCCATATGCGGCCGGACCTGCGCCTTATAAAGGAGCAAGCGGTGGGCCGGAGTGAAATACCGTCTCGATCTATTGAGCACGCCAAGCTTCTTCGAGGCTAACTTAGCCTTACCCACTAAGTGACCGCGGAACTGGACTTCGCTCGATATGTCGACACTAAGTATTCCAATACTGGAGGAGGCAGTTAAGGGGGTGCTCTCAAAACGAGGATATACGACGAACGGCAGTTTTTTGTGGTGAACACGCTGACATATGTCTTTTTGGAGTTAAATTGGACCAAATTAGGTCTTCCCCAATCTGAGACCATCTCCAAGGAGGTCTTAATTTCAGACAAAAGTTTATTTTGGCTCTGGATGACATTTTCCCGAGAAATCTTGGCGCGGCCGATATACAAAGCATCGCCTGTGCTGTCATCTGCATAACAATAAATGCCGCTGTCTAGCAACATATCATTGATTTGCAAGAGGAACAGAGTAGGCGATAGCACGCAGCCATGAGGGACACCAGCATTTACAGACAAGGCGTCAGAGCATTCACCGTCAACTACGATCTTTATGCTTCTGTCTGTAAGAAAGCTGGTGACCCATTCGTATAATTTTTCGGGCAGCCCATAGGAAGGGAGCTTCGAAAGAAGCACTTTGTGCCAGACCCGATCGAGGGCCGAAGGTGCTGAGCTGAGACATTTCCATCCGTTTTCATTGGCACAGATAAAATTAAGTTTCTTGTTCGATTTTTTTACATATTCGTGTTAGTCACATTGAGACATAAACCAATTAAAAGAAACCTTAACCAGACACTCTATACAAATAACTATCTCTTCATAAATACGAAAATTACACGGAAGTAAATAGAACATTTACATACAAGGCGTAACATATGCAGACAAGCTATTAAACAAACCTCTTCGTGCTTAAACAAATTCTGTAACTTGCCGAGATTTAAAGCAACAAGACAAAGGTATAAACCAATTTCACTCTGTCGCAGTTCGTCGATACCCACATTGCTTATGAGCTCGGATAAATTAAATGAAAAGCAACTTTTGATTGTTCAGCTTCAGGGCACCGTGCACAATGGTCGAATAGAAAAAATCTACGTTTTACAAAACCCTGTGCAAAACCTGAACGGGCAATTTTCGAAGCTCTCAAAAGAGCAAATAATTTACGATGTAGTTGACTGAATATTCTATACTGTGTTTGTACTGAGATTTTATAGAGTAGAAATTTTACTATGTACGATACTATTTTATATGTTATGCGTTGAATAGTAGGCGTAATAGATTATCTCATCTTGTTCTTCTCGTGTTTCTCCAAGACTCTTTTTCACTTTTAAACTCTGAGAACAATCAATACAACAGCTCTTGAGCGTATGTATTCAAATCACGTGTTTTAGTTTTATTACTAATCTAGTATTGATTTATAACGTGTATAGTATTCTAGTATTATGTGTAGAACGAATATACATGTACTAGTCTCATACATAATTCGTTATAAGTAATACTACTTCCAACTAATAACATATTCTTCCTTGATTAGTTTAATAAGTAATTTTATTTTAAAATGGTATTGGTTCCAGTTGTCATTTACTTACTCAAATGGAGTTTAAGACTAATTTGGAAGAAATGAGCCTTATTACGGTACATAATTCTTGTCTCTCTTTAAACGCGGACTAATTAATAATTTGCTTTGTCTTTAAATCTCAATTTGGTACATTGTAAAAAAAACTCGGAAGAATTATGCGGCATTTACATATAGCATACAAATTCGGTCGCGATAAAATACCCAAGACAAATCATTTTATAAGACAATGAAACGATATTCTGTTCATTATCACGCCGATCCAAAGAGACGTAACAATAACCAAAATTGTCTGAACAACCACAAAAGCTTACACCCCTTACCAGTTTTATCGCCAATATCGTGTAATAAACTCTTAAAGTGCGGATTATACCGAGTTTAGTGTCATATTAAAAGGAGTTGAAGGAAAACTTGGACAGACGCGGGTGGAATGCTTGAGTAGGACGAGACGAGTGCTATACTCATTAATGTGTCAAGTTAGCTCATATTGAGACAGTGTAATAGCGCACTACGTAGCAGAGTGTTATCAAACGATTGTTTCGATACTTGTGAAGTTATAAGTTCCTTATGTCTATTGTTGGAAAAATGTTACGGTGTATAATGATTGTGACGAGGTAATCGGCTTTTTCACACAGTGAGTAACATTTTATGAGATAAATATGAAAAAAAAACCGGCCAAGTGCGTGTCGGGCCACGCGCAATGTAGGGTTCCGTAGTTGCCCATAATGGCCATTATTGATAATAACTTCTGTTTCACATGGGACTAAAAACGGGCATCTTTAAGATTAAGCCAGCGCTCCCAATGTAAACTCACAGAAATAGGTATTTATAAGTTAACCGACGATTACTCGTAAACTAGTGATGTCTACTTAGCCGTGATAGTTTTCCTTTTAAATTCATTATATGTACTACATTTGTGATTTTTTTCACCTCTTGCAAATTAATAGTTTAGCCGGCAGAAGGGGGGGGCACTTGAGTCTAAAAATTTTTTTCACTTCAAAGCTTGATATTTGACAAACCAATCACTTGATCGAAAAATGATTTGAGCAAACTAATAATATTTTTTTAAAACCTATCCAATGATACCCCACACAATGGGGTACTTAACCAAATAAAAATTCAACCCCACTATATATGTAGGGGAGATACCCTTAAAAAAATATTTTCCTAAATTTTATTCTACAGTTTTGTTGCAATATCGTATTTATAAATTCATGTCAAATATCAGCTTTCTAGCACCAGGCGTCTTTGAGCTAGGCTGCGGACGGACAGACGGACGGACATGACGAAACTATAAGGGTTCCTTGTAGACTACGGAACCCTAAAAATGTGCCTTTGCTTATAATTTCATTAACCCTAGATCACTAACCTTATTTTTCGACACTTATTACTAACCTTCGTACTTTCGACTACGGTATTTAATAATGATAATGGGTTTTATTTGAATTAAACATGCATATTTTTTATTTTTATTATAAATTTATTATATTCTTCTTATTAATTAATAAATTTACATAAACCAAAACGGCATAATTATTAAAAAGTCTGCCTTATAAATGAGATCGTAGGTTTTATGGCAAATTAACAATGGTAACATTTTAAAAGATTTTTTTTAAGTATTATTTTAAAGTAAATGTGAAAAATAATTTTCAAATATTAGAAATAACGAATGAAATAAAGTAATTAAAAAAAAATTTGGTAAAAATCTATCAAGTTATACATTTGTGACAAACGTCAAGTTTGTGCTCCCCGCACAACGATTTATTGCTCTGGGTGCAACTACTTTTAGTCATCCTTCGCTTTGCGGAGGAACACAAGGCTTATATTTTCCTATTTCAGGTAGGAGGTACATCAGTCGCATTATTTTCACAAATAAAATAAATAAACAAAAGAAAAAAAACGCAAAAGTTCACCAACTAAAATAGACAAAATGTTACGTTAATACTAACCTTCGTTGATGCGACGAGCCATGGTTGCTGGAACGGCGCTCACGGTGGCCCCCCACTCAAAATACTACCGTCAGTCGGGGGGACAACGGGTCGACTGAGATCAGCTAAAGTGTGGAAGCAGTGCGATCGCGCGCGCAAAAGTTAGCACGATTTTAACAAACCCGCGTAGTCAAATTGACGAAGGTTAGTAATCTAGGGTTAACGATTTAAATGTTAAGAGACCGCGTCTTGGCAAAGGTAACGTAGGACGCCCTCCGGCTAGGTGAAGTGACGATATATGCAAAGTGGCTGTCAGCTGCTGGACACGAAAAGCTAAACTTCAAACTCAGTGGCGTGCCATTGAAAATGCCTATATCCAGCAGTGGACTGCGACATGAATTTTAATCTGGGAAATTAGATAGCGACATTTTAAGTGCCGCGAGTGGGAAATAGCTATGATAGGCATACCGTTAGCGTTGGTACAATGGTGTCAACCGGAATTTCTCAGCTTGCCACAGAAACCGGTTAAAACACAGTTGCGTGTTTGGTCAGAATTGGAGTCAACTGAAAGGCGCAGAAGTTTCGGCGTATCTCTCAGGACTTGCCTAACGGCCTATTTCAATATTCGAACTAAAGATAGATCTGTAGATTTTACATTCGTGTTTGACATATTTTGTATGGAACTTATGTCAAAAACTATCAAAAACGAATCTAAAATCTACAGATCCATCTATATTTCGAATATTGAATTCCGTAGTAAGATGGGACTTACTGCTACTACAGCGGCGTGCCTCTCGTTACACGCATGATCTGAGTTAAAATATTTTAATATAGTCTGTCTGTATGCCTTGCTTATTTTAATACCATGAAGATCACAAACATCTTCATATGATATTAGGTATAATTCGTTATTTTATCCATCCAACATATCAAAATAAGTTTACAACAGAACAAATAAATAAACGAAAAGCATGCACCGCACGCTGTAACATGATTCTATACAAAAAATGAAACGGGGAACTGACATTGACATTTCGTGATTAAATTTGACGTATGATTCTACAAGGCAGAGGATGTACGTGCGTGCATAAGTAAGGCGGAGCCGGTCCGTCAGTCTCGAGATACTCGCTGGTCATTCGTATTGTTATATCACAGAAAGATGTAGCATACATCAGTGTATAAGACAGTGAATAGGAGTATACTCGAATTTTAACTTAATGATAGTAATTTTCGTCATCAAGTAAAATTAAGAAGAATATTAAGGGCTTATAGCCCTTAGCTTATATTCTATTATATAATATAGAAAATGATTTACTATGTTGAACCAAATGTAGAACCCTGATATGTATCTCAAGAAATTACAGATAATAAAAACAAAGCACAAATTATTTAATTCAATGTAGCCTCTTCAATTACCGTGTATAACTTAACATATCCCATTGAACAATAATTTGACATATTGGCCAGTAAAAATAGGCAATGTAATAAAATAGATTTTTTTTTAAATACAACTCCCGCATTAGGACTAAATCCTGTATCGCAAGGGACTTTACAAACATACAACTAACAGACACAATGAACGACCAGACTCGAAACAACAATTTATGTATCACACAAAGTGTTGCCTCGTGTGGGAATCGAAACCACAACACTCGGCGCAGTGACAAGGGGCGAAGCGACCGCTTAAACCACTACGCCAACCGTGCAGTTAAATTATGATGCAATTTAATGATTATTGAGCGCGAGAATAAAAAAGAAGGCAGCGATAGCCGAATGGAGGCAGCGATAGCCGAGTGGAGATACCAACAGACTGCCATGCAGAAGGTATCGGGTTCGAATCCACGGCGCGCACCAATGACTTTTCGGAGTTATGTGCGTATTGAAATATTAATTATCGCTTGTCCCGTGCCTCGGAGAGTATGTTAAGCCGTCGGTCCCGGTTGTCATGAAGATCTTTGACAGTCGTTACAGGGCGTCAGTACCTTCTAAATAAACTGACACTAGTCTAAACCATGGAATATCGCTATCCCTTCGGGTTGCGGAGGTCAGACAGGCAGTCGCTCTGTGGAAAAGCTAATATTCAGCCAAATCCGGTTAAACTAGTAAGCGGACCCCAGATTGAAACTGGGATAACGCTAAGAGGATGAGCGCGAGAATTAATAGATATTCTAACTGTCAAAACACAATAATTCGATGCCGGAATATTGTTTTAATTAAGCATTGAAGCGTGTAAATAATTTTACATGACAATGAAAATTATTTCCGACACCAACGTTTTATATAAAAAAGACATCGTTTTCATTGATAAACATTACAGTGAAAATTATTTCACATATCTATTAATGACTTATAACTTTTGAAGACGATGTTTTCATAATGATTGTATGTTATTGAGCATTAATAGCAAGCTACCATACATATATTACAAAACCCACTACAGAAGCTTACAAAACTTAACAAGTACCCGTATGTTTTACTTTGGCAATACCAAACAAAACTTGCGGTTCTAACTTACTACAAAGTTATAGGTTTAGAAGGTATTTCCCACACGCTGTCACACCACTAAGTCCCGTTACGTAACGTAATAATAAAATATTAATTCTAACGTGTCATAAAACGTCCTGATTGCAAAGTTTCTTCTACGAAAGACTTTTCGACTTATTTATAAGACTCCGATATTCCGATCACGACGTTCCCATGAATATCTAATAAGAATCGATAAATGCTCATCGGCTATCGGTTGTCGATGAAAACGTCAAGTTTTTATAAAGAAAATAACTTTATTTTAGTGATAGTTTTTGTGACAAGCTTCCCTTGGAATATCGACTAAGTGTTGAACTATATTTTTAGCAAATTAACGTAATGTAGTTTTATTTTAAGATAGCACGAGATCTCTCTGTTAACAGATGTAGACAGTCCTTTAAATATCTGTTATTTTACCAATCCACTGTTAGCAATTAGCTTTGCTCCTCAGTATAAAAGAGCAAATAGCTCTGCTGTTTGATTTTACTCTTCATACTGGCTAAATGCTTTTTGAAAGATGGTATATCATATATCTATTGTATGTGCGCTGTAGCAAGGTGCGGGTGGCAGTTTCAGTAACGTTTCATTTCACTTTTGTAAGTTGCCACGATTTACAAATTATGTATTATTATTACTTAGTATTTCAGTTGTACCACATTCATAATATTTTAAATCATTTATTACTGTGGTACATGAAATTATACCCAACCAGAATGTTATAGTCTACAAATAAAATCTAATGGAAAGAAAAATTAAGCAAAGTGTTATGCGGATAACGTAACACCATAGACGTATTTAGTGATGGGATGTACTGCTACGATGGATATTCGATGTTTTTAAATAAACTATGTTAAAAAATGTTTTGAATTTTCTTAAGAAATGCGAAGAAACTTTTTGCCCAACCTATTATGTTACTTTGAGTTGCCGTCGGTCGCGGTTGTCATGAAGATCTTTGACAGTTGTAATAGGGCGTCAATAGATGCCACTAAATAAACTGACAGTAGTCTAAACCATGGATTATCGCTATACCTTCGGGTTGCGGAGATCAGACAGGCAGTCGCCCTGTGGAATAGGAGGCGAACAACGAACTCCCTGGCCTGACTACCCAAAAAAGTTTTTTTTGTATGCTTAGGCATGGTAATAAACAAAACTTAAACAAATAATAATTTGACAAAAATGAAAATACGTGTCACATGACAATATCGCATGAGTAAACAAAATGGCCACCGCGCCGATGCATATTTTGCGAATATTTTGTCACGAAAAGAAGCAAATTACATATAAATATTGCAGTGTCTGTCTATGATTTCAAAATAACTATGGTTTTTCAAGTGTATATAGTTAGTTACACGATTTTATGTCCCAAATAACCTTTTTTAAGATTTTTATGTCTGTCTGTCTTTCTGTTTGTCCTCGGTATTCTCTGGAATGGCTGAACCGATTATTATGGGACTTTCACTGTAAGGTAGAGGACTTCATAGCGTTACTTATAGGCCGGTGTAAAATGTGACCCGCTGGTGGCGTCATGATATTAATATCTATGTGTAATAATATATAAAAGTGAAAAGTCAGTCGTCATGAAATCTGGAAAATCACCGGCCGTATAAAGGAAAGACTTGGCAGCGAAAATTATTAAATGTTACTTTTATCCGCGTGCGAAGCCGCGGGTATCAAATAGTTTTATATAAGTACAAAGATATTATTATATAGCCATAAAATATATATATTGACAAGTTTATACACTGCAAACCCGAATAACACTCAAATTTGATAACACTATTAATGTGAACTAGATTTATACTGTGAGTATCGTTAGATCGATAAATATGAATTGCATAACGTCACATCCCTAGTCATGTAGTACTGACGGATGTCAACGTCATATAGGCAACTATCATCTGCACCATGCTACAGCGCACAGGGTATAGTTACATTTCACTGGTAACTGGTACTGTATAACTCACATATTTATGATATAATTACTTGCTTTTACGGATTGATTTATTAATTTCAGAGTGTAGGCTGCAAACAAACATAAACTTTTGGTGGTTTATGCTTTTTATCATCCACAAAGAAACGGATTTTGTCAACTTTAGTTGTAAGGCAGTAAATAAGGAATGTAATGAAAGACTGGAAGTTCTTACTCATAATTATCCACACGTAAACAACCGCTAGAGAGATTGAGAGACTGCTCTACCATCTTCCATTCCTATCTTCCATTTACTTTGCAAGAAATATAAACAACCACAAATATAACAAGTCAAGTAATAAAAGTAAGTTCCCCCGACGTTGTATATATTTTATTCGCACTTTTTAGAACTACCAACCAAAATTCTTACGTTGAATGTTACATTCACGGTGGTGCGACGGACGTCCAGGACATGAAATACGTCTCTGTTTATATACCAGCTACGTCAATAGTTGTTACTGTGTAGTGCGGGAGACTAGTATGGAAATGATAAAAGTGTTTCTGAAAGTTTCTTAGCGTGACGGTTCGTAGACCATTCGTCTTTTTTATGTCGGAATTTGTACTTCTAGCTACAACGTACTAAAATTTTGGTGATGATTATAGAGTTGTTGTCTAAATTGAGCAAAGGTGAGTGTTTTCGTGGCTGTAATTTGATCTTTCACCTTTTAGTAACTCTGAAGCTCTGAAGTCAGGCAATGATAGCCTAGTGGACAGACTGCTACGCAGAGGGTCCGGGTTCGAATACACGGCGCGCACAAATGACTTTTCGGAGTTATGTGCGTATTAAATTGATAATTATCGCTTGCTAAACGTTGAAGGAAAGCATCGTGAGGAAACATGCATATCTGAGAGTTCCCCATAATGTTCTCGAAAGACATGTGATAGTCTGCCAACCCGTACTAGGCCAACGTGGTGGACTATGGTCTTACCCGTCTCATAGAGAGAAGTGGCCTGCAGAGGGACAGTTTATATACAGGGCTGATGATAGTGAACTCTGAAGCTCACCGATATTATAATCGTCCTAGCGTTATCCCGGTTAGATACAAGAATTTCGCCTCGGAACCCAGGCTTTCCAATATAACAATGTTTGACAAAAAATTTGCTTTGCCACTGAGTGACTGCCGTCTTAGTTCTTAACTTCGCAGCCCATTGGCATAGTGATATAATAGTGAAGAAATGTAATTATGGTTTCTTGTAGAAGTAAAAATTAAGTACATTTATTATTTTTTATGTCCGAGGGACTTTTTATATACCAATAGCTAAGCATTCCTTACATCGTGTAGCCGCTTATCTAATCTTACTCAAAGTGTAGCTTCCAGGTGCCATTGAAATTACACTACCCCAATTCAATCAGTCAATCTACGCCAAACTCACAAGCCTATTACCACAATCGTCTTTCACAAGCTAATTACGCCAATCGGTAGCGCGTAGAGTGCAGAGGTTGTTGACCCCGTTTGTTTAGGTAATGATTCTGTCTCTGTCGGCAATATCCCTCGTAAAGCTCTAAGACTGCGATAGAAAACTCATATATATATTATGCAAATTATATTCAATTTGTGATATGAGATATTATTATAATTAGCTGTAAAATGTTTTTGAACCAATAATATAATTTGTCAGTCTAATTAGCATCAAATGTTAGATAAAAATTTTGATATTCTTTCAGTTATAAATGTAGATTGTACCTAGATAATGTTTGCAATCAGGTTTATACAACCAGATTAACCGTATTGATTTTCGCTGCCAACATTTGCAATATTGGATATTTTGCAGCCAGCAATGGCCAGCAATTATTCAGTAACAGAACACAATATCAGCGGCCGAATATTAATTCCAAGTTTTAAACGCATTTTGTCTGCTTAAATATTCCAGTAGCAGATATTGCTATTAACAAATTCATGATAATAGTCTCGCAAAGTAAAAAGGAACAGACTAACCAAACGTTGGGTCAGTTTAGGTTTTCGATGACTAGAATATCATATAACCTAATATTTCTCCCTCATCTCCCTCCTCCCTGCTTTGCCAACCCAAAGAGCGGCAACGCACTTGTGTCTCCTCTGTTGTTGCTTGTGTCCATGAGCGGCGAAAATAATTTACCATCATACGATCCGTCTGCAAGTTTGCCGCCTCTTTCTCTTAGCGTTATCCCAGTTTCAATCTGGGGTCCGCTTACTAGTCTAACCGGATTTGGCTGAATATTAGCTTTTCCGCAAAGCGAGTGCCTGTCTGACCTCCGCAACCCGAAGGGATAGCGATATTTCATGGTTTAGACTAGTGTCAGTTTATTTAGAAGGTACTGACGCCCTGTAACGACTGTCAAAGATCTACATGACAACCGGGACCGACGGCTTAATGTGCTCTCCGAGGCACGGGACAAGCGATAATTAACAATTAAATACGCACATAACTCCGAAAAGTCATTCGAACGGATTCGAACCCGATACCCTCTGCATGGCAGTCTGTTGGTATATCCACTCGGCTATCGCTGCCTCATATTTCATTCACATCATATTCATTTGCCGCCTATTACACAAAAATAATAATCTATAATAACATTTTAGTAATTCACTACATATTCGGGACTAAGTTGTTTCAACTTCTTTTATTTAGTGCCGAATAGGTATATGATACAATGTCAAGGTTGATCAACATAGATTTCTCAACATTTTCTTGATTTGTATATATGTCAAACAGACAACGCAACTATGCCCTTCGTAATCTGAAAGAAATATAGAAGAGATAACCAACAAGTAATAAGATATTTTAAATACATTAAGGCACTTCTTACCGGCTTGTCCCTAACGTGGTCTTGAACTGGCCATCTCTTCCATTCTTTGTCCATTGTGTGAATTTATGCTTGATTATAAAGATTAACTCAAACGTATACCAATCGCATTATCACTACATTCGTCTACAGCAGTACAAAACTTGGTGAAATTTGGCCCTATCCCTCGATACAGTTTAAGAAACAGTTACTAGTATAAGACAAAACCTAAGTAAAATTGACATTAAAATTATATGCTAGTTAGTTTATTTCAAAGAAGGTATAGAATCAGAATATATATTTCAATCAATTTTGCTTCTTAAGTTAATAAAACGTCAACTACAAAACCCGCTACGCACTTTAAAATCTTTGCTGAGTCAAATTATGATTCAGCTAAGGTTTCTTTGTCTAGAAATCCACACGTCATTGAGTATATAAATTAGTTGTAAATATAAAAATATTCAAAAGCACACAAATATATAAGGAATTATGTTAAACTGACTGAGCTTATATGTATTTTTTATAACGAATATAATAGCTTAAGACGTGATGTTGATATTCTCGAATATAAATTTATGATTATCAGAGCATAAGTTTGTTGCTCTAACAGTACTTTATAATGTATGATAAGAACCTAATTTTGTATACATGTTGTTTAAGTAATAATGTTTAAACTCTCTTGAAAATGGTTTGATGTTTTTGTAAACGTATTTTGAAAGTGTATTTTATTTATCAAGTGTTTCAGCTTAAGTGAACGTGTAGAACAAATATTGTACTGAGCTTAGTAAATATAAGAAGAGATAGAATAAATACTCGTGGTAAGAAAGAAAATTAACGCTCATAATATGTTTTATTAACTCTCCTTCTACGCGAATTTTATTATTCGGTAAAATGATTTGTTTAAACTATTGCGCCTCTTGATTTACAATGCAAATTCTCAAACAAATTTGATGAATATTGTTTTTATTTTTATACAAACTTACAACGACATTATAATAATATATAAAAAAATCATATAAATAATTACGGGTGGCTCAAAAAGGAGTTTTTAGGCCACCCATCCTAAAGCTGAATTCACTAATGTCATTTGAGGCACATATATGCAAAGTTTGAAGTTAATCACTTGAAGGAATACAAAAGGTTTATATGAATTTTGACTGCCTTTTTTACTACCTTGGCGTAAGAATTTCCGAAAAATGCTTCTTAGTGTTAACTACTTTCATTTGAGGAATCAATATACAAAGTTTAGATTTAATCCATTGAAGTAATAAAAAGTTTCATACAAACTTTGACAACATGTTTAACCCTCTTAGGCAAGAAATTTTCAAAAACCCTCTCTTAGTGCTCAGTGCTCCCCTACACTCCTCAAGAAACATACATGCCAAATTTCACCTACTTACGCCCAGTAGTTTCGGCTGTAGCGTGTCTATCAGTCAGTCAGTAACGCAAGGATTTTATTTAAACAGATTGAAATGATTGCATTGCAAAAATATATGGTTTTACCCAAACTTTGACTCCCTTTTCTACCCTCTTAGGGCAAGAATTTACAAAATTAATATATTGGTGTTCACAAACGTCATTTGAGGACCGAATATGCAAAGCTTGGAATTAATCCCTTGAAGGAATACAAAGGTTTTATACATATTTTGACTGCCCCTTTTACCCGCTTAGCGTAAGAATATCCGAAAAATGCTTCTTAGTGTTAACTACTTTCATTTGAGGAATCAATGCACAAAGTTAAGAGTTAATCCATTGAAGGAATAAAAAGTTTCATACAAACTTTGACAACATGTTTTACCCCCTCAGGGGAGGAATTTTCGAAAATCCTCTCTTAGTGCTCCCCTACACTCCTCAAAGGAACACAATGCCAAATTTCACCCAGTAGTTTTGGCTGTAGCGTGTCTGTCAGTCAGTCAGTAACACAAGGATTTTATATATACAGATGATACTGATTCTATTTCGTGTTCCCCGAAACCTCGACGCTCATATTAATACAAACAAAAACCAGACAGCAACAAATATTAGTTACAAGGTTTTAACCACAGCTTCACCAGCGAGAGATGTATGTCGAAAATTTTTATACTATTCGTAAGCATACACACAACACAACATAACTTCACACCTTTATCCGCGAAGGGTTAGGCAGAGGTGTATTACATACCCACATTTCGCCAGTTATGTTTCGGTCTCAATGTAATAGGGGGTGAGCCTATTACCATCTACCGGGCACATGTTTAGGCGAGCGATAATTAACATTTTTAATACACACATAACTTCAAAAGTTTCACACTGATTTGTGATTTGTACAACCAAATAACAAATCAGTGTGTGTAAATTGTCATAAAACTTTCATCACCTAATTCAGTTCCTTAGAAACGGCTTTAATAAAATATAAGCTCTGTTTGAACCCAAGTTATCCCGGTTGCATCCAAGACTGACACGCCTTGGAGCCCGAGGTCCGCTTACTGGTCTAATCAGATATGACAGAATATCAACTTTTCCACAGAGCGACTGCCGTCTTACCTCCGCAACCCAAAGGGATAGCGATATTCCATGGTTTAGACCAGTAGGCATCAGTTTATTTGAGTGTACTGACTCCACGTAACGACTGTCAAAGATCTTCATGACAGCCGGAACTGACGGCTTAATCCATTCACTGCCTACCTGAAAATTAACGTCATTACCCAGATGCCGCCATAGTATGATATACAGCCCGCCCATCGGCGGCTCCGGCATCTCGATTAAGTATCCTTGCCCGCCCATCGACGTTTTCGGCATGAAGCTCTAGATTTCGACATGAACCGTTTGATATGTTCAGTTTACGTGTACTGTATCGTGTTTAAAGCGTGTATGTGAAGTTTCCTGCGATATTTGTGGTAAAATTGTGACAGTTTTATTGGTTATTAGCTGAAATAGTAATGGAGCATGAAGGTAAGGCATAACTCTCACTTAATTAATCTATGATGAATAAAATCATACAAAACTGTCTTTCAGATAAAATTAAGCTAATACATATGTAAAGAAATCAAAAATGTCTTTAGAAAACCCACATCTATGTGCCTTTTTCAATAGTCAGGTGTCGTCAATCTACACTCAATTAGTTAAAAAAATACATTATGCAAATTTGCTTACAATTTAATTTTTATCTTTCCTCTTTACCTCTTTACCTATTTATAGGTAATAATGTAATATTTTCTTTCTTTTGTTCAGACAATAAAATTGTCTTTGGTAAAGACGACAATATGGCAGAAATCAAACGACTTTTTCAAATAATCCCGTAAAGAACGAGATGCGCCGGCGCATCCTTTTGTTATGTTTTAGCTAGCCACAAAACTGTCTACAAAGTACAATATGTCCTTGTATATAAGGTTCATTTGGCTTAGGATAACACGGACGCATAAAAAAATTGTTTATAACTGTTTACCTATTGTTTACTGACCGGCCGGCCAGCCCTTTCTGCATATTATTATACTTTTTGCAATAATATACTCTATGTCCGAGGCATATGGTTGATACTACAATCGAGAAAGTATATAATATTTTCCTGAAGCCGATTATTAATAGTATTAAAACATTATAATTTTAACTAAAATTATCATGTTTCACAAAAGGTTGTTAAAGCCTGAATAAGTGTTATGCCCGCCCATGGGCGGGTTCGGCATGAAAGGTCGGAATCGACTTTTTTCCAAACCTGACATATCTGCAGGCCATTTTGGTAACGAATAAATTTTATTAAAACGAATAATTTCACAAAATCTTCCTTTTTTCTAATGGTTATTGGCTTAGATATCGGAGGTTGAAATCCAACCGCCCATGGGCGGGCTTGGCGTGTCAGTTAAAATGTTTCACCCGCCGATGGGCGGGCACGGCACTGAATGGGTTAATGTGCTCTCCGAGGCACGGGGCAAGCCATAATTAACAATTTAATACATACTTAACTTCGAAAAGTCATTGGTGTGCGCCCTCGATTCGAACCCGATGCCCTCTGCATGGCAGTCCGTTGGTATCTCCACTAGGCTATCGCTGCCTCAGAATAAAGCTACACAAAGTGTTTATATGAAACAATGTAATTTAAGTACAAACATACTCAAAGTTATAATAGGTATACTTACCAGCTTATACAATAACATGTATTTTGCTATATTTGCTCAGCGGTTGGCATGAATATCTATAAAATAATTTTAAGTACGATTATATATAAGTAAATATCAAATAAAGTTGTAATTTTCTGACGTTTTCATTTTGTAAATATCAAAAAGTAAAATTAGTAAATTTATCAAACTGCTGTGCAAACGACGCTTATTTTTCTCTTTCAAGTTACAGTTTTCGAGCAGCTTATTCAGTAATTTCAACTCGTTGACATATCTGAACTTATACATCTCTAGCGCGTCTCACCTCGACCGAATCGTGGCCGCCATGTAATGCTCGAAGCCGGGGATCGACACAAACTTGCTAAGTTCCAACTTCTGGCCCGATTGGATTCGATCCTGTGAATGTGCATATTGGAGCGAAGTTTCTATTTCGGAGTCTTGGGTGAATATTTTGGTGCTTTTATGCACATTTGTTAGATGAGCTTTGAGTACCTCACAATTGAATTTTGACACATAGGAGTCTGTGTATATATGCTTTCTCGTAATCAAGCGTCACAGGAAAATGAAGATACTCTCATAATAATTCGATATAGATTAGATAAAGAAAAGATTCAAAGTTTTCGACCCCGCAGTTACCGAAGACAGCGGATGTGCGACTTCTGATGTCAACTAACTTTGATTTTAACGTTTAAACTTTTGAATTTTCTATTAGTTTCCTTACAATGGTGGCCAATTCTAACTGAATGACGGTGGCATTATTACAAGTTAAAACTTATGATTCTTTGGTAACATGCACCCGCAAAGAAAATTATTTTTGAAGCCGTTTAATAAAAAGATTTTGCTCGTCTCGTAGTGTAGACAAAGAGACGAGATTTTGTGCGGAATATTGGGTATGAACTATTTTTAATAAAGTTGCAAGAAAAACTATGACTAACACAAATTAACAAGAAATATTTGACTCAAACTAATTTTGAGGTCGAACTACTACGAAACCACATTGAGTGTGGCCTGACATGCTATCGATCGATTTTCTTGTGTATGCATAAGATTCTCAATTTTAAAGGAAACTGAGACAGACGTAAAATTATTTATATTCGTAAATTCTTGTCTACGTGGTCATGGATACTATTTGATACTTCCGTAAGGGCCAAACTACTTAGTTTCTCTTGCGATATGTCATTCCCGTGTTTTTGTTCATCTTAATCAAAACTGCAATCATGCAAGGCTCTGCTTAGTCTGCCAATCAGTCAGTAACGTAAGAATTTTATTTATACAGACAGATACAGGGTAAACCGTCCGAAGGACAAAGTAGGTATCAATAAAAACATAAACAGAATAAACCACACTTCAATTTAGCCACTTAGTGAAAAATATCAAGCCTTTCAGCTGCCTTTTCGAATGAAGATCTAGCCGGCGCCAGTAAGTGATAACTTAACATTTGTCGTGGCCACGTTACAGCCACGCTTAATCGCCGCCATACGTTGCACTGCCAGCGATAAATTGAGCTTTAACATTTTGTAAAATGCTTTGGCCGGTTCGATTTTAAGCCACTCGCATGTTGAAGCATATTTCAATTGGATATGGTTTACGTTGAACTAGTTTAATCGTTTGAAGCTGAGAGAATTGAATTTGAAATCACTACTGAAGTGATCCTACGTCAAAGCTTGTTTTACTCAGCACGGTATCATAAGTATTCTTGCTAGTTTCGGAATAGGTCAAGTTTACAACACAATCTAAAGCTATCGGTCTTAATACAAACTGGTAGTGGATTTTATTAGTAACTGTTACGTAGAAATTCAAATGATTACCAAAGAATATCGAGTGGATCGCTTTGCCCACAGTTGGCGTTGTAACAGTTTTCCAGAACATTAAAATAATGATCCAAAAATGCAAACAAGACAATTAGTGTAATATTAGTTACCTAATATATTTTGTTATAAAATAAAGTGCAATAATGTAATAACGGATTTCACGGACAACATTTCTCTTCCTAGAACAACTTTCTTTAATCTTATCACCACAAAATAATTTATTTCTATTTTTTGTCATTTTACTATGCTTGTGTTTCAAACTAAATCCTCGACGATAATTTATTCTAACATTATGTTTCATTCAATTGCATTCAATAAACAGCATATGTTTAAAGAGAAACTGCAATAGTTTCTTATAATAGCATAAATTCTGTTCATGATTTGTGTATACGAAGATCAGCCATTCCTACCTATCCCTTTTGCCAACCCAAATGGTGGCAACACACTTGTGACTCGTCTGGTGTTGCTTGTGTCCATGGGCGGCGCTAATCGCTTACCACCAGGCGACCCGTCTGCTTGTTTGCCGCGTATTACGATATGCTATGACCTGCTAACCGTTCATAATTTCAGCCAAAAGATGTTTATGCTAGCCCCTAGCTGTTTACACAGACCAGATACAGATCATTGACAGACGTCGGCACCCAAAAACTCTCCATGATCCTTATCATGTCGTTTATTCCTGAATTTATCATAACCAGCACTGCATATAAACTGTTCCACTCCTGACCACAGGCCTCACTATTTTTATGTAACAGGAGGAAAACAAGCAGAGGGATTTACGGATGGTGTGAATACCGCCGCCGATGGACATGGACATGGAGAACTCTCCATGATGGTCTCGAAAGACATGTGTGAGGACAACGCTGTGCATAGAAGTCTCTTAGACTTTCCACTAGGCTATCGCTGACTTATTCTGGATAAATGAGCTTGATAAGAAGGATGCAAAGATGCAATCATACTGATTAGGTACTACGAAAAGTTTGAGAAAGCCAATAGGGTAGTTTCCAGGGTCAAAATAATTACATTTTATTTAGTCCGTATTTTAGATTATAAAAAAATATTGGACACGTATTTTTTCTTTTTTCGATTAAATGAAAAATAACAAAGATATAGCCCATTAAAGTTACGTGTGACGTCATCTCGTGCGAAAAAATGCAGCACGGCGTGAAGTTATGCGTAACTTTAATGAGCTATATCTTGGTTTAACTTACAAATAAAAAAATACGTATCGCTTATTTTTGAATAATCTAAAGGATGGACTTATATTTTTTTTTTGTCAACTAGCCTATTGTTAATTCGTCATAGGACAATATAACTTTTTATCTGCATATAACAAATACATATATGCAAATGCGTACTAATATACTAAACTGCTTTATTTCCTTCTACAGATATCTACATACAAGGATAGAATATTGTCGCCACTAAACATCAAACATCAGTGCACTTGTACACATATGCATTTGTCATACAAACATTAAATGTTAATTATGAGACCGGACTAGCTTTTATGACGGAAGGCTTTTACGCTAAATTGAAAACAACTCATGGTTTATTCACAACACGCGGGCTATCACTAGCCAATGTAAAAAGGACCTTTTGACATCCGCAAACGATGCGGCAACACGAATCACTTTCAAAATGTACGGCTCAATTTATAACAGCCGTTATTCTATCAACTGGGCTGCACATTGACTTTGGTATACATCGTTTAATTTTGATGTAGTGTTTTTAATTCATTAGCAGAGATGATTTTGTGTGCTGTTTGAAATTCAAAGAGTCTGCCGATTTGTTTGAACTTTTGTATAGTTGCACGAATGAAATATCCAATAACCATGCCGATATGGAATAAAAGAAAAACGTAGAGTATGAGTACTCAGGGAATTGATTTTCTATGGTTCCATTAGCCGTTTAAAGCCAGCTTCGCTATTAAATACCGATGTAGGGTGCTGGCCAGCAATTTTTGTTGCGTTGGGTAAGCACTGCAATATGCTCGTAATTATTTTATATGACGTACCGCCCGTAGCTTTGCTAGCATGCAACTCGAAAACGACTGCAGGGAAAATGGAGAAATCGTTGTATTAGCTTTATAGAACGTCATAGAATCCACTTAATTCAGTAAAATTACCAGATGTGTAATGTGGTATTACAACTTAAGTGAAATAAAATTATAATAATTATGATAACATAAGATAAATGAAACAACACACAGTCAAGTATGCATCATCATTTCATTCACATTACTTATTCCGCACTTGCTTCAGGTAATGTTTAAAAGCATTAGGTTCACATAAGCTTCAATAGATTACGATACTGAAATGTGTAATATAGCTGGTTTTCAAACCGAACACGATAAATCGTTTGAATTCATAGGCTCTCATGAACCAGGATCAGCCAGCATCTTTTTTTGATTCGAATGTGAAAGTGCAAACAGCCCACAATCTTTTCAGCTACGTGAAGTTTATAAAAGTAATGATCGGCATTACAATTATATTCGCCATAGTAGATATAAGAGTTTAGTTTCATCATTTGATTTTGAAATCCATTTTGGGTGTTGCTTAAGCTGAATCGTCATGTCTATTATTTTCGCCTTCAACACATAAACTTATTTATGTTCATGAACCTGGATATGTGACGTCAATTAACCCATAACCCAGTATACCTCTGCATGAAAATAAAATAAAAATATTTTAGGATCAACCATACGTAATAGGCTAAAACATTCCCCTAAAAGCATCAGCAGAACCCGTGGTCAATGTATCCACTCAAAGTTTTAAATATTACGCGGCTAAATATAAAACTACGTATAATTTTATTGCTCCGGGGTGCGCGAGCCATGCGTCCGACTTAACAGCATTAAATTGTAAGCGAAAGCCTTTTCAGCGGCCGTGGATTAAAAAAAGAAGGTACATGGACGAAACAATAGGAGAGCAAGAGTTAACCCGGGTAAGTGCGAGCAAGCCTGTGAAAAACATTGCGATCCAGAAGCTTAGCCGCTCAGAATAGAAAATTTATCGTTTTGCAACAATGGACTGCTTACTGTTTGATCCAATTCTCCTGTGGCTCGTGTGATTTCATTTTGTTGGTCCGCATTTAGGACATGTAGTCGAATAGTTTTTACTTTTGGAATGAACCCTCTATTGTAAAGATGGTAATTTAGAATGGAAGGTAATGTATCTTGTGGGGTGCTTTCGTTAGTGCGTGGTATTTGTGTGGATGAATGTAATCTCGATTACATTATACTTGTAATAGTTTCAGAATAACACGCTAACATATTGATTGATAGGGTTTCGAAGTCTGTGTAAAAATAATTATTGAAAAATGTGGTTGCCATGCAAATTACCGACATCTTGCTTTATTTACATATTCTCTCTTGCTTCTTTTACAAACGTTTAAGTTCAACGCTTTTATTAGGTCGTCGTGTATGTAACTAACTATGTAATGGAATCTTAGCTAACTAATTTAACCATCTTCCAAGGGTCGTAGCGTAATGAAAATTGGTAGCTGTATGTAGTTCTGATGACAATACAATAATATGGTACTGTCAAACTGATCTGATGATGGAGCCGGAAGACATGAATTGGAACTTCATGATGGAAAATCGTATAATAGCTGTTTCGGATTTCTTAGAAAAGTCTTGTAATGAACTTTGGCCACGATTAGGTTTCAAGGTCTGATGATGAAGCCGGAAGATAGGCACTGGCATTCCATAATGGAATATCGTATCATAGTCGTGTTGACTTTGAACACGATCGGGTCTCAAGGTCGGGATTTCAAGGTTATAACAACCTAATTATATATTGTAGACCACGTAGTGGTGTAGTTAGGGTCCCGTACTTTTGCGCTTGGACAAGCGTATATGGCCCTGAGTATAGTAAAATCACTTAGTGGTCTCCTGATTAAAGAGCTAGATTGTTATAAGCTGACAGATAAAACACCATGTAATACGGGCTCATTCGCCTACTTAAAATAAATGTATAAATTTTAAAAATATTTCGTTATCCAAGACCAAAAAATATGAAATAAATTAATAGTTTAAAAAACTCTAGAAAAGCACGCTTTTATAAATGCACGTAAAAAATAAATTATGGATCGTTCAAGTTGTCTCTATTTCTGGACTGAAGTATAGGTAAACTATGTGCTTTTAATTATAACATTTGATTGTAAAAGCGAAATAGTTTGCCTATACTTCAGCCCAGAAATAGAGACAACTTGAACGATCGTGTATGTGTGTACTGAGAGCCCACTATTATTCTTGCGGTTTTTTGCAGTTGATCTAACAATAGTGCTTAGTTAAAGTTGAAGAAATACTTGTAAAACGAGTATTAGAGTTTGTAAAGACATAATTCAAAAGATATATCGCCTCAAGTGGGTCCCTCAGTTCACACACATAAGCTCCCAAATCCTACTAATATTATAAATGTGAAAGTTTGTGAAGATGTATGTATAGATGGATGGATGGATGGATGGATGGATGGATGGATGGATGGATGGATGGATGTTTGTTACTCTTTCACGCAAAAACTACTGAACGGATTTGGATGAAACTTTACAGAAATATAGTTTATACATCAGAATAATACATAGGCTACAATTTATAAAGATTTTGTATAATGTTGCCATAATATAGGGAAAAGTATCAACTAAGTCGGCAAAAATCCTGTATTATTTTTGTCTGCTTGGTTCAAATTTTGTAATTGGAATTTAACTCCCTTCCTGATGACAGATTGATCTGCTATTTGGTATACATTCATATTGTCATCAAGATTAAAAGATAATATTGAAATTTTTGTAAAATCAAGATGGCCGCCGATACAAAATGGCGGATCACATATTACTTCACAACATCCTCAATATGGGTATCAAATAAAAGGGTTTGATTGATAGAATAAAGCGTACCATGAAAAATCCAAGATGGCCACCGCCAAAAAATGGCGAATTATTTATTTACCACAAATAACTCAATATGGGTATCAAATGAAAGGACTTGATTCGTAGAGTAGAGCTCACAATGAAAAATCCATGATGGCTGTCGCCGCAAAATGACTGATTTCATATTTTCCACAAATACCTCTATATGGGTATCAAATGAAAGGGCTTCATTGGTAGAATAAAGCGTACCATGAAAAATCCAAGATGGCCGCCGCAACAAAATGGCGGATTACTTATTTTCCACAAATACCTCAATATGGGTATCAAATGAAAGGGTTTGATTGGTAGAATGGAGCTTACTATGAAAAATCCAAGATGGCCGCCGCCACAAAATGGCGGATTATTTTTCCACAAATAAGTCAAAATGGGTATCAAATGAAAGGACTTGATTCGTAGAATAGAGCTCACTATGAAAAATCCAAGATGGCTGTCGCCGCAAAATGGCGGATTTCATATTTTTCACAAATACCCAATATGGGTATCAAATGAAAGGGCTTGATTGGTAGAATAGAACATACTATGAAAAATCCAAGATGGCCGCCGCAACAAAATGTCAGATTACTTATTTCCCACAAATAAGTCAATATGGGTATCAAATGAAAGGACTTGATTCGTAGAATAAAGCTCACTATGAAAAATCCAAAATGGCTGTCGCCGCAAAATGGCTTTCATATTTTCCACAAATACCTCAATATGGGTATCAAATGAAAGGGTTTGATTGGTAGAATGGAGCTCACTATGAAAAATCCAAGATGGCCACCGCCACAAAACGGTGGATTATCTATTTTCCACAAATAACTCAATATGGGTATCAAGTGAAAGGACTTGATTCATAGAATAGAGCTCGCTATGAAAAATCCAAGATGGTCGCCGCCACAAACTGGCGGATTACTTATTTTCCACAAATACCTCAATATCGGTATCAAATGAAAGATCTTGATTCGTAGAATAGAGCTTACTATGAAAAATCCAAGATGGCTGTCGCCGCAAAATGGCGGATTATATATTTTCCACAAATAACTCAATATGGGTATCGAATGAAAGGGCTTGATTGGTAGAAAAGGGCTCACTATGAAAATAGAACGAGAAGTATCAACTAACAACAAAACTAACAACTTTAAAATAAAATAACTAAAAGAAATTTGTTTTGGGTGTAGCGTAGCCAGAGTAAACATTATGATAGCAATTTCACTTGCCCAACGATTTTATATTTGTCTGATCAATATTCCAGATTGATGAGCAGATTGGTGCGATCTGGTAGCTAGAACTTACCGAATTACTTTTCAGCTTTTTGTACATAACCTAACTACATCATTTTTATTGTAATAAAACCATGAGCTAGCGCGCACAGCGGGGTGGACGGTCTGATAATATGTACTTTGTGGTAATGCTTTCAGTTTTAATTTTTGCTGCTGTTATTTTCAGTGGGTATATAAGCTCTTCATAACTTCAATAATATGCCTACATCCTAAACTTTACCAGAAGTTCGACGATTATGAAAACAAAAGTAATTTTAAAGTGTAGGTAATCTGTTTATATAATATGCTGCACTACACGGCCAATCTGCAGAGGCGTTTGTAATGAAATTTGTCATGAGTAGTTTGAAACGCGGGGAAGTACAGTACAGGCTACCCTTCATTAAAATTTCATGCTGGCGAAGCCGCGGGCGAAAGCTAGTCTAGATATATAATGAATTCACCAACAAATTTTGGCTATAGACCTTTAGTAAAACATGAATAAACTTCTACACAACATTAAACAACCTAATGTGAATAGATAATAAAAAAATAGAAACGTCTTTCTGTGGTCCCTGAGGGATCACATAAATTTGTGTTTCCTCTGTGGCCGGACCACAGTTTAGTACTTACTCAGATGCTATAGTTCGAAATAATACCTATCTAAAGTCTACTTTCATCGAAATCATCATCGTCTTAGCGTTATCCCAGTTTCAATCTGGGGTCCGCTTACTAGTCTAACCGGATTTGACTGAATATTAGCTTTTCCACAGAGCGACTGCCTGTCTGACCTCCGCAACCCGAAGGGATAGCGATATTCCATGGTTTAGACTAGTGTCAGTTTATTTAGAAGGTACTGACGCCCTGTAACGACTGTCAAAGATCTTCATGACAACCAGGACCGACGGCTTAACGTGCTCACCGAGGCACGGGACAAGCGATAATTAATATTTCAATACGCACATAACTCCGAAAAGTCATTGGTGCGCGCCGTGGATTCGAACCCGATACCCTCTGCATGGCAGTCTGTTGGTATCTCCACTCGGCTATCGCTGCCTATGTCAGTAGTTTATAGTTTAAAACTATAATGACTGAGTCAAAATTATATATTTAGTACCTCAAGAGATATCTTTTTAATTAACAATTTATGTGTAGTTGTAAAGAGTAGAGGTAAAGTTAATTTAACGAAAATAACTTCAAAACTCCTTTATTTGTAATACTAATTGACTATATTAAATTTTTTATACGCAATTTTGGTACACTCTTTTTTTCATTGTTATTTCTTGTTTAAAGGGTTAAATGCTTAAATTCAATCTATTGACTTTAGTTTGTTATATACTTAAAACACTTTTCCGTCATTTATAATACCTTGTATTAACAACTGTTAATATTTGATTATGAAACTCAAGGTACTCTTTAGGTAGTTTTCTTTCGGGATATTGGTTTATTAATAGTTCATTACACTCTATTTAATTTGAGGTGGCGCGGCCAGAGAGCACTGCCTGGCGGCTGGACCACATTAATTGTTAATTAAAAATATATCTCTTGAGGTACTAAAAATATATATATATATATATTCTGATAAAGGTAGACTTTAGGTAGGTATTATTTCGGACTACAGCATCTGAGTACTAAACTGTGGTCCGGCCACAGAGGAACACACCATAAATTTATCTCATAATTATTGAATTATAACATGAACATTAAATATTCATAGGTAAAAATTCCAAGGAAAATTTTAAAACTAAAAAAAGGTCACAAATAGTGGTAAATATTGTAAAATTTACATTTTTGTTGGTGGGCCCTCAGTTCACACACTATGCAAATGCTAATTGTTTAAAATATAATTAAATACAACAATCACAAAAATGTGGAGCCTTTCAGTGCTTAGTAAATTTTTCATAGTATCGATCTGTATTCATCTTGACACTGTTTTTTTTTTGTATTTGTCATTTTAACTTTAATAATTATGAGATAAATTTAAGTGGGTGATTTTTGTGGTCCCTGAGGGATCAGGGACCACAGAAAGGCGTTTGTAATTTTTTATTATCTATTCACATTAGGTTGTTTAATGTTGTGTAGAAGTTTATTCATGTTTTACTACAGGTCTATAACCAAAATTTGTTGGTGAACTCATTATATATCTAGATTTGGGAGCTTATGTGTGTGAACTGAGAGACCCACTTAAGGCGATATATCTTTTGAATTATTCCTTTACAAACTCTAATATTCATTTTACAAATATTTCCACAACTTTTACTAAGCAATGTTGTTAGTTAAACTGCAAAAATCCACAAAAATAAAAGTGGGCTCTCAGTACACACATACACGAACGATCCATAATTTAATTTTTGTTTTTACGTGCATTTATAAAAGCGTGTTTTTCTAAGTTTTTTAAACTATAAATTTATTATAGCAAGAAACTGTTGTTCTGCTAATCTGAATCGTACCTACTTGACAATTTGAGACACTCATTACTCTGGTTATCTAAATTGAAACACAAAATTAAGCTTATAATACGTGTGTAGAATTCGGGCTAAGAATGGGTATTTTTTAACAGAGATCAGTGGAAGCGATTAATTCATCCAGTCTTAGCCCAAGGCATAGGATCTAAACACATGGACCAAGTTTCTTGGCGCTAAGAATTAAACAAATGTCTTACCAAATATCTCCTGGTGATGTTCTTAAGTGACACACACGAGACTAAAATTGGGCAATATTAGCAAGTGAATTATATTTACTTTACCAGACTCCAACGCAGCGTCTTCAATGCACGATGCAAGTTCACAGGATTCACAATTTCTCAAAATGCCAGTGTTCCATATATATAATATCACAAACTGATCAACACTGCGGACTGATCAGGGCCGGACAAATCAAAAGCGGCAGTTTCACGAGAGTTTACTCAATTTAGTTCAATTAATCAATTCACACGAAATGCAAAAAGGTGTGCTCACAATAACTTTTCACAAATGTTCAATATGTCACAAATCTTGCCGGAAGTCAAAAACGGCAATTACGTATTAAGTTAATTACAAGTTGATTCAATTCGCGTTAATTCAAAAGGCGATATTTTACGTACGAGACGACAACGTGGTTATTTTTCAGGCGGGAAGGAAGTGACAGTTCAGTGTGACCATTGTCAGAAATTTTCAATAGACTAAACAAAATGTTACTCAATCGATCTAATCGATGACTTATAATAAAACTAATTCTATTTCAAACATCCACCCGCCCCGGACCGGCCTACCGGTCCGCTAAGTAGTTGGTAGACGTGACAATGTTGCAACCGCTCTCCTCAGAATCGAACCGTCCACCAAGATCTCAGCAAATCGGGGAACTCCATCAGCCCCAGTTACCAAACGAAGAGTGCGCCCCCTGCGCCATCTGAGTGGCGGAAGGTTGGCCTCCTTGATCAAAACGAGGTCACCAATCTTGGGTGGATCGGTCTTGTCGGTCCACTTAACGCGTTGCTAGAGTATGTGCAAATATTCCAAATTCCAGCATTTCCAAAAGCTCTGAGTAATCTGGCGTACCAATTCAAAACGCGAGAGACGACCAGGTCTCGTATCAATATAGGGGTACTCAGGCAAGGCGACAAGTGGGCGACCAATCAAAAAATGGCCCGGCGTAAGGGCCTCCAAATCATTCGGATCTGAGGAGATCGGGCACAATGGCCGAGAGTTCAAAACGGCCTCAATCTTACAAAACACAGTTGCGAGTTCCTCAAATGTAAGGACAGACTCACCGATTGTCCTGCGCAAGTGTGTTTTGGCCGATTTTACAGCGGCTTCAAAAATACCACCCCAGTGTGGACAATTTGGTGGGGAAAACAACCAATTTATCCCACGTCGGGCAAGCCTATCACCTATATCAGCTTTGTTGGTTTCAAGGAAATTAACAACATCATTCAAATAATTATAGGTGCCCTTGAAGTTAGTGCCGCAATCAGAACGGATCAAGGAAGGCAGCCCTCTGCGGGGTACAAATCTGTCTAATGTGGCTACAAACGCCTCGGTCGTAAGCGAGGAGACCAGTTCCAAATGAACAGCCTTTGTGGAGAGGCAAACAAAAACACACAAGTAGGCCTTAACAGTCTTGCTGTTTCGAAGTGTCGACGTTTTCACCAAAAAGGGACCAGCGAAGTCCGTGCCAACACACTCAAACGTCCTGCTTTCAGTTACGCGATCTGCCGGTAAGTCCCCCATCAAGGGCTGCATGGTAGAAGCCTTGCGCTTATAGCAAGGGATGCAGCGAAAGACTACACTCCGAATAATTCTTCGGGCAGACAAGATCCAAAATTCGCGTTGCAAAATGGCCAACAAAGCATTACAACCAGCATGCGAATTTTTAAGGTGACGGTCAGTTACCAACAAGCGTACCAAATGACCGTCCTTAGGTAACAAAAGGGGGTGACGTGCTCCGTAAGGGAGGTTGGCGTTCTTGAGATGCCCTCCAACGCGCAAAAGACCCGTATCGTCCAAAAAGGGGTTCAATTTAGATATTGCTCCCGACAATTTCGATTTCCCTGACTTAAGGATAGCAATCTCCTTCTCAAAATGCGCCAATTGCACAGAACGAACCCAAAAGGTGAGGGACTCCTGTCGTTCCTGTGGTGAGAGAAACGGTGTCAGACGTTTCTGTTGTGGGTGCCTAAAATTAAAAACAAAACGCTTTATCCAAGCAGTAACACCTAACAACTTGTCGTGGGAGCTGTAACGATTCAACAGGAAATCGGGGTCGAAGGCGCATTCTACCTTCTCAAGAGCGAGTGTTCGTAGACCCGGCAAATTAGAAGTATTCAAAACTGGCGTTCGAGGCCAATCAATTTCTGGTCGACTCAACCATTCCGGACCCCACCACAGCGAATGACCTATCAAACTAGGCGTCAAGCATCCGCGCGAGGCACAATCAGCGGGGTTGAGCTTACCTGGCACGTGTCTCCAAACAAGTTTGACTTCGGATTTCTGGATTTGGGAAACGCGATTAGCGACAAATACCTCCAAGGTGTGGACAGGCGCCTTCAACCAACAAAGTACAATTTGGCTGTCTGTCCAGGCGTAGGTCCCACTAATACAAATGCTTTTACCCAAAGTACTAGACACGTGGTTCAATAAGCGTACAAGTAGTGCTGCTCCCGAGAGCTCCAATTTCGGAATGGTCAAAGATGTCCGAAGGGGTGCTACCTTGCTCTTCGCCATGATCAGGGAGACTCTCACCTGACCTGAGGCACTGACTGTGCGCAAGTACACCACGGCCGCGTGACCACGTTCCGAGGCGTCACAAAACCCGTGAAGGGTGGCCTTGTACTTCCCGGGAGGAAGGATGGGACGAGGCAAGGAGATCTCGTTGACGGCAGGAAGTGAGGATACAAAGGAGGTCCATTCCTCAACAAGAGTGCCGTGCAGAGGTTCGTCCCAGGTCAATCCTGCTGTCCAAAGCTTCTGCAAGAAGCATTTTGCCCAAAATATAATTGGACAGATCCAACCATTCGGATCAAAGGTTCTGGCGACAGTAGACAATACGAGACGTTTAGTCCAAGAACACGGCAATTTAATGTCTACGTTATATGTAAAGATGTCTTGGACTGGTCTGTACTGAACGCTGAGAACAGCCATCATGGAGGGGTGGTCAACAATCTCAAATAGATGTGGATCTTGCTGATGATCCTCTGGCAAGCCTTCCAAAAGCGCTGGTGAGTTGGAAATCCATTTGCGCAACTCATAACCAGCGGAGGCCAAAATACCTATCAATTCGTCCCGCAGGAGGATCGCCTCGTCCACTGTGGAGGCGCCCGAGCAAATGTCATCGACGTAAATCGTTCTTCAAGATGGCGGCGGCTTGTGGGAAACGTAAGCCTTCGCGGTCTGAGAGCTCCCAAAGAGAACGTATTGCCAAGTAGGGGCTTGACCTTAACCCGTACGTATTAGTATTGAGCTCGTAGACGACCATGGGATCGCGAGGAGACTCTCTCCAAAGGATCAGCTGGAAGCGACGGTTATCAGGGTGGATAATCGTCTGCCTGAACATCATTTTTATGTCGGCCACAAAGACAACCTGATGTCGTCGGAAGCTGGTGATGACGTCACAAAGGTTCTTGACCAACTTGGGACCAGAATGCAAGCACTGGTTCGAGGATATGCCTGTTGAAGTCTGCGCAGAACCATCAAACACCGTGCGCAGCTTGCCAGTCGATGGCTTCAATACCGCATGATGCGGGAGAAAGTAATGCTCCACCGAACGCTAATCCAAATTTACACGGACATGTGTCCCAACTGTTCATATTCTCTCATGAACTCAATGTGCTTCTGTCTGAGCTCCGGATCACGACCCATGCGGCGCTCCATAGCCAACAATCTCCTTTCGGCTAAAGGCCGTGACTCACCAAGCGGAGGCCTAACAGACAGAAAAGGTAGCCTCGTAATGATCCGACCAGAACGGAGTCGACCAGTGTTGTTCTGGAAGAACAGCTCGCACTCCTCATGTTCTGGATTCAAACGGGCAGCTTGAGGGGGCTTCTCTACCTCCCAAAACCTCTGAACCGCATCAGAGAGAGCGGAGCCTACAGTCAACAAATTATCAAGTTCGGGTGGAGGGGGGTCCCTAGGTACAGGTCCCATCAAAGCAAATCCAAATATTGTCGGGATGGCAGTCAAACCATTTGGCACCAAGACCCGTTTCCCACCAATCAAAATTCCACCGAGGACATCAGAGCCAATCAACAAGTCGATTTGTCCCGGTGTGTCAAATTTGGGGTCTGCCAGTTCCAATCCCGATGTCAAATTCACCACAGCAGCAGGTAGCTGTTTCTGTGGATGCATACCCAAAATATTCTTCAACACAATAGCCGAGGTTTTAATCCTCGGGTGTGAAGATTCAACAGGGCCAAACAAAACCTTAACTTGCCCTTTAACATTAGAGGCTACGTCACCTATGCCCCGTATACAATTTGGAAATAAACCCATATTCAATTTAACCTGCCCTACCAAATAAGTGAAAACAATGCAACCTTGTGAACCTGTGTCCAATATAGCACGGACAACAACAGAGGTCCCCGTGGGTCCCCAGACCCGAACAGCAACCGTTGGTAGGATAACGGTCTCAATGGGGGAGGTTGGCGTTATAGGGCAGGGGTCAATGACCTATTGTTGCCTGGGCGGCGACCGTTGTCCAGGACCAGGCAAGTCAAAACGAGGGTGCGGCTTGAAGTCCTCAAAGGCGCGATGACTTGATCCGCGCGCCATCTGTGGGGGGTCATAATGACGCACCCGCCCAAAACGAGGTGGGCGCGAGTCAAGGCGGGGACGCTCCGCCAAAGGAGGGGAATACCTGGGGCAGCAGTCATGGTGCTGGTGACGCTGAACAGCACATTCAGGTGCGCGAGAGAGAGGAGGCGTGCACACGCTACGGTTCTCCAAGCGGGGCGAGCGGCGATCAATTAAGCGAGGCGACTCTCGGCTACACGCCGGTGAGCCTCGGCTGCCACCTTCAAAACACCCGCCCGTGCGCGGCGTCGGCTGGTTGGACAAGCGGCCAACCTCTCTGGCATTCATACAGAGAATGTCCAAATGCTGTCCTCCACAGTGAGGACAGGGGCGAGAGTTTGGGCAGTCTCGCTGGTAGTGGGACCCCAAACAAGAGAAGCAAAGGCGGCGGGCATTCGCGATGCGCCTACGAGAGGCGACATGCAGGTCCAAAAATGCCCTGCAACTGGCCGTTCTGTGCCCCGTGACCTTACAGTAAGAGCACTCCGCTGGGCTCTGCGTGACTGCAAAGCGAGGAGGGCGCCGGTCAACACTGGCTCGGGTGTGAACGCGAGCCTGCTCCTTGACCTTGGGCGGCTGCGTCTTAGCCGGCGTGTCACCACCGGAGTTGTCCAAGACCCGGCACTCATCCTCCAGGAACCTCTCCAGGTCAGCAAAGGGGGGCAGATGGGTCGCGCTATCTCCACCAAAGCGCTGTTCAAAACGCGACCTCAGGTCGGCAGGCAGCTTCTTCAGCACAATGTGCACCAATAGATAGGACCATTGGTCCACGGGCAGGTCAAGGCACTTAAGTGCGTTGATGGCCACCAAGAGCGGGTTCAACAGTTGGGTGCGCAACCCAGAGACCCGGGTGAGCGTCGGCAAACCCAAAATCTGCTCGATGTGCGTATCGGCGAGGCCACGCTTATTATGGTACCTACGGGTAATTAGGTCCCGAGCCGTCTGGTACGCCTCGTCAGACACGGGCAGATGCTGGATGAGGCCCTTAGCCTCCCCATCCAGAACCGACAGTAGATAGGCCAACTTTTGTGCCGGCCGAAGGTCAGCCCTATCATTGACTAGGCTGTCGAATAAATTAATGAAGCCCAGGTAGCTTCCTAGGTAGCCATCAAAATGGGGGAGGTCCAAAGTAGGGAGCCTACTCAACAGCCCCGGTGCTGACCTAGGAAGCTCCTGCTTCAGGCCGGGTTGCCCTTCCCTATCGGCAACTAGTTGTCTCGCAGTATTGGAGACAGCATCATACAGGTTTAAGAGCTGGGCATAGTCTTCGCTGACCTTATTTCGCTGGTCAGCAGTGAAATCAGTGACTGACACTTCGAGACAGCAAGCGCTGAAAGTGCGGAACTGCTGTTCCACACTTGCCAGGCGACCGTCAATCCGCTTGTACCTTTGAAGTAAGGCCTGCTGGCGATCAGACCGGTTCACTAAAGCACTGGCCGAGGCAAACCAGCGCAAATCTGATGCAATAGCACCAGCAGCCGAACGCAAGTCCTTGATAGCTGACATAATCAAAATTCAAAAGAGCCCGGACAAGCGTTCAATAAAATTAACAATCAAAACTTAATTTTTCTTAATTCTTTGAAACCAACAAAATATTAGCCTGTTTACTGCTGGTACAAGCAAGTGACAGGTATTTACTGTTCATTACTGATTGAGGTTATGTGTGACGTGTTTCAAATTATCTAGGTCAACTTATACAATTAAATATTATGTATTTTAGACAATACTGACCTGAGAACACTACAACACTGTTAACCTGTTAAGAAATGAGATGCTTAGCTCAGATACAAGTTTACAATATAGGCACAGTTAACCACGCTCTTGCTATCAAAAATTATGTGTAGAATTCGGGCTAAGAATGGGTTTTTTTTTAACAGAGATCAGTGGAAGCGATTAATTCATCCAGTCTTAGCCCAAGGCAAAGGATCTAAACACATGGACCAAGTTTCTTGGCGCTAAGAATTAAACAAATGTCTTACCAAATATCTCCTGGTGATGTTCTTGAGTGGAGTCCTGGAGGCAAGTTAGACACACACGAGACTAAAATTGGCCAATATTAGCAAGTGAATTATCTTTACTTTACCAGACTCCAACGCAGCGTCTTCAATGCACGATGCAAGTTCACAGGATTCACAATTTCTCAAAATGCCAGTGTTCCATATATATAATAACACAAATTGATCAACACTGCGGACTGATCAGTGCCGGACAAATCAAAAACGGCAGTTTCACGAGAGTTTACTCAATTTAGTTCAATTAATCAATTCACACGAAATGCAAAAAGGTGTGCTCACAATAACTTTTCACAAATGTTCAATATGTCACAAACCTTGCCGGAAGTCAAAAACGGCAATTACGTATTAAGTTAATTACAAGTTGATTCAATTCGCGTTAATTCAAAAGGCGATATTTTACGTACGAGACGACAACGTGGTTATTTTTCAGGCGGGAAGGAAGTGACAGTTCAGTGTGACCATTGTCAGAAATTTTCAATAGACTAAACAAAATGTTACTCAATCGATCTAATCGATTTGACTTATAATAAAACTAATTCTATTTCAAACAATACGTTCTCTATCTCAAAACTGGCTTCATCAAGTATCAATCTAAACAAAATAATACATAAATATTGCAAAGAAGTCATCTATTGAGCCAATTTGTGTCTATATTGCCTAATTTATCAGTATTGTTCAGAGTTGAGTCTTCAGAAACATCAATTACAAGATATCGGATTAATGCTTCAAGTTTTCTATCGTTATTTTGATCTTGACGAATTGCCTTGTTATCCAAAACAGTGCCAATCGGTATTATAATTTTCAAATAATAGCCTATAAAATAACTATATTACTGAAAAGTATCAGTATTTTAAGAACTTTCAGTAATTTTGCTTGAAAGGGTGACAAAAATCTATTAAGATTTTCTGTGTGTTTCGATAGATAGATTTTATTTAATCTTACGTGGCATATTGTTACTGAACTGTATGAATCTACTCGAAGTTGTTAGTTTATCAAGACATGCTTGCACGCTTCGCCAACAGCTCAGTCTGAGACGTAAATTGAAATGTTTCAGAAGTGTTGCAAGGACACAAGCTTTTAACACTCGGTAGTACGTTTCAAATGCATTATTACCTAATACTTTTATGACGTAGTCTCATGTCATCTTCTTTATACTTTAGGTTACATCTAGTGGCATAAAAGACCGAGGACCTTAAAGACGATATGGATATGGAGAGGGAACGCAGGGCGTTGTCTGTTCGCTGTAACATGTTGGCTCGCAGATTCGAACGGAGTACTGAACAAGTGAAGGTCGCACTATTTTTAGCTTTCTGCCAGACCTTTTACACCTGCAGTTTGTGGGCCAAATACACGCGGAGGACATACGACACCCTGCGTGTGCAATATAATAACGCGTTCAGGGTGATGATGGGGCTGCCGCAGTACTGCAGCGCGAGAGGTATGTTCGCGGAGGCGCGCGTGGACGGCTTTCACGCCGTCATACGCAAGCGAAGTTCGTCTTTAACGGCGCGGGTGCGCGGCGGCCCCAGCGCCATCCTGACCGCGTGTGCCAGCCGATGGGACTCACTACTGATGAGGCATTGGATAGGCCTACACGCGAAAGCAAGCGCCTGACACGTTATCGTTGTTATTATTTATAAATGTTTTTACTAACACAAGGTTAAGAACACTGTACTTAACTAATAAAATATGGAAGCAATTCTGAAATAAAATTTTATTATTATTATTATAAAAATCTGGAGTTGTATATATCAGGTTCACTATAGTTATTTCGTAGCTTTCGTAGCCTATAATAAAGTGATTGCCAAAAAAATAAATAATTTATTGGTTACACGCAGATTATACTATATGTTAAGTATAGATATATAGACACAATAGATAATCACCTTTTAATCTACTAATCGTACCTGAGTAACTACCTATGATAAAATTATCTCTTTTTTTTTTTTTTTGTTCACTACGGTGGTAAACTCTCCTTATGAGTCGTCTCAACTCCGCCAAACCAGCCATTAAAACGGCTGGGCTTGGGACTGGCGGAGGAGGTATGTGGAGGCTCTCTCCTACAGGCGTTCGGGGCATACCCACTAAAAACCACCGCGGTGTCCCTACGGGTCCCGTGTGTTGGCGGGGTCACGCGATTCGCGATTAGCATACTTTCTCGCGACCCCGCCCGGGATTGGCCCGCCGTTTGTGTTGGCGGGCCCCGTCTCGTAATGATCTCGCAATCATCCATCAAACTTCTTGCATCCATCAAACTTCTCGCATCCATCACCTCACAAAGCTACTTGGGAGGCGGCGAGGACACGCGCCGCCTCCCGCCTTTTGGCGGACAGGGAGCAGCCCCAGCGCTCACCGTCCGCAGGCACTGAATTCAGGGTGGTCGGAGGTCGTCTCTTGTGCGACGTCCCCGACGCCCGGACCTACGGTTGGGGAGAGGGCGATGTATTTCCCTCTCCCGCTCCGCCGCCTCCTTGCTCAGCATGACTGCTTCGCAGAAGGAGGCGACGGCGTTCCAAGACCTCTCACTCCGGACCATAGACAGAACTACGGCCGGGAGCGAGAGGACAACCGTATTCAGAGCCGCGACCAGATCACGGCGCTGCGATGCCCAAGCTGGGCATTCCGCCAAAGTATGCAACGCCGTGTCTTCGACAGGGTCGCGGCTGCTGCCACAATGGTGGCATCCGGGCGTTTCCTCCCGGCCTATCCTCCACAAATACCGGCCAAAACAACCATGGCCGGTAAGGATTTGAGTCAACCGGAAGGTGAGGACGCCGTGACGTCTCTCCAACCACTCATCAACCACGGGACTTACCGCCACTATCGTGGCGTGCCCGATGATAAAATTATCTCTGCCTCAGCATAGGTTAACTGGTAAAAAATGCCTTAAATATTAAGTCCGTTATGTATCACACTTTGGTAATGAAGAATTAATTAATAAAATATCCGTGTGGTGACGGATTAAGAATACGGAATGTTACCACCCCATATTATCCCATGGGTGTCGTAAGAGTCGACAGAGGGAGCAAATTATGCAGAGAACAACACTGTAAGAGAAGGAAAACTTGATACAAACCCTATACCAACCCGTTTGGCCAGCGTGGTATAGTAGGCCAATTCCTCCTGTCAAAGGAGAGGCCTAGTCCAGTAGTGGACTGTTCAAGGCTGACGATGATAATAAAATATTCCTGATATGTTAAAGCATGCCTAATATACATATGTAGGAACATATATAGTCTCACTGTGTTATTTATATACTTTATTGGCACAATTTACAATGATAAGTACATTTACAAACAACTATCTTATATATATATATACATAATCTCCTATTTATTCTTCATTCTTTCCGCTACCTTGGAATTTATTTACATACATAAAAAATAAATATGTACAAAAAAGGGGAGGGTAAAATACAAAGTACATATTTACAAGACAGGTTTAGGCGTCGTAGAATTCCTCCGCATCGCTGTCTATTGGTAACGTGCCCAGAAGGCTGGCAGCATTGCCACGCTGGATGGCAATGCTGATACGCTGGCCGAAATACAGCCCAGCCTTCTGGTCACGTGAAGCGTCGATTAGTCGTTTGGCGATTTCTCTGTACAACGTTCGAGCGCTTGGACCCCATGGACCAAGCGTCTCCAACCCAAACGGCTCAAATACGTAATTACCTATTAAATTACCGTATTTTCGCCGCTTGAGGGATTCTGCGCTTGCAGCAGTAGCGCCGGCACAGCTGGCTGTACTTGGAAGATGTGATGGCGCTAGGGTATCTACGCACGTTGCGTCCCATACCAAAGGCCTACCCAACTTCCAAGGCAACAATGACATACCGTCGGGCCTCTTCCCATCGTCGCGTACCAAACCATTGGGTTCAAGTACGGCTGGTACTCCGGCGGTGACAAGAGTGCGACGGATGATGTCATTAAGATAGGCGTGACGAGGCATTCGGCCCGCGCTTCTGCCGCAAGATAGTCCATGGTGTCCGAGGCTATCGACGGCTTCTCCACAATGACAATGATGCGGAGAAACACACGGAGCACCTAAACGGAGGCTAGTGGCAAGGCGAAATGTCGTGTCGTCCAACATTGTGCCCACATTGGACGACGGGAGCGCTTGAAGCCAAAGACCAGACTCCCACTCTCCCACAGCCAGCAAGCGAGCACGCTCAGCAACACTTGTAGATGATAAAATAAGATTTTCTCTCACAGTGTTGCAAAGCGGCACGTCCCACTGCCTTTGGGAGAATGGGTTGGTAGGCAAAGCAGAGCTTGGACAAGCCATTTTCCAGGCGTTCACGGCATCGGTTTTACACAGCACTTCCGAATTAACCAGTGTTGGTGCTAATATTTGCCTGGTTAAGTCTTCCGTGCTGTGAACCGAGGACAGGAACGCCGGTAAACTAACATCAGAAATTTTGCGAACGCCGAGCCCACCCAGACGTACAGGAAGAGATGCTTGCAGCCAGGCTCGGTCATTCAAATCCACATTTAATATTTCTTTAAGTGTATTTTTAATAATTTGGTCCATTTTTTCTGAACATTTCATATTTTTCCAAAGCGGTGAAGATCTCAAGGCATGCGTAAATTTGGGAACGAAAAGGCAATATCGAATAATTGTAAAGGCCGAATGAATATTAATTTTTAGCAGGCGATCTGAAATTTCACTAAAATTTTGAATCTTTTCATCTACGAATGATTCGTAGACTTCTTCAAATATAGGAGACCCAAGGAGGCGAAGAGAATTCTTGTCACAAATTTTAATGTGTGGTGCCAAACAATTAAATTTTGATAATACCGAAGACTTTTTTTTATCGTCAATTTTATTTAGAAATAGCTCACACTTACTTGAATTTAGCTCCAAACCAATCGATTTAAATTTGTCTGGGAGAAAGCTGGGAGTGCTGAACCGGGCTAAGCGGTACTTCACACCAAGCCAACGGCTTATGCTTTATAAAGCGCAAGTCCGGCCACATGTGGAGTACTGCTCACATCTCTGGGCCGGAGCGCCAAAATATCAGCTTGATCCACTTGACTCCCTACAGAGACGAGCTGTTCGAATCGTCGATGATCCCGATTTCACGGCTAGACTAGAGTCGCTGGAGCAGCGGAGAGACTTTGGTTCTCTCTGCGTATTTTACCGACTCTTTCACGGGGAGAACTCCGAAGAATTGTTTAATTTGGTACCAGGGTCACCCTTCTACCAACGTACCACTCGCCGACGCAGTAGAGTTCACCCGTACTACCTGGAAGCGTTCTCATCTAGTACGGTGCGCTTCCACCGATCTTTTCTATCACGTACGTGTAGGCTCTGGAATGAACTACCTGCTGCGGTGTTTCCCGAGCACTATGACTTGTCCTTCTGCAAACGAGGTTTAAAGAGAGCATTACTTTCACGGTAGGCAGCGGCTTTGCTGTGTATACCCTGACATTAGCGAAGTCCATGAGCAGCGGTTACCGCTTACCATCAGATGGGCCGTTCGCTCGTCTGCCACTAGCAGCAATAAAAAGAAAAAAAAATACATGCATTGGAAAACGTGAAGTGAACGACTGGACATCCTCTGACAACATAGAAAGACCATCTAATAAACATTACAGAAGATAGAGCATACAGTTTCAATGAGGATTGAGAGCAGGCATCTGTGAAAGCAGGCAGAACATATTTTGTAAATTTTGTTTTGCAATATAGGGTAAAGATCTGACGTCAATGTTTTATTAGCCGGCTGAAATGTACTTATTTGTACTTACTTTTTAAATATTTACAATAATAAAGACATCCACATAATACAGGGTGTAAAAAGACCCTTAACGAAAACTGAAACCACACATTGTACCAATCATTACGAAATTTTTTACTTCGGCACCATACCTGGGAAATTACTGGTTCAGGAGATATTAAGGCTCAAAGTTACCATACATTTTATGTAATTAGGTACAAAATCGACGCAATGACCACGCCAACCTGTTTTATGGATGTCCTATGCACCCACGGATAAGTAGGTATTTCGAAAATTGCACGCACACACTTTTAGTTGCGGCTTAAAAAATGTGATTATTTGAAAAAAAACCCAAGTTTAATTTTTGCTTAGTATGACTTGGCATGATGTCCAAAACGAGTAGACTTCGGCTTGGAGATGGGTCTTGTGACACCCTGTATATTTATTTTCAAATTGCTCATCTGAAACGTCATAGAACGAAGTTGAAACTGGATTTATTGTTGTGTACATACTCCAAAGCAAAGCAAGCAGAAATTGAAAACTTTTAATACGTGTAAATTAATATATTTATTTTATTCTTATAAACAAAGTTTATTCGTATAAAGAATTAAACTTGACTTATGATAATGTTTCTAGCTTGGCCCTAAAAGGAAGCAAAAGTAGAAATACAAGGGCGTGTTTAAGTTCTTACAATTATTTTATCATGAGAATAAGACCTGATATTATTATTTATAAAGATAAATATATTTCTATTTTTTACACCGTGTAGGCGATTCTTCAAATATTTATAAAGACTCGTCTTCTTAATAAATATTTCTAATTCTCGTACATGTTTATTTTTCGTTCTTTTAAAAGAAACTCCCACACTCGGAACAACAAACAATTTATGGATCGCACAGTAAATAAAATTGTCCTGTGTTGAGATCGAATACGAGTATATTTTATTCCATCATGTCAGCCTGGAGACATCCACTGCACGCTGGACATACTTAGGCCTCCCCCAGGGTCCTGCATACAGACTGATCTTGAGCAGCCTGCATTCAACCGCTTTATTTCATTTAGCAATTACCCGAACATCAAAGTACACCAAATATAACAAAAAACGTATATGCCTTTATAAATGAAATCTGCGGGGTCGATGTTTCATCATTTAAGTTCATCAATCACGGGTAACGAGATGTCAGTCGATACTGACCAGTCATCAGGACGATCAACGAAATATCCTCTTTACAATTTCCCTTTGACGAGTATACTGCATTGTGTTGTGTTTAACATCCACCGTCATTATCGTGGATGTGTTTTTGGCGAAATGATAGTAGTACAGATCGTCTGCTACCGATGTCTGACAAGCTGTGTGTGGATTTGTGGACGGCTTTACGGTATCAATGCCAATCAGTTGATGTAGTTTTAGCTTTCCATAATATTATTTTTAAGAAAATATTTGGTGATGAAGTGCGTTTAGATTTTTCTTTGTCCTGTTTTCATTTGCATAATACTGTGTTATTCAAAAATGTATTTCATGAATTTGAATATGTAATGTTTAGTAATCAATCCATAATTATCTTTTCCTAAATGTTGTACTCAATTTAATACCGGCTTTTGTACTTTACTTTCAGTGTAAGGTTTACATAATTAATGTTACTAATACACAATAATAAATAAACACGCTTCTTTCTTGACATGTGGGTTAATCTTTATAAACGGTCATTAGGTACGTGAATCAAAACTAGTTATCCACAAAGTGCAACCACTCGCTATAAAATGAAACTATCCGTGTCGTATGGTCGTTATAAAATTTGCAAAGCAGATACTCCAAAGGTAGTACCGTGTACGGTGGAGTGCCCCTCAAATTTAACAACTAAAGCCTTACAAATGCGGTGTATTCATATTTCAGACTATACACACACTCTGTTTGATAGGAGGCTAATAATTCTTTCACAAAAACCGTTGATTAATTTGTGGATACGTACGGTTTTGATAAGGCCTAGCAATTCGGCAGAGTGCACTGCGGATTAAAATGAATTTTGTCGAGAGCAGCAAAACCTAAAAAAAGAAGAGCTAGAGTGATTGAAATCGCCATCACGTAGTGTTGACACATCGGTCGTACCCGACATGTCGGAATAATTCGCATTTACAACCAAACACATACAACGGATTTTTTTAAACGTATTTTTTTTTCTTTTTGTTGCGACATGTGTAAGCAAACATTGTTGCGATTTTCTATAAAAAATATAAACTATACGTAATAGATCAGTGTTCACAAATATCTACGTATCATTATGATTAATTCTACAGACATTCACGACATACAGAATGATTCATAAGATATTTATTTATTTATTTAAAAACTTTATATACGCAGCGTATACAGGCGGACTTAATGCCATGGGCATTATCTCCCAGTCTACCTTTGAATGGTGCAGAGAAAAAAGAAGTAGGCGCTATATAAATATAATGAAAAGAACCTTGAGTTTGAACTTACATAGATATATAGATTATATATATATATATATATATATATATATATATATATATATATGTCGCAGATTCAAACGGATTAGGATCCACGTGTTCACTGTGAGTGTCCGCCATCTTGATATTTTTAGCAGTCAGTGCGCACACCCGGCGCAGGCGACGTTCAGAGAGCAAGTGAACGAACGCACCACTGACAGTGAGAATGACGTCTCAGTTGACAGTTGACACTTGACAGCTCACACTTTGAATCTAAGGCATTTTAGTAGTGTTGCCATACGAAACAATGAAATAATTTTATTCCCTCTAACACGGCCATTCTGCGCATCAACGCGCTCTCGCGTTGCTATTCGATGATGCACACAGGCTAAGGGGCAGTGTTTCGTAACAACACACACAATCAAAATGTTTTCGAGCAGTTTACACAAAGCAAAGCATTCAAAGCTTTCAGCATATTAGTACTCCGTCTAACCGCAAAGCGTCAAAGCTTTCAGCATATAATCACTGTCTAACCGCAAAGCGTTAAAGCTTTCAGCATATAATCACTGTCTAACCGCAAAGCGTTAAAGCTTTCAGCATATAAGCACTCTGTCTAACCGCAAAGCGTTAGAGCTTTCAGCATTAACTGGGCATAGTACTCCATACACATTGCAAAGCGTTGAAGCTTTCAACACCTGTTATGGGTCGAAACAGGCATAGACCCAATCCATTGCAAAGCGTGATAGCTTTCAGCTGATTATTTGGGCAAAGCGGTAATGCTTTCAACCCATCTAATCCGTCAAAGCGTACTAGCTTTCAGCGCGCGAGTAAAACATTTTGTTTACTTAACAATAAATCAAATTTGTTTATTAACACAAGAGCTCAATCAACCAAACCACAAAACGCGTATTTGGATAAAGTAATTACACATTATGTTACTTCAACATACAAATTACAACATAAAATAAGATTTGCCTAGAATACAATTAATCATCTTTGCATTCGACATCATCAATACACTCTGAAAGTTCAGGTAAACTAGCGGGGAATTTCCGCAGTCTTTCGTGACACACATATTGGGCCCGCCCCCCAGATAGTGGCTCAACCACATAACGTTCGTTTGGACAGACTTTAGTAATCTTGCATGGGCCATTAAACTTTTCGCTTAATTTGTTAATAATTCGTGGATTTTTTTGAACTAGGACCAAGTCACCTAATACAAAGGGTCGAACAGCGGCTTTATTAGCGTCAAAACGTATTTTATCTTTCTTTGCTTGCTCGTCCATCCTACTCTTAGCAATTTGTCTTAATTCTGTCAAATCCCGTTCGTTGTCAGTCTCAGGATCGATACTGAAGCAATTCAGTTTGGGCGGGTTCTTGTTACAACCGAATAATAACTGGAAAGGGCTTTTTCCGGTACTTTTAGACACGGTACAATTTATTGCTAGTTGGACTTCCCCAATAACTGATTTCCAAGATCTGTTTTCGTGGTTTTCAGCTACTGTAAAACAATTTGTTAACACCGACATTATCCGCTCTACCTGTCCATTCGCGCGACTAACACCACTGGCAATTTCATGCAGTTCGATAAACCAATCTTTACAAAGGCTTTGGAATTCTTTCCCAGTAAACGAGGTGCCTTGATCGGAAATGATACGTCTGGGTGTCCCAAATATGTGAACAAAATTTCTAAGAGCTTCACAAGCAGATTTTGAGGTTAGATCTTTAACGATAGTTAAGTAACAAAACTTAGTGAAAGCATCAACAATAACAATTACATACTCCTTAGAAGCCCTTCCACCAGTCAGTTTGCCACTGGTGTCTATGTGAATGGTGTGAAAGGGTTCTGCAATTTTATCTATAGGGTGTAAGGAAGATTGCTTTTTGCCAGAAGGGTTCTTATTTATTTTACATGGCAAACAGTGGTCGACATATGCTCTCACAGACGAGGACATGTTGGGGAACCAAAAATGTTCTCTTATTTTGGACAAAGTTTTATCCCAGCCAAGATGTTTTAATTCGTCATGAAACCTTTGAATTAACTGCCAACGAAAATTTTTAGGAACTATAACGCGACTTAGAGTTTTATTATCTACTTGGAAGTTTCTGTGTAATAAATTATCCTTGTAAGTATAAGAAGAACGAAGGTCCGCATTTATTGTGTCATTTTCAATGGACGCTATAATTCGATTGATGTCTGGGTCTAGTTTTTGCTCGGCCTGCAACCACTCACAATTTACACGCGAAACATTTACCTCCCTGCAGTCAGTGGGGTTTCGACTTAAATAATCTACATGTGGGATTCTTTCACCCTTTCGATACTCTATTTCGAAGTCGAAAGTTTGCATGTACGCCCACCATCTATGCACGCGAGGTAAAAGTTCACGTTTGTGACGCGATGCCTTTAATGCGTTACAGTCCGTAATGACTTTAAATTCTCGACCGAGGAGGTAATGTTGGAAATGTTTCAACGCCTTAAATACCGCAAGAGTTTCCAATTCATAACTGTGATACCTACTCTCTACGTCTGTTGTTCTCTGACTGAAATAACTGACAACTTTTAATTGATTGTCAACTTTCTGAAATAATATTGCTCCATACCCAATCGAACTCGCATCTGTGTGTAGTTCGATTGGTTTATTGGGGTCAAATATCGTTAATACGGGGCAGAAGTCAAATGTCCTACCACCGTGGCATGGGCTTTCGTATGTTCGGAAGTCCAGACCCATTTCGCGTCTTTTTTTGTAAGGGCATACAGAGGCGCCATGATAGAAGAAAAGTTAGGCACAAACTTTCGGAAATAACCAGCGAGGCCATTAAATTGACGCAGCTCCTTTAAGGACGTTGGCAAGGGTGCGTTGGCTAAAGCTCTTATCTTTTCAGGGTTAGGCCTGATGCCGTTGTTAGCGATTACGTAGCCTAGATACTCGATCGAAGATCTAAGAAAGGAGCATTTTCTCCAATTAAAAGCAAAACCAGCTTGCGATAGAGCAAATAATACTTGGTCAAGGTTTTGGAACGCATCCTCTCTGGTTTTTGAAAATACCAGAACGTCATCAATGTAAACCAGCGCTATCTTGTCCTTTAGCCCTTTAAGCGCTTTATTGATCGCTCTTTGGTACACGGAAGGTGCGTTACAAAGCCCAAACGGCATTTTCAGGTATTCCCAAACACCATCCGGGGTGATAAACGCGGTCTTTTCGATGTCGCTCTGGGATGCCATCATAATTTGGTGGAACCCTGAGGCCATATCTAAAATAGAGAAGTAAGACGCCTGCCCAAGAGCATCAATTTGTTCTGATATTAAAGGCAGAGGGTAGCTATCACGCACGGTATTGGAGTTAAGCTCCCTATAATCAACGCAAAGGCGGTCGGACCCGTCTTTCTTTTTAACAAGTAGAGCCGGGCTAGAGAAAGGTGAAGAACTCTCACGCACTATACCTTTTCTTTCTAAGTCGGCAATTATTTCTCGCATTATAGCTCGTTCAGAAGGGGCTAACCTATACGGCTGACGTTGTACAATCTTGTCAGGTTTTTTTTATTTTATTTGCATGGTTCCCGTATTAACCGTTGTGTTAGAATTACCACTGGTAAAATTGTTTTTGTATTTTTCCAAAATGCACCTCAACCTATGAATATCACTTGGTTCAGTCAGGTCAGTGTTAATTTTATCTAACTCTGTATTTATGTTCAAAGCGAGGCAGTTAATGACACTAGCATCACGTATAATTTTAGCACCTTCACTATTAAGGGTGAAAATCAAACCGGGCGTTTTAAATATCTCTCTACCTAAGATTACATCATACGGAAGCAAATGTGAGTCGACAATGACAAATGATATCTCAGTATGGAAGCCATCAAATTCAGCATAAGTGGTCATTTTCCGAAACGAGTAACACGGTACGGAGCCAATACCCGTGAGGCGTGTAAACGCAATCTGTTTCTTATCTGGTAAACAATCAGCAATCTCTTTTCTAATAAGTGAACACTCTGAACCACTGTCAATTAATGCTTGTAAAGAATAGCCACCCAAGCATATTTCAATCAAAGAGTCATTAGAGGGTGAACAAACATTGACCGATTTTGTTTGGGACTTAAAGCCTTTAGAGTCTTTAGATTTTTCATCTCGTTGCTTTGTAAAACAGGTAGATTCAGAATGTCCAGATTTATGACAGTACGAACATTGGAGGGTAGTTGGCTTGTCACTAGATTTATCTGCAGACACACGAGAGTGGGTAGCACTATCACTTTTATTTTTACTACGCAACAGTAAGCAATGTCGTTTCGAATGTCCAATCTTATTGCAATAATGACAACGACGGTCCATAGATGGCTCACTAAATTTAGGTCGCTTACAATTCTCATGTTCACTCCGCGTTGTATCGAAACGACGCTTAAGATTCTTAATGTTAGGATACGTATTTAAATGCCTCTCGAGCGTCTCAAAACTAGTTGGTGTATTTTTAAGTAAGTCTGTGCGTACCTGTACGTCCGTGATTCCGAAAATCACCACTTCAATTTTGTTGGACTCACCCCAGCCAGTGTCCAGCCGGTCTATCAGCGCCAACTTGTTGGTAGAATACTCGACGTATGTGGCCGCCTGGTCGCTTTTGTACTCCACCATGTCGCGAAATAAATCGTAGAACCTCCTAGTTGACACAAACTGACGAGTGAGCCGCTCCTTCAGCTCGCCCCAGGTCTTGCACAAAGGGTACGAATGTGTGGCCCACTTTTTGGCACGTCCCTGTAAGTGGGTGAAGGCGGCGTTCCTGGTTTCGTAATCCGTCCACGAATTGTTCTTCATATGGTGTTCAATCTCTTCACACCACTGCGCCGCGGTAAATTGACAAACATCTGGATCAAATGAGGGTAGATAGATTTCGCTTGCCTTTAGCTTCCTCGAATCCACGATGCTTGCGGAGGACCTCTGGTGAGAATTCTCGAAGCCCGCCATCATATTTCGGAAGAATGTTGTCCATGCTTCAGGCGGAGGCACGCCTTGTCCATCGTAAGGTGATGTCGACGGACCCGGCGGCCTATTTTCTCGAGCTTCGTATTCTGGCGTAAAATATTCGTGATTTTGCGTAGCAGGCACCGCAGTAGGCACGCAGGGTGATTTTGGGAGCAATCCCACCGCTGCTGTCGCAGATTCAAACGGATTAGGATCCACGTGTTCACTGTGAGTGTCCGCCATCTTGATATTTTTAGCAGTCAGTGCGCACACCCGGCGCAGGCGACGTTCAGAGAGCAAGTGAACGAACGCACCACTGACAGTGAGAATGACGTCTCAGTTGACACTTGACAGCTCACACTTTGAATCTAAGGCATTTTAGTAGTGTTGCCATACGAAACAATGAAATAATTTTATTCCCTCTAACATATATATATATATATATATATATTAGATATGACATATACATATAAGATACATACATATACATGAATAAAAAGATATAAAAGCAATACATAGTATATAAAACCATAATTTCAAATAATACATATTATTACTACATACTAGTACATCTACGTATAATATATATAAATATATACATATCTATATACATATTAAAAGACAAAATGAAATATAAATGAATTATGATACACCGGCTGTCTCGGCCAACAAGAGTTCCTTAACTCTGAACTTAAATGTGCACTTGGTCCTGGCCATCCTGATCTCAAGAGGAAGGGCATTCCAGAGAACGATTGATTGTACAGTAAAAGAAGAGTGAAGAAAATTAGAGCTGTGAGTGGGAACCATGAGAAGCAGGTTATTAGAAGAGCGAAGGTTACGAGCATGGTTAGACCCTAGGCACTGGAAGAGGGGCGTTAAATACTCAGGGGGAGTAGGAGACGTAAGAATACTATAGAGAGTTGTGAGAGCACGCAAGCTACGGCGTTGACGAATGGGAAGCCAATTCAATTGAGAACGATAAGTGGACATATGGTCAAACTTGCGAAGATTGAAAATGAACCGAATGCAGTTATTTAGAAGTCGGTCAAGTTTTTTTAGGAGATCTGCATTCAGGTTAAAGTAACATACATCACCATAGTCGATCAGAGGGAAAATTAAAGTTTGCACAAGCATTGCTTTAGTCTCGGGCGGGAGATAGTTTTTTAGGCGGTAGAGAGCACGTAGAGTACCAGTGACTTTCTGACTCACATGGTTTACTTGCGTTTGCCAATTTAGCGTGCTATCTATATGCAGGCCAAGATTTTTCACTGTTGTATGCAGATTAACAGTAGTACCGCTAAATGTAATGTCTGGAAAAGATGTGTAGTCCAGTCTTTTTAAAATCCTTTGACTACCTAAGATAATAGCTTGCGTCTTACTAGGATTGACAGTTAATCCAAACTTGTCCGACCAGGTAAGTATAGCTGCCAAATCGCCATTAATGTGTAAATCGATATGTGATTCCTTTAAATTACATGATGTACTACTGAGATTAAGCACCCTTGAATGGTTTATGTAGGTAGTTAGGTACACGGTAGAAGTCGTGGATCATACATAGTTAGTAACTCAGATGATAATGTGTTATACCTATACCTAATTTATAACATATAATCAAATCCATGTTGGGCGCCAGAATTTCCTTTCAGTGAAATGTTACAACTTTTGGCTCAACATTGTTTGAGGAAGTTCGCAAAAAGCACGTCACTAAAATATGGTGCCCGTGGATTTTCGCAAGACACATCCTCCGCAACTGTTTAGTTATACTGACTCTTTTTCTTTATGGAATACCACTTTTTATTGTTTGTTTACTATTATACACATTTTCTTTTAGATTTTCTTAACATTTTGTAAGATGATTATCAAATTAATAGGTATCGTAAATGATTATAACCTATATTGGAAAACATAATAGCAGACTCGTAAATAAACTGTCCCTGTGCTTGGCATGAGCCTTTTTCGCTTTGAGCATAGTAAGGCAATGGTCTGCCACGCTGGCAAACCAAGACTGTACCAACATGTATTTAAAAATAAGCAGACCTCGTGGAGGTTGCCATTGGATGTTATGTTACACCGCGGAGCAAGCGATTAATTATTACGAATTAAATACGACAATAATTTAAAAAAGTCACAGCGTGAAACTCAAACCGATATCTTCTGCGTAGCAGACTGTTGGTCACTTATTAAAACATTAATCATTTTAAATTTGTTGTTCTATGAACCTATTAAAGCTGAACTTATCTTTTAATTCTACATAACTTCTCAAACGTCAGAAGATAAATTCGCGAAAATACTAAGCTTAAGTCATGTTTTCCGAGAAATTAGTACGTACTTTAAATGGCATACACCAAAAAAATTAATTATCCTTCACACGGATTTCTAGAACAGAAAAGACAGTGTTCTACGAACCGCACCATCCATCACAATTTCTCACAAAGCATTATTACAAAGTGCACATAGGTAAGTGCACTGATTCAAAGAAAATTATTAAAATGCTGGTACGTTTAGTTCCGTCACAATTGTACGTCGTTGAACCACGTACTACCGAGTAATCAGAAATAAATTGTATGCTCTTACCGCAATCACGTAACAAATGTCGTTTGTCGGTATATAATTTTCGTTGCACTGGGGCGTAACATCATTGACATTTTGTCCATCAAACAAGCGTCCACAGTACAGCGAGCGAGTGCCGAGTACATAGCATTGTTGTTAATATGCGTCTATAGGGGACGGAAAATTAGGATTCTATTGAATTTCATCCTAACGGGTTTCCCAACTTGGTTCGGAACAATCCAGTTTGCTAATACGCTTACATTTTGTTACAGCCGATATGAGACTATCTGAATAATACCAGTCATATCCGGTTATGTGCTTAAGTGGGACAGGGATAGTTGGGAATACATGCCTTTGTAAACGTTGTATTCTTTAGCTATGGACGACGGCGACGTGTGTTTACTCTCATGTTATTATGTTTCAAAATATTTGGAGCGGGTAGGATCCCCTTTGTTGCGAATTGTTGTAATATTGTGTCTAAGAATTTGGGGTTGAACGATCTTTTTTCTATTATTTAATTAAAAATAGATAAGTACAAGGAAAACAAACAAATATACAATATTTATTTGCTTCTAGCTACGCCCTACATTTAACTGACATTGAAACGTAATTGCTTAGTAAAATAACGATGCTTTACAATCAGCAACCTAGTTTTTGTGTTAATTCCAGAGCAAAATCTACCTCATGTTCGCGCAGAGCCATGTAATTAATGCATGACATGAATAGCCAAGCTAATCTACACACAATTGTATATTTGGGAGATAGCTGTAAATATGCAAAACTAAACTATTTGTATGCGAAATATCCACAACTAATCAAGATTCCTATTTCTGAGGGAGACACTACTTTCCATGTTCAACTTATATTAGAACCTATTCAATACAGTGATTTATAAGTCGCTAGTTCGATGGGGAATGAGATTGGGCGTCTTATCCGATGCTTTCAATTCGGGAGGCCTTTTTTGTTGCAATATACGAAGTTAGGGGGCCCGTTTTAGTGAACCCGATGGCAAAATGGTGCATTGTTGATAGGTATTACCTTTTTTGTGCCAGCGCGGTAAATAGATTTCTGTAGTAACTTTATTTGCTATATTTAAATTCTAAAGGAGATGTACCATTTGGCCATACATTATGGGCCTGGCACGGCCAAACACGACACCATGTGTGTTTTGAAGATAAATGACTACTCTATTAACCTGTATAATTTCTTTTTAAATAACTTTTGGTGGAAATAAGATACGAGATATTTTAAATGGAAATTATTCCGCAACTAAATATACCTCAAAATTGAATTTTAACATAAATATAATACCTAGATGTAAATAAAGGTATGTTTTTGCGTCTTAAAGAACAAAAACTACATAAAGAGTGGCCAATAATAATGAATAATCACCTGTGTACTAGGGAACCTCGTACTATGTATACTCGTCCAAAAAAGTTAACCACAATCACAAACACCGCTGCATATTCTTAGCATGGGTAGAAGGTACTGATCATTATTATTGAATTTATATTCAATTACATTACATTAAAACCGTACGAAAACACCAATAAATCAGAGCAAAATATTTACGATACACAGTAGCAACACGAATGACATAACAGATAAAAAAAGTGTTGCAAATGGTTTGAAAAAATATTTCTACTATCGATTAAAAAACAAAACGATTTTTACTGATTAATAATTATGGAATGTATAGTAAATTATATATTTCTTGATTCTTTTTACAAATATACTTATAAAGTAAATAAAATATATTGTTTTCTGATATAATAATAAAAATATTATTTCCTTACACAATTTCTGCCTACCATACTTCATTTTATTTTTAATGCTGGCAACATAAGACATTCATCCGCTATTACCATAGCCTATTCAAAATAATTAATCTTTAAAAACTAAATTCTTCCACCGATACTCTATCAAGAAACGAAAACGATGTAAAAATTTTAAAAAATATATGTTTAATTTCAACGATTCACAACTTTCTGGCCGCTACAGGCCGTATTTGGTATTTCTCCTTTGTTGTTTACAAGAGATGGTAAGAATGAAGAAGATATTGAAAGAAGAGTTAATGCAATAGAGCTCTGAAGGCGTTTATAAATAGCCAAATCGTGTCCAAAAAGGCACGTTTGGCTGTGCATAGAGGGGTATTAGTGCCTACCCTTATGTACGGTAGTGAAAGTTGGGTATGGCAGAAGAGATTTAAAAGTATGATAAATGTTGTAGAAATGAGAGCACTGAGATTTCTCAGTGCTCTCATACTCTGTCGGTCAAAGATACACGAAACATATTTATGTTTGGTGTATCTTTGACCGACAGAGTAAAGAATTGTGTGATAAGAGAGTGTTGTGGGTAAAAGATGTGTGAAGTGACAAGCATTGAGAAAGGCATGTTAAGATGGTTTGGGCACATGGAGAGGATGGATGACGATAGACTGACAAAGAAGATATATACGGCAAGTGTGAATGGGAAAGGACAAAGGGGAAGACCTAGGCAGACGTTCTCTGACCAGATAGGAGATATCCTGAAAAAAGGACAAGTCAGAAGTACCCTTAACAGAAGAGCATGCATGAGAACCTTGATGGGAGTGAGTGAAGCAAGAGAGGTATGTCAGGATCGTTGCAAATTGCGTTCCATAGTCTCTGCCTTCCCCTCCGGGAAACAGGCGTGATCCCCTACGCATTTGTATCTAAAAGTTAATGTGGAAGCCAGACAGATATAAATCATATCTCTCACAAGCGAACGTCACTATCATACATCTCTTTAAGCGCAAAACGGAGACGATACTTAGCATTCCCAAAAAAAAGGAATTTAAAATGTCTGTGTACATGCCGAGATCTAAGCGGACGCCAGCAGAGCCAGCCAAAATGCAAATTCCCGAGACTGCAATATTATAACATAACAAGCTCATGAATACGTTCAGTAGTTAAGATTGCCGCATTCTCGTCTTATTCTTATCAATTCGTAGCAATGCATTGCGTCGCTAGTTGTCCGGTAAAAGCGACGTAAACAAAGAGAATTCCTGAGTGGCTCTTAACCAACAAAACGTAGTGTATGAGCAAATTTTCTGAATAGAATGTCTCTATTACACGTTCGGTCGTGTTCGGGAGCGAATGGATTCAAATGAAATGAACGGTTAAGCTTTTGAGTCTTAGAAATTGCGACGGCAACGTAAAGTTTGTGGAATAGATAAGTTGGGTGTATAATTTTGGTCGCGCACGCTTCGACGTAATGGTTTGTAGTAAATTACTGTTTTGAAGGTTAGATATTGTTGTATTTTCTACGTTTTCCATAATATTAGACTTTAGGCCTTCACTATATCAAATTGTCGTTATAATGTTGGTTTATTAAATGATTTAAATTTCATGTCTAAATTTACATTGTCTTGTTAAATATGCCAAATATTTCTATGAATTCCATGAAGTTTTGAAATTAGTGTTTTGTCAATAATTTGGCGAGTTACACTCGTGTATATATATATGCACAGTAAAACCATTCTGATGTGCTTCTTATTTAAAATGTGACTTAAGAAAATTCGGAGCTATGATTTAAAAAATGATGATCATTATCTTCTTAACATATTACTGTAACCAATGACCTCAATGGTGGTACAATAATATTATCAAGCTGATCAGATAATGACGCATTATCTGAAGTTAAAATAAAACGTGAACTGATTTCGGACGCCTAAGATTTTATCTTCAAATTTTTTTGTTACGTTTGTAAATCAAACATTGGATACAGAAGCAGCGATAATTTTAACTGCACGGTTTACTTGCCTATCGCTTTCACAAAATTACATAAACATAGATCTTTTAAAAATCCTTAATGTGCTACTGTTTTGCTGATTAACATAACACGTTTAATAATTACCAGGCCGAATAAAAAGCATAAATCAATGCGTATTATGTATGTAAATAAACACTTTTCTATTACAAAGCTCGCGTCAAACGGAAGCCAACTGCCTTTCCGTGATTTATGTAGAAATCACACATAGTACACCATACAATTAAAGGTCAATAACCGGAAAGTATTGTGAGCCATTGAGTTATAATTTTCATAAATTGAATTCTGACTAATGCCTGCAATTTGCATAATAATCAACGGTTATGGTGCGATTAAAGTTTTCGTCTCAAGCCCAGCCAATCCGAACTCACTTTTTGCTTTTAAACTATACTAGATTGCTGTACAAAGTGAGCTGTATTTCACACTTGTGCTTTAAGTACCGAGGTCCGATTAAATACTGTATATTGAAAAGAGACGGAGATATCAAACACGGGAAGCTGGAACGCAATTCCTTAACTTGTAGCATAATAGATTAATACTTCAAAATATGGAAGCCGACTGTGGAATATTGTTATCGCTTCCGCATTCGTAACGCGATACGAATTGAAGGGGAGTTTTCATTAATTTTGTAATGAGATTTTAAAATTCAGCTATGAGCCACGGGATCGCAGCAGTAGCCCTAAAAAATGCGGGTGTAACCGCGGGCTCCTCTAGTTCTGTATAAAAATATGATCATCCAAAAAGGATGGACTTACAATATGTGACGTCAGAGATGCTTTTTCTCAGCATTGTGCTGTATCATATACTTTCTGAGAATATTATTATATTTTAGTGTTGTAATACCGTATTCAATACCTTATTCAGGCATACTTATTATTTATAGAATTTGCTTAAACTGTGGTTTGCATGTATGAATTAACTTTGTGAGGAGAATCCAGCGTGAGTGACAAAAGATTCTATTGAGTTTTCAGCTTATAGGTACTACTACTTTCATGCAATTGGAACAAAATGGTTCCCATCACTGTTTCTGTGGTCCAGTGGATACCATATGCGTCTGTTGATCGGAAGCTCCGGGTTCGATTCCCGGGTCGGGCAAATGATACAGAGTTTTTCTGAATTCTCTGACGGTATTTAGTCTGACAATGTGCCCGGTAATGGCATAAGACCCCTATTATGTGGGAACTAAAAATGATCACATAGCGACACTTGGGTGTAATATTGCACCTCTGCCTATACCTTCAAGGACACAAGCGCCAAAAAAATAATTATAAATGATGTATAAAATATGGATTGAGCTGCTGTGCACTCAAAATCTTATCCGGTATCTATGACGTTTCGCTAGAGTGGCCAATATGGCGACTGTAATTTGTCTGTCAGAACCATTAGAAGTTAACAAAATACTCGACAATCCGAATTTTGCGGATATATGTTGTCGACTCGAAATCTTTATTTTTTAAAGTTTTATTATTCAGGTATGGTTTCGATGTACCTACTCCTTGGCGAAATTATTAATATAAGATTTGATACTGCCGTGTGGTTGACGGCATAGAATACAAGTGTCACCACCCCCTATCTTCCCGTGGGTGTCGTATGAGGCGACTAAGGGATAACACGATGCAAATACCATCTTTACGTAGAGACGGAAAACTCGACATCAAACCCTATACGACTGCCTCGTTGGTCTCGCGGCATAAATGTGCGCGTGAGATCGGGAGGTCCCGGGTACGATTCCTGGGTCGGGCAGTGTTATTGGGTTTTTCTTTCACGAAATTCTCAGTAGCAGCACGGAGTCTGGAAATGTGCCCGGTACGGCAATAGGTTCGCCCCTTATTACGTGGGACTAAAGTATATCTGGCGAAAAGTGGGTGTAGAAATACACCTCTGCCTACCCCTTCGGGGATAAAAGGCGTGACGTTATGTATGTATGTATGTGTATGTTGATACTGCGATAGCAGCTCAGTCTGTCGGTTCCAATGTGAAACATTCCAAAATCCACAACTACTTACAAATTATAAAATTAAGTAAAAAAACATTTTTCAGTGAACTAAATTGTGAATCTAAACCATTCTCGAGTCCCCTTGAACACACACAAAAAAATTCATCAAGATCGGTCCTGTCGTTTAGGAGGAGTTCAGTGACATACACACGCACAGAAGAAATATATATATATATAAAGATATACACGTTTATTACATTTATTAAAGAGCTTTCTTTCATATTATTGCTTTAATTTAGTCATTTACCACCTGCCATAAAACTAAAACTAATATAGTGCGTAGTGGAGGACCCCAAAAAACTAAAAAAATGTCTTTTTCGATTGCATTCGACTCAAAAACCTCTTAACAGACATACATACATAAATAAACTCGATGATACAAATTTTAAGTAATGACGTCCTTTATGTATTTTATTAAATAAATCGTTATGATTTGGTTGATTCATATCACAGTTTGCAACCAGATGTAAAAGCACTGGACAAACCAAGAGAAGCATATACATTCGATTTAAGGAATGCATGAATAACATCGCTCGACAAGGTCTGCTGCTGCTGTGTGTGAACATGTACAACAAAAAAAAACCATTAGTTGCCTGGAATTTGATAACAGATACTCCCAAACAGATCCCTTTTTTCCAAGGATAATCCAAGGCTACGGAAATTAAAACATCCTAATTTCATTACGGAAGATAGTTGGAATGTAGGCTCTGACTTGTGGTCCTGTCATCAGTCTAATTAAACTCAAGAAGGGCACACTATAAGACATCAGGACACTCTCAGCTTATTCTGTGTGAATAGTTACACCAGTAGTTAACAAACAGGTACTTGAAAATAACTTCTACATTCAAGACAAAGACAAATCACACCTTGGTCTTGCGTGACTACGGTTTTTGTAAAGTAGCTGAAACGTCGGACAATATTATATAATATAGTTCCTAAATCATTCGGTGTGAATGTCATCTTAGTGAAACCAAGGTACCGTGATAAAATCCGTAAACTGCAGTTTAAGTTTAATGTAATTCGCGTAAACCCAAGAAACGGAGTACGTTCAGATTTTTAGGTTTCCTGGAACGATGATTCCTTCACCGTTCAATTAACTATAATAATCAATGTGAAATGTACTGGAAATCCTTTAGTAAGTAGCCTGTAATACACCAATGTAGTCTAGGAGGTGATCAAATTTGAGGTAATTTGATAATGTTATCTTATCACTCAAAATTGGGCCGACAATTGTAAGGTCTCGAGTTGGGCAAAATATTGAGCTTCCCCATTAAGAAATTCTCGGTAGCAGAACGCAGTCCAATATTTTGCCTGTTGGTCGTCCAAAGCCTTACTAGTATATATAGTTGTAAGATGGTTCCATAGTTATCTGACTGACAGATTTCAATTTGTGCAACTGGATAATGACAGGGATGGTAACAATGCAACTTCTTCTTGTTGTCAGGTTACCCGAGGTGTTCCACAGGGATCAGTGCTCGGCCCTCTCCTCTTCTTATTGTACAGTGCAGATGTTGCCAACCATATACGTAATACGCAGTTTCATATGTATGCCGATGACCTCCAACTATATATATCGTTTCAGCCCAATGACTGCCATGAATCTGTAAATAAAATTAATACAGACTTAGATAAGATATCTGACTGGCCTAAAAAAATTCACTGGTACTCAACCCCGCCAAATCCAAATTTTTTGTATTAGGCTCAAAGAAATGCATTAAAAGAAATTGTTGGAATAATCTTCCACCACCTATGCGTAATTTGAAAACATTGCATACATTTAGAAATAAGTTTAAGTTATTGTTGATCAACAAACAAAAATCATTGCTTTAATTTTACATTCCTTTATGACGGCTAATTCGGGCATCTTTGCTTACGTGTATGGTACCCTTATTGTAATAATTATAATGCATCGATATCGAAAATGAATATAATTGCTGGTATTTTGGTGTATTATATAGTAACTATGTATTATTTTTGTTATTAGCGCGTACGCAACGTAATGATGGACAAAATAGACGCTTTCTTGACAGTCGTGACAGATGGAACTCAATAACTTTATAACGATTAAGTGACACCTACGAGTTGCGTTCGGAAACACGAGAAATGGTTCTTTCAACATAATATGATATTTCTATAAATATTTCTATTATGTATATTTAAGTGTGTATATATATATATATATATATATATATATATATATATATATATATATATATATATATATATATATATATATATATATATATATATATATATATATATATTAGTTATGAAATAAATTTATATAGTTTGTATATTATTTACTAAGAATGCTATATATTTTATTGTTCTTCATCCACCTGTGGCTTAAGTTTATTTGTTTGTTAAGTTTGTTTGTTAAGTGTTTTTACGGCGGAAGGTCATTCCAACAATTGGTGGCGGCGTATCTGAAACTAACTCTGAAAGCAGTGGTCCTGTGCCGCGTTGTGACCAAAAGTTGTGATGCCGCCCGCGTACTGTACTGATTAATATCACGAGACCATGTCAACGTTTTGTACAGGTATGCCGGTTTTTTGTATAGAACAATACCAAACAGTAGAGTCGCCAGGTGAAGATGCCTTTTCTTTTTTTTTTTTTGTTATTGGGTTGGAAAATCCTCATGGAGTCCCTCCGCCCTGGGGGGGGAAGACGAAGGGGACTGTCAGACTCTTACTGACTAAAAACCAATGTACTCATGTACCCATGTGTCCGAGGGTAGGGTTTCACCGAAGCATTCCTCGCTACCCCCCGACGAGTATTGGCCCACCAGATGGTCAGGCGGGCCCCGAACGAAACCCCCTTGTCTGTCTCCCGCGACCACATGGGGGCGCACCATCGATGCGTCGCGGTGGGCCGCAGAAGAAGAGGAGATGCGTTGTTGCGTTGCCGTCCTCCCTATCCTCTGCGGCCGCTGGGTGTTTTGGCGGCGGAGCCCAACACCTTCATCCGCCGCCAAGGGGGTTTCGTTCGGGGCCCGCCGGGTATGATAATTCAGTATTTGTAGTTCAAGGCACAACGTGTTAGATGCTCCAAAATTGTTTCTTTTCGCTATCCATTTTTTAACCCAACATTTTCTTTTCCGTTTCCGTTTAATTAACTCTTGTCTTAGAAGAGCAGATATAATTAAAAGACCCTCGCGCACTGCACTCATGGTAGCAACTGGAACAAAATCTTGAATACGATTATTGCTTTGAAATTCTGTTTACACGGACACTATCAATATTCCTTGCGAGGCAATTGTCGTCAAAGTGAAGGAGCGAGAAGTGTGTATGTTTAGACGAAGAAACTTTTTTATATTCTTTCGATAATCGCATCTTCGAGTCGAGAAACTCTCTCCGTCTAAATGGGCCTTAAGTAGGTACTTAAGGCAACATCACTTACGTGTCTACTGACAAAATATATTACAATAACTGTGACATTATAATGTGTATGATTTGTTATTATTTATTTGCGTATGCGCAGTGATATTATTATAATATTAAATTATGTAACTCCGCTCCAGTAGACGACGCTTGCTTGACAGTTGAAATTCTTGACAGATGGAATCTTTGGCCTATGGGAAAAGTTTGGACGTGGTTTGGGCTATGGGAAACGTCAGTCTGTCAAGTGCAAGTAGCGTTCGGAAACACTACTCTTTTATTATTTTTATTTTAATGTAACTGAAGCATGTATTAGTGTAAAATCTATTAATAATTTGTACACTATATACGTATCTATTTGTATATATAATTTTATATATATATATATATATATATATATATATATATATATATATATATATATATATAATATTTTAATTCTTCGTTCTTTTATTTTGATGTAATTAGTTTTTATATATTTATAATTGCATATATAGGCCTGCGAGAATACCAGCGTTGTAGTTGTTTAAACTGCGACAATAGCTGACGCAGTTGCCCAATTTGTTCTCCATGTACCGCCTTCTGTTGTACTCATTAAGAAAATGTATATGTACCTATGCTATATGTTGGAGATGCAAATAAAATATTTTTGTTTTTTTGTTTTATTTGTTTGTATTATTTGAAACATCAAAGTGAGTACCGCGCTGATAATGTCAGCGTGGTACTCATAGCGATACATTTAGGTTATTGGGTGGCGAGCGTATTTCGATTTCTGTCGTCTGAATATTTCTGTTGCAAGAGTAAAGAGCCATTACGCGTCGGCGACATGGCCACCAGCGACGGTGGCTACCTGCAATTCATTCGGTGTATATTTGAGAGCTAAACCATTTTCAAGATCAACTAAATAATCGTTATAAATAGGATATAAAATTAACTTAGGAGGCTATTTATGTTTGTTATATAGATAAAACGAATTTTAAGGTTCAAACTTCGTCGCTTTAAAAAATATCATTGACTTGGGATTTTACATATTCAGCTAAATATAAAAAAGGGCATACCTTAGTGAGTGGCCTACGTCCCAAATTTAATCATTCTAGCTTTAGTAGTTTTGCTTCTGTGATGATATATCAGTCAAAACGTGTACAAATTTATATAGTGGTAGATAGAAAAAATTAATTAACACAACATAAAACAGTCTCCTCCATATGAATTAGTGAATGAAAAATAAATGTATAAAATATGAAATGACTGATTTCATGAAATATTTCCGAAGGAGTTCATTTAGTTGAAGGAATCCGATTTCAAATAGCACGGTGAACGGCCGGCTCCATACGAAAAGGCTTTTAATTACCGCTCCTTCGGTGCAGCAAAGTCTACGCTTTTAGACAACAAAGAGAATCGATTATTTGCACAAACTTTGCTATTGTTTTCACCTATAATTAAAATGATAGGTCGTACTTCTTGATTCAATACAAACATGTAGGTTCTGATGCATTATGTCTTACTTTTAAAATCAAAATTAAAGGTACAAAATGAAATTTTCTACCATCTTGGATATTATGAATTTATGAATAATGACTGACACGTAAAATACTTTTTAATACACCAAAAAGAGTTTAGTTTTAGTAATTTAAAATTTAAATTTTCGGTCTGTCTGCCTATCAGCGCAGCGGCTGGTTCCATGAACCATATTAGGTTTTCAAATAACAGCAAATAATATTTTTATTGTCATGTTTAAGCTTTATGAAATTACAATGCAATTATTCTAGAAATCAAATGAAATCGAACTCAATATGTTCGATTTTGCCTAATTGAACACTTTCCGTTCATATATTAATAAAACTTACTGCTTTGCAACTCTTTCTTGTACAGTAGCTACAATGTACAAAGCTTACTTACTTATTATCATCTTAATTCCAATAACAGACGTCCACTTTACACACAGACCGATTTTGAGCCGCCCGCATTGAACCGCTTACCGCGGTATTAACAGATCGTCTTGTTAATAAATGGAAAACAATAGATACAAAATTAATGCCATACGATCAAAAGAAAATTTCAAGTGTTTTTCACTTGTAACCGTACGAACAAACTCGAAGTGAGATGAGTACTTTCCATAAAATTACTCGCATCGTCTCCAGCCTCGTATAATGTTCTAATTGAGAGATACATACTTTAATGTTGTTAATTGTAGACGTGTAACGCTTGTTGAACCGCCGCTATTATTCGAGTCGCAATTAGAATGTATCTTTACGTTGTTATGTAAATTATTTTATTCGGTTTTCGTATTGTTAATACAAATGACGATTTCCTGGTGAACCTTGTTAAGGTTATAATTGAGTAAACGTGACAAAATTCTTCCTAAAGTTATTTTGGATATCGTTCGGTAATGCAAGTGATGTTTACAAGGTAACATTTAAGTTTATTATTGGTCTGTGGAACCAAGGTATATCTACCTACTGAATTATTTTCATTACATTGTTATTATAGTACCTATTTCATATAAGATTACTAAGATGTAAAGACTCCTCCGACCAAGGAAAAAGAAATAATTAAGCCATAAAATAATTCCTACAGTTTAACATGCCTACTCTTAATATTTTAGGTATATACCAATTTACAAGTGGGTCTCGGCAATATCAGACGCTGTCGACTGTTTGTATCTAAACATATAAGCATAAGCACTTACTATGACATGCTCTACATGGTGCTTTTTTTCTTATAAGTAATCGTGAGCAGAGTCAATTGCGAATACAATAATAACAAGTCCAAAGCAGTTGAGCAGTTGATGCTAAAAAAAATAGATTCACAGCAATATAATTATGTCCCCCTCGTGGGATATCCACCTTGTCGTGGTGAGCGGGCTCAGTAACCGTGGGTTGGACACCCACGGTGAAGCTAAGCGGGATCCCGGGAGTGGACGCTCCGCGTGGGCTTGCCTGCGCAGGATGCGTCCAAGGGTGCGGGTACGGGGGACAGTTCTGACAGTCGGGTGCGATCGCGGGAGGAGAGGCGTGTCGGTGTTGCTTTGCCGCGCGCCTTATCTCCCGCGACCAAATGGGGGCGCACCATTCGATGCGTTGCGGTGGGGCCGCAGAGGAAGAGGAGTTGCGGTGTTGTCAGGTTGCCGTCCTCCCTATCCTCTGCGGCCGCTGGGTGTGTTCGCGGCGGAGCCCAACACCTTCATCAGCCGCCAAGGATGTTGTGGCCTTCGGGCTATCCGACGGGGTGCCAGGGTAGAATGCTAACGCGACCCCCTGGCGCCCCAGACAGGCGTGGAAGTATGCGCTGTAGTTTTAGTGGGTATAACGGCCTTGCACTCCAGCCGTCGAGTCCCACATACTCCCCGCTTTTCATCCCGCGGGGGTATGCGTAAATGCATTTCTACAGCCAGAAGAAAAAAATAGAAAAGCGATATAATTATGTAATAATGATATAAGAGTATAATTTTAGCCACTTCCTCGAATAACCGAAAAACCATTTATTTTATAAATATTTTCATTCAACTCTAAATATCTAGCCACCACTACCTCCACAGTCGTAACTTTCCACTCTCCAATATTCTAATAATAAGAAGAAGAAGCTATTTAAAAACTCTCTTAGGTAATATGGCTCTGATCAATAACGTGCGTAGGCGTCACTTAGTTCAGTCATTTGTAAATTAGACGACAACAAAGAAAAGTAGACTGAAGGAAAATATATAAGAGGTATATTTTATTCAAAACTGCTGATTCAGTAGTGACTGAACTCCAATGAGGGCATGACTTATAAAAATACCTACTCTACCACTATTAAAAATACTAATATTTGGAGGATTGTAAGGATAGATATATGAACACAGGACGGAACGAATTTTGATTAAATTTTGGAACATTATAGTTTATCTACGCATATTATAAAATTATGCCCCTCGGTCTTCTCTATCTGTCTGTACCCAATTCGCTTAAAACATAAATTTAAATAGATGTTATCATAATAAACTATGAATTAAAGACGAGCAGCGATAGATTATTATGTAGACTAATGCACCACTGA